>CM062818.1:903420234-904122337 GCA_031772625.1 Pinus tabuliformis | reverse complement strand
GCACCTATAGGGGAAGGTGAACCACTCACCCTATGGTCGCACATAGCTCCAAGAAGTACCCCAAGCCCCCAAGAGCTCCCATAGCTCAATGTTCAACTGGGACCCTCAAAGTAGGGTCTCTCCATGACTGCTAGCCTCTCTCTGAAGAAAGATAATCTTGACCTTACCAAGGGGTTATGTAAGGATGACAATAATTTTCTCATCCAACCAACAATGACAAAGCTTGGTACTAGGTAGCTTATCAATGTACCATATCAAAATAAAGCGATAACCAATACTTGGAGCTCTCATGGAACATGGGTTTTCTGAAAAATGAATCCCACTCAAGAATATCACAATATACAAATGTGGTTATCAGCATGTGCTCAAATGGCTCACTGAAGAGCTTTCTTTAACCAATTGACTTCATAATAATAAGCCATGCATGCTGCTCCTAGAGCAACAAAATCAATTCAACCTCAATGATGCTCCTAGAGCAACAAAATCAAGAAACATATGTTCTTCTTACTCATCACACTATCACTCGAGCCAACATCTATGGAATCTTAGATTCCGACAGTGTATTTTCAGCCATAGATAATAAACTTACAAAGATATTTCAACAAGCAGCTAACAATATGAGAGGCTCATCCATAGACTGACGTAGAATCTTTATAGCGAGGTATATGATAGGAGTTTATCAAGAATACCGGGGATCCGAAGCTTTTCCATCTCATCAAACCTTTAAGTGCAAGAAACAATGTATCAAGGTTAGGTTTCTCTTTCTTGACTTTAAAAGTCAACTCCCTCTTATATTGACAAACGAGAGGGTCATCAATCAATTGTTGCAGAAACATGACTTGACCATAACTCCTAATATGGATCTTGCCAAAAGATTTTTCCTGCTATAGAGCCTTAGGTTCATGTGCCAAAGTCATCAATCATAAACATGTAGCTTCATGCAGCCTCCCAAGTAACAAGGATATATCAAGGCATCATCAAAGTCATACTGCCAGTGATAACATTGAGTGCAATCCATCTCTGAACCGAAAATACATCAACATGTTAATTTTTCACAGTGTTCTGTGCTGTTATAATCTCTTAAAACAATTTTCTTCAATTCCAATCACCTTAGTGACAAATAAGCAATTATAGAGAGAATAGTAAACAATAAATGCACAATAGAAGATAGCCAAGTCCAATGAGACACAAAGATTTGGTCAAAGACCAGGGAAAAACCCCACAAGGGGGAAAACCCTTAATCAATTCTTCTTCTTCTATTAGTTAATCAATGTTCAACATGAGATACATCAGTCCAATAGGACATCTAATAACCAGTCAAAGTCAAATCTTTGACTATCCAATTCAACCAATCCAAAAACAATCCAATGAGAGAGAAATAGTCAAATAATGTCAAAGATACCAATCTACAATCTTCGGCCTGTGGAGGTACAATCAATAACAGTGAATGGTTTGCAAAGGTCAATGGTCAAACTACCCATAAAAGTTCGGTCAACCCAACAATAAATTTAGCCTGCAAACCTTAGTCAAACTCTATCAAAACAATCCTAACATTCATCCTACAATTCAGTCAAATTTCACAGTCAACCTTGCGGTCAAACCCTAGTCAACCCTGTCAAAGTGCCCAGAAAAATTCAGTCAAAATCTCTTGCAATTTAGTCTCCCAAAATAGTAAAAAATTCGGTCAAAGTAGCCCAAGACAAAGAAGGTCAACGTTGCTCAACACAACCCAAAATAGAACAAAAAAAGTCAACTTCAGTCCAATAGAAAATGTCCTCTTCCCTCCTTCGCATGTGTGAATGTCTTCTACGATTTTCAGATGATTTGATGTGATGATGGATGCTAAAATGACCTCCAACTAAGGTCTATTTATATGAGTGTGAGGAAGGGCCATTTCCCTTGGTGGGGCCGACTTGTAGACTTCACTAGGTCGACTTGTCAAACACAAAAATGTAATTTCCTTTGACCAATTTTGAAATTTCTTTTGAAGAAGAATGGTTCCTCCTTGGGGTAGCTAGGCTTCTCCTTGGGCAAACTCATCCTGTAGCTGCTAATTTTAACACTCCCTCTTAGCAAGGGAGGAATTTCCAACTGTGCCGTAAGTCTTGTCTCGGATGTACATGTCTCAACATAAGAGAAGCTCATCTCATCTCATCTTAGCTGAACAATGATGACATGATCCATAGAAGAAGAGGAATGATCCACACAACAGTACGGGAGATCAATTTACCGCAACCAAGTCCATGGTAGTCATAAAAATGACCTTGGTAAAGACCATCCAAACCTTGTCCATTGACTGACCCTCACCCAATTTGATCCTTAGTAATCAAGTGGTAGAACACCTGCATCCAACACTTAGGGGCATCAATTTACCTTAACCAAGTCCATGGCAGTCGCGTCCGACTTTGGTAAAGATCACATGCACCTAAGTCTCCTCACCCACTGGCTAGATGGGTGGCAATCCTGACAAGCTTAACCATCTCAATATGGACCTTGGTCAATAAAGACACGAAGGTGACTTGCGGGTAGGATGCATACTGGGGGTTCGCTTTGCCCCCTTTACTTTCCAAGTTAGGTGCCCAAAGCCCGCCCAAGGCGCAGGGAATTTAGTAATGAATAGAGTGCCCTATGGAACAAGTTCAAATTTTAACAGGCACCTAGATGGTCATCTTACTTAGGAACCCCAAACACAAACTCTGTGCCTTTAGAAAATTCGCGTTTAAAGGGTGAGGTTTTGATCGATTGGAACAGAACCACCCCAGAAGAACCACCTCGCTGTTCCGTTCATTAACTTATAAGAGGTTTTGAACTCACCCCTTAAGCCCTGTTATGTCGCGACCTGTCTGATTGGATGGAGGAAAGGTCATCCTTTCTGTTTGGTTTCATGAGCTTCTAAGGAGGTTTTATTGGGTCTCAACTCCTTATTATAAACTTCCTGGTTATAAGGTCATAGTTCATAATTTATTGATGTTTGGAATGAGGCCCATATGACTGCGAAACTCCCTTATTCTTTTTTTTCTTAATTGAGCCGAGATTTTAGTTCACTATATTAAAATAGTTGCCTTAACTACATTTTGGGGCCAATTTTGGTGGTGATGAGGTCCATTCGATTTTATTAGGAAGCTTAGACTTTAGTAGAAATTATTTTTGGTGTGGTTAAGTTATACGTGGGGGCCACCCACACTAGGAGAATACACACTCCCTAGTTTGAATTGCATGAGAGGGGAAGTTGATGGTTAAGTGAGGGGCCCACGATGGAGGGAAAATGGAGGGAAAAGTGCTCCATGAAATCTATAAAAGGAAGGAAGCTCTCCTCATTTCATCATCTTTGGCATATTGAATTTATCTTTGGTTGCTCGAGCTGCTTAGCCGAGTCACTTGCTGTTTAGCAAGAGTTCTTCAAGCAGAGAGCTCACCCTTTCAGCGGGGGACATCGAGTGCCACCCTAGAGAGGTTCATCTACATTCTTTCGGAGGAGGATTTCATTATGATTTCCAGCAATTGCATTCATCATCTCTAGGTGGTGCGTATTTGTGGAGGACGCAGTGAAGGGAGGCCAAGTTGTGATTGTGACATCTTCCGGAGGAGCTTTGGCCGGGAGAAATTTCGGAAAGGAGGCATAGGTGTTTGGCTGCCATTTTGGTGAGTTTTGGAGTTGGAGGAGAGAGCTCCTATTCAGTGTGACTTTTGCACTTCCTGGGCCAGTGCAGAGGCAGCATATTGTGCACACGTGGGAGGTGGAGTCTCAATTATTGAGGCTGATCTTTGCGGAAGAGTTAAGGGAAGCACTTGTGGAGGAGATTGCTACTTTTCTGGAGTCTTGGAGGAGAGTTTTGTTGACATCGTTGCAGGCCGTGTTCTTGAGCAGTCTTGGAGGGCGTAGGGCCTATTAGAGGTCGATTTTGGGAGGTTGGATTCAGATCAAACCCTTTTTGGGTTTTTGTGGGTTTTGGTCAAGGAGCTTGGGGTTAATTTTGCAGCATTTTTTGAGCACCGGAGGTGGAGTTTCTAGCAGTTCCTTTCCAGCTAGTAGTGTAGTTTTTTGGGCAGTGCAAAACATTAGACGAGTCATTATCAACATTTGAGATCAGTGTCTTATCACTTGGGTTCTTTCACACTTGCAATTGAGGCAAGCCCAGGTGCATTTTCTCCATACTATTGTACTTGCTTCATTGGATTAATAAAATGTCTCAGTTGGTTCTTACTTCTAAAGTTTTTATGAGTATTTGTTGAATGTTTAAAATTTCTGTGTTGTAAATCGATTTTGCTTTATATATCATTGTTTATCCAAGTTTGGAACATTACAGTGGTATCAGAGCTCAAATCCTGGTTCAGCCGTGGGGATTTCCTATGAGTGAGGAGGACCGACAGAACGTTACTTACAGGAGGCAAAGGTACCAGAGCAGGGAGAGGGAGTTGGAGTTGGAGATTACTCCAAACACAGAAGACTGTGGGAAAGCAGTGGTAGGAGAAGACATGGGGGAGCCCAAGAGCAAAGAAGAGATTGCCTTTGACAGTCTCTTGAAGGCTCTGAGCGATTTGGCAAAGGGGCAGAAGGAGATGTTGGATGAGATCAAAATGCAGAACTGGGAGCGGAGCACTCACCGGGAGTTTCTATTTGGAGAGACTTCGGGGGCCTCTCAACAACTTGATCATCTTTCACCCATTGCGCAACCTCCATCATCGAGTGGGCCAACTCGAGCCACTCTACCGTCTTTCTTACCTTCGGCACAAGGTGAATCGGGTGGAGTTGAGGATCAATCACTTATGGGGGAGCATTTCAGGGAGTGGCAGTCCATGGGAGCAGACTTCAGGGAGGCACTATCTTTCAGAGACTTTTGCCAGCTCAAACAAAATGAGAAGGGGAAGGGCTATGGAGCCCATGGTACGCAGAATTATGAGCTGCAACACACCATTGGGAAGATGTACTTTCCCACCTACGATGGCACTACCAAGTGCACAACATGTGCTTGGGTGGAGAAGCTGGACACATATTTCCAGCTCAATATGATGACGGATGTAAAGGCCATTAAAATGGCCACATTTCATTTGGAGGGGGAGGCACACGACTGGTGGTTTCATGGCTTGTCCACTCTGAGGCATGCCAATGTGACCTCCTATGAGGACTTCACACGGAGAGTAGTCGAGCGTTTTGATTGGAGGGATCCAGAGGCTCACTTCAGGGAGTTGACCCAGCTCAAGCAAACAGGATATCTCGTGCATTATATTTCAGAGTTCCTAAGGGTCTCAATCATGGTGCCAGAGTATACACATTTGTGGAGAGGTTGACAGAGCCACATTGGGGACTGGTGAAGTCACGCAGACCCTCTACTCTTATGGGGGCAGTGACTTGTACGAGAGATTTGCAGCGGGCCATCCCCAAGACCCAGGTGTGAAAATTTCTAAATAGAAATCCAACTGCAGTGATTAATATTATTTCTTCTACGTATTAACTCAGAAATAAGTTATTCACAGTGCTTCTATAACAAATATCAAAATAAATTCTACAGTGGCCTTCACAATTAAAATACTGCAGAAAGTGAATGTAAAGAAAAATACTAGAACAAGTATAACCACGATGACAGTTATTTTTGGACAATTGTCCCCAAAAAAACACAATGTGGGAAAACCAGTGTAGCAGATTAGGGTTTCTTTATTATTCTTTAGCAAATATCTCATGTACAAGATACAACCAACAGAATAGAAGAGGATTCTATGTGAGAAATTTTACAGACACTTTTCGACGAGTTTCTGATCCAGGAGAGGAACTGTTGCCCCCTCTATGTTTCACTACGTCAGCCCCTGCGTGAGATCTGCATAGTCCCAACATCACAGTCTCTGCACTGTCCCTCTGCATCACAACCTCTGTGCTGTCCTCCCTCTGCTCTGCATCTTTTGCTCTTGACCTTCAGATTGATGCTGAAACCCTCTCTCTCTCCTTCTCACCTACAACTCTCCCTCTGATTCGATTTTCTCTTGCCAAACTTTGACCAATGAGAAAATCGATCTTACTCGGGTAACTGAGTATCTGCCTCTGGTGTATTTTCCAAATGCCCCTCGATGTCCTTATAATCTTCCAGTTGAGAACCAATGACCCAGATTAGATTCTAATCAATGGCTCAGATCATTTGGACTCGATCTTCGTCTTCTTCTAGAAGTTACACCCACAGTTTAGATTAATACCCATTAATTATTTTAATTTTCTAAGTTCAGACTTAGGGTCCCATTAAAAATAATTAATTATTTTAATAAAACTGTCTTCGGGTGGAATTTCCCAAAACGATTTCTGCGTATTGTGGAATACATATGTCTAAGCCTCCCTGCTACCAGAAATCAACACTCCATCTTAGCGAGGAATGTGCTCTAGCAATGCGACCTACCAAAGCATCACCCTGTTCTGTAGCATCTCCCTCTGCATTGTTGATGTTTGACATCACTGCCCACCAACTATTGCGTAAACGCTGCATATGTATTGTTGCTGACCCTGTCACTGCCAACACTGCACATGTACTACAACTCTCTCTCATTCCTTGCCACTGTAACTGAGAAATTACCTGTTTCCGCTACTGAAACAAATTCTCTACCATACCCATCTGCTGTCTGAACTGAATGAACTTAGCTCTTCCTAGAGCCTTTGTGAGTACGTGTTAATTTTAGGATAACAATGGTATGTTCTATGCTTAGAGCAATTTTACTTCAATTTTACACAACCTGAATTAGGGCAGTCAATGTTGGTCAATGCATGGGTCAAACTGCCTCAGTTTTTGTGCTTAGAACAACGGCCTGCCCAAACAGAAGTCTCCCTCACAAAATCGAAGTCAAACAGGTTCAATGTTGGTCAAAGTCAGCCTCCTAAAATTTTGGTCTCTTGAAATTTCGGCCTCGTGAAATTTTGGTCAAATCTGGTCAACGCAACAACTAGAAAAGACAGTTTTCCTTTTGCATGTGTGGAGAGAGAGAGGCCCATAAATCTGTACCCAATCAAGATGAGAGAGAAAGATGAGATGAGATGAGATGACAAAATGAGGAGGACGCACCTTGTATTTATATGCAATGTTGAAGGTTGGAGGAGGCTAATTTGATCGCTGCCGACCTTGACAATTTGTCCATAATCAAAATAAATTCATAACTTTATTTGTACATATCAGAATGGGATGATCGTCAGATCAATCCTACACCTCTTGGAAAGAGGAATCCAAGAAAAATATCAGCTACCTCATAAGAACTGTCCGAAGTGATGTTTGGCCCTAGTTGCCAAATTTAACGCTCCCTCTCAACTAGGGAGAACATCACCTGCCACACTGTTTGACAATCTGTACCATCCCTATCACTGCACTGCTTTGCTTTGCTGAACCATGAAGAAAGAAGAAATGATCGAGAATGTATCATATCATTCTCCATTGACCCAATGCCAGTCTCCAATAACAGAGAGTGTGTCATACCACTCTTAACTGACCCATAGTCAGTTTCCATTGATCCCAGATTAATATCAACATGCTAGCATAGGGAGTATGGTAGTACACGATGCGTCCATTGGTAGTACTATGGTCCCTGTCCTCATTTCCCTATTCATTAGCTAGATGAGAGGTACTTCCCATGAGTCTCGAATTGCATGGGTAGGATGTGCCGGCAGGAGAAGGTGAACCATTCATCCTGCTCATATGCCATAGGGGAGGGTGAACCACTCAGCCTATGCATATGCCACCATGGGGTATCACAAGGGAAGGTGAATCATTCACCCTGTACACAACAAACCACTAGGGGAGGGTAAGTCACCCTATGGTCGCTCATCGCTCCAAGAAGTACCCCAAGCCCCCCCGAAGCTCCCAAAGCTCACTATCCATCTCATACATGACCCTCATAAGCGGGTCCCTCGACGACTCCAAGTCATTCACGGAAGGTTAAGAATTTGACCTTCCCGAGGGGCTTCGTAAGAATATCGGCGACCTGCTCATTGGTTCCAATATGATGGAGCCTTATTGCTCCACACTATACCATATCCCGGATAAAGTGTTACTTGATATCAATATGCTTGGAGCGATCATCAAACACATGATTCTCAGAAAGACGAATCCCACTTTGGTTGTCACAAAAGATCATGGTGGTATCCAACACATGTGCAAACAACTCACTAAAGAGCTTTGTCAACTAGACAGCCTCACAGGAGGCCAAACTACCAACAATGTATTCAGCTTCAGTGGTGCTTAAAGCAACCGACTTCTGCTTCTTGCTCATCCATGATATTGAAGTAGAACCTAGAGAGAAGCAACATCCTGATGTGCTTTTGTGATCCACCACACTGCCAGCCCAGTCTGCATCAGAGTAACCATGGAGCCTCACATTCTCGACAGTGTATCTTAGTCCATAAGTGATTGTGCCCCGTAGATATCTCAAGAGATTCTTGGCAACAATCCAATGTATATGATGGGGCTCGACCATAAACTGACTCAATGCGTTCACTGCAAAACATATTGTTGATTTGGGGTAGCATCGGATGTGCTCTAGCCATGAAAATTGGTGGAGAGGCTAAAGCACATGAGATCTCCAAGACCCATAAATGGTTTGGATAGATTGTACCCGGTTTGGGAGATATTAAAATAATTAATATTTTTAATGGAGTTCCTAAGTCTAAACTTAGGAAAAATAAAATATTAATGGGTATTAATATAAGATTGGGTTAGAAGGTTCCAAAAGTCATCAATCAAATCTAATCTTAGCCGTTGATTAGAGATTTTATCTCGGTTGTTGAAGGACCAACTAGAAAAGTATAAGAGGAGGCTTGAGGGTCAATTGGAGAACACTCCAGAGTGATTAGTCATTCATTTTGCTGGAGTGGGGTTAAGCAAAGTTGAATCAGTGATCAACAACGAGGGGCAGTGAGTACGAGGTAGAGAGGTAAAGACAATACTGAGAGACCAACACAGAAGCAGAGACAGCAAGAGCAGCAGCCAGTCCAAGCTACGCAGAGCCCAACAAAGACAGTGCAAAGGCTAGAGGGACTGCGTCATCCACGTAGAGGCTGTTGGAGTGACGTAGAGGGTTCCAGAGGCTGCGTAGTGCCTCATAGGGTTGACGCAGTTCAACAGGAGGCTGACGCAGAGGCCGGAAGGGCCAGCGTTGAGCTTCAATTGTGCCGGAGAGGGTTTCGTGGGACAGGTTTTCTGAATACCTGTTTCCGGATATAGAGGTATTGCTGCTGTGTATTTTTATCTGTCGGGTGAGCAGGTTAGGCACCTAGTTGTACTTAGATAGACTGCATAATAATATAACCCTCTGAATAGCTGCACCGATTGTCCTGCATTGGGTTTTTCTGGGGACATTTGTCCAAAAATGACAGTGTCACTTGTGTGCTTGTTTTCTTTCAGTTGATGATCTGTAGATGTTGTGACTCTATTGTGTTTATTTCGGTATTTAAATGTATTAAATAATTTGTTCGAATTTAAACAAGTAGAAGAAATAAACCAACATAATACAGATTAATTTTCTAACGGATAGACTTAGAAAATTCAACATGGTATTAGAGCGAGGTTGCAAATCACAGGAGAATTGAAGGCATCAATTGAGCAGAGTATTTGAAGCAGAGTCAGCTGTCCCGAGTGACAGTAGTTGATCCTTGCAGAAGAGACAGAGGAAGGGTTGACGCAGAAGGACTGCGTCATCAGTCTGGGCTAGAGAGAGGCCAGTGCAGAGGCTGAGGGGGGGAGAGAGAGGCTCACGTAGAGCCACGCAGAGGTCAAGAGAGCTGACGCAGTTGGTTGAGGGAGCTGATTTGCCGATGTCGGGATTACGCAGAGCTAAGAGGCTCAATCCTTTAGTTGCTGGGGCGAAGGAAGCTGTGGGCAGTGTGCGGGAGCGAAGCTGGTGGGGTACTCTGGTTAGAACAATACCTAACAGGGCAAGACCAAGGTAGAGAGAGTTACTACCGAGGTGGATTCCTAGCCAAGGAATCCAGATCAGTGTTGCAGTTGCACAGACGATTGGAGAGGAGCAACTTGACAGTTGGCAGAAGGATTTCTAGGAGGGAAATCGAGACTCAGAGGGAGTCCAGAAGAGGACTTTCAGACGAGAAGTAGAGAGACTCAGCAGGAGTCGAACTGAGAACTTCCAGGCGGAAAGTAGAGAGACTCGAAGGAGTTGATAAAAGAGCAGCGAGATGGCCGTGAATGGGCTGAAAGATCAGGACAGACTGGATGAAGTGTCCAACTTCGTGGTCTGGAAGTCCAGGATCTTGTCCATTCTAGACAGACATCGTAGCAAGGGCTTCGCCTTGAGAGTGATGGATATCCCAGTTGACTCGGTAGCTAATGAAAAGTATGAAGAGGCAAAGGCTAAGGCAAAGTGCATCATCCTTGATGGGGTCAAGGATCATGTGGTATCACATATTGCCGAGAAGGAAACAACAAAGGAGATGTGGGACACCTTGAAGACATTGTACCAGCATACTTCCATGCAGAGGAAAATGCTCCTGGAGAATCAACTAAGGTCATACCAGATGCAAAAGGGAGAGCAAATCGATGTCTTCCTCAGTCGGTTAAAGTAGATCCGTGACCAGCAAACTTCCGTAGGGGCCACGCCGGATCAAGAATTGATGGTGAGGACCGCACTTAACATAGTCTTCGAGGATTGGGAGACATTTGTCCAGAGCATACTGGGCAGGGTGAGTCTTTCAGATTGGGAAGAACTGTGGGCGGCTCTTCATTAAGAAGAGATCAAATGGCTGACCAAGCTGGGGAGTAGCGGTAAAGGGGTCAGGATCAAGAAGGAAGAGGAAGAAAATGCGGCTCTAGCATCTGTGGGAAAGCAGGAGAAGAGGAAGAAGGAGGACCTCTCCAAGGTCAAGTCCTTGCATTGTGGGGAACTAGGTCATTATGCAAACCAGTGTCCGAGGAAGAAGAGTAAGGGAGAGGCTTTTGACTCGAAGGCAGTGTTAGCAAGGGCGGAGAAAGAAGTCGAGGAGTATGACAATTGTGCCACCAGTGCTCATGTGCCACTTGAGAAGAAGTGGGGAGACATCGAGCTGTAGTCAGGATGACTACAGGCAATGAGGGGCAGGATCCTTGAGGTACCCAACCTCTTGGATTATACCTTGCTACGGGAGCCTCGAAGAGGAGTAGCAGGACTGGCGGATGTAGGTAGAAACGGATGCGGATGAGGTGGTAGAGAGTGCTACAGTGCAGGAGTCCCCGAGCAGCGTGAGGCTAGTAGGCTGGAACAGTGCGAGAGGCACGGGAGTGTTGCAACGACATAGAGAGGTTTGCAACAATGCGAGATGCAAGGAGTTGTTGTAGTAGTGTAGAGGTCAGTAGAGGGAGCACTTGTTAGTGACAGAGGGAGCTTCAGCATCAGGAGTGTTTCTAGCCTGACAGGGATGTCAGAAGTTGGGTGGATCAGTACTTACTTCTCAGTAATTGAGTTGCAGTGCAGTAGCAGTATGCAGTAGCACGATGCAGCATGATGAGAAGGGGATGCAGTGTAGATGCAGTGTTGGGAGGATGGACTAGCAACAACACGGATGCAGAGGGAGTTGCTGTACAGATGCAACAGTGGCAGTTGCAGAGACATGGGCAGCAGTACAGGATGCAGCAGTGCAGAGGATGTTGGGTGGGAAGGCCTAGCATTAGCACAGGGACCGGTGTCGGATAATCAGTGTGATACTTAGTGAGGAATATTACTACAACACAGTCCTCGCTAAGAGCGAGTGTTGATTTGGGGTAGCATCGGATGTGCTCTAGCCATGAAAATTGGTGGAGAGGCTAAAGCACATGAGATCTCCAAGACCATAAATGGTTTGGACAGATTGTACCCAGTTTGGGAGATATTGAAATAATTAATATTTTTAATGGAGTTCCTAAGTCTAAACTTAAGAAAAATAAAATATTGATGGGTATTAATATAAGATTGGGTTAGAAGGTTCCAAAAGTCATCGATCAAATCTAATCTTAGCCATTGATTAGAGATTTAATCTCAGTTGTTGTTGGACCAATGAGAAAAGCATAAAAGGAGGCTTGAGGGTCAATTGGAGAACACACCAGAGTGATCAGTCATTCATTTTGCTAGAGTTGGGCAAAGTTGAATCAGTGATCAACAACGAGGGGCAGTGAGTACGAGGCAGAGAGGCAGAGACAATACTAAGAGACCAGTGCAGAAGAAAAGACAGTGAGAGAAGCAACCAGTCTAGGCTACGCAGAGCCCAGCAGAGACAACGCAAAGGCTAGAGGGACTGCGTCATCCATGCAGACGTTGCTGGAGTGACGTAGAGGGTCCTAGAGGCTGCGCAGTGCCTTAGAGAGTTGACGCAGAGGGTCTTGGGGTTGACGTAGGTCAACAGGAGGTTGACGCAGAGGCCAGAAGGGCCAATGCTGAGCTTCAATTGTGCCAGAGAGGGTTTCGTGGGACAAATTTTCTGAATCCCTGTTTCCGGATATAGAGGTATTGCAGCGGTGTATTTTTCTCTGTCGAGTGAGCAGGTTAGGCACCCAGTTGTACTCAGATAGACTGCATAATAATATAACCCTTTGAATAGCTGCACCAATTTCCTGCATTGGGTTTTTCGGGGACATTTATCCAAAAATAACGTTGTCACTTGTGTGCTTGTTTTCTTTCAGTTGATGATCTGTAGATGTTGTGACTGTATTGTGTTTATTTCGGTATTTAAATGTATTAAATAACTTGTTCGAATTTAAACAAGTAGAAGAAATAAACCAGCGGAATACATATTAATTTTCTAACAGATAGACTTAGAAAATTCACACATATGTCCGGGCAGGAGTTCACTAAGAACATCAGGGCCCCAATGAGTTGACGATACTCAGAAGGATTTCGCAAATCCGGCCCGGCAACACTTCCGTATAACTTCTTGAAGTTTAGTTCCATTGGAGTAGTCACGGACTTGTAGTCCACCATCCCAAATCTCTCAAGTAGCTTCACAACATATTTTCTTTGAGAAAGGAAAATCTCCCCTGGCTTTTGCCAGACCGCCAACCTTAGGAAGTAATGCATCAGTCCTAGGTCCTTCATATCAAATTCGGAAGTCAACTCTCTCTTACATTAATGAATAAGAGGGTTTGCACCTGTCAAAAAGAGATTGTCCACATAGAGTACCAAGATGAGAGGTCTATCATTCTCAACCTTAAAGTAAAGGTTCAGATCAGCTTCACTTCTTGTAAATCTTGCGTTATCGGATAACTATCGATCCTCTCATACCAAGCCCGGGTGCTTGCTTCAACCCATAGAGGGCTTTCTTCAACTTGCATACATGTGTCTGACGATCTTGAACTTCAAACCCCTCAGGTTGTTCCACACAGACTTCCTCCTTAAGTGAACCATGCAAGAAGGCAACCTTGACATCCATCTGGTGTAGATTCCATCCTTGCAAGGTAGCAAGGGCTATAATCGAATGGATGGTGGTGTAGCAAGCAATGGGTGCAAATATCTCATCATAATCTACACCTTCCTTGAGCAACAAGTTTGGCCTTGAACTTCTCAGCACTTCCATCAGCACCATGCTTGATCTTGTAGAGCCATTTAGAGGTGACAATAGATTTGTCCTGGGGTCTAGGGTCCACATCCCAGACATCACTCTTCATAATTGACTCGTACTCTTCATTCATAGCATCCTTCCATACTTGTTGCTTCACAGCTTCTTCGAATGAGCAAGGTTCAAAGTGAATAATGGTGCTCATAGCAGTTAAATACCCTTGGTACCTATTAGGCTTCTTCCTTTCACAAAATGTCCCCCTCGGTGCAACATGTTTCTCGGCATCTTCTAGAGTTTCCCTCAGCCATGAGGGTCTCCTTTTGGTGGAGGAGGGCTCATGAGGAGGAGGATCAATGGGATCCATTGGTTGTTCAACATCGGGCATCGGTTCATCTTGCAAATATCCCTGATTTACTGCATCTGCTTCTTTGTCCTTCCTTGGAATAGGAAGGTTGCTAATCTTCCTTAGGGCAACATCCTCATTAAAGGTGACATCATGACTCAACTCTACTTCTCTTTGACCAGGCACATAGATTCTATATGTCTTAGAAGCTTCACTGTAGCCCACAAAAGTTCCTTTCTTCTCAGATGCCCCCAATTTACTTCTCTTTTCTTTCGGCACATGAAAGCATACGGGACTATCAAAAATTCTAAAATGAGAAACATCAGGTTTCTTACCAGTGAAAACTTCTTCGGGAGTTTTGGAGTCCAATGCTTGATGAGGGCATCGATTTTGAACGTACATAGCAGTGTTGGCAGCTTCTCCCCATAGGAACTTTGGAAGTCCTTGATCATGAAGCATGGCACGAGTGGCTTCTATAATGGAACAATTCTTCCTTTAGCAACACCATTTTGCTTAGGAGTATATGCAGTAGTAGTCTCCCTCTTAATGCCAGCTTCCCTGCAATAGTCATTGAATTCATTTGACTCATACTCGGTTCCATTATCGGTCCTCAATATCTTGATCTTCTTCCCTGTTTGATTTTCCACCAAGGCTTTGAAGGCACAGAACCATGAGAATATTTCATCCTTCTTCTTCAAGAAATATATCCAAGTTTTGCGAGAGAAGTCATCCACAAAGACAACATAATATAAATATCCTCCTAATGATGTCACATGCAACATACCAGATAGATTAGAATGAACCAATTGCAAAATCTCTGTGGTCTTGCTATCACATGAGGGGAATGGTCTCTTTGTATGTTTTCCCTCGGCACATCCCTGACATACACCTTCATGCTCTATTTTGAATTCGGGCATACTTGTAACCATCTTCCTTGCATCGGGTAGAGCCTTATAGTGAAGATGAGCAAACCTCTGGTGCCATAGTTCGGATTGAAGAGATGTGTCGCAAGACATGGCTCCCAGTGGACTTCCTCCAACTTGATATAAACTGTCAACCCTGAATCCAAGAGTAAATGCTTCTTTGAAATTTATTTTCCACACATGTACCTTTCCATCGATGAATGCCACCTTGAACCCTTTGTCTTCCATCGCTGAGATAGACACCAAATTCTTCTTTAGATCAGGTACATATATTACTTTTTGAAGATGAACAATGTTACCTTGATTCAATTGAAGGGTAACATTCCCAACTCTCTTCACAGGATAGGTGGCATTGTCTCCAAGGATAATTTCCAAATGTGTATCCTTCTCTATCAGATTTGAAAGACCTTCCTTGTACCCGGTGAAGTGCCTTGAGGCACCACTATCAATCAACCAATTTCCCAAAGTATCCGGAGGAGAGGCAGTAGAGAGGGTAGATATAAGATAAAATTCCTTTTGCTTGGAATTTACAACATTAGACTCATGATACTTGGAGTTTCTTGTTATTTTAGAAGCTCGATCATTTCCAAGTTGAGTAGTGGAAGCATTATTTTTTCCCTTTGTTGTTGAACCTGCAATTCCTTCGATTGTTGTTGTTGCCCCTGGAATGATTGTGATCATCATCATGAGATGTGTCCCTTCTATTTGGACACTCTCTAGCATAGTGACCAAACTTATTGTAAATGAAACATCTTCCCTTCCTTCCATTTTTTAATCTCGGTCTTCCTTGACTTTGCTTCTTTGAAACTGCATTGTTCTTCCTCTTGGCATGAGTGGAGAATGCGGTAGGATTATTCCTATTCGAATGCATCTCCAATTCCATCATACTTGTTTCTTCTTGAGAACATCTAGTCAACAATTCTTCAGAACCTGGAATTCTGTCGTTATTGAGAATAGTAGTGTTGAACACATGCCATTCAGGAGGAAGACCTCGAAGGGCAACGAGAGTGAGCTCCTTGTCAGCAATAGCTTCACCAATCGAAAGAAGATCATTTTTTTATCTCGGTAATCCTCATGAAGTAGGATTGAATATCCTCACCTTTTCCCTTCTTTATATCCTTCAGCTTGTTCTTGAGGAAAAGAATTTGATTTGCATTGCTAGATTTGAACATGCCAACCAACCTGTCATATATCTCCTTTGATATATTCAAATCGGAGATGTAAGCAACTAAGTGCTTATGAATAGAATCCCCGATGATCTTCTTGGGTTTGACTTCACCCTTCTTGTACTTTGACTTAGCAGCAATTGGTGCATTTGAAGGAGGTTCTGGAATCCTTCCTTGCACATAATCCATGACATCGTGCTCTTCTAAAGTCAAATCAGGAGACATCTTCTATGCATGATAATTAGACTTATCATGAAGTTTATCATCAGACTCGAAGTAGGATGTGGAGGCCATTGAGACTTGTTCTTGATCAGTGATTGCTCCTCTTAGTGATTGCTCTTCACTCTTGCTTGGGCTTTGTCTTCACCTCAACTCTGATACCATGTTAATTTTAGGATAACAATGGTATGTTCTATGCTTAGAGCAATTTTACTTCAATTTTCTTTATTAGCCCAATATCATATCCAGTATAGAAATCACATCAACATGATAGTAAAATGCAGATAGAACATAAAAAATAACAGTAGAAGACAAGCCAACACAAGAGGACACAAGATATGGCACCAGCCAGGGACAAACCCCAATGTGGGGAAACCCTTGATCAATTCTTCTTATAATTCTTCAAAAGTTTAGCAGAGAGGGAGTACAATTTACAATATTCACTTGCCCAAACTGATCAGTCAAAACAACAGAAGCAAAAAGCCTTAACCAGAAAGTCAATGCTGGTCAACAGGGTTTAAATTGACCTCCAAAACAGTGCGGTCAACCTTGGTCAACTCAGTCTCCAACAACAAGATAATGTAGCCCAAAATAGTCTGAAAATAACCAGTCAAAACTGGTCAATAAAAGTCAACACGACCTGAATTAGGGCATTCAATGTTGGTCAACACATGGGTCAAACTACCTTAGTTTTTGTGCCAAGAACAACGACTTTCCCAAACAGAAGTCTCCCTCGCAAAACCAAAGTCAAACAGGGTCAACGCTGGTCAAAGTCGGTCTCCAGAAATTTCGGCCTCCTGAAATTTCAGTCAAATCTGGTCAACGCAACAACTAGAAAAGACAGTCTTCCTTTCACACGTGTGGAGAGAGAGAAGCCTAGAAATCCATACCCAATCAAGATGAGAGAGAGAAAGATGAATGAGATGAGATGCCAAAATGAGGAGGCACCTTGTATTTATATGCAACGTTGAAGGCTGGAGGAGGCTAATTTGATGGCTACCGACCTTGACATTTTGTCCATAGTCAAAATAAATTCATAACTTCATTTGTACATGTCAGAATGGGATGATCAAGATCAATCCTACGCCTCTCGGAAAGAGGAATCCAAGAAAAATATCAGCTACCTCATAAGAGTTGTCCAAAGTGATGTTTGGCCCTAGTTGCCAAATTTAACAGTACGTCTGCTACTGGATCTCTTGTGGGGACATGCTACATTTGTACTGCCCCACGCTAAACACAGTCTCTGATAAAGTGACATTTGATATCAATATGTATCAACCGATCATGAAATACTGGATTGTCAAAGAGTTTGATACAACTCTGATTATCACAGTAAATCTGGGTCGCTTCCATCCTTTTTCTGAACAAGCTCACAAGCAGTTTTCTAAGCCATATAGCTTCGCACATAGCTGTGTTGGCTGCCATATATTCGGCTTCTACTGAGCTCAGAGATACCGACTTTTTCTTCCTACTGCACCAAGAGATCGTTCCTGATCCAACCAATGTTGCATGAAGCGGGAGCGAAGCGGAAGCGCGGAGCGCGGAAGCGTCATTTTCCAAAACTCTAGGAAGCGAAGCGTCCGCGGAAGCGTCTGCTATATATATATATATTTATATATATATATTTGTTTCATTTTTTATTTTTTTTATATATATATATATATTTTTATTAAATGATTTTTAACTAAAACATTAAAACTAAAATTCTAAACTAAGGAAAATTTTAAAACTAAAAAAAATTAAATTAAAATCTAACAAAAACATTTTTATTTTTTATATTTTTTAAAACATAAATCTAAAAATCTAAATTTTAACATGGCTAAAATCTAAACGAAAACATTAACGCTAACATATTAAAAAAAAAAAAACTTAATCAAAACAAAACTATACAAGATTCGAATCTAAATCTAATGCAATAAAAAAGAACTACGCTAACCTACGGGAACTAAACCACATGAATATCAATGCAATGTTTGAATGAGTGCAACAACGAAGGGCTCGATGAAAAACGCGTGAAACCCTCAGCTACGCATCATATAACCTGCGCTTTTCAGAACTGAACCATCTACTGAGAGGCCGCAGAGAAATTTAGATGAGGTATGGTGACGGCGGCAAGGTAAACGAAGGAATCGTGACGGCTCAGGTAAGAATGGATAGGCTTGAAGCACACACCAGACAACGATGATATACTGAATCGTGAACCTGGCTCAGCGAAAGGATGAATGCACAAATCGATGATATACTGAATCGTGAAACACCAGGAAGCGCAAAAAAACCAGGAAGCGCAAAAAAAAACCGGAACCGCGCTTCGCCAAAATTGGAATCGCGCTTCGCCCGTCGCTTCCGGAACGCTTCCGTACGGGGCGCGATTCCGGCCTCGGATCCGGGGGGGGGGGGGCGCTTCCTGCAACTCTGGATCCAACACTAAAGCAGTACCCAAAGGTACTTTTCCGGTCTACTGAACTACCTGCCCAATCTGCATTTGTGAATCCTTTCAATCTAACATCATCCCCTTGGGACTATCTCAACCATATCCGACTGTTCCACACACATACCTCAGAATGTGTTTAGCTGCTTCCCAATGCACCCTTTTCAGTTCCACCATGAATTGACTAAGGGTGTTGATAGCGAAGCAAATGTTTGGCCTAGTGTTGACCAGATACATGAGCGACCGAATGAGCTGTCTGTACAAGGTGGGGTCCACCTCCTTGTCTCTTGATGCATCTATTTTCTTCCAGTTGGTGATCATGGGAGTAGCCATGGGTCGACAATCCTGCATTCTGAATCTCTTCAGGATTTTTGTAGCATATTTTCCTTGCCCAAGGAAGATCTCCCCATTCTTTTGCCCAACTTCCAACCCTAGAAAATAATGCATCAACCCCATATCCTTCATGTCGAATTCTGCTTCAAGATTCTTCTTGCAGTATTTTATGAGTCTAGATGACCTTGCTAAAAACAAGTCATCCACATATAATACCAAAATAATGGCTCATTCTCTACCATTAAATTGTAGAGATTGGGATCAACATCACTCTTGACAAATCCCAACTGCTGCAAGTAACTATCAATCCAACAAATACCATGCTTTGGGTCCCTGCTTGAGCCCATACAGGGCTTTCTTTAATCTGCACACATGAGTTCTCTTTTCATGCATTTTGAAGCCTTCGGGTTGTTCTATATAGACCTCTTCTTCTATCACCCCGTTCAAAAATGCTGTCTTGACATCCATTTGGTGAATCTCCCATCCCATTTGAGCTGCTAGGGATATAACGGATCTGATAGAGGTATATCGGGCTACTGGGGCGAAGGTCTCTTCATAGTCTATTCCTTCTTTCTGTGCGTACCCTTTTGCCACAAACCTAGCCTTGTACTTCTCTATACTGCCATCTGCAACATACTTGATCTTGTAGATCCACCTTGATCCTACAACTGATCTATCCTCTAGTCTAGGTACTACTTCCCAGACATCATTCTTCATGATAGAACTATACTCTTCTACCATGGAATCCACCCAAACTTGGTGTTGAACAGCTTCCTAAAAGCTAGAGGGTTCTTCAACTTGTGCTACCAAGGCCTGGTATCTGTTAGGCTGTCTAAGTTGCCTCTTCTTGGTTCTAGGAGCTCCAATAAACTCCTCTGCGTCCCTCAGCATTTTCCGTACTTCCCTTCTGGTTCTACCACTGGCGGTGGGAGGCTCAATCAATGCCTCCTCCTAGTCCCGTCGTTCCATCTGCTGAGAACTATCTGGATTTCCTTCTTCTAAGGAAATGTTGGTACTGGTCACTGTACTCGATCCAGGTGTCTGTCCTCTTGCCTGTCCTCCTTGCTGCCCCTGCTGCTGCTGGACTAATGGAACATCTACTGACTGACCTTCTGCTGGCATCTCTCAAGATTTCCTGAAAGCTCTATCCTCCATGAACTTCACATCCCGTCTCACTACAATCTTCCTGCTGCTAGGAATGTAGATTCTGTATGCCTTTGAGGTCTCACTATATCCTACGAGGTACCCCTTTTCTGCAGTCTGATCTAGTTTACTGCACTTTTCGTTTGGAATGTGACAATATGCCATGCTTCCAAATATCTTGAGATGACTTACTTCCGGCTTCTTCCCTGTGAAGACACCTTTGGGCGTTCTCTTCCCCAATGCCATGTGCGAAGTTCTATTCAGGATATATACACTGTGTTGCAAGCCTCTGTGCATAAGAATCTAGGCAAGTCCTGATCATACAACACAGCTTTTGCTGCCCCAACAATAGTTCTATTTTTCCGCTCTGCTACTCCATTCTGATCCGGATTATATGGAGTTTTCCATTCTCTTTTGATGCCCTCCTTTGCGCAGAAATCTATGAAGTCTTTGTCCGTATATTCTCCACCATTATCTGAACACAATACCGTTATCTTTTTCCCTGTCATGTTTTCAATGAGAGCCTTAAACTCTCTGAATCGATTAAAGACCTCATCCTTGGTCTTTAAGGAATAGATTCAGGTTTTTCTAAAGTGATCATCAATAAAGGTGACGAAGCACTCGCCACCACTAAGAGCTCTTGTGGACATTGGACAACAAATATCTAAGTGTATCAATCCCAATACACATTCTGCTCTATTGTTGCTTCTGGAAAAAGCTGCTTTAGCGTACTTCCCTAGTACACATCCTCTGGATAAATCATCATGATCAGTACTAAGGACTGGAACTCCTGTAACAGTGTCTCCGAGCATCCTCAGTGCTCCATGGTGTAAGTGTCCCATTCACCTGTGCCATAATTCTTTCAATTCCTTTTCACCATTATGACCGTTGCCTATCAGTGCCATTAGAGACTCGAGCTGCAACCTATACAGTCTGTTGCTTCGAGCTCCAATTTGTCTCTTCTTCTTCTAGCTTGAATGTTTGACGTATACTTTCTTTTTAGTGAAGTATACATCGTATCCCTTGTCTTGTAACTGGGACACTGAAATCAGATTCATTCCTAACCTGGGCACATGCAGAACATTGGTGGCTCGGATGCTGGTCCCTGCTTCCGTCTGAAATGCTATGGTGCCTCCCCCTACTGGAGTACACTTCGTTCTGTTTCCCATAGTAATTTGGAAGTCCATTTGTTCTTCTTGATAGCTTGAAAAATATTCTTGTACTCCAGTCATATTGCCTGAAGCCCCGCTATCAATATACCAGACATCTGCTGACGTTGAACTTGCTAAGCATGTGAATTCATCTTCTAATCTGGATAATTCAGAGACATCTCGAGTTTCCATCTTTGTGTTATTTTTCTATCTCTGACGCTATCCCGCCCTAACAACTGTTGTAGGAAAACTGTATCTTCTCTTGAAGACGGCTCTGTAAGGAAAAATACGATGCAGGTTCTGCCTTTGAAAGTTTTCGAATTGGATATCGAATTTCTCTGTCGACTCCCTCAGAGAAATCGATTTCTCCTCAGACTTCGCCCTTCAGGCCTTCGAACTGCGCTACCTCCTGGGGTTTCGAATTGCTGCCTCTGCAGGAATTTCAAACTCCCTCTTCCTTTCTCCCTCTGAGCTCTTCTGCTCACGATTTGTGCTCCGATACCATGTGAAAATTTCTAAATATAAATCCAATTGTAGTGATTAATATTATTTCTTCTACTTATTAACTGAGAAATAAGTTATTCAAACAAATATCGAAATAAATTCGACTGTAGCCTTCACAATTAAAATACTGCGGAAAGTGAATGCAAAGAAAAATACTAGCACAAGTATAACCACGATGAGACAGTTATTTTTGGACAATTGTCCTCGAGAAAACCCAATGTGGGAAAACTGGTGCAGCAGATGAGGGTTTCTTTATTATTCTTCAGCAAAAATCTCATGTACAAGATACAACCAGCAGAATAGAAGAGGATTCTCTGTGAGAAATTTTACAAACACTTCTTGACAAGTTTCTGATCCAGGAGAGGACTTGCCACCCCCTCTGCGTCTCACTGCATCAGTCCCTGCGTGAGACTTGCGTAATCCCAGCATCACACTGTCTCTGTGCTGTCCCTCCTCCGCGTCACAGCCTTTGTGCTATCCTCCCTCTGGTCTGCGTCTTTTGCTCCTGACCTTCAGACTGATGCTGAAACCTTCTTTCTCTCCTTCTCACCTTCAACTCTTCCTCTGATTCGATTTTCTCATGCTGAATTTCGACCAATGTGAAAAGCGATCTTACTCGGGTAACTGAGTATCTGCCTCTGGTGTATTTTTCAAATGCCCCTCGATGTCCTTTTATAATCTTCTAGTTGAGAACCAACGGTCTAGATTAGATTCTAATCAATGGCTCAGATCATTTGGACTCGATTTCTGTCTTTTTCTAGAAGTTACACCCACAATTTAGATTAATACCCATTAATTATTTTAATTTCCTAAGTTTAGACTTAGGGTCCCATTAAAAATAATTAATTATTTTAATAAAACTGTCTTTGGGTGTTTGGCTGCCATTTTGGTGAGTTTTGGAGTTGGAGAGAGCTCCTATTTAGTGTGACTTTTGCACTTCCTGGGCCAGTGCAGAGGCAACATATTGTGCACACGTGGGAGGTGGAGTCTCAACTATTGAGGCTGATCTTTGCCGGGAGAGTTAAGGGAAGCACTTGTGGAGGAGATTGCTACTTTTCTGGAGCCTTGGAGGAGGATTTTGTTGGTATCTTTGCAGGCCGTGTTCTTGAGCAGTCTTGGAGGGCGTAGGGCCTCTTGGAGGTCGATTTTGGGAGGTTGGATTCAGACCAAACCCTTTCTGGGTTTTTGTGGGTTTTGGTCAAGGAGCTTGGGGTTAATTTTGCAGCATTTTCTGAGCACCGGAGGTGGAGTTTCTAGCAATTCCTTTCCATCCAACAATGCAATTTTCTGGGCAGCGCAGAGCATTAGAGGAGTCATTATCAACATTTGAGATCATTGTCTTATCACCTGGGTTCTGTCACGCTTGCCATTGAGGCAAGCCCAGGTGCATTTTCTCTATATTATTGTACTGCTCCATTGGATTAATAAAATGGCTTAGCTGTCATTTTCTTGAGCTCCCATTTGAGTTCTTCACTTTGATTTGGGTTTCCCACACGATTGAGAGAGGGAATTCTATTTCTGAAGAATTAAGGATATCAAAGGACCCATCCCACGAAGGGGGACTTACAAACCAATCTGTAGATCTCCTTCACCACGTGTTATCAGTAAAGATTTATTCATTTAAAATTGTCTTTCTAATTGGGTTATTATTTCAGATACATTATATTGTTGCTATTTGTTTTAGATGTTGATAATCATTGCTCCTCTAATGCTTTGCGCTGCCCAGAAAATTCAAAATTGCACTGCTCGCTAGAAAGGAACTGCTAGAAACTCCACCTATGGTGCGCAGAAAATGCTGCAAAATTAACCCCGAGCTCCTTGACCAAAACCCACAAAAACCCAGAAAGGATTTGGTCTGAATCCAACCTCCCAAAATCGACCTCCAAGACGCCCTATGCCCTCCAAGACTGCTCAAGAACATGGTCTTATTTCTGGAATTTTTATGAGTATTTGTTGAGTGTTTAAAATTTATGTGTTGGAAATCGATTTTGCTTTATATATCACTGTTTATCCAAGTTTGGAACATTACAGTGGTATCAGAGCTCAGATCCTGGCTCAGCTGTGGGGATTTTCCTATGAGTGAGGAGGACCGACAAAACGTTACTTACAGGAGGCAAAGGTTCCAGCGCAGGGAGAGGGAGTTGGAGATCACTCTAGACACAGAGGACCGTGGGAAAGCGGTGGTAGCAGAAGACATGGGGGAGCCCAAGAGCTTTGAAGAGATTGCCTTTGACAGTCTCTTGAAGGCACTGAGTGATTTGGCAGAGGGGTAGAAGGAGATGTTGGATGAGATCAAAATGAAGAACCGGGAGCGAAGAGATCATCGAGAGTTTCTATTTGGAGAGACTTTGGGGGCCTCTCAACAACTTGATCATCTTTCACCCATTGTGCAACCTCCATCATCGAGTGGGCCAACTCGAGCCACTCTATCGTCTTTCTTACCTTTGGCACAAGGTGAACCGGGTGGAGTTGAGGATCAATCACCTATGGGGAGCATTTCAGGGAGTGGCAGTCCATGGGAGCAGACTTCAGGGAGGCACTATCTTTTAGAGACTTTTGCCAGCTCAAACAGAATGAGAAGGGGAAGGGCTATGGAGCCCATGGTACACAGAATTATGAGCTGCAACGCACCATTGGGAAGATGTACTTTCCCACCTACAATGGCACTACCAAGTGCACAACACGTGCTTGGGTGGAGAAGCTGGACACATATTTCCAGCTCAACAGGATGACGGAGGTAGAGGCCATTAAAATGGCCACATTGCATTTGGAGGGGGAGGCACACGACTGGTGGTTTCATGGCTTGTCCACTCTGGGGCATGCCAATGTGACCTCCTATGAGGATTTCACACGGAGAGTAGTCGAGCGTTTTGATCGGAGGGATCCAGAGGCTCACTTCAGGGAGTTGACCTAGCTCAGGCAGACAGGACATCTCGAGCATTATATTTCAGAGTTCCTGAGGGTCTCAGTCATGGTGCTAGATTTGTCAGATGCTAGGAGAGTATACACATTTGTGGAGGGGTTGACAGAGCCACTGTGGGGATTGGTGAAGTCACACAGACCATCTACTCTTTTGGAGGCAGTGACTTGTACGAGAGATTTGTAGGGGGCCATCCCCAAGACTCGGGCACCCTTTCCTCCACACACTCCCTACCCTCAGAAGGGAAGTGACACTAGAGCGCCCACAACGCAAAGAGCAGCCCAAGGGTGGGGATAGTTGGATGATGAGACCAGGAGAGACCTCAGGAGGAGGAAGTTGTGTTTTACATGTCCGGAGCCTTGGGCACTAGTCCATCAGGCAAGGCTCATTACATCGAGGTCTTCTCGGATAGCGATTAGGAGGATGAGGTGGAGTTGGAGCTTGGTGGGGGAGACAACGAGGATCCAGCAGAGAGGGGACCACCACCACCACCACCACATGGGGGAGCATCTTTTGCACCAGCTGGGGGAGTCCTAGCTTCTTTGTGTGGGATTCCCAAATTTTTGACCATGAGGATCAGAGGTACAGTGCAGGGGCAGCGTGTCTCAGTTTTAGTAGACAGTGGGGCCACCCACAATTTTATTGATGCTCAGATGGTCCAGAGGAGGGGCATCACCACTACAGAGTTTGAGGGGTTTTCAGTTCTAGTACCAGGAGACAGGACTATGCAGTGCACTCGATATGTTCACGCTCTGACCGCGTCCAAGGGGACCTTTTCGATGACAGACCACTTCTTCGTGGTCGATGTACCAGACGCCATTGTGGTGATGGGTGTCCAATGGTTGTATTCCCTTGGCTGAGTTACCACCGATTGGAAGCAACTAGTGATGGAGTTTACTGGGCCGGATGGTAAGTAGGTGGTTCTTTGGGGCATGCATTCGTATCCTCCACAGATAGTTTTAGCCCACAGGATGGAGGTCGATTTGAGGCATGGAGACATAGCATGGGCAGTAGAGTTGAGGATTTCAAAGGCTGGGGGGAAGGCCAAGCCACCACATCCAGACATACAAGCAATATTATCTGGTAGGTTTTGGAGACATACCACTGGGACGACCACCTGACAAAGGGTTCGAGCACACTATAGAGCTGGAGCCTGGTGTCCAGGTAGTCATTACTACACCCTATAGGCATCCCAAAGCCTTTAAGGATGAGATTGAGAAGGCCATCAGGGAACTACAGACATTGGGCCACATCAGACTGAGTTCTAGTCCATTCGCTTCTTCAATTGTGCTAGAGAAGGATGGGACTCTCCGCATGTGCATTGACTACAGGGCCCTCGATAAGAAGACACTAAAGAACCGGTATCCCATTCCTCGTATTCATGAGTTGATGGACGAACTTAGAGGAGCCAAGTACTTCTCTAAGATAGATTTGTGGTTGGGGTATCATCAGATTCGGGTGAGGGAGCAGGATATTCCGAAGACAACCTTCAGGTGTCATTATGGGCATTTCGAGTTCTTGGTCATGCCTTTTGGGTTGACCAACACACCTGCTACCTTTCAGTCATGCATGAACCATGTGTTCAGAGGTCAACTGAGGAGATTTGTACTAGTGTTCTTTGATGACATCTTGATCTACAATAGGACGTGGGAGGAGCACCTGCAACATCTAGAGACAGTGTTGCGTATCTTGGAGGAGCAACAGTTCTACGCCAAGATGTCCAAGTGCGAGTTTGGGTTGACAAAGATGCTCTACTTGGGGCACATCATAGGCGCAGATGGGGTCAAGGTGCACGAGGAGAAGATCAGGGCCATTTGGGATTGGCCAGAGCCTAGAGATGTGACAACGCTGAGAGGATTCTTGGGCATCTGTACTTATTATCGGAAGTTCGTTAAGGGCTTCTCATAGTTGGCAACACCCCTTACTGATCTTATTAAGAAGGGGGCTTTCGCATGGACAGATGGGGCTCAGGCAATTTGACTGCCTCAAGGAGGTGATGACTTGTTGCCCAGTATTAGCACTTTCAGATTTCACACAACCTTTCACATTGGAGTGCGATGCATCAGGTGAGGGGATTGGGGCAGTCTTGTCCCAAGGAGGGCACCCCATTGCTTTTGAGAGCTGGAAGCTCCTACCACATGAGAGGTCATATTCCATATACGACAAAGAGATGTTGGCCATAATGCATACATTGGCCAAGTTTAGATAGTACTTGGTGGGCAACTGGTTTTGGGTGAAGATGGATCACAACAGTCTTCGCCACTTCATGGGGCAATAGGGCCTCAATGATAGACAACAGAGATGGGTCAACAAGGTGCAGGCCTATGATTTCAATATTGAGTATGTGCGGGGAAAGCACAATGTGGTGGCAGATGCACTATCCAGGAGACCCACAGGACTTTCACTCATGAGCATTTGCCATGATTGGAAGGCACAACTATTAGTAGAGTACTCCAAGGATCGTCGGGCATGCGAGATCTTGGAGGGCAGCTATGCAGATGAGCGCTACAGGGTGATGGATGAGGTTATATACTACAAAGGGCGCATATTCTTGGTTTTGGGGTCCCAGTTGAGGGAGTGCGTCCTTTGTGCAGCTCATGATTCTCCTTTGTCTGGACACCAGGGGTTCAGGAAGACCTATATGGCAATGAGAGAGCGCTTCACCTAGAAGGGCCTCAAGGGGGACGTGTTGAGGCATGTGCACGAGTGCGAGGCTTGTTAGAGGAACAAAGGGGAGTTGACCCGTCTAGTAGGAGTATTGCAGCCTCTTCTCATCTTTGAGGGGAAATGGGAGAATATTTCTATGGACTTCATCACCAGACGTCCCTCGGTGCAAGGGAGGATTGTATTTTTGTGGTGGTCGATCGATTGACCAAGTTTGCACATTTCTTTGCCATTCCAACATGATATTCAACTTCACACGTGGCAAAGTTGTTCTTTAGGGAGATCTTTCGCCTGCACAGACTCCCTAAGACTATAGTCAGTGACTGAGATACCCGACTCATGGGGGGATTTTGGCAGGAGCTTTTCAGGCTGGTTGGCATTGAGCTCACCCCGAGCACCAGTTATCATCCACAGATCGACGACCAGACAGAGAGGGTGAACCAGTGGCTAGAGGGTGTTGATTTGGGGTAGCATCGGATGTGCTCTATCCATGGAAATTGGTGGAGAGGCTAAAGCATAGGAGATCTCCAAGACCCAGAAATGGTTTGGGGAGATTCCACTCGGTTAGAAAGATTTTAAAATAGTTAATATTTTTAATGGGTTCCTAAGTCAACTTAGGAAAATAAAAATATTAATGGATATTAATATAAAACTGGGTGAGAAGGTTCTAAATGACATGGATCAAGCCAAATCTAATTTTAGTCGTTGATTAGAGATTTAATCTTGACCGTTGAAGACTCAACAAAAAAGGTATAAAAGGAGGCTTGAGGGTCAGTTGGAGATACACCAAGTTGATCAGTCAGTTCGATTTTCTGGAGCAGGGTTTGCTGAGAGAAATCGAACCAGTGATCAGAGTTGCAACGAGGGGCAGTGAGTGCATAGCAGAGAGGCAGAGATACTGTCGGAAAACCAACGCAAAGGCAGAGAAGGCTACAGAGAGCCAGCAGGAGCCAGGCAGAGGGCCATAGGGCCTGCATGGGTGACAAAGAGGGCTAGAGAGCCAGCGCAGAGCATCAGTAGGCTGACGCAGAGGGTTCTAGGTTGACGCAGAGGCCAGGAGGGTTGATGCAGAGCCTCAGAGAGGCGTTGGAAAGATTTTTGTGGAGCAGACTTGTCGAATATCTGCTTCCGAAGAGAGTTATTACTGCTAGATTGATTTCTCCGTCGAGTGAGCCAGTTTGGCACCCAATTGTACTCAAGAAAGCTGCTTAATAATAAAACCCTCAGAACTGCTGCACCGATTTTCCCAAGTTGGGTTTTTCCTGCGAGGATTGTCCAAAAATAACGATGTCCTTTGTGTGTTTGTCTATTTCTTTGAGTTGATGATCTGTTGATGGTTGAGACTGCATTTGTGTTTATTTTCAGTATTTATATGGTTAAATAACTTGTTAAGAAATTAAACAAGTAGGTGAAATAAACTAGATAGTGCAGGAAAATTTCTAACAGGTTAGACTTAGAAATTCCAACATGGTATCAGAGCATTGCAGATCATAGGAGAACTGAAGGCACCAACTAAATCAGAGAATTTGCAGCAGAAACAACTGTCCTGAGAGATAGAAGTTGTTCCTAAGCAGAAAGTAGCAGAGAAGGAGTGACGCAGAGGGCTTGCGTCATCATTTCGTGCTGGCGAGAGGGCCAGCACAGAGGCAAAGGAAGGAAGAAGAGGCTCACGAGGAGCCACATCATCCTGCTTAGCCAGGTAGGAGTGACGCAGTTGGCGAGAGGAGCGAATCAGCCTTGCCGGGATTGTGCAGAGCTAAGAGGCTCAGTTCCTTCAACTGTTGGGGCCTAGGAAGCTGTGGGAAAATTGTGGATTGTGAAGCTGGTGGGGTGTTGTCGCTGTTGAAGCAGAACAGTACCTAACGGGACAGAACCAAGGTAGAAGGGAGTCGCTACCTAGATGGATTTCTAGCCAAGAAATCCAGATTAGTGTTGCAGGAGTAAAGGGGATCAGAGAGGTGTGATTCGACTGTTGGCAGAAGGATTTCCAGGAGGGAAATCGAGACTCAAAGGGAGTCTAGGAGAGGATTTCCAGGAGGGAAATCAAGACTCAGAGGGAGTCTAGAAGAGAACTTCCAGGAGGGAAGTAGAGACTTAGAGGGAGTTGAAGAGGAGCGAAGATGGCAATGAACGAACTAAGGGATTAGGACAGGTTGGATGGGGCATCCAACTTTGTCATCTGGAAGGCTAAGATCCTGTTTGTTTTGGATAGACACCACATCAAGGCCTTCGCCTTGAGAATCATGGCTATCCCAGTCGACCCAGCCGATAACGAAATGTATGAGGATGGGTCAAGGATCATGTAGTTCAACATATTGCGGAGAAGAATACGACAAAGGAGATGTGGGATACCTTGACGACATTGTATCAGGGCACTTCCGTGCAGAGGAAGATGCTACTGGAGAATCAGCTGCGGTTGTATCAGATGCAGAAGGGGGAGCAGATAGATCTCTTCCTCAGTAGGTTGCAGGAGATTCGGGACCAACTTACTTCCATAGGGGCCACGCCGGATCAAGAGTTAATGGTGAGGATCGCCCTGACCGCAGTCTCCGAGGAGTGGAAGACATTTGTCCAAAGCATTTTGGGCAGAACGAATCTTCCAGATTGGGAAGAATTGTGTGCAACTCTTCGCCAAGAAGAGATCAGACTGCTGACCAAGGCGGGAAGTAGTAGCAAAGGGCGTCGAATCAAGAAAGAGGAGGAAGAGGATGCGGCTCTGGCATTTGCGGGACAACAAAGGAAGAGGAAGAAGAAGGACATCTCCAAGGGAGTTGGGCCATTATGCAACCCAGTGTCCCAAGAAGAAGAATAAGGGAGAGGCTTCTGACCCCAAGGCAGTGCTGGCTAAGGCGGAGAAGGAAGTGGAAGATGATGACGATTGTGCCATGAGTGCTAATGTACCTCTAGAGAAGAGGTGGGGAGACATCGAGCTGTAGTCAGGAGGACTACAGGAGATGTGGGGCAGGATCCTTGAGGTACCCAAACTCTTGGATCATATCCGACTACGGGAGCCCCGAGAGACAGTAGCAGGATGACGAATGTCGGTAGAAGCAAGATGCAGATGGAGCGACAGAATAGTGCTAGAGTGCAAGGATATGTAGCAACGCAGTGGGGGTTGCAGCAGTGCGAGAGGCACAGAGGAGGTTGCAGCAGTGCAGGAAGGCACAAGGTGTTTGCAGCAGTGCGAGAGGCACAGAGTTGTTGCAGCAGCGCAGAGGCAACAGAGGGAGCACAGGATAGCAACAGAGAGAGCTTCAGCATCAAGAGGGCTTCTAGCCTGACAAGGATGTCAGTAGTTGGGTAGATCAGTTACCATCGTCTCAGTAACTGAGTTGCAGTGCAGTAGTAGCAGTGGTAGTGCTATGGGCAACACAATGCAACATGATGAGAGAGGGCTACAGTGCAAATGCAGTGTTGGGAGAAAGGACCAGCAGCAACATGGATGGAGAGGGAGCTGCATTACAGCAGTGGCAGTGGTAGAGCCATGGGCAGCAGTATAGGAGGAAGTAGTGCAGAGGATGTTGGGCATCGAGGCCAAACATCAGCACAGGTACCAGTGCCGGATGATTAGAGTGATGTTCAGTGGTGGAGCATTATTAGAGCACATTCCTTGCTAAGAGGGAGTGTTGATTTGGGGTAGCATCGGATCTGCTCTAGCCATGAAAATTGGTGGAGAGGTTAAAGCACAGGAGATATCCAAGACTCAGAAATGGTTTGGGGAGATTCCACCTGGTTAGAGAGATATTAAAATAATTAATATTTTTAATGGGTTCGTAAGTCTAAACTTAGGAAAATAAAAATATTAATGGGTATTAATATAAAACTGGGTGAGAAGGTTTTAAATGACATGGATCAAACCAAATCTAATCTTAGCCGTTGATTAGAGATTTAATCTCGACCGTTGAAGACTCAATAGAAAAAGTATAAGAGGAGGCTTGAGGGTTAGTTGGATATACACTAAGTTGATCAGTCAGTTCGATTTTCTGGAGTGGGGTTTGCTGAGAGAAATTGAACTAGTGATCAGAGTTGCAGTGAGGGGCAGTGAGTGCATAGCAGAGAGGTAGAGATAGTGTTGGAAGACCAGCGCAGAGGCAGAGAAGGTCTGTGCAGAGCCAGGCAGAGGGCCAGAGTGACTGCACAGAGGGCCAAAGGGCCTGCATGGGTGACGCAGAGGGATAGAGAGCCAGCGCAAAGCATCAGTAGGCTGACGTAGAGGTCAGGAGGGCTGACGCAGAGCCTCAGAGAGGCGTTGGAAAGTTTTTCGTGGCGCAGACTTGCCGAATATACTGCTTCCAAAGAGAGGTATTATTGCCAGATTGATTTCTCTATTGGGTGAGTCAGTTTGGCACCCAGTTGTACTCATGAAAGCTGCTTAATAATAAAACCCTTAGAACTGCTGCACCGATTTTCCCAAGTTGGGTTTTTCCGGGGATGATTGTCCAAAAATAACGGTGTCCCTTGTGTGTTTGTCTATTTCTTTCAGTTGATGATCTGTAGATGGTTGAGACTGCATTTGTGTTTATTTTCAGTGTTTATATGGTTAAATAACTTGTTAAGAAATTAAACAAGTAGGTGAAATAAACCAAATAGTGCAAGAAAATTTCTAATGGGTTAGACTTAAAAATTCCAACAGAGGGTTATCTTAGGAACTATGTGACAGGGCAGCAAAGGGCTTGGATTCGATGGTTTCATTTGGGAGAGTATTGTTACAACACGACACATGTACATTGGTACGACTCCTTTCCGTGCTTTATATGGTTATGATGCTTTGTCTTTTGTTGACATTGTTTTTGGAGACAGTCGAGCCCCAAAGGCCAAAGATTGGATCCTAGAGAGCCAAGATATCCTCAAGGCTCTTAAGGATAACTTGCAGACAACTCAGAATCAATTGAAGATATATGTTGACCAACATCGCGTGAAGAGGCATTTCGAGGAAGGGGACTTGGTGTACCTTCGATTGCAGACATACTAATAGTCCACTCTGAAGCAAAAGGGGGACGAAAAGCTGCAACCGAATTTTTTTGGGCCTTACAGGGTGATCATGAGGGTTGGAGAGGTGGCTTACGAGAGGAGGTACCACTAGGGAGCAGGATGCATAATATTTTCCATGTTTCATGCCTCAAGCGGGTGTTGGGGCAACATGTTACAGCAGCCGTGGAGTTGCCTCAACTTGATGATGAGGGGCACCTAGTTTTAGAACTAGAGGCCATCTTGGAGACTAGGGAAAGGAAGCTCAGAAGCAGGATGATCTGAGAATACTTGGTGCATTGGAAGAGCTTATCGGATGGAGATGCTACTTGGGAGGGTGAGCACATACTTGAGCATCCAGCATTGAAGTTGTTTGAGGACAAGCAACATTTGGGAGGGGAGGACTGTAATGTTTGTTATGAAACCAGCTCAAGAAAAGATAGAGAAGATGGATCAACGCCTTAGAATTCAGTCTCTTCGAGGGGGCAACCTCCTTTACATTACATAAATGAACAATTCTTGGAGGATTCAAATGACAAAACCTCCTTTCTATATATAGGAGTCTAAGGAGTCACAATATAATCCAGCCGACCTAACAATAATAATATAAAGCCACAAAAATAACAATAGATGGATTCTATGGGGCACAGTGATAACAATATGGGGGCAATAGGGGCACAACAATATTAATAAGGGGTATAACTACAATAGTAATGGGGTAATCACTAGTATTATGGGGACCCAACATGCCCCTCTCCTTCAAAAAAGTCTTGTCCTCAACGCTTGAGTAGTTCTGGATACTTTTGCATAAAATTCTAATCCTCCCATGTGGAATCTTCAGCGGATAAGTTCTTCTACTTGATAAGATACTCTGAAATTGATCGATTTTGTAGCTGTTGAGTTCTTGTTTCTGTGACTACTTCTGGTTCCAATATAATTTTTCCTTCCTCGTCAAGTTCTGACAATATTGTTTAAACTGGGAGCTTGTCGCCTATAATCTTCTTTAAACATGAAACATAGAAAACTAGGTGCAATCGAGAAGCTGCAGGAAGCTCCAATTTGTATGCCACAGTACCAATCTTTTGCAACACCTTGTACGGACCATAATACTTTGGTGATAATTTATTATCCTTCTTAGCTTGCTTGAGGGACATTTGCTTATATGGTTGTAGCCGTAGGAATACCCAATCACCTACATCAAAACTTCTTTCACTGCGATGTTGATCTGCCTGTTGTTTCATTCTATTCTGTGCCAACACGAGGTTATCCTTTAAGAGTTGGAGGACTTGTTGATGTTCAATGTGATGTTCCACTGTCTGAACCTTAGAATTTTCTCTTAAATATGATGTGATGGATGGTGGTCGATATCCATAAAGTGCCATAAATGGGGTCATTTTTGTTGCTGTATGGAAGGAAGTGTTATACCACCATTCAGCCAGAGGCAACCATTTGACCCATTGTGTCTGTTTATCAGATACAAAGCAACGAAGATATCCTTCCAAACATTTGTTTACTATCTCAGTTTGCCCATCAGATTGAGGATGATAAGATGAGCTATGAGCTAACTGAGTACCAAGACAAGAAAATAATTCTATCCAAAAATTTCCAGTGAAAATGGGATCTCTGTCACTTACAATAATCTTTGGGTTTCCATGTAGCTTTTGAATTGTTTCCATAAATGCAGTAGAAACTGTACTGTCTTTAAATGGATGTGATAATGCATAAAAGTGTGCATACTTGGTAAGTCTGTCAACTACCACCATGATGACACTCTTTCCCTCAGACTTGGGTAAACCTGTGATAAAATCCATTGAAACCTCCTCCCAACGTTGGCTTGGAATGGATAAAGGTTGTAATAGACCCGGTGTCTTAATTGTTTCAACTTTATTTTGTTGGAAAACCAAACATTCCGCCACAAACTTTTGAATATCTGGTTTAAGGCCATCCCAAAAAAATTCCTTCTTAACCCTGTGGTAAGTTTTTAAAAATCCTGAGTGCCCTCCTAAGGGAGAAGTGTGCAATTCCATAAGAATCTTTTGTTTTAGCTGGGAATTCTTACAGAGGTATAAGCGATCTTTGTACCATAACGAATCATTTTGCCAGCTAAATGTATCAGACGTACTAGAATCTTGTTGTAACTTTCGAATAAGTGCCCACACTTCTTCGTCATTCTTCCACTCCTCCCTTGCTTCATTTATCCAATCTGGTTGGATAATAGAAATGGCGCACAACAATGCTTCCACATCCTCATCCTTTCTTGAGAGTGCATCTGCCACCACATTTTGCTTCCCTTTTTTGTAGATGATTTCAAAGTCATAACCCAACATCTGTGCGACCCACTTTTGTTGCTCTTCAGAGGATAATCTTTGTTCTAAAAAGTATTTAAGGCTATCATGATCCGTTTTTACCTTGAAGTGTCTTCCCATTAGGTAGGGTCGCCATTTCTTAAGTGCATGGAGTATTGCCAACGTTTCCTTCTCATAAATAGCTTTGCTTGAAAACTTTCCCTTGATTGGACGACTTTCAAAAGCAATGGGTCTTTCATCTTGCATTAGAACAACACCAATTCCATTTCCTGAAGCATCACATTCCACAATAAAGGTTTTTGTGAAGTCCAGTGTAGCTAAGACCGGTGCTTGGCACATTGCCTCTTTAAGATGTTCAAAGGCCTTTGTTGCTTCCGGAGTCCATGAAAATGCATCTTTCTTCAATAATGTTGTTAGAGGTGCTGCTATTCTCCCATAATTCTTAACAAACTTGCGATAATACCCTGTCAACCCGAGAAATCCTCGCAGATGCTTTATGATGTGGGGATTTTCCATTCCTTAATGGCTATAATTTTGCTAGGGTCTACCTTAACTCCTTCATGAGATACAATATGACCCAGATATTCCACCTCCTGGACTCCAAAGAAACATTTAGATCTTTTTGCATATAATTGTTTCTCCTCCAATAGTTGTAGCACCCTGTCAACATGTTCAACATGATCCTTCCAAGACTTGCTGTAGATTAGTATATCATCAAAAAATACTAACACAAATTTTCTAAGGAATGGTTTGAAAATTGAATTCATCAAACCTTGAAATGTTGAAGGTGCATTGGTAAGGCCAAAAGGCATGACCAAAGATTCATAATGACCCTCATGAGTTCTAAATGCTGTTTTCGGAATGTCTTCAATCTTCATTCTGATTTGATGATATCCTGAACGAAGATCCAACTTGGTGAAGTCAATTGATCCATGCAATTCATCTAGTAATTCATCAATGACAGGAATGGGGAACTTATCTTTAATAGTGAGCTTGTTGAGCTCCCTATAATCCAGACACATGCGCCATGATCCATCCTTCTTGTGCACCAATACTACTGGAGCAGAGAGAACTTTGACTCGGTTGATTTATACCAGCCTCTAGCATTTCTGCAACCATACGTTCAATTTCACTCTTTTGGACATAGGGATATCTGTACGGCCTGATGTTTGGAGGAACACTTCCTGGAATCAGATGAATAGCATGATCATGATCACGCATAGGTGGGAGACCTTTGGGAGTCTCAAATACCTTGGAATGATTGTCTAGGAATTTTTGGAGATCTGGAGAAATAGATGATTTCGATGTGGAAACATCTAGCGAACATAATTGTGCAATTACACCTCTTTGCTCCTTTTTTAGAAGCTTTGTCATACCATTAGAGCTGATTATCTTTCCTGGTTTCCCTGCAATACCCCTTAATTCAACTTCCTTTCCTTCCGTAAAAAATTTGATGAAAAGTTCTTGAAAATTAAAAGCTATTGTACTCAAGGATTGTAGCCATTGGACTCCTAGTACAACATCAACACCTCCCATTGGAATGGAAAGCATTGGGCTAGTCAATACATATTCTCCCATGGATAGCTTGATATTATGGCACTTTTCAGAGCAATTTATTGTTCCTCCATTTGCAATCATCACTTGACACTCTGGTGCTGGATATAAGAAGCAATTCAATTCTTTTGCTACCTTACAATGAATAAAATTGTGGGTGCTTCCTGAATCAATCAACACTACTACCTTTTTCTTCTTGATTTGTCCTTCTATCTTGATGGTTTGAGGAGTGGTAATTCCCGCCAATGCATTACAAGATATGGTCGGATTTATTTGTTCTTCATCTAGGCTTTGTTCCTGGAGTATATCCTCTTCTTTTGACCTTTCTTGCTCATTTTCTTCTTCCTCTTCACAATCTATGTAGAATAATTTCTTCTCAGCACACTTATGACCTTTAGTGTATTGCTATCACAACTGTAACAAAGCCCTTTTGCTCTTTTTTCTTCCAATTGTTGTGGTGTCAACCTTATAGGTTGTGGAAGACTAGGGGCAACAACACTTCCGTCTTTATAGTTGTGAGTGGTATGTTTCCTGGTTGCCATAATTTTGCTTTCCATTTTTCTTGCTAACCTGAATGCCTTCTCTAATGAATCAGGTTCCCAAAGGCGAACATCATGTTGGATATTATCCTTTAAAGACCCTATGAACACATCAATCGTATGCTCCTCTGGAATATCTTTTACCCTTATGTTCAATTTTTGGAACTCCTCAATGTGCTCCATTATTGAACCCTTTTGTTTGAGACTTATCAATTGGCTAAAAAAAGTGTTGCTTTTTGTATCCTCATAATGTGCTATCAATTCTTCCGTAAAAATTGCCCAAGTGATAAATTGTTTACGAGAGCAAAGCCATTGATACAATACAAACTGATTTGGTTCCAAATATAAAGTTGCCATACGTACCTTTTGTGTGTTTTGCACATTATTGAGATCGAAGAATTGCTCCATCTGTAATATCCATGTTGCGGGATCCTTGCCATCAAACTTCCTCATATTGATTTTTGGAATATGGTGGGCCTTCGATCCAACATTAGAGTCTATGGAATCATGATTAACATTTCTTTTGTTCTCATCATGAGTTTCCTTTACTACCCTTTCACCATTAGTGACCCTTTCTTGTAGCGACTTCTTCAATTCTTCCATGTCTGTCTTCAAATCGTCCATCTTAGCTTCTACGCCTTTCTTTAAACCATCCATCTTAGCTTCTACATCTTTCTTTAAACCATCCATCTTAGATTCTGTTCCTTTTTGTGCAAGTGACACTTGTTGCACTTGGTCTCGTAATTTTGCTATATCATGTTGCATTTCTTCCTCTTCTTCATAAGTCATGCTAGAGCTTTCAGGTTGCTTACTAGGTGTTTGCATTTTCTTTCCTCGGGGCATCAATTACCGATAATAATGCTTTACTATGCCCTTTGAATTCCTTCAAACCAAGCTTACGCCAAAAAAAAAAAAAAAAAAACTACACACCTTTTTTCACTTTGTAGAACCCTGATATTGAATCTGATGTATCTCTGTAATTTCGAATCATCCAGTTCTGAAATTGTGACTTGTAGTAGCCTTTTGTGTCCTCTTTCCAATGCCACTAGTCTGATCCAAATTGGATTCTCCAAGAAAGAGTTATGCACAATCTCCCGCAGTGACCTGATTGTAGACTAGTTTAGTAGAGCGAACTTGTATGAAGTGCCATGTGTCACTGTTTCAACCTTTGACTCTGAAAAATATATACAAGAAAACTACAGTCCGTCATCTTTCTGTACCTTCTTGCGAAATTTCAATCCGATGCTCAGAAAGAAAGTTATGACGATTTTCCCCAGGTCACCTGTTTGGAATGTAATTCAGGAGTTTGCAAAAAGACCAACTTCCTCAGATCATATATCCGCAAATATAGCGCGAAAAGCTCTGAAATTCGGACCCGAGGTTCAGCGCGATTTCTTCTCAAATGGGTTTTTTTTGCAACTTCTGAAACATCGCAGAAAAAAAGTTATAGCGAAAATGCCACGATGACCTGTTTGGAGCAGCGAAACCCTAGAATCCGAAGCTCTGATACCAAATGTTATGAAACCAACTCAAGAAAAGATAGAGAAGATGGATCAACGCCTTAGAATTCAGCCTCTTCGAGGGGGCAACCTCCTTTACATTACATAAATGAACAATTCTTGGATGATTCAAATGACAAAACCTCCTTTCTATATATAAGAGTCTAAGGAGTCACAATATAATCCAGCCGACCTAACAATAATAATATAAAGCCACAAAAATAACAATAGAGGGATTCTATGGAGCATAGTAATAACAATATGGGGGCAATAGGGGCACAACAATATTAATAAGGGGTATAACTAAAATAGTAATGGGGTAATCACTAGTATTATGGGGACCCAACAATGTCCCTTCCTAAATTAATTTGGAACAAGATTAATCACTACATTTTGGGGCCAATTTTGGAGGTGATGAAGCCCATTTGATTTTATTAGGAGGCTTAGATTTTAGTACAAGTTATTTTTGGTGTGGTTAAGTTATATGTGGGGGCCACCCACACTAGGAGAATACGCACTCCCTAGTTCGATTTGCATGAGAGGGGAAGTCGATGGTTAAGTGAGGGCCCACGATGGAGGGAAAATGGAGGAAAAAGTGCTCCACGAAATCTATAAAAGGAAGGCAGCGCTCCTCATTTCATCATCTTTTGGCATATCGAATTTATCTTTGGTTGCTCTAGCTGCTTAGCTAAGTCATTTGCTGTTTAGCAAGAGTTCTTCAAGCGAAGAGATCACCCTTTCTTCGGGGGACTTCAAGTGCCACCCTAGAGAGGTTCGTCGACATTCTTTTGGAGGAGGATTTCATTGTGATTTCCACCAGTCGCATTCATCATCTCCAGGTGGTGTGTATTTCTGGAGGATGCAATGAAGGGAGGCCGAATTGTGATTGTGACATCTTTCGGAGGAGCTTTGGCCGGGAGAAATTTCATAAAGGAGGCATCGGTGTTTGGCTGCCATTTTGGTGAGTTTTGGGGCTGGAGGAGAGAGTTGCTATTCAATGTGACTTTCGCACTTCCTGGGCCAGCGCAAAAGCAACATATTGTGCACACGTGGGAGGTGGAGTCTCAACTTTTGAGGTTGATCTTTGCTGAGAGAGTTGGGGGAAGCACTTGTGGAGGATTTTGTTGACATCGTTGCAGGCCGTGTTCTTGAGCAGTCTTGGAGGGCGTAGGGCCTCTTGGAGGTCGATTTTGGGAGGTTGGATTCAGACCAAACCCTTTTTGGGTTTTTGTGGGTTTTGGTCAAGGAGCTTGGGGTTAATTTTGCAGTGTTTTCTGCAAACCGAAGGTGGAGTTTCTAGTAGTTCCTTTCCAGCCAACAATGTAGTTTTCTGGGCAACGCAGATTATTAGAGGAGCAGTAATTATCAACATTTGAGATCATTGTCTTATCACCTGAGTTTTGTCACACTTGCCATTGAGGCAAGCCCAGGTGCATTTTCTCCATACTATTGTACTTGCTCCATTGGATTAATAAAATGGTGCAGCTGGTTCTTACTTCTGGAGTTTTTATGAGTATTTGCTGTTGATTTGGGGTAGCATTGGATGTGCTCTAGCCACAAAATTTGGTGGAAAGGTTGGGGCACATGAGATCTCCAATACCCAGAAAGGGTTTGGGCAGATTCTAAACAGATCAACAGATATTACAATAATTAATATTTTAATGGAGTCTCTAAGTCTAAACTTCGGGAAAATAAAATATTAATGTGTATTAATATGAATCTGTGTTAGAGTGGTCCAAAAGACATGGATCAAGCTAATCTTATCTTAGCTGATAATTAGGACTTAATCTCGATCGTTGAGATGTCAACAGGAAAAGTATAAGAGGAGGCTTGAGGGTCACTTGGAGAGCACACCAGATGATCAGTCATTCTATTCTCTAGAGCGGGGTTTGCTAAGAGAGGTAGAATCAGTGATCGGGAGAGTAGCTGAGGGGCATTGAGTACAGAGAAACAAAGAAGGCAGAGATTGTGCCAGGAGAGCAGCGCAACAACCAAGGAGGGCGACGCAGAGCCAGCGAGGGCTCACGCAGGGCCACGCAGAAGCAGCCAAGTGCTGCGCAAAGCACCAGAGGGGCCAGCGCAGCTGATGTAGAGGCTCCCAGAGCTGACACAGGGCCTCCTGGGGCTGACACAGGCCTAGAAAGGCTGATGCAGGGCCAACGTGAGATAGTGAGGGGCTAACACAGTCTATATTGGGCAGACGCTGGGGTTGTAGGAGCAGTTTTGTGCTGAGGAGCTGTCGGAAGGGTTTTCTGGGGTTTCAGCCAAGAGATTTCTCTCAAACTGTGAAGTATAGCTGCTAAGGAAATTCTCTATTAGGTAGGCTAGTTTCGGCACCCATATTGTACTTTGATATTGTTTAAATAAGAAAACCCTCAGATAGCTGCACTGGTTTTCCCACATTGGGTTTTTCCAGGGACATTGGTCCAAAAATAATGGTGTCATCTGGTGTGTTTGTTCTTGTTTCTTTTAGTTGTTGATCTGTAATATGTTGAGCATGCACTGGTGTTTATTTTTAGTATTTACTTTGTAAATAACTTGTTAAAAAAAATAACAAGTAGGTAGGAATAAATCAGAAAAAGTGTATGAAGGGTCTCTAAGCTAAGTAGAGTTAGAAACTTCAACATGGTATCAGAACCTGATTGCAGATCATAGGACTAAAAGACATCAGCCGAGCGGAGCAATAGCAGCAGAAAACAATTGTCTCGAGGTGACAGAAGTTGTTTCTAGCAGTGCAGAAGCCAAGGAAGTGTGACGCAGAGCCAGCCAGAGCCACGCAGAAGAAGTCGGGAACTGCATAGAGCCTCAGAGAGGCCAGCGTTGCTAATGCAGAGGGCCAGAGGGCTGACGCAGGGCATCCCAGGGCTGACGCAGACCCATCTGGGGTGATGCAGAGCCAGCGTGGGGCAGAGAGGGGCTGACGCAGTTCACAGAGAGGCAGTTGCTGGGGTCTAGAAGGCTGCAGGAATATTGCAGAGTGGAGCTGGTGAGGTACTGTAGTCAGAACAGTACCTGACAGAGCAGGGCCAAAGGAGTTGTTACCGAGGGTTTCTAGTCGAGGAACCCGGATCAACAATGCAGTTGCACAAGATGATCAGAGTAGGGGGCATCTTGACAAGCGGCAGGAGGATTTCCAGGAGGGAAATCAGGACTCAGAGGGAGTCTAGAAGAGAACTTCCAGACGGGAAGTATAGACTTAGAGGAGTTGAACAGAGAACTAGGAGGAAAGTAGAGGAGCATCATGGCACTACACGGGGTAAGAGACCAGGATAGACTGGACGGAGCATCGAATTTTGCAGTCTGGAAGGCCAGAATCTTATAAGTGCTTGACAGGAATCGTGTCAAGAACTTTTCCTTGAAGACAATAGCTATCCCAGTCGACCCAAATGATAATGACAAGTACGAAGAGGCGATGGCGAGGGCCAAGTGCATTATCCTTGACGGGGTCAAGGATCATGTGGTAACACATATAGCTAAGAAGGAAACAGCAGTTGAAATATGGGAGGTTCTCAAGAACCTGTACCAACATACTTCTGTGCAGAGAAGAATGTTGCTCGAGAACCAGATGAGGTCGTATCAAATGAAAAAGGGTCAATCGATTGACACCTTCCTCGGAGGATTGAATGAGATCCGAGACCAGTTGATTGCTATAGGAGCGACGCTGGATCAGGAGCTTATGGTGAGGACAACCCTAAATGTTGTCTTAGAAGATTAAGAAGTGTTTGTCAGAGTATTCTGGGCAGAGGGACTCTCCTACCTTTGGACGAGATGTGGGCAGCTCTTCGCCAGGAAGAGATCAGATGGTAGTCGAAGACAGGTAGTGGCAACAAAGGGATCAAAGTTCAATAGGAGGAGGAGGATGTGGCCCTAGCATCTGAGGGAAAGCAGGAGAAGCGGAAGAAGAAAGACCTCTCCAAGATCAAGTGCTTCCACTGTGGGGAGATGGGTCATTCTGCGACCCATTGCCCAAGGAAGAAGAGTAAGGGAGAGTCTTTCGAGACTAAGGCAGCGCCAACACGGGCAGAGAAGGAAGTTTTGACAGACGATGGTTGTACCATGAGTGCACAAGCGCCACTTAAGCGGAAGTGGGGAGACATTGAGCTATAGTTAGACGGACTACAAGTGATGAGGGGTAGGATCCTTGAGGTACCCAACCTCTTGGATTAGGCCTTGCTACGGGAGCCCCGACGAGGAGTAGCAGGGTTGGGTGAATGGGTAGAGACGGATGTGGATGGAGCTGCAGTGAAAGCTACAGTGCAGGAGTCCCAAGACAGTGCAGAGCTAGCAGGCTGCAGCAGTGCGAGAGGCACAGGAGTGTTGCACCAATGCAGGAAGGGACAGAGAGGTGTGCAACAGTGCGAGATGCAGGGAGTTGTTGCAGTAGCGCAAAGGTCAGAGAGGGGGAGCACTTGTCAGCGATAGAGGGAGCTTCAGCATCAGTGGGTGTTTCTGGCCCAACAGGGAGGCCAGTTGGGAGATCAGTTACTTACTTCTCAGTAATTGAGTTGCAGTGTAGCAGTGGGCAGCACGATGCGACATGATGAGAGGAGGTGCAGTGTTGGGAGAAAGGACCAGCAACAGCATAGATGCAAAGGGAGTTGTAGTGCAGATGCAGTGCTGGGAGGAAGGACCAACAACAACACGGATGCAGAGGGAGTTGTCATATAGATGTAGCAGTGGCAGAACCATGGGCAGCAGTACAGGAGGCAGCATCGCAAAGGATGGTGGGCAGGAAGGCCTAGCATCAGCACAGGTACCGATGCCAGATGATCAAAGTAATACTCAGTGAGGGGTATTGTTAGAGCACAGTCCTCGCTAAGAGGGAGTGTTGATTTGGGGTAGCATCGGATGTGCTCTAGCCATGAAATTTGTTGGAGACGTTGGGGCACATGAGATCTCCAATACCCAGAAAGGATTTGGGCAGATTCTAAACGGATCAGGAGATTTTAAAATTAATTAATATTTTAATGGAGTCCCTAAGTCTAAACTTAGGGAAAATAAAATATTAATGTGTATTAATATGAATCTATGTTAGAGTGGTCCAAAAGACATGGATCAAGCCAGATCTAATCTTAGCCATTGATTAGGGACTTAATCTCGGTCGTTGAGATGTCAACAGGAAAAGTATAAGAGGAGGCTTGAGGGTCACTTGGAGAGCACACCAGATGATCAATCATTCTATTCTCTAGAGCGGGGTTTGCTAAGAGGTAGAATCAGTGATCGGGAGAGCAGCTGAGGGGCATCGAGTACAAAGAAACAAAGAAGGCAGAGATTGTGCCGGGGGAGCAGTGCATCAGCCAAGGAGGGTGACGCAGAGTCAGCAAGGGCTCACACAGGGCCACGCAGCAGCAGCGAAGTGTTGCGCAGAGCACCAAAGAGGCAAGCGCAGTTGACGTAGAGGCTCCTAGAGCTGACGCAGGGCCTCCTGGGGTTGATGCAGACCTAGAAAGGCTGATGCAGGGCCAGCGTGAGACAGAGAGGGGCTAACGCAGTCCAGATTGAGCAGACACTGGGGTTGCAGGAGCAGTTTTGTGCTGAGGAGCTACCGGAAGGGTTTTACGGGGTTTTAGCAGGAGATTTCTCTCAAATTGTGAGGTATAGCTGCTAATGAAATTCTCTGTTGGACAGGCCAGTTTCGGCACCCAGATTGTTCTTTGTTATTGCTTAATAAGAAAACCCTCAGATCGCTGCATCGGTTTTCCCACATTAGGTTTTTCCGGGGACATTGGTCCAAAAATAATGGTGTCATGTGGTGTGTTTGTTCTTCTTTCTTTTTGTTGCTAATCTGTAATATGTTGAGCATGCATTGGTGTTTACTTTCAGTATTTACTTTGTAAGTAACTTGTTAAAGAAAAATAACAAGTAGGTAGGAATAAATCAGAAAAAGTGCATGAAGGGTTTCTAAGATAAGTAGAGTTAGAAACTTCAACATTTGCTGAATGTTTAAAATTTCTGTGTTGTAAATCAATTTTGGTTTATATGTCACCATTTATCGATGTTTGCAACATTACAGGTTCCCTGTTCTTTTTCTTGGAGGACATACCCAATCTAGGTCCTTAGAGGGCCCTATCCTTTCTAACTAAGCCCTTCCTCTACCCTAAGCGGGAGGGAGGGATCAAACTAGACTAACAGAGGAAGTAAGGCAAGCTCAAACTTTATTTGAAGAGGCATGCTATTTACTTTCTAGATTAGAAGGCCCTTGAGACTGTCAGTTAACTATCTAGAGTTTTGAACTTAGGAGTGTATTATCCCTTATCAGGAATATTCCTCAAACACAAGCAAACTCCAACCAGAGATGGATTGGGAGGGCATTTACCAGATATGTCACCTCTGAAAAGAGGACGAGATCCGGAGGCTACCTGGCCCTTTCCAGACTCTGTCTAAGAGTATAGGAGAAACACACAAGTGGTATAATAGCGGAGAATGCTCAAAGAGATACAAATAACAATGGTGCAACATATAACAATATAACCATGAGCAGATACTCAAGAAATGCAGAGAGAAATGCGAAGCCATTTTATTATACTGAGTAATAGAATCAGTACAGGAGGTGATTAGAAAGATGGCACCTCAACTTGCACAAGGCAAGTGAAGAAATACACTCAGAATGGCAAAGGAATGGTCCCTCTCTGAACTCTGTCCAAGTTGTTGGAGAAACTGTCGTGTTGCTGCTGCTGCTAGAAATCAAATGAGGATTTGGGGCTGCTCCCCTCCTCAGAAAAGGCTGAAACTCTGAAATCGAACTCTCCTCAAGAAACCCAGAAAAGCCCAGAAAGATTTTCTGAAATGGCCGACCCCCGAAAATCACCCCCTTGGGGTTCTGCGTAGTCCCTCAATGCTCTGCGCTACCACTGAATGAAACCCTTCAGGAATCTGCCTGAAACCCCTACCAAAACTCTCCAATATGCAAGGGCTAAACCCCTGCTTTATCTCTTTGCAAAAATCCTACTGCAAACCCTCAACCCAGAACTCTTGCCAGAAAAAACTGCGTCACCCCTCTTAGTGCTGCGCAGTCCTCCAAAATGCTGATGAAACTGCTGCTGAAATGCTGATGTAACTACTGCTGAAATGCCAATGGAAATACCTTGCCCGAGCAGGCACTCGAAGTCCCCCGGGGCTAAGGGTGAGATCTCCGAATGGAAACACTCAATGCACTAAACAGTACTGCAGACTAGCTAAACAACCAGCGTGCTCTAAGTCGAAATGACTATCACAAATGCTCATAATCGAATCATCAAAATGAGGGGGCTCCTTGCTCCTTTATAGCCTTTGCCTCTCTCAATCCCAAGGCTCACCTCCTCCTGCGTGATTCCTCTCTTGCCACGTGTTTCTTCCCTCCTGCACAGTCCCTCCATGTGTCTGCATGGGCTCCATTTCTGCATCCCCCTTTGGCCCCCTTGGCTTCCCTTTAAGTCACAACGTTGTGCTACTAGGAAGTGACTTATTCTAAAAGTGAGTTATGTCCCCCTTCCTCACTTTTTTATTTACAAATAACTATAAAAGGCAAAAATTGAACAAAATTGAATATTCCAATTAGCCATGGCTAATTAGGAATATTACAGTCTCCCCCGGCAAAATGTTGCTTGTCCTCAAGCAACTGAAGTGATGGATGCTGCAAGATCTTCTCACTCTCCCAAGTGGCATCCTCATTCGGCAAATTCTTCCACCTCACCAAGATTTCCCAGACCGTCCTGCTCCGCAGCTGCCTCTCCTTGGTATCAATGATAGCCTTCGGCTGCAATACAAATGTCCCTCATCATCCATGGGTGGTAGCTCATCTGTCACTGTCACCTGCTGCCCCAATGCCTTTTTCAGGCATGATACATGAAAAACGTTATGAATCTTGCTACCTTGGGGCAGCTCCAACTCATATGCAACCTATCCCATCCTGCGTATCACCCTGTATGGCCCATAAAAGCGGGGCTTGAGCTTCTCATCCCCCTTCTGCTTCAGTGACGACTGGCGGTATCGCTGTAATCATAGGTAGACCATGTCCCCTACCTCGAACTGTCTCTCCACCTGACCCTTGTCGGCATACAGCTTCTGCTGGTTTTGCGCTGTAGCCATGTTATCCTTGAGAGCTCGGGGGATATCCTGACTCTCTTGGATCCAAATCTTGGCTCTAGGAGCCTTGCTATCGCCAAACATCACGTCAGCAAAAGATAAAGGATGATTCCCATATAAGGCATAGAATGGTGACATACCAATGGACATGTGATGTGAAGTATTGTAGCAGTACTCCCATAGATGCAACCACTTAAGCCATGCTCGCTGCTGCCCACTGACATAGTTACACAAGTAGCCCTCCAGCCACTTGTTAACTATCTCTGTCTGCCCATCCGTCTGTGGGTGATAACTGGTATTTTGTGTCAACTCCGTCCCCACCAACCGGAAAAGCTCCTGCCAAAACCCACCCATGAAACAACTGTCCCTATCACTGACAATGGTCTTAGGAAGACCATGTAGCCTGAAGATCTCTTTGAAGAACAGCTCGGCCACCTGTGCTACTGTATAGTGTGCGATATGGCAAAAAAATGTGCGTACTTCGTTAATCGATCAACGATGACAAAGATACAATCCTTGCCCTGTACCATGGGCAACCCTGTGATGAATTCCATCGAAATACTCTCCCATTTCCCCTCCGGAATGGAAAGAGGCTGCAATAAACCCGTGGGATGGCTCATCTTTCCCTTGTTCCTTTGGCAAACATCGCACTCCCTGATGTGCTGGAGTATGTCCTCCTTGAGGCCCTTCCATGAGAACCTCTCTCTAATGGCCCTGTAGGTTTTGGTAAACCCCTGATGTCCTGCCAATGGTGAATCATGTGATGCCTGGAGTATCTTCTTCTTGAGCTGAGACCCCTTAGTCAAGAAGATCCGGTCCCTGTAATAGATGATCTCATCGACCACCCTGTACCTGTCATCTACCACCTGCCCATCCAGAACCTCACATGCAAATCTGTCCTTGGAGTACTCTACTAAGAGTCGAGCCTTCCAGTCTGCGTCCAAGCTCATAAGAGACAACGTGGCTGGCCTTCGTGAAAGGGCATCTGCTACTACGTTGTTCTTACCCTTGACATACTCAATGTCAAAGTCATATGGTTCGATCTTGCTGATCCACTTCTGCTGCCTCTCTTGTAGCTGCTTCTGCTCCAAAAAGAACTTGAGGCTATTGTGATCAGTCCTCACCCTGAACCTGTTACCCACCAAATACTGCCGGTACTTAGCCAATGCATGCATGATGGCCAGCATCTCCTTGTCGTATATAGAATACAACCTCTCGTGCGGAAGGAGCTTCCGGCTCTCAAAGGCTATAGGGTGACCTCCTTGCATCAACACTGCGCCGATCCCCTCTCCCGACGCATCACACTCCAAAACAAATGGTTGCGTAAAATCTGGCAACGCAAGCACTGGGCAGCTGCTCATAACCTCCTTGAGCCTGTCAAAGGCTCGCTGCGCTGTATCTGACCAACTGAATGCCCCCTTCCTCGTCAAATCTGTCAGGGGTGCAGCAAGCTGTGAGAAACCCTTGACGAACTTCCGGTAGTAAGTACAAATGCCAATGAATCCTCGAAGTTCCGTCACATTTCTCGGCTCCGGCCAATCTCTGATGGCCCTGATCTTCTCCTCGTGGACCCTCACTCCGTCCACTCCTATGATGTGTCCCAAGTATAACATCTCCGTCAACTTGAACTCACATTTGGAGAGCTTGGTATAGAATTGTTGCTCCTCCAAGATGTGCAATACTGTCTCAATGTGCAGGAGATGCTCCTCCCAAGTCCTGCTGTAAATAAGGATATCATCAAATAACACCAACACAAACTTCCTTAAGTGCCTGCGGAAGATGTGATTCATGCAAGACTGAAATGTTGCTGGGGCGTTGGTTAGCCCGAAGGGCATCACCAAAAACTCAAAGTGCCCATAGTGACACCTGAAGGCGGTCTTGGGAATGTCCTGCTCCCTCACGCGAATTTGATGGTACCCAAATCTCAAATCAATCTTTGAGAAGAACTGTGCTCCTCACAACTCATCCATCAACTCATCAATCCTGGGTATGGGGTATCTGTTCTTCAGGGTCTTCTTGTTCAGGGCCCTGTGGTCAATGCACATCCTCAATGTGCCATCCTTCTTCTTCACCAACACCACAGAAGAAGCAAAAGGACTCGTGCTCAGCCGAATGTGCCCAAGAGCCAACAAGTCCTGAATGGCCCGCTCAATCTCATCCCGATAGGCCTTGGGATGCCTATAGGGGGTAGTAATCACTGCCTGTATGCCGTGCTCAAGCTCAATGGTGTGCTCAAACTCCCGGTCCGGTCGCTGTCCTGGTGGAATCTCCCCAAACACTATGGCATACTGGTCAAGGATGGCCTGTATCTCTGCGTGCACTGTCTGCCCTGTAGTCCCTACCTCTGATGCACGCAGCTCCACTGCCCATTCTATGTCTCCCTTCCGGAAGACTACCTCCATCCGATGAGCTGAAATAGTCTGAGGGAGGTATGTGTGTTGTTCTCGTATCTTCTCATGCCTCCTTGTCTTCTCATCATCCCACTTCATCTCTAGGGCCTTCCAATATATAGTGACCTTCCATAGAGTGATGAGCCACTGAACACCCAGTGCTATGTTGGTGTCCGGAATGTTGACCACGAAGAAGTGGTCAGTCAGTGTGTAGGTGCCCATCGTCACTGATAACTCTGGAACATAACGAGCACACACCATGGTCTGATCTCCTGGAACCAAAACTAAAAATCCATTGAAGCTCTCTGTCGGTATACTTCTACGCTCAACCATCTGTGCATCGATGAAGTTGTGGGTGGCCCCACTGTCAACCAAAACTGATACTCGCTGGCCACGTACTGCCCCCCGTACGCGCAACGTCAAATACTTGGGAACTCCTCGCAATGTTGCAAGGGCTCCTTCGGTAGGTGCAAAAGCTGCACCACCTGCTGGTGGTGGTGGAGGCAGCAAGGGACCCTGCATGGCATGACTATCTCCTACCTCCACATCATCCTCCTCATCCTCTTCCCCGCTGCTCTCGGAAAAGACCTCAATAAAATGTGCTTTGCCAGCAGCACATCTATGTCCTGGTGCCCACGACTCCTGACAGGTGAAGCACAACCGCTTCTTCTTCAACTCCCTCCTAGCATCATCATCAATCTGTACCCGTCCTGGATTCCCCTTCGGAGGCAGAATCCTCACATCCTTCCCCTTAGGCTGAAAAGCCTGTCACTGGGGGTAAGGTGTCTGGGTCCTGGGTAAGACATCCTGTAAGTCCCGAGTCCTGCTAATAGCATCCTGAAGGGTGGTTGGTCTAGCGGATCTGACTAGACCCCGAAGTGGCTCTGCTAACCCCTCAACATACATGTAGATCCTCCGTGCCATGGATAGATCTGGCACCATCACTGAAACCCTCAAAAAGTTCGCAATGTAGGTCTTTGAGCTCCCTGTCTATTTGAGCCTCGTTAGCTCAACAAAGTGCTGTTTCGGGTGCCTCCGGTCAAACCTCTCCATCAATCTCCTGGTGAACTCAGCATATGTCGTCACTGTGGAATGCTCTAGTGTAATCATCCCATGGAACCACCAATCCTGGGCATCACCATCCAAATGTAATGTCGCCACCTTGATGGCCTTTGTCTCTGACATCTGGTTACGCTGGAAATAGATGTCCAGCTTCTCCACCCAAGACCTTGCTGAATTGTTTGATGAGCCATCAAACGTAGGCAAGTGATATCTACTAGCAGTGCGGTGGGTGTCTCCATCGTGATAATGCCAGTATCCTCTGTGATGGTCGCGGGGTTTACTATCCCGTTGGAGCTGAACAAAGTCTCTGAATGAGAGAGCATCCTTGAACTCCTGCCCATAGGCCTGGTACTCCACAAAATAATCGCCCATATGACCGGGCTCTGCGTCTTGCTGTGCTCCAGCCCCCGTATCTGCTGCTAGGAAAGTGGGCGTGGTAGAGTGTATAGGGGCATGTGAGGCCACTCGCTGAGTAGTATCACGCTGAGTGGCACCTTGCTCTGGCAAATGGTGAGATGCACCCGATCCCTCTCCAAACTAGAAAACTCGTGGGCTCTCACGCTGGCTAGCCTCCACTGCCATGAATCTCAGCCCCATCACCTCGATCTGCCTCGACAGTTCCTGCACTGATTTGAGGAGCATGTCCGCAAATTTCTTCTTGTCATCATCTGCCATCGGATTCTCCTGCTCTGCGTCCACCACAGGCTCCTCCTGTCTTGCGTCCACCACAGGTTCCTCCTGTTCTGCGTCCACCACCAGAACACAGTCTCCGTAGGTGTTCTCCAACCTACGCCTAGCGTCTCTGTATCTCCGACCTCTGTAACATTTATAGGGTTTTTCCCCGGGTGTCATAGATTGCTAGCTCCATAGGCTGAGCCAGATCTATGCTCTAATACCACTGTAATATCCCTTATCAGGAATATTCCTCAAACACAAGCAAACTCCAACCAGAGATGGACTGGGAGGGCATTTACCAGATATGTCGCCTCTGAAAAGAGGACAAGATCCGGAGGCTACCTGGCCCTTTCCAGACTCTGTCTAAGAGTATAGGAGAAACACACAAGTGGTATAATAGCCGAGAATGCTCAAAGAGATACAAATAACAATGGTGCAACATATAACAATATAACCATAAGCAGATACTCAAGAAATGCAGAGAGAAATGCTAAGCCATTTTATTATACTGAGTAATAGAATGAGTACAAGAGGTGATCAGAAAGATGGCACCTCGACTTGCGCAAGGCAAGTGAAGAAATACACTCAGAATAGCAAAGGAATGACCCCTCTCTGAACTGCGTCCAAGCTGCTGGAGAAACTGCTGTGCTACTGCTGCTGCTAGAAATCAAATGAGGATTTGGGGCTGCTCCCCTCAGAAAAGGCTAAAACTCTGGAATCGGACTCTACTCAAGAAACCCAGAAAAGCCCAGAAAGCTTTTCTGAAATGGCCGACCCCTGAAAATCACCCCCTTGGGGTTCTGCGCAGTCCCTCAATGCTCTGCGCTGCCACTGAATGAAACCCTCCAGAAATCTACCTGAAACCCCTGCCAAAACTCTCCAATATGCAAGGGCTGATCCCCTGCTCTATCTCTCAGCACAAATCCTACTGCAAACCCTCAACCCAGAACTCTTGCCAGAAAGAACTGCGTCACCCCTCTCAGTGCTGCGCAGTCCTCCAAAACGCTGATGAAACTGCTGCTGAAATGCTGATGAAACTACTGCTGAAATGCCAATGGAAATACCTTGCCCGAGCAGGCACTCGAAGTCCCCGGGGCTAAGGGTGAGATCTCCGAACGGAGACACTCAATGCACTAAACAACGTTGCAGACTAGCTAAACAGCCAGCGTGCTCTAAGTCGAAATGACTATCACAAATGCTCATAATCGAATCATCAAAATGAGGGGGCTCCTCGCTCCTTTATAGCCTTTACCTCTCTCAATCCCAAGGCTCACCTCCTCCTGCGTGATTTCTCTCTTGCCACGTGTTTCTTCCCTCCTGTGCAATCCCTCCATGTGTCTGCGTGGGCTCCATTTCTGCATCCCCGTTGGTCCCCTTGGCTCCCCTTTAAGTCACAACGTTGTGCTACTAGGAAGTGACTTTTTATTTTAAAAGTGAGTTATGTCCCCCTTCCTCACTTTTTTATTTACAAATAACTATAGAAGGCAAAATTGAACAAAATCGAATATTCCATTTAGCCATGGCTAATTAGGAATATTACAAGGAGTGATTTTTTTCAGTTTGGGGAACAGTTAGAAAGAATATATCTAGGGGGGAGGGAACTAACTAATTGATTAAAGAAAGTGTCGTTCCTCTACTGTTTGTTTATAGTTCCCTACCATCGCTATAAGGGCTGGGCAAAGTAATTACTTTGAAACAACTACCGGTGGAGAGGTTCCCTGGCGGAAAGCTAAGCTATATACACCATAGGTGGATGGGGCAATGGATGCCCGAGAATAAAGCAACCCCAGGAAGAAAGCTTCTAGCCATTCATTCAAAAGTAAGATCTTTTCTTTTTCCCTTCTCCAGTCAAAATATATCTGAGAAACCAGCCTTTACTTGATAAGTCAGTCGTTTATGGAGAAAGGATTGAAAGCTTGGGCGATGAAAGTGATTTATGAGCTATATTTGCCTTTTATTTGGGGGAGGGCCGCAAGCAACCCTCGACCCTACGATCTTTCTTATAGCCAAAGTTCGAAAGCAGGAAGGGAATCCTTACTAGAATTATTCCAGGAAGGAAGGCCCAGTTGGAAGGCAACCCTGTGAAAACCACTTTCTTTAAAGGTTCGCCTATGTTCCCCATTATAATGGCAGGGACAGGCAAGCATTTATAGTTCTAGATGGGCCATTCCCCGAAAGCCTTTCTTTATTTTATTGGGTTCTCGGAAGGGAGGGAACCCCTACCATCTATCACCTTCTACCTAGACGGAGGCCATCCATAGGCCAACTTCTCAAAGAAAGAAAGTTTAGGTCACTACCTTTCTCAGAATGATAAGAACCCATAGGTGGATAGGTCTTTTCTAACATCGACTAAATGAAATAAGAAAAATGGGGGCATTTAAGAAATCCACTTATTCTTGAATGAAGAAGAACTATTATAGTTGTTGGGAATAATAACTACAATTCTCTGGGCTAGGGTATGACATATAGAATACTAGAAATTATCAGAAGGTTGGGTAGGTTTCAACTACCAACTATGGGGAGGTTAGTTTTCGATTGGTAAAGTAGGGAAACTTCCTAACCTCTACCAGTCGACCTTCCTTCCAACCCCACTAAGAACAAATAAAGGCAAGCAGCTTACAACCCAAAGAATAAATAAGAATGGCTCCCAAGCCCGCTACAGAAATAAGTTCAACCGGGCCTTCCCTTCTCTACTATAAAATAGTCTTTACTCGATTGTTTCAAGTTCTAGATTGGGAACTATATTCAAGTAGGTCCTTTACCCTAGGAATAAAGAAAGGATAGGATGGAAGCCCTACCTCCCTACCTTGCCCTATCCTCTCTAGTGGAAGGGTGGCCAACTAAGAGTAGGGCAGTTTATAGTTCCCTCCCTACTTTCATTCTGAGTGGGCATTGTTTCATGGGTATAGTAAATATCATCTGATCGTCTGCTGTAATATTCCTAACCCAGAATATTCCTCAAACCCCAGCAAAAACTCCAACCAAATATGTGCAAATAATATAATAACCCAGAAGTGATAAGATAACTGTGGAACAACATATAATAATGTAAACTGGAAATACAAGCAGATACACAAGAAATGTAGCAAGAAATGCTAAGCCATTTTATTATACTGAGCAATAAAATGAGTACAAGAGGTGATTAGACAGATGGCACCTCGACTTGCACAAGGCAAGTGAAGAAATACTCTCAGAATGACAAGAATGGCCTCTCTGCGTGGATGTTGCTACTATGCTGCTGCTGCTGCTAGAAAACAAATGATGATTTGGGGCTACTCCCCTCCTCGGAAAACGCTGAAACTCTGGATTCGGGCTCTACTCAAGAAACCCAAAAAAACCCAAAAAGCTTTCCTGGAATGGCCGACCCCCGAAAAACACCCTCTTGGGGTTCTACACAGTTGCTCAATGTCCTGCGCTGCCACTGAAGAAAACCCCTCTAAACTCTAGTTGAAACACTGCCTGAAACCCTGCCAAAAATCCTCCAATGAGACAAGAGCTGGACCCCTGCTCAATCTCCTAGCATAAATCCACTTGCAAAATCCCAACCCAGCACTACAACCAAAAAGAACTGCGTCCCTCTCCAAGTGCTGCGCAGTCCTCCAAAATGCTGACGAAACTGCTACTGAAATGTTCATAAAACTACTACTGAAATACCGATGGAAATACCTTGCCCGAGCAGGCACTCGAAGTCCCCCAGGGCTAAGGGTGAGATCTCCGAACGGAGACACTCAATGCACTAAACAGTGCTGCAGACCAGCGAAACAGCCAGCGTGCTTAGAAGTCGAAACGACTAGCTCAAAATGCACATAACTAAATGATCCAAAATGAGGGGGCTCCTCTCTATTTTATAGCCTCTGCCTCTCACAATCCCTAGGCTCACCTCCTCCTGCGTGATTCCCCTCTTGCCATGTGTTCTTCCCTCCTGCGCAGTCCCTCCATGTGTCTGCGTGGGCCCCATTTCTGTGTCCCCCTTTGGCCCCCTTGGCGCCTCCTTAAGTCACAACGTTGTGCTACTAGGAAGTGACTTTTATTCTTAAAGTGAGTTATGTCCCCCGTCTTCACTTTTTATTTATAAATAACTATAGAAGGCAAAAATTGGGCAAAATCGAATATTCCAATTAGCCATGGCTAATTAAGAATATTACAGTCTCCCCCGGCAAAATGTTGCTTGTCCTCAAGCAACTGAAGTGATGGATGCTGCAAGATCTTCTCACTCTCCCAAGTGGCATCCTCATCCGGCAAATTCTTCCATCTAACCAAGTATTCCCGGACCATCCTGCTCCGCAGCTGCCTCTCCCTTGTATCAATGATAGCTTCCAGCTGCAATACCAAATGCCCCTTGTCATCCATGGGTGGTAGCTCATCTGTCACTGTCACCTGCTGCCCCAATGCCTTTTTCAGGCATGATACATGGAAAATGTTATGAATCTTGCTGCCTTGGGGCAACTCCAACTCATATGCAACTTGTCCAACCCTGTGTATCACCCTGTAAGACCCATAAAAGCGGGGCTTAAGCTTCTCAGCCCCCTTCTGTTTAGTGACGACTGTCTGTATGGCTGTAACCGTAGGTAGACCATGTCCCCTACCTCGAACTGTCTCTCCACCCGACCCTTGTCGGCATACAGCTTCTGCTGGTTCTGTGCTGTAGCCATGTTATCTTTGAGAGCTCGGAGAATATCCTGACTCTCTTGGATCCATATCTTGGCTCTGGGAGCCTTGCTATCACCAAACATCACGTCAGCAAAGGATAAAGGATGATACCCATATAAAGCATAGAATGGTGACATACCAATGGACATGTGATGTGAAGTATTGTAGCAGTACTCCCCTAGATGTAGCCACCTCAACCATGCTCGCTGCTGCCCACTGACATAGTTACACAAGTAGCCCTCCAACCACTTGTTAACTATCTCTGTTTGCCCATTCGTCTGTGGGTGATAACTGGTACTCGGTGTCAACTCCGTCCCCACCAACCGGAAAAGCTCCTGCCAAAACCTGCCCATGAAACGGCTGTCCCTATCATTGATGATGGTCTTAGGAAGACCATGTAGCCTGAAGATCTCTCTAAAGAACAGCTCGACCACCTGTGCTGCTGTATAGTGTGCGGATATGGCAAAAAGTGTGCGTACTTTGTCAGTCGCTCAACGACGACAAAGATGCAATCCTTGCCCTGTACCATGGGCAACCCTGTGATGAAGTCCATCGAAATACTCTCCCATTTCCCCTCCGGAATGGGAAGAGGCTGTAATAATCCCGTGGGATGGCTCATCTCTCTCTTGTTCCTCTGGAAAACATCGCACTCCCGGATGTGCCGGAGTACGTCCTCCTTGAGGCCCTTCCATGAGAACCTCTCCCTAATGGCCCTGTAGGTTTTGGTAAACCCCTAATGTCCTGCCAACGGTGAATCATGTGATGCCTAGAGTATCTTCTTCTTGAGTTGAGACCCCTCAGTCAAGAAGATCCGGTCCCTGTAATAGATGATCTCATCGACCACCCTGTACCTATCATCTGCCACCTGCCCATCCAGAACCTCACATGCAAACCTGTCCTTGGAGTACTCTACTAAGAGTCGAGCTCTCCAGTCTGTATCCAAGCTCATAAGAGACAATGTGGCTGGTCTACGTCAAAGGGCATCTGCTACCACGTTGTTCTTACCCTTGACATACTCAATGTCAAAGTCATATGCTTGATCTTGCTGATCCACTTCTGCTGCCTCTCCTGTAGCTGCTTCTGCTCCAAAAAGAACTTGAGGCTGTTGTGATCAATCCTCACCCTGATCCTGTTACCCACCAGATACTGTCGGTACTTAGCCAATGCATGCATGATGGCCAACATCTCCTTGTCGTATATAGAATACAACCTCTCGTGTGGAAGGAGCTTCCGGCTATCAAAGGCTATAGGGTGACCTCCCTGCATCAACACTGCGCCGATCCCCTCTCTTGACGCATCACACTCCAAAACAAAAGGCTGCGTAAAATCTGGCAACGCAAGCACTGGGCAGCTGCTCATAACCTCCTTGAGCCTGTCAAAGGCTCGCTGCGTTGTATCTGACCAATTGAAAGCCCCCTTCCTTGTCAAATCTATCAGGGGTACAGCAAGCTGTGAGAAACCTTTGACGAACTTCCGGTAGTAAGTACAAATGCCAATAAATCCTTGAAGTTCCGTCACATTTTTCGGCTTCGGCCATTCTCTGATGGCCATGATATTCTCCCTGTGGACTCTCACTCCGTCGACTCCTATGATGTGTCCCAGATACAACATCTCCGTCAACCCAAACTCACACTTGGAGAGTTTGGCATAGAACTGCTTCTCCTGTAAGATATGCAATACCGTCTCAATGTGCCAGAGATGCTCCTCCCAAGTCCTGCTGTAAATGAGAATGTCATCAAAGAATACCAACACAAACTTCCTCAGGTGACTACGGAAGATGTGATTCATGCAGGACTGAAATGTAGTGGGGGTGTTGGTTAGCCCAAAAGGCATCACCAAGAACTCAAAGTGCCCATAGTGACACCTGAAGGCGGCCTTGGGAATGTCCTGCTTTCTCACGCGAATCTGATGGTACCAAGATCTCAAATCAATCTTTGAAAAGAATCGTGCTCCCCTCAACTCGTCCATCAACTCATCGATCCTGGGTATGGGGTACCTATTCTTCAGGGTCTTCTTGTTTAGGGCCCTGTAGTCAATGCACATCCTTAATGTACCCTCCTTCTTCTTCACCAACACCATAGAAGAAGTAAAAGGACTCGTGCTCGGTCGAATGTGCCCAAGAGCCAGCAACTCCTGGATAGCCTGCTCAATCTCATCCCGATAGGCCTTGGGGTGCCTATAGGGGGTGGTGATCACTGCTTGGATGCCCTGCTCAAGCTTGATAGTGTGCTCAAACCCCCGATTCGGTGGCTGTCCTGGTGGAATCTCTCCAAACACTATGGCATACCGATCAAGGATGGACTGGATCTCTGGATGTACCGTCTGCCCTGTAGTCCCTGCCTCTGATGCACGTAGCTCCACTGCCCACTCTATGTCTCCCTTCCGGAAGACTGCCTCCATCCGATGAGCTGACACAGTCTGAGGCAGATATGTGTGTTGTCCCCGTATCTTCTCATGCCTCCCTGTCTTCTCATCATCCCACTCCATCTCTAGGGTCTTCCAATCCATCGTGACTTTCCCTAGAGTAATAAGCCACTGAACACCCAGTATCATGTTGGTGTCCGGAATATCGATCACGAAAAAGTGGTCAGTCAATGTTTAGGTGCCCATCATCACTGAAAGCTCTGGAACATAACGAGCACACGTCATGGTCTGATCTCCTGGGACCAATACTGAAAACCCATTGAAGCTCTCTGTCTGAATACGTCTCTGCTCAACCATCTGTGCATCGATTAAGTTGTGGGTTGCCCCACTGTCAACCAAATCTGATACGTGCTGACCACGTACTGTCCCTCGTACGCGTAGCGTCAGATACTTGGGAACTCCTCGCAACACTGCAAGGGCCCCTCCGGTGGGTGCAAAAGATGCACCACTTGCCGCTGGTGGTGGAGGTGGCAAAGGTCCCTGTATGGCATGGCTATCTCCTGCCTCCACATCCTCCTCCTCATCTTCTTCTCCACTGCTTTTGGAGAAGACCTCAATAAAATGTGCTTTGCCAGCAGCACATCTATGTCCTGGTGCCCATGGCTCCTGACAGGTGAAGCACAACCGCTTCTTCTTCAGCTCCCTCCTGGCATCATTGTCAAGCTGTACTCATCCTAGATTCCCCTTTGGAGGAGGAATCCTCACATCCTTCCCCTTAGACTGAAAAGTCTGTCTCTGGGGGTAAGGTGTCCGGGTCCTGGGTAAGACATCCTGTAAGTCCCGGGTCCTGCTGATAGCGTCCTGGAGTGTGGCTGGTTTAGTGGATCGGACTAAACCCCGAAGTGGCTCTGCTAACCCCTCAACATACATATAGACCCTCTGTGCCGTGGATAGGTCTGGCACCATCACAGAGACCCTCAAGAAATCTGCAATGTAGGTCTCTGGGCTCCCTGTCTGTTTGAGCCTCGTCAGCTCAACGAAATGCTGCTCTGGATCCCTCCGATCAAATCGCTCCATCAGTCTCCTGGTAAACTCGGCATATGTCGTCACTGTGGAGTGCTTGAGTGTAACCATCCCATGAAACCACCAATCCTGGGCCTCGCCATCCAAATGCAATGTTGCCACCTTGATGGCCTTTGCCTCCGACATCTGGTTAAGCTGGAAATAAATGTCCAGCTTCTCCACCCAAGACTTTGCCGAACTGTTTGATGAGCCATCAAACATAGGCAAGTGGAATCTACTCGCTGCACGGTGGGTGTCGCCATCATGGTAATGCCAGTACCCTCTGTGATGGTCGCGGGGTCTGCTATCCTGCTGGAGCTGAACAAAATCTCTGAATGAGAGGGCTTCCCTGAACTCTTGCCCATAGGCCTGGTACTCTGCAAAATAATCGCCCATATGTCTGGGTTCTTCCTCCTGCTGGGCTACGACCCCAGTGTCTGCTCCGAGGAAAGTGGGCATGGTAGAGCGTGTAGGGGCATGTGAGGCCACCTGCTGCGCAGTATCACGCTGCTCTAGCAAGTGATGGGATGCACCTAATCCCTCACCAATCTGAAAAACTCGCGGGCTGTCACGCTGTCTGGCCTCTACTGCCGTGAATCTTTGCCCCATCACCTCAATTTGCCTCGACAGATCCTGCACTGATTTGAGGAGCATATCCGTAAATCTCTTCCCGTCCTTGTCGGCATTTGGAAATAGAAATACCCTTAGTATTTAGAAATACCACAGTAATAGACTCAACTTTGAAAAGGTTATCGGGATTGCTTAGTTGAGAATGATTTCCGCCATCTGTTCTGTGTCCACTACTGGCTCTCTCTGTTTTGCGTCTACCACAGGCTCCTTTTCTGCGTCCACCACAGGAACACAGTCTCCCTCCCCGTAGGTATTCTCCAACCTACGTCCAGTGTCTCTGTACCTCCTACCTCTGTAACAAATGTAGGGTTTTTCCCTTGGTGTCATAGATTGCTAGCTCCACAGGCTGAGCCAGATCTATGCTTTGATAACACTTTAATATTCCTAACCCAGAATATTCCTCAAACCCCGGCAAAATCTCCAACCAAATATGTGCAAATGATATAATAACCCAGAAGTGATAAAATAATAGTGGAACAACATATAATAATGTAAACCGGAAATACAAGCAGATACACAAGAAATGCTAAGCCATTTTATTACACTGAGCAATAAAATGAGTACAAGAGGTGATTAGACAGATGGCACCTTGACTTGCACAAGGTAAGTGAAGAAATACTCTCAGAATGACAAGAATGGCTTCTCTGCTTGGATGCTGCCGCTGCTAGAAAACAAATGATGATTTGGGGTTGCTACCCTCCTCGGAAAAAGATGAAACTCTGGATTCAGGCTCTACTCAAGAAACCCAGAAAAACCCAAAAAGCTTTCCTGGAATGGCCGACCCCCGAAAAACACCCACTTGGGGTTCTACGCAGTTGCTCAATGCCTTGCGCTGCCACTGAAGAAAACCCCTCTAAACTCTATTTGAAACACTGCCTGAAACCCTGCCAAAAATCCTCCAATGAGACAAGATCTGGACCCCTACTCAATCTCCCAGCATAAATCCACCTGCAAAATCCCAACCCAGCACTACAACCAAAAAGAACTGCGTCCCTCTCCAAGTGCTGTGCAGTCCTCCAAAATGCTGACGAAACTGCTACTGAAATGTTGATAAAACTACTATTGAAATACCGATGGAAATACTTTGCCCGAGCAGGCACTCGAAGTCCCCCAGGGCTAAGGGTGAGATCTCAGAACAAAGACACTCAATGCACTAAACAGTGCCGCAGACCAGCTAAACAGCCAGCGTGCTCAGAAGTCGAAACCAATGTTGCACGAAGCGGAAGCGTTTTTTGGAAGCGGGGACGCCGAAGCGTCATTTTCCAAAAATCTAGGAAGCGAAGCGTCCGCGGAAGCGTCTGCTATATATATATATTTTATATTTTTTTGCATTTATACTCAAAACAAACATCCCAAATACCAAATTAATTGTAGAAGACATGAAAACATGCATATTTTTGCATAAATCAAGATAGATATAACATCCATTGTACATTAATGATCTAGAATCTAGATTCTTCTCCTCTTGTCTAGCCTTTGCCTCTACCTCGATTGTCTAGGGATATTAGTCAACATTGCCCAATTTTGATCAAACTACCTAATTCAAGACTTAAAATATGGTAGAAAAAGCTTAACATGTTTGATCGATGATTTTGACTTGATTGAAAGGTAATTTTTTGCTAAGGGCGTGCCGCGTGACAAAGGAGTTCAACAATTAACACCACCAACACCAGGGTACATATAGGGCTTGGTGCTCTTGATTAAATGCTAATCGCATACCTTCATACTTGATATAATCTAATGAAATGCCACAATCCCATTGATCCTGAATACCTGAAAACTGTTAAGTCTGCTGAATTTTGAATAGGATATGAAATTCTATTTTCTCCATATGAAGTGCAATGAGGCTGGAACCACTCTCAAACATTCTGAGTCATTTCATGGTAATGTTAAAAATTTAAGTAAAAGGATGAAAATGAAAAATAAAGGAGAATGTCACTTTTACTTTAAGAATTTAACATTACCATGAGGGAGCATTTGCTATATTTATATTTTTTTTTGCTTTCATTTGTCACCCTAACCCAAGGTGGACCCACCCCCAACAAGCAAACTCACCTAAAATTTAAAAAAAAATTGAAAAAAAAAACGATTTTCTAAATGCTTTTCCGGAAGCTTTTCTGGAAGCGTACGGAAGCGTCTGGGAAGCGTCTGGGAAGCGCCGTACGAAGCGCGCTTCGGTGCTTCGGAAGCGCCAGCGCTTCCAAATTTCCAGGAAGCGTCTAAAAATTTCGGAAGCGCGCTTCCGGCCAAGCTTCCTAGGCGCTTCCGTACGGGACGCGCTTCGGGGCTTGGAACCGGGGGGGGGGGGCGCTTCGTGCAACACTGGTCGAAACGACTCGCTCAAAATGCACATAACTAAATGATCCAAAATGAGGGGGCTCCTCTCTATTTTATAGCCTCTGCCTCTCACAATCCTTAGGCTCACCTACTCCTGTGTGATTCCCCTCTTGCCATGTGTTCTTCCCTCCTGCGCAGTCCCTCCATGTGTTTGCGTAGGCCCCATTTCTGTGTCCCCCTTTGGCCCCCTTGGCTCCTCCTTAAGTCACAACGTTGTGCTACTAGGAAGTGACTTTTTATTCTTAAAGTGAGTTATGCCCCCCGTCCTCACTTTTTATTTATAAATAACTATAGAAGGCAAAAATTGGGAAAATCGAATATTCCAATTAGCCATGGCTAATTATGAATATTACATCTGCATTGCTAAGATAGGGTGTAATTAATATAGGGGTTGTGTTTGGGTTCTCCGTCTGAAGGTTGGAAGCTCGGCTGGTGGTTGCTGAAGGTAGTATGGTTCCCAGTGCTAGTTCTAGTCCTAAGATGCTTTGTATTGCTAGCTCTGCGGGCCACAAGGTAGGGGTGTGCAGTTGTTGTTGAATCGACTGCTTATATCCAGTTCAGTCAATACAATATCGCTATCCACGTAGTCAATTTATGAATCAATGCCCAATCTATGTAATAAAAATAAAAACAATTTCGATCACAATCGTTGGAAAAGTTAGCTATTCATTATAGTTTCACTCCCGACATTCGATTGATTTCCCTTGGCGGCCCTAGGGGAATGCAGTGGGGTGGGAAACACAGTTCTGGTGCTCTCGTCAGTAGATAAAAAAAAGGAATGTGGGGGGGGGGGGGGGGAGTCGCAACTTCCCTATTGAGTGAAAGGGTATAGACTCTAACTACAAAATAGGCCTTTGCCTCATATATTCTACATAATAAGGGTTCAGAGTAATACCCCGATTCAATGATGACTTTGAATAGTGAGGTATTTTTTGGGGATGGGCTCTTCTCTCTCTCATACTTCCGCCCCGCATTTAAGTGTGAGGTGTCGAATGTTCCTATCTATAAGCGGCAAATAAGCGTGCTCCACCCCTTATTATAATACTAGGGTAGGTTTTAAGAGTCTTTTAGCTGAGTTGAGTCTGGGTCAATCAGAGCTATTGGATCCCTTTATTAAAATGTTAGTGCTTTAATTAATATATGGGGGGCCTTTATGAAATGTTTTCAACTATACTATAGATGGTAAAGCTGGACAATCCCTCTTAATATAAGTCGAGTGCTCATTTCTTCCCCCTCTCCCTATATTAAGAGTGCATACGCAAAAGATATCTCCCTTGAGTTCAGGTCGATCTCAACAGGTTATTAGTAAGCCGTTGTTGCACTTGACCATCTATGGCAAGTTGTTTCCAGGCCCTCGGTGGAACAACCAAAAGCGGAAGAGGCAAGAGGAAGTGACACAGTTGAATTTTAAGCAACCATTAGCTATTAGCTATAAAATGAGTTCAAAAAATAGTTTTCGGAAAGGTTTCCCTTTCATGAATCAATTCATTAATCTTGTACTCTATTGCTCCCCCTATTATTATTCAAGTTCGTATCTGTTAGGCCTACTAATATATAACTGGGGTAAGATTGCTTGTCGCCGCCCTCAAGAAAAGACAAATAAGAATATACGGGCAAGTGTTATGGGACAATCTATTAGCCAATATTGAGAAATTGAATGTTGGTCCATCGGATTCATAGAGACCCATACTGAAACCAAGCTCCATTGGAATGGAAATAGAACCACAAGAGTGAATTAATGAGGCTGTAAAACAGAACATGGAAAAGAATATTGACAAGATTCCTAGATGATGTTGAGAGAACGACATGGGAAATAAGCCCGGGGTTAATACAAGGTAGGTCAAGAACATTTCAACAATTTCAGTAGAGTTGCTCGTATATTATTAAACGACGGATGCAGAACTGAAGTGAAGCAGTTAGACCAAATTCTTGAAGATAGAGTATTATAGGCATATGGACGAAGTGGAGAATCAATGCAATTTCCAGGAAAAAGGATTAAAGTCCCTATATAAAACAAGCTTGTTCATCACATGGATGTGCTTACGTCTATAATATGAACACTAGTTAAGTCAGAATAATAAGGGTGGAGTCAGCATATTTATTGATTGAAGGGCGACCAACTCCGAAGTGAAGTTCCTACTCTCAGGCCCTCTCTTAATGTTGCCAATCCCTTAAGTGAATTCTTATATAAAAGAAAGGTTGGTTTTTGATCAAAAGCGAACCGGCTTCAGTAGTTAGTAGTGAGTGGGAAGTTTTCCCTGAGCCTTGCCCAACATATCATTTTTTATATCACAAATTCTCGATTGAGTGACTACTCGCTAAGGATGACACTAGCTTACTATAGATGGGTTCCATATAGGAATGGCAGGACACATTGAACCTGCATCACGACTAAAGGATAAAGAAATTGAAGCAATTAGATTCTGGGCGGTCAATTCACATTCAACTGTATGCTCAATCGATTAGAACACGCAGTAGCACCAAGAGTATACTCCTCTAGGTCAATATGTTGTTCCCCTGTTGGAAATTGACTCTTATGTTGTGATAACTCTTCACCACTAATAAATTTCTCTATTTCGTCAGTTGATCCGAATCATTTAGGGAGGGCGGGTGATTTTAGCTAATTGAGGGTGGGTTGGGGTTTTCAAACTACCCAAGAGGAGCCTCGCTGCACATCACCCTTCACCAAGTCCATGGCTAGTCATAAAGATGGGGGAAGGCATATGCTTAGTGTTCTCGATCAACAGTGTTCCCTCTTAGGGAGGGATACATTCTCCTGCACTCCAAGTTGCTCTTTGAAGAATATGAACTTCGCTTTTGACAACAACTTGGTGAGAATGTCTGCAAACTACTCATTAGTCGAGATGTGTTGGAGCCTCACTGCTCCTCTCAATACCATATCTCTGATATAGTGGTACTTGATCTCGGTGTGCTTCGACTTGTCACAGAATACTGGATTCTCTGATAGTCTGATCCTGCTTTGATGGTCACAGTATATCACGGTCATATCAAGCACTTGCTCAAACAACTTTGCAAAGAGCTTCCACAACCACATTGCCTCACAACTAGCCATACTAGCTGCTATGTACTTTGCCTTGGCTATACTGAAAGTGACATATTTATGCTTCCTGCTCATCCAAGAAATCATGGTAGACCCTAAGCTAAAACAACACCTTGATGTGCTCTTCCTGTTAGTAACGCTCCCAACCCAATCTGCATCTATATATCCATGCAATCTCAACTCATCGCCGAAGGTATATCTCAATCCATAGTTGATTGTTCCATCTAGATATCTCAGCACATGTTTTGTGGCCACCCAGTGAGCGTGCAAAGGTTCCACCATGAACTGGCTCAAGGTGTTTATAGCAAAACATATGTCTAGTATTTTATTAACCAGAAACATCAGAACCCCAATCAACTGGCGGTACAGAGAAGGATCCGCAAGATTTGGTCTTGCAACTTCACCGCATCACTTCTTGAAGTTTTCCTCCATCAGTATGGCCACAAATTTGCAATCCACCACCCCAAATCTCTCCAAGATTTTGACAACATATTTTCCTTGGCTAAGGAAAATCTGTCCATGTCTCTACTACACTTGTAAGCCCTGGAAATAGTGCATCAACCCAAGATATTTCGTCTCAAATTCGGAGGCAGGTTCCCTCTTACACTGGATGATCAAAGGTTCTGCGCCTGTCAAGAATAAGTCATCAACACAGTGTTACTTGGGAGTGGGAGCGAAAGCAGGGAGCAGGAGCAAAAACGGGTGTGGGAGCAACATTTTCAGAAGCTCGGGGTTTGGGAGCGAATGCCAGAGCGTTTATATATATATATATATATATATATCTATATTTTGATACATATATGTCAACAAAAACATGTAGAACGATGAATTAGATATAGAAAACATAGATTGATCATTGAACCATATAACAACAATCATCTAGAAGTTATAATCTTCATCAACCACGTCCACAAGTTAGTAACATACAACATATTGAGTCTCATGAATCATGATTCATCAATCTTAAAGTTTCAACTTCAAGCTTTCAAAATTGAAAATTCAATATATAACATTTATCATCATTGATCACCAAAGTTGTACTTGTAAGCTAAGTTTAACTATTACAACAAATAATATCTAACATGAAATGAAATGTTAAAAAATGAAATGAAATGAAATGAAACAACTTTCACGAAGCATCATATTCATAATTCATTACCAATGAGTTATAATTGCCAACTTCAAACTTCAAACTTAAATTGTCATATATTGTTTACAAAAAATATCATAATAAATATGAAAGAGTCAACAGTTATGAAAACTACTAGAAACTAGAAAATACAAGTAAATATATTATCTACTACTTCATGTGGCCCTTGCCATGAGAAATGTCTAATTTCTGAGCAGGTCGTGGTGGTCTTCTAGGAGTCTCCTCTTGCATAGACCCACGACCAAAACCAGAAGGCACATGCCCTCCACGTGAGGGTGTAGATGGAGGCGGCGACAACAAAGGAACAAGACTCAGAACTCGAGCACTGCTACTGGATGGTGGAGGTGGCATGGTTGTTGCTTCATCTTCCTCTCTCATAAGTTCCGCTTCCAGTTCTTCAAGATGTATAGTGCCATCCTCCAAATTATCATCCTCTGGGTGGTTGTCCCAAATTTTATATGTTGGATCCTCATAAGCCCAATCACAGTAATGACTCAACAACCTCAAGTTGTAGTGCACATAAACCAAGCTTTCTGCCCGGTTTTCATTGAGTCTGTTTCTTCTCACATTATGTATGAAGTTGTAGGTGCTCCAACACCTCTCTGCAGAAGAAGTATTTACAACTTGTGAGAGAACCTTTTTTGCCAATTTTGGCAAAATTCCCTGGCTGCCATATGCTTCCCACCATGTGAGAGCATCAAATCTGTCTCTATCTTCCATTGCATGGAAGGAACCAAACAAACTAGTGCAACTGAAGTATCTGCCTAATTCGAGACGCAGACTAGCACATTCCTCCCTGTTAGGTATCAACTTGTCTAATGCTTGCGAATGTCCCGTAGATACTTCTTCATCTATATGGGGTTTGATCCTAACCCCACCCCCTGGTGCAGGTTGGCCCAACCAAGATGCAGAGTAGTATTTTGGCGTAAGGATATATGCCAAGGCATGTAGTGGAACATTAAGTTTATCCCACCGTGTACACACACAATTGTGAATCAGTGTATACAAGTTGGGATCATCTTTATGAACAATATCTTTTATTTGCCCCAACATGGTATCCATCTGCTCATACACCTCCCCAATCACTGGTTTATTTGTATCTGCAAACCGAATCATGTGATAAATGGGCTTGGTGAATTCCAATACTTGCCTCACACGTGCCCAAAACATACCATCAAGAGCGGTCTCCTCCACCTGTTCAAAACCTTTCCTATCAGCTGCATTTGTAGCCCTTTCCTTTAATACATGCCAGCGTGGACTTGATACCGTGCAAGCCAATGACTCTCTTACCTTCCAAAGGCGCCTGAAGGTGACGTAATAGCTACCAAATCTAGTCTTCGCAATCTTCAACAACTCCAATCTTGAGTGACTGCGAAAAAGGCCATGGGTATTGCTATGATTTGTAATAAATTTTATCATTTCTTTGCCTCTCTTGTACAAATCAACAATCCATTTGTATTGTTGGTTTTTGTTCTTAACAATATCATGCATCAAAAGGTTCATTGTGTGAACCAAACACTTAGACCAAAATATGTTGTGGTATTTATCCTCAATAATTGCTCCCACTGCCTTACAATTAGGAGCATTATCAGTGATGACTTGGATGACATTGTATGGCCCAATACGGTCAATTGTTTCAGGTAATGGTTTTGCAATGTTGATGCCGGTCTTGAACTTGTGTGAGTAATCATATGTTGAAAGAAAGATGTCACCACTAACAGACACAGCAAGAACACTTATCCAACGGTTCTAACCTTGTCATACCCAGGGCTCTTGTATCCTTTAGGGGCATCATTTATGGCAGAAACCATTTCATGTCGATAAGGTGAACGAAGAACATTGAATGGTATCCCACATGCATAGAGAAACCTGTAAACTTTTGAATCCACACCATTCCTACACCCTTCATCAAGGAAATCTGATATGGTTCTACGCCTTAAACTTGGTGACCTTGTGCCTCCATATCCACTGCCATGGGAGGACGCTGAAGGAGTTCTTTGTGCATGTGACTGTGAGCTTGGTTCAAAGAAACCCTTTGATTTTTTAGATTTGTATTGGGCTTCCTCCTCTTCCGTTATGTATTTGGCTTTATCTGTTGCTGACACACCTATACAAGTTTTGATTCCTATTTGTTTATCTCCATCCCATGGCCTTTTCCCGTAGAGGTGCTTTCTGGCACGGGTGTATGAACCTGTGTAATTATTGTTGTAATGGAGGCAATGAAATTTAGTGGTTCCACCCCCTTTCCCTGCTTCAGGCCTATTAACATATTTCCACAATGGGGTTTGGTCTTGTTTAGTTTTTTGAGCTGACTCATGTTCACTCTCCTCCAGCTCCTCCTCACCAAGGTACTTCTCTCCGGGGTTTTCATCAAATCCACTATAACCCACTTCTTCATCCCTTCTTCATTTTCAACCCTCCTTTTTCTACTCTCCAACACCATAATAACCAAAAAAGGAACCAAGAAGAAGAAAATGCCAAGAAATATAACCATGATGTTTGAAATTTGAAGTTTTGAATCTGCAAAAAAATGGAATGGGAAATAGAGAAAAAAATTATTTATTTATTTAGGAATGAACATATAAAAAAAAAACTGCTAGAATGAGTGTAGAATCTAGATCCTACCTCTTTGGCCTCCAATCTCCCCTTGCAAGCTCTTCAATCTCCCCTTGGATGCCTCTCCTTGCTCCTTTCTCTTTGCTCTTTGCTCTCTCTCACACTCTCTTGCTCTCTCTCTCACTCTCTCACTCTCTCAAATGTAGAATGAAATGAATATGAGGGAGAGGGTTTATTTATATTACCCCCCTCCCCTCCCTTCCCTCCCTCCCTCCCTCCCTTTTTTTTTTCCCGGCTTTTTGTTGTTGTTGTTGTTGTTCTATTCGCGGGCGTTGCTCATCGCTGCCGGGAGCGATTTTTCCAACCCGGGAGCGGTCGAGAGCGATCACTCCCCGACCGCTCTCGGGTTGGAAAAATCGCTGCTGGAGCGACGGGAGCGATGCTCCCTAGTTCGAATTGGCAAAAGGCAGGGAGTACAATTTTTTTTAGGGAGCGCGCTACCGAGTCACTCTCGCTCGGAGCGTGGATTGGGAGTGGGATCGAGGTGGGGGGGCTCCCTCACAACACTGCATCAACATATAAAACCAAAATCAAATACATACCTTGGAAAACCTTGAAGTAGAGGTTCAAATTAGCATTGCTTCTGGCGAATCCTAGCTTCATTAGGTATCCATCGATTTGAGCATACAAGCCCTAAGGGCTTGCTTCAATCCATAGAGGGCTTTCTTCAATCTGCAAACATGGGTTTCCTCCTCAAAGCCCTGTGGTTGTTCCATGTACACCTCTTCCTTAAGAATCCCATGAAGAAAGGTTGTCTTCACATCCATCTTATGAAGACTCCAACCCTAATTAACAACAAAAACAATGATGGATTGGATGGTAGTGTATTGGGCAACAAGTGCAAATATCTCATCATAATCTTCTCCCTCTTTCTGGGAGAATCCTTTGGTCACGAATCTCACTTTAAACTTCTCAATGCTACCATCAACTACATGTTTGATTTTGTATAATCACTTAGTCACAACAGACTTCCCTTCAGGGCTCAGAACCACTTCCCATACATCATTTTTCATGATGGATTCATATTCCTTGGCCATGACATCTCTCCAAACTTGTTCCTTCACAACTTCTTCATAGTTGCAAGGTTCAGATTGTATAACGTCATTCATCAAGGCAACATAACCCTGATATTTGCGAGGCTGCTTGATCTCTCTGAAGGTGCCTCTTGGGGCCAAGTATCTCTCTGCATTCTTTAATGTATCACGAAGCCACAAAGGTCTCTACCTTGTGAGAGGATCACAGGGAGGAGGATCCAAAGGATCCATGGGTGCCATAGGCTCATCTGTAAGGTCCATCTCGGGCATGGATGGCTCTGCATCTGCATCCATAGAGTCATCCCTTCTCTTAATGCCAGCAGGGACAGGAGAGTTCCTTTCTTTTCCAAGGGAAACATCTTCATCAAAGGTCACATCCCGGCTAAACTCAATGTTCCTCTAGCCTGACACATATATCTTGTAAGCTTTAGAATTTTTACAATAACCAACAAACGTACCTTTCTTTCCTGAAGCTTCAAGCTTGGACCTCTTTTCCTTTGGTACATGAAAGTAGATAGGGCAACCAAATATTCTCAAGTGTCCAACTTTTGGTTTCACACCTATAAATACTTCTTTAGGAGTCTTGTCTCCCAAGGCATGATGAGGACTCCTATTTTGGACATATACAACAGTATTTGTAGCTTCTCCCCACAGAAACATAGGAAGCTTTTGATCATGAATCATGGCTTTGGCTGCTTCCAAGATGGACTTGTTCTTCCTTTCAACAACTCCATTTTGTTGAGGGTTGTATGGAACAGTGACCTCCCTCTTAATCTCGACTTCTCTGCAAAAGTCTTTGAATTCATTTGAAGTGTATTCTCCTCCATTATCTGTCCTCAAGATCTTGATCTTCTTTCTTGTTTGATTTTCCACAAGAGCCTTGAAATCCTTGAACACATTGAAAACCTGATCCTTGGTCTTCAAGTAGAAGATCCAAGTTTTACGAGAGTAGTCATCAACAAAGATTGCATAGTATAAATATCCTCCAAGAGATTTCATTGGCATGGGCCCACAAATGTTAGAATGAATAAGATGAAGAATATCCTTAGATCTGCTGCTTCTAGAAAGGAATGGTCCCTTGATATTCTTCCCACTGGAACATCCCTGACATACACCTTCCTGATCAAACTGAATCCTGGTTATCCCTATAACCATCCTGTTCAAGTCATGCAAAGCCTTGAAATGGAGGTGAGCAAATCTTCGGTGCCAAAGCTCACACTAATTAGTGGTGTCATGGACCAATGCTTGAATTGGTCATCGACAAACTCTGTAAAGGCTTTCATTTCTAACACCAAGTGTGAAGGTTGTCTTCATGCTAGAATTCCTTGGCTAAGCAACAACTTTTCCATCGATGAATGCAATTCTAAATCCCTTTTCTTCCATGGCACAAATAGAGACGAGCTTCTTCTTCAGGCTTCACACATACAACACATCTTATAGATGGATGGTTTGACCAGTATCCAAACGAAAAGAAACAAACCTAGACCCTTTTACAGGATGAGAAGAATTATCCCCAAGTAAAATTTTCAAATTGGTCTCCCGCTTAACCAAATTTGAGAGGACTTCATGATACCCAATAAAATGTCTAGATGCCCCACTATCCACCAGCTAGCTATCAATGCAATCAGAATATGAACTAGAAAGAGCAGCAACAAAACATATTTAGATTGAGAAATTGCAACATTATTAGCACACCTTGTATTTCTGGACTATTTTGAGGGCGTTGGGATTCTTCAACACTTGCATGGGCATCAGATCCTCCTCTTTTCCTTCTATGATTGAAGTTGTTGTTGTTGCCATTGTTGTTGCTATTGTTGGTCCTTTGAGCATTTTTTCTATCAGGACAAGCTCGGGCTATGTGACCAAATCTATCACACTTGTAGCATTGGACTTGTTATCACAATTCAAGTTTCATGGACAACTTGATGTAATTTGGCGTTCTAAGTTTTAACAACGTTGGGGTGCACTGACAAATAATTTGTCAGCGTTGATTTAATGATTAAAAAGTAAAAGCACCGACAAATTAAATGTCAGCGAATGGTTTAGTTTCTGAACAAGTAGGGGTTGCCAAATTAAAAGCAACAATTAATGTAACCAATGTTATCACTGGTAATGCCAGTTTTATCAATGACAAAAAAAAAATTGTTTTGGAAAATACAAATTGGTCTTAGATCTTTATGCAACGTTTTATAAATTTTGTTGGGCCTGAGGCCCAATATCCACCTAAGTTCACGAATCGAGCCACAACACAAGTCAGACCAAACATCAACGTATTATACAAGCCCAGCACCAAGCTTCAGGTCAAGGAAGGAGAGCCCACAAGGGACTATGTTGTGCACCAAGCGTCGAAACTATTACAATGAAGTGTTTATTATAAAGAATTAAAACCATGTTACTATCCTCTAGACAATGCATTTGGTATAGACCACTGCACACCAACAATTAAAAAATAATAAGAGCCCAGCGCCAAACAAAAAGTTGTATAGACCCTTTCGCCAACAAAGACTCAACCTTAAACCAACCCCCAACTCAAGTTAGAGAAAATGGTATAGGTTGATCAACAACATTTGTGGATTCAAACGGATTAGGAGGCCTTTGCTCATTGGGAGTGTTACCCACCATTTTATGGATGATATCCCCAGAATTTTCTTTTTCTAGAAGATGGTCCTTCGTCGGAAGCCAACAACCCCTTGCAGCCACCAACTAGCTCGTTGTGCCACTTCTCTGCCACCTAAGCCAGCTAGGTGGTCCCTCACCCATCTGTCATGGTCGTATCTTTTAAGGTGGGCCTCCCAAACCTGAAGGTATGCCTTGTCATTTCGTAATTGAGTATTGTAGTTTACTTATCATGGAAACTTTTGGGCATGGACTAATGGGGGGATTCGGCGGAAAGAGTGGGCTAAGTCTATGCTCTTGTCCCTAGAACTCTTTTGGATGTTAACCTTGGACCCTAGTCTCGTGGGATCTTTTTTACTAACCTTTGGGCTTTAGGGATGGTACTTCATGGGAAACCCTGATTTTTGTTGCACGGTCCCGCCCCTTCATCCAAATATATCACTCCCCTTTCGCTCATTATAAGCCCATTCATCATTCCTCCCACTTGGGTCCACATTCCTCCACTGGGTCCACATAGGGTTAACCTTCCCCTTCCCCTTGCCCACACCTTGGGTCGGGCCTGGAACGATCCCCCATAGGTTGATGCAGTTGAAAAGAAAAGTAAAAGCATAATTAGCCACATTCAATAAGAAAATGTACCACAAAATGCAAAAGATGGTTGGGACAAACACATTTAGCATGTGGGCAAAATTCAATACATGAGCTCTACCCCATTATCATGGCCATCACCCTGGTTTTTATAGACCCCAGATGAGCCTCCTTTATCATATAGGAACCCATGATTGTCCCAACCCTTGGTGGGCAATGAACTGCCCTAGCTTAAAGGGGGTCTCCACTGCTATACACATCATGCTCTTATCCCTTGAGCCTCGAGCAGTTAATCAAAGAAAAATCATGAAAGGCAAAAGGCATATAAAGAAGAGTGGAAAAATGAAAGTTGGGGCACCTCATGTACCACGATTGCTCCCTCCTATACATTATATACCCAAGTGTGGGCTTCCCTTTTGCTAGCTACCCTAGTACCCCAGCATGTGGCCTAGGGCTGCCCCTTTTCATTCCCTACTCCATTCATCTCTTTATCACATGCCACCACCCTTTGAAGGATGTACCTTGGACATACTATCCCCTTTAAAGGTAGAAACCACCTAATAGGATACTTGGTTAACCCCATTTGGAGCTTGGAGACATTAGCACATGCCAAAGCCTAGTATGGAAGGGCATGCCATTATGAAGTGCCTTCTTGTCCATGGTTTGTAAGCTCTTTAACTCGATTTCCTTTGATGACTTGTTGTATTGGAAGGCTAGGGGACGCACTGGATCTTATGTAGGATTGTAGATGGTCTTCATTTTGAGTTTGGTCTTCCTATACGGGGTCTTAACCCTTCAAAGGGCTACATTGACACATGTAGGGTGTGTGGTGAGAGCCATGGACCTCCACAGCAGTAGACAACACTCCATGGATCCCCAGAGATGTTCAGAGATTTCTCGAGATTCACCTATTGGACAAGGAAGATGCACCTGGTTCACCATGCCTAGCCGGCTCCACAGTTGTACCATACACTTGGCAGATGACCCAGGAGTTGTACGCTGATGTGGCATCACTTACACCATCATCTGAGCCCTTAGAGATGGTCTACAAGCATCTTCGACCTACTTGGAGGCCCATGAGGTTACTTGTGTGCTCTCACACCCATTGGGAGCACCACAGGTTTATTATTTAGAGAACAAGGGGCCAACCCCTTGTCCACTACTTTTGAGAGTCATATTCATCATTGTGGCACTTATGGCCTTCATTAGGGTTCTTAGAAGGCCCAACGACATGTATTATTGATCATTCAACCTCTCGAGAAGCTTATTCTTTTGTTTATGAGCTAGTTTGGTGGGCTTGTCACCAAAAGTTAGTTATTTTGCACATTATTCCTGTATTTCGAAAATGTAGGGACAAAATCTTAATAATATCATATGACCAATTCTTCAAATTCCAACTTATTCCATATTGCCGATCAAAGTCCTTCACAGAGTTCTCCCTTTCCCTCTCCAGTAAGTTCAAAATTTATTTATATTTCGATTAACTAATTGAATTTATTTTTTTAATCCATGTCAATTTGAATAAAAATATATCCAAATTTGCAATATCTTGATTCAGAATAGAGTTCAGATGCAGAAAATATTCCTCCATTTCAAAAATGCCAGAAGCTCTTATTAGGATTAACATATCGCAAGCAATTGGTAGATGAAAATTGACAACCTCTTAAGGGCTAATGTACGCCCAAGTAGCTAAATCAAACTCGTTGTATAAATAGAAGTGATGAGGATTCATTTTGGTATCATCGCTTGGATTTGGAACTAGTATCTCTTTAGAGATTTTTTGCTATCCTTCTTGGAGGATGAATTTTTGGAGCATGGAATGAATTTTGATGTTTGGATAATTTTCATGTCTTGGAGCTTCTTGATGGCAAGTTTTTGGATGGTTGGATATATTCTTATAGATTTAAGTACATTTTAATGCTATTCTTTCTTTCTAATTTTGTCACATCCATTGTTGCTGAGAATTTGCCATACTAGGGCTTATTTGCTACATCTCTTATGCGAAGTTGTGGAAATTTTGTTTCTGGATAGTGAATGCTTCATGTATGGGCTATGTATAATGAATGAATGTTCCTAGGGATGTTTCAGTACTGGAATTCATCTTGACAAGCCATTTATCTTGCAAAACAAAGTATAAAGTCTTTGAAGCTGCTTTTGCTACTGCCCTAGTGCTAAGCGAAGTTGTCTTTGAGGCCTCCTTGACCTAGACAATTCAAAGGTCCATAGTCATAATTCTACGTGACTCTAATCTCCCCAAAGGATTAGGCATTGGTTCGCTCAAAGGTGATCACCTTAAACCTATTTTCCTTCTCCCCTTTCCTCTTCTCTAGGTCTAGTCCTCTAGGTCACCTAGGGCATCAATTATCTCACGATCTAGCCATCCAAATACTTCGATTTTTGGTCCACAACTACGCTGGTGTGTCCTTAAGAAGCCCTTCAAATTCTATGATATTCCGACTGTGGGATCTTGAGATAGCGCAAGCCCTAGCTCGAAGACCAATTCTTGCCCTTGGTTTCCCTTAGGCTAGAAACCTCACTGGGATCCTTGCATTGCCTTTCATTGAAAATTCATTCCTTGATCCCTTTCCCCTCCCTAATTAGGTCAAGCATATCATTGGTTGCTAAATCCTATCCCCTTGATCGAACCTTGGGTCCATTTGGTCCCCTATGGTTCCATGCACTATAAAGGTTAATTCTTGTAATATCCCCAATTTTGATTTTCAGCGTTAGAGATGAGTTTGGGGATAGGATGCAATTCTGGCACCGAGACTTAGGAGGAAAAGAGAATATTGCAGCTCTAGTGGAAAGTGGGGACCACAAGAAAGAGAAATTCGACCCAAGGAGGGAACTCGAACTCTTGGAAGAGAGAGGAAAGAGAAGGGAGTGCGAATTGGAAGAGAGAGAGATTGGGGACCACAAGGAGAGAAGGAGCCATAGATTATAAATAGAGCAAGAGGCACTCATTTTGGGCATTCATTCACCTATTCATAAATTGTGTCTTTGACATAGCACGCTTGAGTTGGAGCCAAGTCTGCAGTGTTGTTTAGCACATGGGTGTCTCCGAGCGGAGATCCCAAACCTTACTTTGGTGGACTTCGAGTGCCAGCCCAAGGAGGGAGTTCTACTTTGTCCCAAGTCGTACCAGCAGCAGTGAGGCGAGTTACAACAACAGTAAGTTGACTTACAACAGCAGGGAAAGTAGCGGCAAGGAGGCCGAGTTACAGCAGCAAGGAAAGTAGCAGCAAGAAGGCTGAGTTACAACAACAAAGAAGTCGCAGCAGGGAGGCCGAGTTACAGCAGCAGGGAAAGCTGTAGCAGTGCAAGGACTGCGTAGTTCCTGGAGGAGGCACGTTGGGAGGTTGAGAAGTGAAGGGAGATAGGGGCTGAAACTTGAGGTGGAGATCGAAAAAGTGTTGTGGGGGCATTTCCAACATTTTGGCGCAGCAACAGACGCATCATTTGCTATAGGTTACATCTTCTGCTTGTAAAGGAGGGCCAAGCATTTGGGGTTCAATTTTGGAGTCTCAAAACTAGGACAAACCCTTTCTGGGTTTTTGACAAGGACCTCAAAAATAATCTGACAGAATTTTCTGTGCAGGTTTTAGGGGTCAAACAAACGTCCTAATTCAGCGAGCAACTAGAGGAGATGGGGGAAATAGGGCCGAATTTCCAAAGTCAAGCATTGACCAATTCCTTCGTGGGTTATTCTGGCCCCTGGGTATTTCGTGGAGAGGTGGGATTAATTTCCTAGAGTTTTCTGAGCACCGGAGAGGGCATTAGCAACAGATCCATTCAGCGAACAACGTATTTATGGGCAGTTCAACGTTGAGCCAGGAGATAGAGAAGCATAATATTTGAGGGAGACTTTTTATTATTCACTTGGGCTTAGCTAGCTTGCCTTGAGCAAGCCCAGGTGCACTCTTTCTAGCACCACATTTTACCCTCTTATTTATTAATAAAATGGCTTAGCAGTGCAGTTTTTGGCTTTAAAATGGTGTTCTGATGCTTGAGTATTTTTCTGTGTTTTTGGTTATGTTTGCTTTGTTTATCATTGTATATTTCCATTAGGAATATTGCAGTGGTATCAGAGCCATAATCTTGGCTCAGCCTGTGGGAAAGATTAGAATCAAACAACATGGCGGTAACCTTGAATGAGGTGATTAGGATGCAACAAATGATGATTGATGTGGGGGAGAAGTTGATTCTTTCCATAGTTGGGAATCTGGACATGATTGGAACTGATGTGGGGTTATTGGGAGCAAACTGGGAGGCATACCAATCATTGGGTCATGGCATTCAGGCGTCCCTCTCTTTTTGGGATTTCTGTGAATTAAGGGGCATGCACAAACCAATGGAGATTCAGTGGGATTTTGCAGGGATGATGAGGAGTATTAAGGAAGAAGATGAAAGAGTAGTTGAAGGGGCCATGGTTGGAAAGGAGACAATTGAGCATACACCCATTGATGAGGCTTCACTCATTTTTGAGGTATCTCGGGTTGTGACCGAGTTATTAGGTGTTGATTTGGGGTAGCATCGGATGTGCTCTAGCCACGAAATTTGGTGGAGAGGTTGGGGCACATGAGGTCTCCAATACCCTGAAAGGGTTTGGGCAGATTCTAAACAGATCAGGAGATATTAAAATAATTAATATTTTTAATGGAGTCCCTAAGTCTAAAAATAGGGAAAATAAAATATTAATGTGTATTAATATGAATCTGTGTTAGAGTGGTCCAAAAGACATGGATCAAGCCATATCTAATCTTAGCCATTGATTAGGGACTTAATCTCGGCCGTTGAGATGTCAGCAGGAAAATTATAAGAGGAGGCTTGAGGGTCACTTGGAGAACACACTAGATGATCAGTCATTGTATTCTCTAGAGCGAGGTTTGCTAAGAGAGATAGAATTAGTGATCGGGAGAGCAACTGAGGGGCATTGAGTACAGAGGAACAGAGAAGGCAGAGATTGTGCCGGGAGAGCAGCACAACAGCCAAGGAGGGTGACGCAGAGCCAGCAAGGGCTCATGCAGGGCCACGCAGAGGCAGCCAAGTGCTACGCAGAGCACCAGAGGGGCCAGCGTAGCTGACGCAGAGGCTCCCAGAGCTGACGTAGGGCCTCCTAGGGCTGACGCAAGCCAAGAAACGCTGACGTAGGGCCAACGTGAGACAGAGAGGGGCTGACACAGTCCAGATTGGGCAAACGCTGGGGTTGCAGGAGCAGTTTTGTGTTGAGGAGCTGCTGGAAGGGTTTTCCGGGGTTTCAACCAGGAGATTTCTCTCAAACTGTGAGGTATAGCTGCTAAGGAAATTATCTGTTGGGTAGGCCAGTTACGACACCCAGATTGTACTCTGATATTGCTTAATAAGAAAACCCTTAAATAGCTGCACCGGTTTTCCCACATTGGGTTTTTCCAGGGACATTAGTCCAAAAATAATGGTGTCATGTGGTGTGTTTGTTCTTGTTTCTTTTAGGTGCTGATCTGTAATATGTTGAGCATGCACTGGTGTTTATTTTCAGTATTTACTTTGTAAATAACTTGTTGAAGAAAAATTAACAAGTAGGTAGGAATAAATCAGAGAAAGTGCATGAAGGGTTTCTAAATTAAGTAAACTTAGAAACTTCAACATGGTATTAGAGCATGATTGCAGATCACAGGAGGACTAAGAGACATCAGCCAAGTGGAGCAATAGCAGCAGAAAACAGCTGTCTCGAGGTGACAGACACTGTTTCTAGCAGCGCAGAAGCTAAGGAAGTGTGACGTAGAGCCAGCCAGAGCCACGTAGAAGAAGTCGGGAACCGCACAGAGCCTTAGAGAGGCCAGCGTTGCTGACGCAGAGGGCCAGAGGGCTGACGCAAGGCATCCTAGGTCTGAGCAAACCCATCCAGGGTGAGGCAGAGCTAGCGTGAGGCAGAGAAGGGCTGACGCAGTTCACAGAGAGGCAGTTGCTGGGGTCTAGAAGGATGCAGGAATAATGCAGAGTGGAGTTGGTGAGGTACTATAGTCAGAATAGTACCTGACAGAGCAGGGCTAGAGGAGTTGTTACCGAGGGTTTCAAGTCGAGGAACCTGGATCAACAGTGCAGTTGCACAAGACGATCAAAGTAGGGGGCATCTCGACAAGCGGCAGAAGGATTTCCAGGAGGGAAATTAGGACTCAGAGGGAGTCCAGAAGAGAACTTCTAGACGGGAAGTAGAGACTCAGAGGAGTTGAACAAAGAACTTCCAGGAGGGAAGTAGAGGAGTGTCATGGCACTTCATGGGGTAAGAGACCAGGATAGACTGGACGGAGCATCGAACTTTGCAGTCTGGAAGGCTAGAATCTTATCAGTGCTTGACAAGAATCATGTTAATAACTTCGCCTTGAAGGTTATAACTATCCCAGTTGACCCAAATGATAATGACAAGAACGAGGAGGCGATGGCGAGGGCCAAGTGCATTATCCTTGACGGGGTCAAGGATCATGTGGTACCACATATAAACGAGAAGGAAATGAAAGTTGAGATGTGGGAGGCTCTCAAGAACGTGTATCAGCATACTTCTATGCAGAGAAGAATGCTGCTCGAGAACCAGATGAGGTCGTATCAGATGAAGAAGGGTCAAACAATTGACTCCTTCCTCAGAGGACTGAATGAGATCCGAGATCAGTTGACTGCTATAGGAGCGACACCGGATCAGGAGCTTATGGTGAGGACAACCTTGAATGCTGTCTCAGAAGAGTGGGAAGTGTTTGTCCAGAGCATCCTGGGCAGAGGGACTCTCCTACCTTGGGACGAGATGTGGGCAGCTCTTCGCCAAGAAGAGATCAGACGACAGTCAAAGACAGGTAGCAGTAGCAAAGGGATCAAGGTCAAGCAGGAGGAGGAGGATGTGGCCCTAGCATCTGAGGGAAAGCAAGAGAAGCGGAAGAAGAAAGATCTCTCCGAGATCAAGTGCTTCCACTGTGGGGAGATGGGTCATTATGCGACCCAGTGCCCAAGGAAGAAGAATAAGGGAGAGTCTTCCGAGACTAAGGCAGTGCCAACACGGGAAGAGAAGGAAGTTTTGATAGACGATGACTGTGCCATGAGTGCACAGGCACCACTTGAGCAGAAGTGGGGAGACATTGAGCTGTAGTTGGTAGACTACAGGCGATGAGGGGCAGGATCCTCGAGGTACTCAGCCTCTTGGATTAGACCTTGCTGTGGGAGCCCCGACGAGTAGCAGGACTGGCTGAGTGGGTAGAGACGGATGCAGATGGAGCGACAGAGAGAGCTACAGTGCAGGATTCCCAAGATAGTGCAGAGCTAGCAAGCTGCAGCAGTGCGAGAGGCATAGGAGTGTTGCACCAGTGCAGGGAGACACAACGAGGTGTGCAAAGTGCGAGATGCAGGGAGTTGTTGCAGCAGCTCAAAGGTCAGAGAGAGGGAGCACTTGTCAGCGGCGGAGGGAGCTTCAACATCAGTGGGTGTTTCTAGCCCAACAAGGAGGTCAGTTGGGAGATCAGTTACTTCTCAGTAATTGAGTTGCAGTGCAGCAGTGGGCAGCACGATGCAACATGATGAGAGGAGGTGCAGTGCTGGGAGAAAGGACCAACAACAGCATGGATGCAGAGGGAGTTGTCGTACAGATGCAGCAATGGTAGTGGCAGAACCATGGGCAGCAGTACAGGAGGCAACAGTGCAGAGGATGTTGGGCAGGAAGGCCTAGCATCAGCATAGGTACCGATGCCGGATGATCAGAGTAATACTCAGTGAGAAGTATTGCTAGAGCATAGTCCTCGCTAAGAGGGAGTGTTGATTTGGGGTAGCATCGGATGTGCTCTAGCCACGAAATTTGGTGGAGAGGTTGGGGCACGTGAGATCTCCAATAACTAGAAAGGGTTTGGGCAGATTCTAAACAGATTAGGAGATATGAAAATAATTAATATTTTTAATGGAGTCCCTAAGTCTAGACTTAGGGAAAATAAAATATTAATGTGTATTAATATGAATCTGTGTTAGAGTGGTCCAAAAGACATGGATCAAGCCAGATCTAATCTTAGTCGTTGATTAGGGACTTAATCTCGGCCGTTGAGATGTCAATAGGAAAAGTATAAGAGGAGGCTTGAGGGTTACTTGGAGAACACACTAGATGATCAGTGATTCTATTCTCTAGAGCGGGGTTTGCTAAGAGAGATAGAATTAGTGATTGGGAGAGCAGCTGAGGGCCATTGAGTACAAAGGAACAGAGAAGGCAGAGATTGTGCCGGGAGAGCAGCGCAACAGCCAAGGAGGGTGACGAAGAGCTAGCAAGGGCTCATGCAGGGCCACGCAAAGGCAGCCAACTGCTGCGTAGAGCACTAGAGGGGCCAGTGTAGCTGACGTAGAGCACTAGAGGGGCTAGCGTAGAGGCTCCCAGAGCTGACACAGGGCTTCTTGGGGCTGACGCAAGCCAAGAAAGGCTGACACAGGGTCAGCGTGAGACAGAGAGGGGTTGATGCTGTCCAGATTGGGCAGACACTCAGGTTGCAGGAGCAATTTTGTGCTGAGGAGTTGCGGAAGGGTTTTCTGGGGTTTCAGCCAGGAGATTTCTCTCAAACTGTGAGGTATAGCTGCTAAGGAAATTCTCTATTGGGTAGGCCAGTTACGACACCCAGATTGTACTTTGATATTGCTTAATAAGAAAACCCTCAGATAGCTGCACCGGTTTTCCCACATTGGGTTTTTCCGGGGATATTAGTCCAAAAATAATGGTGTCATGTGGTGTGTTTGTTCTTGCTTCTTTTAGTTGTTGATCTGTAATATGTTGAGCATGCACTGGTGTTTATTTTCAGTATTTACTTTGTAAATAGCTTGTTAAAGAAAAATTAACAATTAGGTAGGAATAAATCAGAAAAAGTGCATGAAGGGTTTCTAAATTAAGTAAACTTAGAAACTTCAACATCAGGCGATAGCAACACACCACAGGTTGATGAGGTGCTGGAAGACAGCTCCACCGTTGTTGAGGAGCCAATAGGTACAGAAGCCTCGAGGTCCATGACAGAGTTGCCAGATGATAATCACCTGCAGCTGACTGGTGAGCATGTCTTGCATGTTGGGTTGTGTATGGAGGAGCAGTTGGAGGCTCATGTTGAGTCCATGATGGAGGAGGATGTGTAGCCATCCTTTGGGCTAGCCATTGATGAGGGGCAGCAGAGAGGCCACGCGTTGGGTTTTTAGCACAGTTCGCTTCAGAGGCACATTGATGGGGTCTACAATGTTAATATCCCACCCTTATGCATTGGGGTGAGGGAGGTAGAGTTGTTTAGCTAGACCCGAGGGGATGGCCAGGTTAGCAGGACTGAGCAACATGAGCTGAGTATGACACCGCATCATCTTGGAGGGCTTGTTCCTTCCACAAGGGATCGTAAATTCGATCCCTCCTTTGGGTTTGGATGGCGAGAGGTATTGAGCTGGTACCCGATGGACCAGGCTAGGTGGTTGGATACATCCATGACCAGAGTTCAATAGAGGCCAAGGATTATTAGAGGGACTCGAGGGCCAGACTGTTTTTGGGATCCAGGTGGGATTTCCCATCACATCGACCACAAAGAAGTGGCATGTCATCTAGTAGTTCCCCATAACTAGTGTCAAGGAGGGCACGTATCTGGTACACTGGATAGTACGGTCACTTGGCACTAGGATTAAGAACCCCTCAAACTCTTTTGTGGTGAGGTCCCTCCTCTGGACCAGCTGTGCATCTATGAAATTGTGGGTAGCCCCACTATCTACCAGCACTGACACCCTCTGTCCCTGTACAGTGCCTCTGATCCTGAGTGTCAAAACTTAGGAATCCTGCAAAAGGAAGCAAGGACTCTTCTTGATGGGGCAAGAGATGCCCCTCCTTGTGGAGGTGGGGGTGGTGGCCCTCTGTCTGCCGAACTCTCTCCATCTGTCCCACCACAATCCCGTTCCACCTCGTCCTCCTGGTCATTGTAAGAAAATAATGTAATGTGCTCAACCTGCAGTGCACCTATGGCCAGGTGCCCAGGGCTCTCTGCATGTGAAGCACATCTTCCTCCTTCGGAGGTCCTTCCGTGTCTCCTCATCTAACTATCCTCTCCCTTGTGTGGTCCTTGGTGGTGGGGGTCTAGTCTCATGCCCCTTCTGTGGGAAAGGGGTCTGTGTAGGAAATGGTGCTCTGGTCTTGGGGATGGCCCCCTGTAGATCTCTGGCACACACAACCACTTCCTGCAACGTGGAGGGTCTGCATGACTTCACCAGTCCACACAGGGGCTCAAGCAAGCCCTCAATGAAGGTGTACACCCTCCTTGCCTCGAACAGATCCAGGACCATCACTGACACACACAGAAAATCTGAGAAGTACTGCTCTGGGTTGCCTGTTTGGCGCAGTTGTTTCAACTCCCTCAAAGAAGCCTCTGGATCCCTCTGATCAAATCGCTCCACCACCCTCCAGGTGAAGTCCTCATAGGAAACTATCAGGGCATGCCCCAAAGTGGTTAGAACGTGAAACCACCAATCTTGGGCTTCCCCCTCCAAGTTCAACGCTTCCATCTTAATGGTTTCCTGCTCCGTCATCCAGTTGAGTTGAAAGTATGTGTCCATCTTTTCAACCCAAGCCCTGGCTGTGCACTTGGCAGTGCCATCAAATGTAGGGAAATACATCCTCCCTATAGTTCTCTACAACTCATAGTTTTGTGTCCCTTGTCCTCCATACCCCTTGTTCCTCTCACTCTGCTTGAGCTTGTAGTAATCTTTGAAGGAGAGGGCTTCTTTGAAGTCTTCGTCCATAGCCTGCCACTCTCTGAAGTAACCCCCCATCTGAGGAGTGTCTTCCTCCCTTGCTGGCTTGATTTGTGCCACTGCGATGCAGGAGCATCCGACACTTCTCATTAAAGGAGGAATCCAAAGCTGAAAAAGGAGGAGGACGTGGACCATCGAGAAAACAGGGACAAATTCTGTTATAAGAGAGCTTAAAAGATGGAATGGATAAAAGTCTCGTGAAGACTTATTAAATGTAATCTGCCATGTGTGCATTGTTAGTGGGTTGTTAGAGGAGACCAACGAGAGGATTGATCGGATCCTTTCATTGATTCGATCCAATATTCCTGTAATGATGAACCTGCGTGTTCTATATATATATGTAATGAGACCTATAGAGGGGGATAGAGTGATAGTAATAGATAGAAAACTGAGAAAATAGAGTATTCACAATGTAGTCAAAAGGAGAACCGTCGCTAAGGCTGAAATGCCTTAGCATGTAACCATGTCGTGTATAATAGAAAGTGTGTGTTTAAGTGTGCGCATGTGTGTTATGTAAACCTTTTCGTGTTATCTGTGTATATATGTGAGAATGATTTAATTCCCGTTTGTATGCATTTTGATTGTCCATCGATCACTGTTGGATCGATGGCGATCCAAGGACATAGAGTTAATTGTTTGTATTGTTATATGTGGAGTCGTGGTGTAAACACAGGTGTGGCAGAAGAACTGGTTCTAAAGCGTAGATTCCATAAAAAACAAGCGAGATTAAGTAAAGAAGGAAAGCAGGCGAGAATGCACAGGAGCCGTATGATCATATGGATCAACGGTCCAGATGATGTCACTGGGGTGTAAGCGGAAGATTCGCATCGGCGGAGTTTATTATGTAATTTTGACCCGCAAGTGAAAACCTTGACTTACACTAAAACGAGAGTAAAACATAGTCGGATCCGAGAATCCGACTTGAAATGTTATAGATGGGGATCTATACTTTATCGGGTCTGGAAGGCATATCCGGTCGGCTTTTTAAAGTGGAAGGGCTCCAACCATCGAGCAATGTGATTGCGATAATCCGATGGATCCTGGATCGTCGGATCAAGAGTCCTGATTGACAGTCCAGATGCGATAGGCAATTGCATGTCGGAGAGGCCAAAAGATTAACAACAGTGGAGGAGCGATGGCCGATACGCTGATGAGCGATATGGCGAGATTGCTGATATGCGATAAATCGACGATCGGAAGTCAGGGGTTTAGGCGATTGGAATAGCGCCGTGGAAAGGTCGGAAGAGCGGACCCGACGAGATTTATAAACGTGGGTGCATAGAATTTGAAGTCCGGTGCATGTATTCAGTGCGTGATTTTCATGGTTTTCCCGTGTAGTTCAATATTTGTTGTCCCTGAGTTTTTTTAAAGGGGAAGCGGGAGATTAACACTTTCGATAGTTGAATGGTTCATGGTTCTAAGGCTTAAAGGCCTCAAGTATGCTTCCGATAGGCTTTGTGGGCCATAACCCACAGGCCTCAGGATCGATTTTTTAAAAGAAAAAGGGATTTTGGTTAAACCCCAATTTCTCTTTTCATCAAGTGGTATCAGAGCAGAAGAAGATTTTGTGTGCAAAGGAAGGTTAAAGGATTTCCTGCGAGAAGGAAGGAGTGCAAGTAGAGGAGGAGGAGGTACAGTTGATAGAGCTGGAGAGTTATGGTCTTACTGTCGCACAGAGAACGACAGAAGAAGGTGAGAAGATTGCAGCAAACCTAGAGCATGGAGTGCTCATATGGTTCGAGAGGAGAGAACCTGAAGGATGCCAAAAGACTAAGTGAGGAGAGCTTGGTGAGGTACCATGTAGCAGAAGGAGACTGTTACTGCAGAGGTTTGGTTGCAGCTCATAGAGGATCATGAAGGCAGTTCCACTGAAGAAGTGAAGTGGGTAGAATTGCTAAGGACAAGGAGAAGCATATGACCAGGAGGTCATAAATTTTTGTGCCTCAGGAGTCTGATGGAGGAGCATCCGACACTCCTCATTAAAGGAGGAATCCAAAGCGGAAAAAGGAGGAGGATGTGGACCATCGAGAAAACAGGGACAAATTCTGTTATAAGAGAGCTTAAAAGATGGAATGGATAAAAGTCTCGAGAAGACTTATTAAATGTAATCTGCCATGTGTGCATTGTTAGTGGGTTGTTAGAGGAGACCAAGGAGAGGATTGATCAGATCCTTTTAGTGATCTGATCCAATATTCCTATAACGATGAACCTGCGTGTTCTATATATATGTGTAATGAGACATATAGAGGGGGATAGAGTGATAGTAATAGATAGAAAACTGAGAAAACAAAGTATTCACAATGTAGTCAAAAGGAGAGTTGTCACTAAGGCTGAAATGCCTTAACATGTAACCATGCCGTGTATAATAGAAAGTGTGTGTTTAAGTGTGCGCCCGTGTGTTATGTAAACCTTTTCGTGTCATCTATGTATATATGTGAGAACGATTTAATTCCCGTTTGTATGCATGTTGATCATCCATCAATCACTGTTGGATTGATGGCGATCCAAGGATATAGAGTTAATTGTTTATATTGTTATATGTGGAGTCGTGGTGTAAACGCAAGTGTGGCAGAAGAACTGGTTCTAAAGCGCAGGTTCCATAAAAAACAAGCGAGATTAAGTAACGAAGGAAAGCAGGCGAGAACGCACAGGAGCCGTGTGATCATATGGATCAACGGTCTAGATGATGTTGCTGGGGAGTAAGCGGAAGATTCGCATCGGCGGAGTTTATTATGTAATTTTGACTCGCAAGTGAAAAACTCGACTTACACTAAAACAAGAGTAAAACATAGTCAGATCTGAGAATCCGGACTTGAAATGTTATAGACGGGGATCTATACTTTATCGGGTCCGGAAGGCATATCGGGTTGGCGTTTTAAAGTGGAAGGGGTCCAACGATCGAGCAGTGCGACTGCGATAATCCGATGGATCCTGGACCGTCGGATCAAGAGTGCTGATCGACGGTCCAGATGCAATCGACGATCGCATGTTGGAGAGGCCAAAATATTAACAACAGTGGAGGAGTGATGGCCAATATGCCGATGAGCGATATGGCGAGATCGTCGATATGCGATAAATCGGCGATCAGAAGTCGGGGGTTTCGGTGATCGGAATAGCATTGCGGAAAGGTCGGAAGAGTAGACCCGACGAGATTTATAAACGCGGGTGCATAGAATTTGAAGTCCGGTGCATGTATTTGGAGCGGGATTTTCATGTTTTTCCCGTGTATTTCAATATTTGTTGTCCTCGGGGTTTTTTAAAGGGGAAGCGGGAGATTAACCCTTCCGATAGTTGAATGGTTCATGGTTTTAAGGCTTAAAGGCCTCAAGTATGCTTCCGATAGGCTTTGTGGGCCATAACCCACAGGCCTTAGGATCGATTTTTTAAAAGGAAAAAGGGATTTTGGTTAAACCCCAATTTCTCTTTTCATCACACTGGCACGAAAGAAGGTAGTGTAGCCCGAGGCGGCACGCTAACTGAAGGGCGCTGTGCTACTAGTGAGGGGTGATCAAAAGGCTGAGAGGCCCCAGAAGTTTCTTCACATAGAAACCCTCTAGGCGTGGCCCTGTCTCTGTTCTGTGACTTGATCTCCTCCAACATGTCTTTCTACCCCTTGGCCAAGTCACTCAAGGCCCTCAGGAGGCTATCAAAATCCATCTCCTCCTTGCTCTTGGGCTCTGTCATTTCCTCCTCTCCGGCCACTGCTTTCCCTCTTTCCTCCGTATCTGGCATAATTTCTAACTCCCTTTCTCTGCTCCTATACCTCTGCCTACGGTAGGTGATGTTCTGCTGGTCCCCTTCTCTCATAGGAAACAAACCCCACAGCTGAGCCAAGAACTAGGCTCTGATACCACTGTAATGTTCCTAAGTAGGAATATGAGTGATATTAAGCAAATAAATAGTGCAACAACATATAAAATAAAAACATGCATTAGACATCCATGAAAACGCTGCAAATTTGGAACTGCTGAGCCATATATTATAAAATCAGAGAGCTAGATACAATATGAAATGGAATGGTGCACCTGGGCTTGTCTCAAGGACAAGCTTGACAAAACCCAGGTGAGAAATAGTTGAGCTGAAGACTGCCCAGCTGTTGCACCACTCTGCACTGCGTTGTCCCAGTAAACTACTGCCCTACTGAACTTCGACTTGCTGGAATGTGCCCAAAAACTGCCTAGAAAATTATATCCTTTCAGCCTCAGACTCCTTGGACAAAACCCAGAAAATTCCAAAAGGGAATTTCTCTGGTTTTGACTTTGGATTTTTGGCCTCTCCTTAGAGCCTCTCCCTAACTGCTGCTACCAAATTCGACTTGCAGGAAACAACGTAAAAATCCCTCTAAAAACACCACTAGAATGTTGGATTCACCTGTTCTAACTAACTCGTTGCTCCCCAGATGGCTCTTGGCCAAGATGACTGCTCTCCCAAGCCCCACGAAATTGCTGCCAGAGGCCTCTGTGCAATCCCTCTGCCCAGAAATTTGTACAGCTGATACAACGATCTAGATGGTTGCAAATCCCAACTAAAATGCCCTCAACAAACAACCTCCTCAGTTCCCGAAACTCCCAGCAAGCAATGGACCTCCCTGTTGGCTCCAACTCCTCCTCTGCGTGTTTCTGGCTTCTCAGGAAATATGCAGTGCCCTTCTCTGCGTTGCTGGCTGGAGCGTGTGATTGTGTTGAACTCTCTGAAATCCTTGTGGAACAACCTCCCTAGGGCGGGCACGGATGGCCCCCCGAAGAAGAGGTTGAATCTCCCAGTAGACTCGCTAAGCAGCAGAGTGTACTAAGTGTGTTTGTTTGCAAATGTTCAAGATGCTCGAAAATGAGAGTTCCTCCTTTTATCACCTTGGGCCCCCTTAGCCTCATGTGGGCCCCTCCATCCACCCATTCGATTCCCTCCAAGCTCATCGAATGGCCAAGTTCGAATTACTCATGTGGGTGGCCCCCACATTCCACTAGCTGCAAAAATAAAGTCGAATTCCCCTATAGTTCCTAAGTCTAAGTGTGGGGTCCTCCTCCTAAGCCAAAAATGGAGCCAAAAAAGTGTAGCTTCACCCCGTGACTAATACATTTGAGAAGGGACATGACATTGTTGTAGCTAAATTTTGCCAAGAGAATATAAGCAAAGTCTTTCAGGTGAAAAACAGGGAGAGCATAAAAAATGAAAAGGGCGCTGAAGGATAGCACTGTTATTCTAATCCATGATATCCTATAACAAATTCTTTATAATTTTGTTTAAAACGAATTGGAAAGACTTGCCTGTTTATAAGCGCATTTGGCATTTTATGCCCAATAAATAAAAAAAAGGGGCTCTTTTATTAAAATTATGGGGTCTTATTATTGTGAAAACTTTTATTGGGATTTCGACATAACCCCAAGTCTTGTCTTTTATGTTAAGTCTATCAACAACAGCACGCGCACAAGGAGTCAAGTGGAGGAGCTCACGGTCAAAGAGATGCATATGACATGGGTGCCCAACGCGTCAAACAATGATGGAACTATTTGGGTATATAAACCCCAAGGAAGTGTTCTGCCCAACCAATGTGGTAGAATTCAAGAATACCAGGTGCACTCAGCGATTGAATATGGCTCCTATCAAACGTTCCAAGGATTGATATCATGAAAATAAATCTTTTTAGGCCAATAAAGAGTGCAGGCACCAGACTCAAGGAAGAACAAGTTCTCTGCCTTCAAGTCAAGTCTGTTACAGTCCTTGAGCTTGAGTTTGAGAAGGGAATATAGCATGAGCTCCCCAAACCACACGCTGGAAGAAGTATCATTGTCTGGGCTGGTTTCTCAAGGGAAAAGAAGAACCAAGTACCCTCACTGCCATGCTGGTCGAAATACCTGATTCTTAGACTGAATCTCTGATTGAAAAGGCGGGTCCCCTCTGTATTATTTCTGCTATACTCCTGAGCATGGTTGCTGGTCTATTTCTGCCTTGGAGGTGTCGATTCATTTCATCAAGAGGAGGCTGAGTGCATTCAGTTCCTCTAGTTGGAACGATTTCCATTATCATGGCTGACCATGGGTGCACTCATATGCGGAGACTTCTGGAAAAGAGATGGTGCATAAGGGTAAATAATAGCCATCTTGTGCGTGTATTTCCTGGCTGAGTATTGTGCTTGTCATAAATGCATGGGAGACTGTATTGGGAAGAACATATCTGCCCGACTGAGAGTGTGATCAAGTTCGAAGCCCAAATCGATTGCTTCAGATCTGAACAGTGTGCCTGTACACCTTGAGTTGGAACCTTATTATCCTCCAGGCGGCCATTCATACAGTTTGGCAGGTCATTCAACTACATTTAGTGTTCGACCTCAATGTTCATCACAGTATTTATATTTCCAAGCAAATGAGAAAATTACATCGAGTGACTCTCTGTCTTTGTGGAAATTTAGAGTCTAAAAAAAGAAGAAGGAATTTATACAGTCATTGATCTCGTCTGAAAAATAATCAGTTTAATAAGTTCTTCAGCAGAAAGAGTGCAGTATAAGAAGACGAATGTCATGCAATGGGTTTATTTGAAAAAGATGGCACTGGAACAGATTCTGGAGAATCTAGTCTTCGCTTACAAGCCTTTCATAGTGAAGAGGCACAAAGCTATAAAAACATTGGAATTTGGTATAAGTGATGAACATGGAGGTTGCCAGGGGAACATACTTAATTGGCAGCGTTAGGTGACATTCATTCCTCAATTGGAACTTGCACCTGGCGAAAGGTTTCAGTTTGAAATTTTGAAAACATTATTCCTCAATATAGAAGCACCAAGGCTGTAATTACCTACATAGACATTTATAAAGAACTAGACGCTAATAGAGAAGCCTATTTGGAAAGATCGACGGTTGGCAGTACACTTGCCGCAAATCAAAGAAATTACGACAACATGAAATGTGTGAAATTTACCCGAAGGAGTGCCCCGGAAGCAGTCTAGCCAAATCCGCTCACTTACAGATCAACGAATGACATTAATTCTGGGAACACCCTCCTTGACTTTCGTAAACCATTATGAGTGCCCCCGGGAGTGGTCTAATGCTTTCCAAAAACCACTTTTGGTTTTGCTGATGTATATGTGTCCGAGTACAACTGGGGCCTGCATTCATCTCTTGATTTGACAGCTCATTATTTATGAGTTTATTGTAAAATTTCAAAGAGGTTGGGGTTTTATTTTCAGAAGTTTTTATTTAATATATATATATAATATTAAAATAACCTCTTTGTATTTAGTTAGTTCAAAACTGAAGTGGAACTTCTTGATAAACAGAATTATTTGTATAAATAGTTTATTAAAAAGATGAATTGACAGATCATGAATGATTACAATGGGGTTTCTGGCTTATATATCGCCATGGGCACCCTTTGGGGAAAGGGCATGATCTTATGATCGTGCCCTTTCGTCTAATTTAATCTAAAATTAAATAATAAACTTAAAACTAATTAATGTTTACATAACATTGCCTTCCTCTCGAAAGAATGCTTTGTCCTCAAAGCATACGTAACGATTGATGTTGTTGACAAAATGCTTCATTCTCCCAAGAAGCTTCTTCTTTGGGTAAGTCCTTCCACTTGATCAGATATTCCTTGATAGTACGATATCGAAGCTTTCTTTCTCTAGTAGACAAAATACCTTCTGGTTCTAAAATGACTCTTCCCTCATCATCTAAGGATGGAAGCGTTGTTTGCACTGTTTGGTTGTTACCTAGTGCCCTTGTAAGGCAAGATACGTGGAAGACATTGTGAACACGACTTGTCTCTGGAAGGCTTAAACCATACGCAACTTGGCTAATCTTTTTGTTGATCTGATAAAGTCCATAAAATTTTGGTGCCAATTTGTTTTTTCCTTTCTGTTTTAAGGATAATTGTTTGTATGGTTGGAGCTTAACAAATACCCATTCTCCAACTTCAAACTCTCTTTCGGTTCTGTTACGGTCTGCTTGTTGCTTCATATGATTCCTAGCATTATTCAGGTTTTCTTTTAATATTTGGATGATTTTTTGGGTTTCTTCTAGTTGATCTTTAACCGCAGGTACATTTGTCTAGACAATAGCTAGATCCTTCCATTTCGGGGCTTCATACCCATATAGAGCTTGAAATGGTGTCATTTTTGCTGATGTATGATAAGTGGAATTATACCACCACTTAGCAAGATGTAACCATTGAGCCCACTTATTTTGTTTTTTTGTAGCGTAGCAACGTAGGTAGGCCTCCAAACATTTATTGACAACCTCTGTTTGGTCATCTGTTTGAGGGTGATAAGCGGAACTCATATTTAGGTAGGTTCCTATATGGCTGAACAATTCCTTCCAGAGATTACCTTTGAACTTGGCATCTCTATCACTCACAATGACTTTCGGAAAACCGTGTAACTTATATATATTTTTGCAAAATATTTCGCGATTTCTTTTGCTAAGCATGATTTTTTTATTGCCATAAAGTGAGCATATTTGGTGATTCTGTCGACTACTACGGAAATCTTGTCCTTGCCTTTAGATACTGGTAATCCTTTGATAAAGTCCATCGAGATTTCTTCCCATTTCTGATTTGGAATGTTTAAAGGGTTAAGTAATCCTGGTGTCTTAATATTTTCACTTTTATTCCTTTGACATGTGTCACATTCTGCTACATATTTCTGAATATCACGATTCATTCCCTTACAAAAGAAGGATTGACATGCATTGTAGTAAGTCTTAAAGAATCCTACATGTCCAGCTGACGGTGAGTCATGTGATTCCTTGAGTATCTTAAACTTAAACTTAGAATTTGCATCTAGATAGATTCTTCCCTTGTACCATAGGATATCATTCTTCCACTCAAATTTTGAGTTGTTGGGAAGGTTATTGATTATTGCCGTTATTTCTAGATCCTTGGCATACTCACTTCGAATTTCGTTAAGCCACTCGGGGACAACAACCGAAATTGCAAGTAGTGTTGGTTCTTCATCTTTCCTAGATAAGGCATCTGCTACTACATTGTCTTTACCTCCTTTATGTAGTATTTCCAAGTCAAAAGCAGCAATTTTTTCAATCCATTTTTGTTGTTCTTCGGAAAGTGTTTTTTGTTGAAGGATATGCTGGAGACTGTTGTGGTCTGTTCGAATAGAAATCTTACTTCCCAAAAGATATTGCCTCCACTTAGCTAGTGCGTGCATGATAGCGAGCATTTCTTTGTTGTATGTGGATTTGAGGTGTTCTCTTTTGTTGAGCTTCCTACTTTCAAAAGTTATTGGATGTCCTTGTTGCATTAATACTGCACCTATACCGACTCCGGAAGCATCACACTCAATGATAAATGGTTTAGAAAAATCTGGTGTTGCTAATACGGGAGCATTAGACATAATTTCCTTTAATTTTTCAAAACACCTTCCTGCTTCCTCATCCCATAGAAACGAATTCTTCTTTAAAAGATTTGTTAGAGGTGCAGTTATATGTGCATAGTTTTTAATAAATCTTCGGTAATATCCAGTCAAACCTAAGAACCCTCTTAACTTGGATATATTAGCATGTTTGGTCCATTCTTTTATAGCTTTGATTTTGTTAGGGTCCACCTTTATGCCTTCACGGGATATAATGTGTTCAAGGTATTCTACTTCTTCCTTTCTGAAGGTGCATTTGGATTTTTTTTGCGTAAAATTGGTGTTCTTTAAGTAGTGTAAGAACTTTGTCCAAATGTTGCAAGTGCTCTTTCCAAGTTTTACTGTAAATTAGAATATCGTCAAAAAATACTAATACAAACTTTCTAAGATGTGGGCGAAATAATTTGTTCATAGTTGCTTGAAACATTGCTGGTGCATTGGTTAATCCAAATGGCATTACTTTAAATTCATAGTGACCTTCGTGTGTTCGGAATGCCGTTTTTGGTATGTCCTCTAATCTGATTCTAATTTGATAGTAGCCTGATCTTAAGTCCAATTTTGAGAAATACTTTGCGCCATGTAACTCATCCAACATTTCGTCGATAAAGGGGATTGGGAACTTGTTTTTGATTGTTATTTTGTTTAATCATCTATAATCAATGGATAGCCTGAATGAACCATCTTTCTTCCTTACCAACACCACTGGAGCAGCGTAAGGACTTTTACTTTTCGAGATGATCCCACACTTTAAGAGATCTTGGATTAATCTCTCGATTTCTGTTTTTTGGTGATGTGGATATCGGTATGGCTTGATGTTGACAGGGTCTGATCCTGCCTTGACTTCTATTGTCTGCTCAATTTCCCTATTAGGCGGCATCTTCATAGGTAGGTCTTGAAATACTTTTTCATGCTTCCGAATTAGAGCTTGTACCTCTGGTGATTCTTCATTGGTCATATTTGCAGATAACATTTCTAACTGATGACATTGTACTACATAAGCGGGTGCTCCTTTTTGAATCATCTTCATCATTTGAGATGATGATACAATTTGATTTTCTGGCGCTTGGAATCCGTGTAATTTGTACTTCTGACCTCCCCATTTGAATTTTATAAATTGTACTTGGTGGTTGGCGGCATAAGTACCCAAAGTTCGTAACCACTGGATACCTAAGACTACATCAACTCCTCCTAACGGTACTGTGAAAAACAGAGACTCTAAACTGAAGTCTTGAATCTGCAATTTAACCTTATGGCATTTCCCCACCTTTTCAATCTTCTTACCGTCAACGACCATCACCTTCATGTTTGGTAAGGGAAATGAAAAAATATTGAGTCTCTTTGCCACGGTTGCATCTAAAAAATTGTGTGTACTACCAGAGTTGATGAGAACCACCACGTTGTTCTTCTTTATGTGTCCTTTTAACTTTAAAGTCTGAGGTTGTGATATACCAGTGAAGTGGAACTTCTTGATAAAACATAATTATTTGTATAAATATTTTATTAAAAAGATGAATTGACAGATCATGAATGATTACAATGGGGTTCCTGGCTTATATATCGCCATGGCACCCTTTGGGGAAAGGGCAGGATCTTATGATCATGCCCTTTCGTCTAATTTAATCTAAAATTAAATAATAAACTTAAAACTAATTAATTTTTACATAACAAAAACCTTTTTTTTTGAAAAAGAAAAAGGAAGAAACAATTTATAACTGTGTAGAACCTGTTTTGTAACAAATTCAAGAATTAGTTTGAAACTAATTTTGGGACAGTTAGTCAGTCAGGCTGGAAGGGGAAATAAAATTCTGAAAATGACATTTTGAGGGGTTTCAAAGTTTTTGGAGTTTTGAAGTCATGAAGATAATGTAATGGGTGAAGCTCTCTGAAATTGAAGAATTCAAATCAGTTTGATTCCAGTTCTTGGGATATAGCAGAAATGTCTTCCTTCTCTATGTTTTCATTATTGCATTAATGTTTTTCTTCTGCTGGTGTGTGTAATGAAGCTGCTATCTTCTTTTAATTAACAAATTTACTAATATTGTGAACATAGCAAATAGTACCTATGGATTTTATTTAAAGAAGCCTTTAAAAAGCGCTCCACTACGCTGGAAATTCACCCACCATTCTCTTTCTTTCATTATTCAGTCTGCAGAGCTTAAGCCCAGATTCTTAATTGCTGGAGCCATAAAAGTTTTGTCTTGTTTTTCTTCCAACCCTCTCTCTAATATAAAACCCTGTAAGCCTCAGTTATCTTGGCTAGTTTGATTTTAAGGCTAAGATTCAGAATTAGATCATTGGCTGCAAGGTTTCATGGCCTATCCCTCCGACCACTTATTTTAAAAGTTGTTTTTCATTCAATCTTGGCATGTCCTGAGCACTGGTTCGCTGCAGGAAGGAACTGTCTTGGGGGTGACAACAGGAGCATTAACCAATATTATGAACCTTTATGCACTTATGCTTAAATTTTATGACAGCAGTAAGCTAAATTCAACGAGGGCACTTAGAATGCAATAAATGAAATGCTAGGAGTGCAAAAATGCAAATGAGGCAGCCCAAATAAAACCACTTTGCCAACACAAGACTGTAAGCAATGATGTAAGGGAAATAAGAGATGAGTGCTTGATGAGCTTATGATCTTTTTCCAATATCACTGTTATGTATGATCAGACCTTTTTATGCTTTTTTAAAGTTTAAACAATATGACAGTCATCAAAGGTCATGAAATAAGTCAAGCAATTATTACTCAATTGATGCAATGGCTTGTTAATGTATTTAGATGACTTGTTGATTAGATTTATGCCACTTAGATGAGTTATATACCACTGTAAACAAAGTGATCAGAGGCTGCTAGTAAAACAGACATGAAATGAGGGTTTGAGGAGGCAAACCAATAGTTCTTTAGGCCTTCAATTGTTGAAATTTGATGACTAAAAAAAAATTTCTTACAATCCCAATCCGGTTTTAATTTCACCTTATCACTCCCATTCAGTTAAATGCCCTTTCCCATAAACATACATTCAAAATATAGAATACTGGAAATGAAATTTTCAGATTAAAACACATGGGACTGTCAACACATGCTGAACATAAATATGGACATAACCAGACCAGCAACACACATAAAAATACACACAGATTTTTGGTCAAGTTAGACCCAGGGAAAACCCTTTCAATCTTCTTCAGGGAAAACTTGTTAGAGTGCTCTTCAAATTTATTTATATTTCAAGTTCAGGAAAAATACATTTGTAGACAAAACAAAACAGAAAAATACAACTTATCTCTTCAGCCCAAAAATTCTTGAAAACCGTGCCGACTTTGCCTCGATTTCCATGCCCACTTGAAGTTGAAAACATGTACTGTACGGATACGATTGTACGGACTCCACACGCATTGTGTGGATTTCTGTACCGCTGCACGGACTTTACAGATTTTTCTTTTCATTTTTTTTTCAAAACTTCTCTCGAACGGTGTGCATTTCACGACATTCAATTTTGTTTGTACTGTACCTTCCACTGTCTTCTTTGCCTTGATTTCCATGCCCAACTTTGCCCATAAATCACTCCTTCAGCTTGCTGCAACAAATTTCTCTTTCAGAACTCTTCTCCAGCTCTCAGCCTCCTTTCTCCAATATGTTCATGAAGAATGAATGTAGTCTCACTTTTCTTTTCCCCCTTTTGTTTCCCTAAATGACTTTTGGGCAACCCTAAGATGTAATGGTTCAGATTCATTTAGATCAAGGGATGAGAATAAATGTGCATTTAATTCTCACTTTTTATTTTTAAACTCATCCATTAAATAAAGTACCCACATTGTACTTTATGTCAAAAGTTACTTTTCACTTTATAATTTAACATTGACTTTACCTCCTATAAAGTCACTTTCACTTTATAATTTAACATTGACTTTACCTCCTATAAAGTCACTTTCACTTTATAAAGTCACACTTAGGAAAATAATTATTTTGGACACTTTTCTCTAGGTAGAAACTAACCCATGGGAAACCACTTATCCAAGGTACATTAAAAATCAATATGAAAATGGCTAGTTTGCTTGCTCAAAATTCTTCCAATGAAGTGATCTCCTGCAACCATAATTGTTAGCTCAAAATATCATGAAAATTCCTGCAACCACAAAGTATTAGAGGCAAAAAATCAAATGATAACCCAAGTAATGAATGAAATGAGGCAAAGAGGGCTATATTAGGCTAGCGATGCGGGCTAGAAGCCCATGAAAGGGCAACGACTAAAGGATAAGGCCAATAGGCCTGCTGTCAAGGCCTAGAAGGCGCTGCGTCCCGTAGGGCAAACCTCCAAGACGCTGTCGCTAAGAGAAGAAAGGTCGAGAGGCTTGCGACCAAGGGAGAGAAGGTTGTTGAGAGGCAATGAAGGAGGAGAAAGGCTCTCGAAGGGGGAGAAAAGGTCGAGAAAGGGCTGCAACCAAGGCTAGCAACTGTTAAGGGCTGACGACAAGGGTTTCAAGGGCTACGACAAGGATTTCAAGGCAAAAATAGGCCGGCGGCTTACCAAGGGAGGAAGAGGAGCTGCGACTAGGGTGAATGAGGGCTATGCTAGGCCTAGAAGGCCTAACAAAAATTGGAACCCTTGCAAAAAATCAAATTTTGATTCAGATCATCAAAAATTGCCACAAAACGCCATGAAATTTGCTCTAAGAGCTAGCGACTTCCTCTTTTGCTTGAGCGTTGATCCTAGAGGGTAGCCGGAGGCTAGATCTTGCCTTCCTAGGCCTAGATCAGCCTCAAAACCCCAACAATTTCCTTCAAGAAGGCTGGATGTCTCACTTGGGTGAGATATACTCTCACAAAATTTGAGATGGCTTGAGAATTCACCTCCATGAATGAAATCAAATTTCCCAAAACCCCAATGTATACAAATTTTAAAATAAACCCAAAACCCCAACTACTGCAAACAAGGGTTAGAAATAAATTACAAAATTATTTTACAAAAAATTATATACAAAATATTCACAAATATACAATGCTTGTAAAATATTTGTTTTGAGAAATAAATTATGAATAATGGCAATGGATAAATGTATTTTTCGAAAGTTAGAATATTGGCCACACCCTTTTGCAAAGTTAGAATACCATATAAAAATTCCTAGAGCCCAAACAAGGTCGGCTCCTTCCCACAGTCTGTGAACTTGGAGCCCAAGGGCTAGTGTACCTACAAATCTCTATAATTTTTCTCAAACCAAATCGTTAGATCATATGATGAATCAGATCACCTAAGATAAAACTTAATTTTTACCAATAGAATGTCCTATCATTGACAAATGAAATAAGAATTTATATAACAGTGAAGCACAATATAGGATTAGCATATAACTAGCATGTACCACAAATCAGTGGAACAAGAACACCATGAACTGAATCCCAAAGTCTTTTTATTATGATATTAAAACATTCCTAGCAGAGTAATGGCTCAATACCAGCGTTACAAATTTACATCATCCAGAGATAGCCCAAAATCAGAATAACTTGAGAAGCAAAAATGGCTTCTATTTATAGAGAAATCCTTCCTAGTGGAAAGTAATGGCCAGTTGGCTTGATCTCTGTCAAAATAATCTTGACTGTTGATAATATTTTGATCATCTTTTAATCTATGCCGTCGAAAATATTTATTTTGAGGAAAATTTCGAATTTCACTTAAAACCCATTTTTATTAATCCAAAATTAATATTTTGGATTAATTTCCTCAAAAAATTGACTTTGACTTTACCACCAAGGTCCAAGGGCTTAACTTTTCTTAAAATATTATTTTGGAAGGAGCTCCAACCGAGAAAGATACAAATTGGAAATAGTATTACAACTTCTAAATGGTTTGACTATGCAAGACAACTCTATGAGCAGGATCCCAAGGTTGACCCTCCCCCCTTGGTCAACACTGATACTGAACTCTTCACGGTGCAAGAGGTAGAGATAGGTATCAAGAAGTTGGGTGTTGGAAAAGCAAAAGACTTCGCTGAACTCCAAGAAAAATAACTAAAGTGGGGCTCAAAGATCCTTGCACCTCACCAGAGAGCCTTATGACAGATTTGTTGTTAGAGAGTGTTGAAGATGTCATGCTTGTGCTAGCTGAGTTTCATTCATCATGCATAGAAACAGGGTGCACCATCATGAGTGATGGATGGACGGATCAGAGGAATAGAACTTTAATAAATTTCCTTGTATCTTGTCCCGCAGGCACAATGTTTCTCAAATCAGTGGATGCTTCAGACAAGGTTAAGACTACCCAACTTATTTGTGAAATGATGGAGGAAGTCGTTCAAGAAGTGGGAGAAGAACATGTTGTACAAATTGTCACCGATAATGCAGCTAATTATATGGCTGCTGGTAGACTTTTTGAGATTAGGCACCCCCCTATTTTTTGGACCTCTTGTGTTGCGCATTGCATAGATTTAATGCTTGAGGACATTGTTAAGCTTCATTGGATACATGAGGCTGTGGAGAAGGAAAAATCCATAACCAAATACCTATACAACCACACTATTGTCCTAAACACGATGAGAAAATACATTGAAGGTAAAGAAATTGTTCGACCTGCAGTGACTAGATTTGCAACAAATTTCATATCTTTGCAATCTATGGTTGAGCAAGTCATAAATCTGAAGAGGATGTTCTTGGGACCTGAGTGGATGGCATCTAAACATTCCAAGAACCTTGAAGGCATTGAAATTGTTGCACTTGTGTTTAATGATGGTTTCTGGAAAGATGCCGAAAAGATTATTGCTGTGACAGAGTCCCTTGTTAGAGTTCTCAGGTACTTCAAGTCTTTTAACTTTTTCATTTTTTAAAATTCATTTCAAGCTTCTTTTTATTTACAATGTTTCATATTTCTTTAAATTTGAATGCTTGAACTTTCAGAATGGTTGATGGTGACAAACCCGTTATGAGTTACATTTATGAGGCGATGGATCTCGCAAAGGAGACCATCAAAAGAAGATATGGGGATGATGAGACAAAGTATATGCCTCTTTGGGACATTATAGATGCACGTTGGGATAGGCAATTGCATTCCCCCTTACATGCTACTGGGTACTTTTTAAACCCACAATATTTTTATGACAAGAGCAAATTTAATGAGGATGGGGAGTTGGCAGAGGACTTATGACATGCATGGAAAGGTGCTTCCCTGATCCAGAATTTCAAAGTCGTGTCTTTTCCCAACTACAAGCTTATAGGGTGCCATCTAAATTGTTTGCCTATACCAGTGCTATAATAGAAAGGTCTAAGATGTTGCCAGGTACCCAGCTTGAAAGCTTCATCAATTCATTAAATTTGTTTAAACTTTATTTTGTATGTTAAATGTTTTATTAAATTTTCTTGTCTTTTTAAGTTTTTACTATTTAGTACTTCTAGTCACAAACCCTTGCCACTTGCTAGGTCTTTGGTGGCAAAACTTTGGTAGTGATACGCCAGATTTGAAGAGATTTTCCATTCGAATCTTAAACCAGGAATGCAGTGCTTCAGGTTGTGAGCGCAACTAGAGCATGTTTGAGAAAATACATTATAAGAAGCGCAACTGATTGACACAAAAACGATTAAATGACTTCACAACAAACAAATACTAGGTGAGACTCGAGAGCTTGAATTTGAAGGTTTCATAATCTACTTCGTACTTTAAAGTTCAAACTTCAAACTTCAAAGTGTAACTTTAATTCACATTTCAATGTCTCATGATAATGACAGGTTTGGATCATTCACCAATCGACCTTGAAGAGATAGATTTGCAAACTACAAATGCGGCAGACTGGGTCCAATTAGAGGAGGCTCCTCTTTTAAGCCTTCATGACTTGGAGAACTTTGAGAGTCAAGCAAGCAAAGGAGTGGGAGGAATCACTTCTAGTTCTCACTCTTAAGAGTCTTAGACTCTTAGTTACTAATTTTTTTCTGATTAGTATGCAGTTTTTTGTAAACTTTTAGAAGCAAATGCTTCTGGTTCTATGTAGTCACTAGTTAGGAGTCAAGACTCAGTACTTTGGATCATGTTTGGACTCATAACATATATGAGATACTTATTCATTCATGATATTTTGGACATCTATTGATATTATGCATTGTTTGGACATGCCTTTACCGAATATTAATGAAAAATGTTTTTTTTTTTAATTCAATATATGTGTATATTTTTATTTAATGAATTCACCGATTTTTTCCCGATCCGATTAAAATTCTTCGCTCTTTTGCCTCGCCGATTTATTGTCGATTCCGAGTCTGATAACATTGTTTCAAAATTGCACTTTTCAGCCTGCCTACACTTTCTGCAATTTCGCACGTGTGGATAGATTAATCATTGAGATGGCCTTCTTTCTCCTTCGCTTGATGTGCTTCCTCTTCCTTAGGATTTCGGCCTGCAAACTTGATTGTGTTGACACCATATTTCATCTTCCAAAGCTGACTACAATGATGCCTTAACTTTTCGCACGTGTGGGAGATGTTGCCCTAAAACAGTCCTTGAAATTTCAGTCTTTCTCCTTTTTATGTTGTCCTCCTTTTTGCTTAGTTACAAGGCTTCCTTCTTCCTTGTGGTTAAACTTGTTTTTTGCTTCGACAAACTTGGATACTTCCTCCTTTGATGAGGTCGAGATTTATCTTATATATAGGCTTCCCATGGTGGTCGAATAGCCCTTATGAGGGCAACTTCCCTTCTAGCAAACCAACTTGATCATGGAGGGTCTTTATGACTTAAATTGACTTACATAAATTTTCTTTACGTGATACAAAGTGCCAATGGGGTCTTTCAAATATGACAATGACTCAATTGACTTCTTGACTCAATGACAAAAACTAGAAGCACTCAATAGGTGCTTGATCTACAAATAAAATGATCTTGAGCATGAAACCCATACTACAAAAATAATAATAATATTTTTCTTCCTTTTTACAATATACAAGAATTAAGAGTACATTTCATATTTATGAAGACCGAACCTAGTTACCTATTTCAACACTTCCTCTTAACTAGGGAGGTATTCATAATCCATACAAGGTACTTGAACATTCTCATACTAAAGAATTTTCATAAGAAGAGTCAGATTGGTAAGCCATCTCATAAGCTATTTATTCAGCTCATATCAGTGCATCTCATCATATCAACCTACATTGTAACACATTACAAAAATTTTCAACAACATCATACAACAAGGGCTCCCCACAGATTGGACAACTAGTCTGGCAATACCTCTTTTCAAGAGCGGTGACGTCAATAATCCCTCCAATTATAGGACAATCATGATAAACCCTTTGTTTGCAAAGCTATTTGGAAGCATGCTAGAAAAGAAAATTAGCAAGCAGGTTTTAGACCTAAACATTCCATAGTTGATCATTATATAACTTTAAGGCACATCATTGAAAAAGTTTGGGAGAAAAAGGAAGAAGTCTTTTGTTGCTTTGTTGATTTCAAAAAAGTGTTTGACACGGTTCCGAGGGATAAGCTTTGGCACAGGATGGAGGAACTTGGGGTTCCTAAACATTTGAGAGCAGTTGTGCATAGGTTGCATGAAGAGCTGAAAGTCTAAATTAGAACTTTAGCAGACATTTTTGAAAGTTTTAGAAGCGATATCAGAGTCAAGCAAGGTGGCCTACCCTTTTTGGTTTATATATCGACCAGCTTGAGGAGTGGTTAAAAAGGGGGTGATGGTATCTATTTAGGCAAGTTTGTTATAAGGATTCTTTTGTATGCATATGACCTTGTTCTGATTGCTAAATCGGCTCTTAGTTTGCAAGAGCACTTACTATCCCTTGAGCATTTTTGTAGAAGTGTGGGGATGCAAGTCAATATCAACGAAACGAAAGTAGTGGTTTTCTCTAAAAAAAGAAAACATAACCAACATAAGTTCTACTTTGAAGGCAACATTCTGTAAGAAGTTACGGATTACAAATACCTCAGAATTGACTTCAACAAAAAATTAAGTTGGGATGGTTGTAGAAAGAAAAAAACTTTGGGGGGTTGGAAAGCATTTTATGCTTTTCAAAATAGGTGTAGAGAGGCAGAGTTATGGGACTGGAAAACCACTCAAACTCTTTTTGGGCTTCTAGTGATTCCGATGATTCTCTATGGTTGTGAACTATGGGCCAACAGTACATCTGACATGCAGTGGAGACAAATTGAGAAAATTCAGAAGCGTTTGATTACAAACAAATTCAAGATTAAAAGTGCAGTTCCTTATGCTATCTTGTTAAGTGAAATAGGGGCTGCTCCTATTGAAGCAATTGCTATGGTGCGAGTGATAAGGTATTTAAAAAAAATTGAGAAAATGGAAGAGGGTAGATGGCCTAAGGTTGTCTTTCATGACAGATTGTGCAAAAAAAAAACTTGGATGCAGCAAAATAGCAAATGGTTTAGTAAATGGGGTATTTTCTTGAACACGTGTCCCATAAACAACAAAGAGATAAAAGATTTTGTTATGGATAAGTTCCACTGTAACTAGGGCACATTCTCAGCTACAGAAGGACGAAATTACAGTTAGGTCAAGAAGGTGAATCAAGGGTCAAAGAAGTTTGGAGATGCAAGCCGAACAGTCAAAGAAAGGAAGCCTACCGAAGTGAAGGAGAGGAGTCTCAAACATCCTCAAATCTGCCACACGTGCGAAGTACAGGAGGTCGGAAGTTGCAGGTGAGGAAGGCCGAAGTTATAGTCAATATTGCAGGTCGAGATTCTTGGTCAAAGAAGAAAGAGAAGGTTGCTATAAGGTGAGTGTGATGTGGGTTGAGAAATTACTTCAAAGAGAAATTTGGACTTGGTCTTGGAGGGTCTTGGTCAAGGGTCATAGGTCTTGGAATTCATCAACTGAAGTTCTATAAGAAGAGAAGAATTCTAGTGGGTTTTTCCTCTCAGTTGGAGAGGTTTTGGCCCTAGCTGATTGCCTATATCTTGTGTCCTCTTGTCTCATTGTTTCTTATGGTTTGGTAGTTGTTTGATGATAAGAACACAATAAATATGGTAGCTACAGAAGGATGAAATTATAGTCAGGTCAATAAGGTGAATCAAGGGTCAAAGAAGTCTGGAAATGCAAGCCGAATAGTCAAAGAAAGGAAGCCTGCCCAAGCGAAGGAGAGAAGTCTCAAACATCCTCGAATCTGCCACATGTGTGAAGTATAGGAGGCCGAAAGTTGCAGGTGAGGAACACTGAAGTAACAAGCAGTATTGCAAGTCGATATTCTTGGTCAAAGAAGAAAGAGAAGGTTTCTATAAGGCGAGTGTGATGTAGGTTGAGAAATTACTTCAAAGAGAAATTTGGACTTGGTCTTGGAGGGTCTTGGTCAAGGGTCATAGGTCTTGGAATTCATCAATTGAAGTTCTATAAGAAGAGAAGAATTCTAGTGGGTTTTTCCTCTCAGTTGGAGAGGTTTTGGCCTTGTCTCATTGTTTCTTATGGTTTGGTAGTTGTTTGATGATAAGAATACAATAATAATTAAGTTGAAGAATAATCTAATCAAGTTAAGTAAAAATACATCACAAGCAATTATCATGAAAAGAGAATTCACCCAACTTGTTGCCCCTTGATTTCTCTACCCGAATATTTGTGTTTAGAAACACACATATTTCGTTGCGGTTAAAGAACCTCCTAGGATGAAATTCGTCGCCAAAATCAAAGGCTTACCTAGGTGTTGTTACAAAATAAACGGTCATACTAGCATCATTTACAACATAACTTGCAGAATTTGGGTTCACAATGATATAACAATTGGTTGGCTGATGATTTTGATGCTTGAAAAATTTTGTACGCTGCTTCCTCGGACTTGTGACAAAATGGGTACAACAAGACCTTTAAGAAATCTTCTTCCATTTTCCCAAGATTTGAGTTTGGAGGAAAGGTAAAACGCATGACCTCGCAGTTCTCTTGCGTGGCCAAGTCCCTTGTAGGAACAAAGACATGTGGCTTGTTTTGAAGAACTAGGTGGAGATCGCTAATTAAGTCTTAGCTTCTCCACCTAAGTCTTCTTGCAACCACCTCAAGTCCTTACCAAGTTAAAGGAATTGAGAGGAAGTAACACCCTAGAATAGGCATTAATAAAATTAACCAAGACCACTTTACTTCACACACTCACCTACAACTTTGGTTCACCTTGCATGTAATTGGTTATCATTTAAGTTCTTTCTCAAATACATACAAGTTGGATTGTGAGCATCTACATTTACTTGCAAGCATTTTACTTGTTTATTTCATTTACATGCTCATATTAAATTTCCTTTGATGACATTATATCATATTTGAGCAATTTCACTTTCAAGTACAAGTTTTGTTCACTTGCAAGCTCTATTTCTATTTAGTTTCTCATATTTCAAAGTTGTATATAATCTCTTGCTATTGTAGTCTTGATATGATCCACTAACACTTGTTTTGTAGCTTCTCTATTCTATTGTACTTGTGTATTTTGAGAGTATTTCCGTTTTCGCAAGTATTATCATTTACCTTTGAGCATACTTTCTATTATTTCTTGCAAGTTTATATTTATTGGCACTGGTCTACTTAATTTGCCTTGCAGGATATCTTGTTGAATCTTTTGGATCTATTTATGTTGTCGATAGTTATTTGTACTTGCTAATCAATTTCATTGCTTTTCAAGTTATATTTCAAGTTATTTGAATGTTGAATGCCTAATTGGTTTACTATCTCCTAGAACTTGTTAGATTTAACAAGCCTTCCTTAGAAATCTTCCTTGTGGTTCACCCCACTTGGCTTAGCTAGGAGAGAGCCTAGACGGAGAGAGTTGGGATTAGGTGACAGCCCCTTCTCTGAGCGTTGCCTCAAAGAACACACCTTGAGGGGTTGAGGATTTTTCCCACAAGTCTTGGGTGTGCAATTTGTGAAGACAAGCACCAATGCAAATTTCAAGGCAGTTTGGGCTGTATTTATTACAAAGAATACGCACAGAATTTGAAGGGCAGTGCTGCACATATTTCAAGATAGCCAACACGAATTTCTGTCAGTTGGGTGTGATTTTCAAGGCTGCTGAGTGAGATTTTAGAGGGAGCTGTGTACATATTTCGAGGGACTAACAGAGAGTTAATTGGCATGAATTTTTGAGCTAGAAGAGCACAGAAATTGAGGCAGTCAGTTAGGAAATTAAAAGAGAAACTACAACACATTCTCTCATTTAATACTGTAAATTTCTCTGATACAAAATAAAAATATCTCTCACTGGTTTTCCCTTTGGGGATTTTCCATGGTCTTTGGACCAAAAATCACTGTGTTAATTTTGTATGACTGTTGCATTTATTCTCAGTGAAAGTGAGAGTAGAGTAGGCTTATGTGTTTCATGCTTTAGCAAATATTCATGCTTAAAATCAACAACATAAATCTATGTTTCGTTGGGCATTAAACTGATGTGATTTCTAAAATTGAAATCGGGCTGGGCCTACAAATTTTGTACAATTTTGACCCTCTTTGCTTGATTATGTTGACGCCATCTCCCTTATGGATTGACACTAGTCTTGGCCCTCCACCCACTTTATTTACAAAATCTATACTGCAACATAAGTTTATTTTTTATTTTATTTAACCTCAGAAAAAAACCCGTAATTCCATTCAGAATAAAATGAAAGTAATTACCCTCTGCATATACACTGTGATAGTGTATTCAAGTGTTTACCAGTCCTGTGGCATAACCATTTAGGAACATGCCATAGTAGCAATGTTGTTCAGTTAAAAGACCTGTATTATAACTACCACAAAAAAAAAATATTATACAGTTTTGTATTGCCAATTTGCTGGCTGTTGGCATAAACATGGAGAGTTCGACAAAAAATTCTACACATGCCAAGAGATCAGGATAAAAATACACATACAGATACTGTCGTAAACAGTCCCCCAAAAATGTCATGTGTTTTCTATCACCGAGAGCTTAAAAAAGGCAAAGTATATACATCAAAACTGTAAATTAGCCTGGCAAAATTTATGATGATTTTCTGGCGTGTCTTCAGCAAAATATACGGATTGTGTACAGGAGAAATAAAATATGACAACAAACAACTAGAAATCTGTAGAAATATTGTGGATCCTGGTGCAAACTGTCTCCGCTAGAAACATCTGTCTGCGAAGGAGACCTGAAAGGATGATGGAGGTACTTGAGAGTTTGTTCATTAACCTGCTCAGTTATTAACCAAATATCCTTTTCCAAAAGGAGACCATCCTTTGACAAGTTGTTAGCAGCTTGGTTCCTTTCCCTGTAAATGTGTGAGCATGCAAACATAGTGAAAGAATCAATAATGCATTTTATCTCCTCAAAATAGGCAATAAGAAAATGTTCCTGCATGCAATAATGTTGTTGAGCCAGTTTATGGATAGCAAAGAGTCCCCAAATATGTGAAGGTGAGTGCAACCCTTCTCTTTGGCAAAAAGAAGTAGGTTTTTGCAAGCGAGAAGTTCCACTTGATTTTTGGTCCCCGGATCCAAATCCATCTTAACTTTGAAACTGTGGTTGCAACATATGTTTTGCTGAAGCTAACTCTTCATTTCACCTTCGACCCATGTTGCATAGCTTTGGCAATCCTATTTTAAGGATAACCCCCATTCATTGGAGGAAAGGCGACCTAAAGTGAGAGAGGGAGCTACCATGGTGATAGTGGGTACCTCCTCCTCATTCCCAAGGGTTTTACTTGTGCTTTAGGTCTTTATCACAAGAAGTAAGAGTTTGGGTGGTAACATTGACAATGGACAACACATCTTAGTTCCCCTGGGGTTTGTTTTAGGGATTTACCACATAAAGTGCAGGTTTGGGAGGTAACAAACATATTTTGAGTTTATTGCTGCCCTAGTAGATCTTAGGATGAGGATATAAGACATCATTGTATATACCCTTCCATTTCTGTTTACCATTTTCGGCTCTCTTGTACATTTTCCCTCCTTAATATAAGACATTTTTTTTTCAAAAAAGGAGATCCATTTAATGTTTCTAAGATGTAGATCAAATTAGGATTATTGATCCCTGATTAAAGTCATCCTTATTCAAAATTATTTGGATTGGCTAGATGTGTACTTTACCAATAATCTAAAAGAGCTGAATGTTTGATATGTACAAGATTTCTGTTTATACTTTCAAAACAGAAACGATGGAAGTTCAGGCATTGTGATTCACATTTTCTAACCTTGACAAATGCCATTGCTTGTGCTTGGTGAACAGACAACCAAGCATGCTGATAAAATGCCCTTCATGTATGCACAGCCTATCTACTTGGATGCCCAGTACGTGGAGTGATTTTGGAGCCATTGCAAGCTGTGCAGATTGGCATACAAGGACAGGTATGGTGCAAGTATTGCATAAAGAGAACCAGCAATTCATTTTCCATGTTTGATTTGTCTTTTCATATCATGAGTGTTTGCTTCTCCTTCACATATGTACTTTATATAATCATCTTGATGTTGTCTATTTTGGGCAAATTATCTTGATGATGGATATATGTTTTTCACCCTATGTAAGCCTGTTGGAGGACTGGGCTACATGCTTGGACAGCATTGGAGGATCTATGACTATGACGAAGCTAACATAAAGATGCACATATGGATACCGAATAATAAAAGTACAAAGAATTGTTTTTGAGCTAATATTTTTCTATTGGGCCTTTTAATTAATTACATTAGTCGGAAATTTTTGATATGCATATCTGCTATCATGTGCTGATCCCTTGACTCTGCAGCACAACTTTACATATGGAAAGATGTGTGCAGTAAATGAGGAGGAACACCATGTAACAATGTAGACAAATGAGGCCAACTAGACCCCTATCTATACTGGTCAAGTAGTCCTTGTTTAGGTCAACCTAGTTATATACTGTAGGCTACCTTATGTAGAACATATTGTGGGCTTGCATAATGTAGAACTGCTGTGTTTAGGCCTGTACTGCACATCTATTCTCGAGTTATCATACATTTGCAGAATATTGTTTTTGTATTTTTGTATTTTTTTTTTCTGGTCCTCTGCAATACCTGAAGTTTAATTAAATCTTCTTCTTTTGGAGGGAGTGTGGTTTGTGAAGATTAGGTCTGTTTCATCATTCTTATTACCAAGGTTCTATCTAGTGGATGGCTTATGCCATATGGTTTGGCTCTTTTAATCATTTTATTTTAATTGCAAGGCTAATGGCTTTTTGCAGTGTTCGGTTATTGGATGGTTTATGGCTGGGCTCTTTTAATCCTTCTATTTTGAGTGCAAGTCTATTGGCTTTTTGCGTAGCATTCATTTTTGCAATTGTTTCTCAGTTTGTAGGTGAAATTTTCATCCCTTTATAGTTTTGAGTACTTGATTATTTGTAAGCGTATTTGCTTCCAAGATTTCTATTTGGTTATTACTCTTTAACATCTTCCATATGTTTAACATTGCTTCCTTTGCAAAATGATTTTATTTTATCATTTTGAGATGAAATACTTCATCATAGCTATTTTCAATTCGTCTGAAATTTTGAGGGGCTGTATTGTTTCCTTACTCTTCCACCATTTTATCGTAATCCTTTAAGGTGTAGGATGACTCTAGGTGATATGTCATGTGTAGGGATGTCACTGAATTGAAAGTAGAATTCTAATTTCAGTCAACCTTAAAAAGTTTCTCCACTCCTTTTTCATTAAATTGGAGAAAGGTTTCGTTCTTAGATTTGTTATGTTTGGGTTATTCATGCATGGTAGGAATTTCTCCAAATTTTATTGAAATATTCTTCTACAGTGTTTCAATTAATAGAAAAATATGTAGAAAGCATATATCAAAAATTGGTAGTAGATGGGCTGCCATTGGGACTCAAAATTGTGGTAATTAAACATATCCTCTAAATATTTAATAAATGGTTACGTCACAAAAAATTGACTCTAAAGCCATTATTGAACTAGTTCATGAATTTTTCAGTGATGCCCTTAAGGGCAGGCCAAGGTGAGAAACTACCAACCATTGAGCATTTAACATTGTAATTAAGAAATACCGAACAACTCACTAGGTCAAGCATTAGGTGCCACCATAGTGTAGATGGAGGTCTCTTGTTATCATTGCTTTTAGTGGCTCAATCAACATCTTTGAGAGTTTCATATAGTAACAAGGGGGGCCCATCTTGTTTGTGTCTCATTGTGGTTGTGCACCTTTTAGATGGAAAGTAGGATACACACGAACTTATCATTGTTGAGGGGTCTTTGTAGCTTGTCTTTATGTCCCCATGGTTCATGGTGTCTTTCCTCTTTGTAAACTTGGCCTACTTGGTCTTGACATGGGTGTCCCAACTTCCCAACACTTAACTAATTGGTTGTGGACAAGCTTGAGAGGGGTCCTGTTGTCACTCGGATTGTACAGACACTGTGACAACTGCTTAGGGCGAGGGTTGTCACTCTGATCCCCGCCCACTCTGTTCTAGCTGTCTCCCAACAACAGGCTATCCCTATGAAAATAAGAGGATGAAAGACAAGTTGGGAACTGACTTATCCAGGAGACACAGTTGAGTGGCCTAGCTACTTGGTTTAATTTAGCGAGACTTAAGGATTCGATTAGATTTAGAAATGAGACCAGTGCCTTATGGAGTCAAAATTCTTGCTTATTAAAAATCAAGCACAAGTAACCGGATGGAAAACCGCTGCTTAAATGATCAATTAACCTATATGAAATGCAAGTAGAAACTAGGTGTAATGCAAGGATTTTGGTTACTTTTAGATTATATGCCTAGTCTAAGACAGAACCTTCCTCTTAACTATTTTGAGACCAGTCTTTAGAGTAGGTTGTGGGATGGAAGCCAATGGGAAGCAAGAAAAGGCTTGATTAACGATACCTCCCCTGTGTTCCAACCACCCAGTGCCTTCGGCGTTGCAGACACTGTGGCTTTGACGATTGCAAGGTCATTGTGTTAACCACTAAAAAGGGGTTGAATCCCTCAAGCTAGATGGAAAAGGGTTGTCCTAGGAGTTTATCAACCAAGCTTATGCTTGGAGGTAAGTTGTTAGTGCAAATTAAGCCTAGAGTTCTTATGCAATGATTATGCATGAGGATCTTAGTTTAAGATTTGCTAAAATACTTTAAGTTATGATGATTCTTTAAAGACAAGAGTACTTATAAATCAAATGCGATCTTACAACCAAGAAAGTGCCAATTAACTTAGTGTCAATATCAAATCCATGAGATGCCAATCACTTAAGATATTTAATCAACAATCTTATGCCACGATTATGAGATGCTGACTTAGAATAGAAGCCTTCAAGTAAAGAATACTTAAGTGCCACAAGATCACAATTAGTTCAAAAATACTTAATTAGAACAAGTTATGCCAATAAGATCACAAATGCTCTTAACCAATATTCTTCAATGATCACCCAACAATGGAATGGCTATATTCACAAATTCACTTAAGAGATACAATTACGGATTAAGTGCTTGAGTGAGTGAATTTATTAAATGTGAGATTATGAGATCTTTGAAAAACTCACAATGAAACCACAAGTGTTAGATACTCCCACAATATCAATGCTAGCAACAAGGAACAATAGAGTGTAAAACCAAGAAAGCACTTATGTAATTTATATTCCAATATTCTCTTAATGAGGACTAAATGAATGGTACGACAACAGTAAGGAAATCACTCCAAATCAAGAATTTTTCCAAGCATATGAAACATAAGATGACCAATGAGTAGCCTAATGGCTCCCCAATGTAAATTTATGAGTTTCAGCCTACTTAAAGATGTAATGTTCAGAAAATATCAGATCTGAAACCACTTGTTACAACAGTGAAAACATTATAAAAAACACTATAGATATGCCCAAAACACTCTAGATATTGAAACGATTTTACCAATGAGCAATTATGTGTTTTTTAGGCCCTCTTAAGATGTGTATTCAGAAATACCAGATCTGATTATTCAGTTATGCAGTGATTTTCCAACAAGCAAATGATTAGACCTAGGCCTAATGAACAAAGCCCAAGTAGCCAAAACACAAGTAAAATTTGATCAAGGAATTTTTAGTGTGTTTAGGCTATTTAAATGAGATTTTAGGGCACTTATATCACTGTTACAAGGAATTTATCACAACTGTAGTAAAAAAGAGATGAAATGAGGGTTTAGAGAGCAAGCCCTAGGCCTAAGGCCTTGTAGATCACTTGCCCAAATTGCCCAACATTTTTCCAATGGAGATGCCACCTGAAAACACAAGTTTTGAGCCAATTTCTTCTTGAAAAGCACACCAAGATTCAGTCCATAAATTTCAGAGGCTAACCAAGGACAAAGGAGGGCAAGCTAGGGCTAGGAAGAGGGCCAAAGAAGAGAGGAAAAGACCGAACAGGTAGCGGCTAGGGCCAAGAGGCCAAGGAAAGCTTGAAAAGGGGCAGAAAAGAGGCCACATGAGGAGAGCGAAGGGAAGAGGAGGGAGAGAAAGCCCTAAAAGGGTTGCGGCTAAGCCCTAGAGGCCTTAGGGACCCACGACAAGCCCTCTAGGGCTGCCGTCTAGGGCTTAGGAGGGGGCTGAGGCCTTCTAGGCCCACAACTAGGGCAAAAATGGCCCTAAAACCTTGTGGCTAGGGCCAAAGAGGAGGCTGAGGTCCCTCAGGGTTTATGGCCAACCTCCTAGAGGCTAGAAATGATGATGTAGAGGGCTGGAAGGCTGACGCAAGGGCTAGAGAGGGAAACGATGGCCTTGGAGAGGCTAGATCTAGGCCTGGGAAGGCTGAAACTTGAAACCCCAGCTCTAAAAAAAATTTAATTTGCTTAAGATCTAAATTTTACTGCAAATTCTTCAATGTCTAGCCCTGCAAAATTTTTAGAGGCTAGATTTTACCCTCAAGAGCCTAGATCTTGCACTATTCCAACTGTTCTTGGTTGATCACACCTACAAAAATAAATTCACAAATGCCCAAAACCCCAATATATACAAAAATTCTCAAAAAACCCCAAGACTCCAATTAGAAAAAATAATTTACAAAATTATTATAAAATTATTTAAAAATGTACAAAAATACAAGGTCTTTTGAAAGAAATTTTCAGAAATATTTTTTTATAGATTTTTTTTTATAAATGGCTAAGTGTATTTCTAAGAATTAATGCAAGCTACAACCTTAGTGAAATTAAATAAACCATATAAATATTCGGAGTCCAAACAAGGTTAGCCTATGTCGATTGTTTGTAAACTTGGAGCCCAAGGATTGGGGAGCCTGCAAACACTATATATTTTCTTCAAAAAAGCTTGTTAGACATGGAAAATCAGATCACCTAAGATAAACCCAAAATCTACCAATAGAATGATCTTATCCCCATCTAATGGAAAACAAACTTTAAAATATTTAAGCACAATATAGGAATGCTCGTACCTAGTACGTACCACAAATCAGTAGACAATAAACACCATGAACTGCACCCCAAAGTCTTTATTATGATTCAAATAATGTTCCTAGCAGGACAGTAACCTTACATCAGTTTTTCTACAAAATTTTTGTTGAAATTGGAAATTAGGGCCAAATTCCACCTTGGGACAACTCATTTGATGGAGATGATGATTGGATTAAATTCCTCTTTTCGAGAGGACCAAAATTGATACAAAGATCATCTCATTTGGAAAAGCAGAAGTGTGATTTTGAATTTATGCCCACATATGTGCAAATTGTTCAGGTCGGCCACATCAACATGTAGGCTCAAGAAGCCCAATGGATGTGTCTCTTCACCCACAATGAATTGTATAAATACAAGTGACCTCACACTTCATTTGGTATCATCATCACTCACACATTCTTCTCTCTCCTCTCATTGGTTTATACAACTATTGGGCAGCTGAATTGCAGGACTGAAATTTTAGGCAGCAGACCAAGTTTGACCAATGTTGACCAAGGGGTTATTGACCAACTTTGACTGCGATTTTTGGAGGATATTTTCTGTCTCTTTAGGCTGCATTTCTGGGCATAGAAATCAAGGGAATCTGAGTAGTTTGACCAACGTTGACTTCAGGGTTGACTGCAAAAATTACAACAGTTTTTCTCTCCTTTGATTGTTTTGTTTTGGGCTGACTTTGACCGCCTGATCAGGCCGAGTTTGATTGGGGAAGACTGAGCTGTTTTGAGGATGAGTTATTGCTGATTTGACTAACACTGACTTTCTGGTTAGGGCTGAAGTTTGACTGCAGAAATTGACAGGAATGTTTTGACTTTGAATTGGGCAAGTCAATTTGAATTTTGTACTCCCTCTCTCTCTGCTGAACTTTTGATATAATAATAAGAAGAATTGATCAAAGGGTTTTCCTCACATTGGGGTTTTTTCCATGGCATCTACCAAATCTGGTGTCCTCTTGTTTTGGCTTGTCTTCTGCATATTGTTTTATGTTCTATCTACTTTTTCTGTCAATGTGATTAATGGTTAAGGAACATTGAAGTAATTGTGCTAAGCATAGAACATACTATTGTTAACTAAAATTAACATGGTATCGGAGCCCAGGGATAAGCTCAATTCCGAGGATAAGCTCAAGGACAAATCCAACTATCATGCATGGAAGATGACTTTGGATTTGACTTTGGAAGAGAATGATGCTATGGACTATGCAAGGGGAAGAGTGGTGGAGCCTCCTTCAAATGCACATGCTGCTGCAAAGACAAAATACAAGAAAGGTGAGGTCAAAGTTAAAAGAATTATCATTGATTCCATTCAAAAGCATTTGGTTGCCTATATTTCTGATTTGGAAACATCTAAGGAGATGTATGATAAGTTGGTTGGGATGTTCAAAGTAAATAATGAAAATCAAATCCTCTTTCTCAAGAATAAGTTGAAGGACATTAAGATGGATAGAGGAGAGTCTATCCAATCCTACTTCATGAGGATTACAAAAATCAAGAATGATCTTCTATCTATTGGAGAAGTTGTTGCTGACAGGGAGCTCACTCTCATTGCTCTTGGAGGTCTCACAAGAGCATGGGATGTGTTTAATACCACTATTCTTAACAATGATAGGATTCCTAGTTTCGATGAATTATTGGTTACATGCACACAAGAAGAGATGAGGATGATGGAGAGAGACAAGCCTTCAAATGGAAATGAACCTACTACCTTTTTCGCTCATGCAGAAAGGAAGAACAATGTTGGTCCAAAGAGACAAGTTCAAGGATTCAAGTAGGGATTCAAAGAAGGAAGAAAAGGAAGGTGCTGCAATTGCAACAGGGTTGGCCACTATGCTAGAGAGTGTCCTCACAAGAAGGATACTCCACAGGATGACGACAACAACACAATCACAATAATTTCAAAGGCAATGGAAATCAAAGGAACAATAGGTTCATCAACAAAGGAAAGAGGAATGCTCCCGATGCTCAATATGGTAATGGTCGACCTCCCAAAAGGACGATAAATTCCAGGTATGAGGAAACTAATGTTGTAGAAAAGAAAAAAGAATTTTATCTTATTTCTGCCCTCACTACTGCCTCTCCTCAAGACACTTTGGATCATTGGTTGATTGATAGTGGTGCCTCAAGACACTTCACTGGATACAAGGAGGCCCTCTCAAATTTGATTGAAAAGAAGACTAATTTGGAGATCATACTTGGAGACAATACCACCTACCTTGTGAAAGGGATAGGAACTATCACTCTTCACTTGAATCAAGGTCAAATTCTTCATCTACAAGAAGTATTGAATGTCCATGATTTGAAGAACCTGGTGTCTATTTCTGCGATTGAAGATAAAGGCCTCAACGTAGCATTCATTGATGGAAAGGTACGTATTTGGAAAAGAAACCGTAAAGATGCATTTACACTTGGATTTAGGGTTGAAGGTCTATATCAAGTTGTAGGAAGTCCTTTGGGAGCTATGACTTGTGATACTTATCTTCAATCTGAATTATGGCACCGAAGATTTGCTCACCTTCATTAGAAAGCCTTACCTTGGGTAAGGAAGATGGTCACAGGTATGCCCGAATTCAACATGGATCATGAAGGTGTTTGTTAGGGTTATGTAGCTAGAAAGCATACAAGGGGGCCATTCCCTTCAAGTGAAAGTCAAACTACCAACATTCTTCAATTGGTCCATTCTGATCTATCTAGTATGTTGCCTGTAACATCATTGGGAGGATATTTATACTATGCAATTTTTGTGGACGACTTCTCTCGCAAAACGTGGATCTATTTCTTAGAGGAGAAGGACGAAGTGTTCAAATGGTTTCGTTTTTTCAAAGCCTTGGTTGAAAATCAAACAGGGAAGAAGATCAAAATATTGAGGATTGATAATGGAACCGAATATGAATCAAACGAATTCAATGACTTTTGTAGAGAGGCTTGCATTAAGGAGACAACCGTAGCATACACTCCTGAGCAAAATGGTGTTGCTGAAAGGAAGAATCGAACAATCATAGAAGCCACCCGTCCATGTTTCATGACAAAGACCTACCGAAGTTCTTATGGGGAGAAGTTGCCAACGCTATCGTATATGTTCAAAATAGAAGCCCACATCAAGCATTGGATTTTAAGACACCCAAAGAAGTTTTCACTGGTAAGAAACCTAATGTTTCTCATTTTAGAATATTTGGACATCCCGTATATTTTCATGTGCCTAAAGAGAAAAGAAACAAGTTAGAAGCATCTAGGAAGAAAGGATCATTTGTGGGCTACAATGAAACTTTGAAGGCATATAGAATCTATGTGCCTGGCCAAAGAGAAGTGGAAATAAGCCATGATGTCACTTTCGATGAAGATTCTGCCCTTGGGAAAGGCAGAGATCTCCCTATCCTAAGGAAGAACAATGATGATGTTGCAGGAAAACAAAATGAATCTCCAACAGATGAACTGATGCCCAATGTTGAAGAACTGATGGATCGCATTGATCCACCTCCTAGTGATTCCTCTACCTCAAGGAAAATACCTTTGTGGCTCAAAGAAACTCTCGAAGATGCTGAAAGACATATTGCTCTAAAAGGGACATTTCATGAAAGTAAGAAGCCGAACAGGTACCAAGGGTACTTAGCTGCTATGAGTACTATTGTTCAATCTGAGCCATGTACGTTCGAAGAGGCCGTGAAACACCAAGTATGGAGGTATGCGATGAATGAGGAGTACGAATCAATCATGAAGAATGATGTCTGGGATGTGGTTCTTGTTACCGCTCAAACTAGCAAGGGACCTAAGAGGGATCCCTAAAGGGCGAATGCTAGACCAAGGGCAACCAATGGAGACTTATCTCATTGTCACCTCAATTCCCACTAGTCTAAAGAGCTCTTGCCAAAATTCCCCCATGAATCGACTATCCCTGTCACTGACTATGGTCTTGGGAAGACCATGCAACCAGAAGATCTCTCTGAAGAACAACTCCGCAACTTTTGAAGTAGAGTACCTGGTGGGGATAACAAAGAAATGGGCATACTTCATCAACCTATCCATCACTACGTATATGCAATCACGATCCTCCACCATGGAAAGTCTTGTGATGAAGTCCATCGAGATGCTTTCCCATTTCCCCTCTTGAATGGGGAGCAGTTGTAGTAGCCCAGTAGGATGGGTCAACTCCCCCTTGTTCCTCTGGTAGGCCTCACACTCCTGCACATGTCTCAACATGTCATCCTTGAGGCCCTTCTTAGTGAAGTGCTCCCTGACTGTCCTGTAAGTCTTAAGGAACCCTTGGTGTCTTGAATCATGCATTGCATGGAGAATCCTCTCCCTCAACTGTGAACTAGGAACCAAATAAATGTGCCCCTTGTAGTAAATGACATTTGGCATCACACGGTAGCACTCGTCCCCATGCGTACCCTCCAATCATCTCACACACTTGTCGATCATGGATAGGGCATATGCTACCACGTTATGCTTACCCTTGACATACTATGTCAAAATCGTAGGCCTAAATTTCGCTAACCCACTTCTGTTGTCTATCGTTGAGGCCCTTCTGCCCCAGAAAGTGGCGAAGGTTGTTATGATCAGTCTTCACTCTGAACCTGTTACCCACCAAGTACCGTCGGAGCTTGGCCAATGCATGCATGATGGCTAGCATCTCCTTGTCATCGATTGAGTACAACCTCTCGTGACTAAGGAGCTTCTGACTCTTGAAAGATATAGGGTAGCCTCCTTGTGACAGTGCAATGCCAATGCTTCACTTGATGCATCACACTCCAAGGTGAATGATTGTGTAAAATTGGGTAGAGCCAACACCGGGCGACTGCTCATCACCTCCTTAAGGTGCTTGAGTGCTGCCTGTGCCTTGTCATACCATGCTAATGCCCCCTTCTTGGTCAGATCTTTGAGGGGTGCCGCTAGTCATGAGAAGCTCTTTACGAACTTCCTGTAATATGTGCAAATGGCCACAAATCCCCTCAGCTCGTTCACATTCCAGGGAACTAGCCAGTCCTGGATGGCTTTAATCTTCTCCTCATGCACTCGCACTCCATCCTCTCCAATGATATGCCCCAAGTAGAGCATCTCGGTCAGCCCAAACTCACACTTGGACAACTTTGCATAGAACTGTTGTCCCTCCAAAATACGAAGCACCTCCTCGAGATGCTGCAGGTGCTCCTCCCACATCCTATTGTAGATCAATATATCGTCAAAGAACACCAGTACAAATTTGCGTAGTTGCTTGCGGAACATGTGGTTCATGCAAGACTGAAAGGTAGCAGGAGCGTTGGTCAGCCCAAAGGGCATAACCAAGAACTCGAAATGACCATAGTGACACCTGAACGCTGTCTTCGGGATATCTTGATCCCTCACCTGAATCTGATGGTACCCTGAACGCAAATCTATCTTAGAGAAGTACTTGGCTCCTCTAAGCTCATCCATAAGCTCATCTATGCGGGGATGGGGTATTGGTTCTTCAACGTCTTCTTGTTAAGAGCTCTATAGTCAATGCACATCCTCAACGTGCCATCCTTTTTCTTCACCAAGACAACCAATGAAGTGAAGGGACTAGAGTTGGGCCTGATATGCCCCAATGACAACAACTCATGAATAGCCCACTCAATCTCATCCTGATAGGCCTTGGGATGTCTGTATGGGGTCGTGATAATTGCCTGCACCCTTGGCTCTAGCTCAATAGTGTGCTCAAACCCCCTATCAGGTGGTCATCCTAGCGGAATGTCTCCAAACACTGCTGGGTACCTGTCTAGAATGGCCTGGATGTCCGGGTGTGGTGGTTGGGGCTTGCCCCCTACGTTAGATATCTTGAGCTCCACGACCCACTCTATATCCCCATGCCTCAAGTCTGCCTCCATCCTATGCGTTGATATTGTCTATGGGGGGTATGAGTGCATGCCTCTCAACAAAACCATCTTCCCATCGGGTCCCGCGAACTCCATCTCCAATTTCTGCCAGTTAGTGGTAACGCGCCCAAGAGAATACAACCACTACACACCAAGAACCACGTTGGTGTTTGGAACATCAAACACAAAGAAGTGGTCCGTCATAGAATAATTCCCCATCACCATTGTCATCCCGGGAACGTATCTAGTACATTGCATGGTATGGTCTCTCGGTACCAAGACTGAGAATCCCTCAAAGGACTCCATGCGTATGCACCTCCTATCCACCATCTGGGCATCTACGAAATTGTGGGTGGCCCCACTATCTACCAGCATCGAAACACGTTGCCCGTACACCGTGCCCTTGATCCTCAAAGTAAGGTACTTCGACACTCCTTGAAGTGAAGCGATAACCCCTGCTGCAGGCAAGAAGGGTGCTCCTCCTGGTGGGGGTGGTCGTCCTCCACCTCCTCTTGTCACCCTTGGCTCATCATCACCAATGCCTACCTCCTGCTCAACATCATCCTCCGGCTCACTGTCAAAAAATACCTCTATGAAGTGTGCCTTTCCCTTGGTACATCGGTGCCCTGGTGCCCATGGCTCCTGGCAAGTGAAGCACAACTTCCTCCTATAGAGGTCCCTCCTGACCTCGTCATCCAACTAACCACGCCCTTGAATATCTTGTTGTGGTGGGGGTCTAGTTTCTCTGGAATACTGGACTGGTGGGTATTTGTGCTTTGGTCCTGGGAAGAGCATCCTACAAATCTCGGGCTCTACCTACTACATCCTGCAAAGTGGTGGGCTTGTTGGACCTCACCAAGCCCCTTAGTGGCTCTGCTAATCCCTCCAAAAACAAAAAGACCCTCCTGGCCTCCGATAAATCCGTCACCTTGGCCTCCAATAAATCTGACACCATCATGGATATCCTCAAAAACTCAGAGATATATGTCTCTCCACTACCGGTCTACTTAAGTTGTGTCAACTCTCCAAAGTGCTCCTTCGGGTCTCTCATTACAAAGCGCTCTAGCACCCTCTATGTGAAATCCTCATAGGCTGTAACTCTTGCATGCCCCATAGTGGTCAACCCATGGAACCACCAATCATGGGCCTCTCCCTCCAAGTGTAAAGTGGCAATCTTGATTGCCTCCACCTCTGTCATCTAGTTAAGATGGAAATAAACATCCAACTTCTCAACCCATGCCTTGGCTGAGCTCTTAGGCGAGCCATCAAAAGTTGGAAGGAATAACCTTCCCACCATACACTACAAATCAGTGCCATGTGTGTAGCCTCCTCCACTCTGCCCCTTGCTCCTATTGTTGCCCTTAAGTTGGCAAAAGTCTTTGAAGGTAATGGCCTCTCTGAAATCAACCCCATAGGACTAGTACTCCACAAAATAGTCTCCCATGGGCATGTCCTCCTGCCCCTGCGACCCTCCAATACCCGATGCTAAAAATGTAGGGATAGTCGACTTGGGTGGTGTGCTAGAGACATGAGGTGCGTTGGGTGGGTTTGCTACTTGGTGGTGCGAGGTACCTGAACCCTCACCCAAATGGATGTCTCCTTGAATGCCCTTGCCCTTGTTGTTATTGTTGTTCTGTTGCCTCAACTCATCAATACCCCTAGACAATTCGTGGATAGCCTTCAAGAGGTGTTGGGAAAATTCCTCCTCTTTACTCACTTTGTCATTTTGATTGTCCCCCATATTTGGCCCCTCAACCTCCAGCTCAAGGGTTTCTGGATCAAGGGTAATCTGTAGCTGTCTTTCCTTGCTTCTATACCTCTGCCTCTTGTATGTGATATTTTTCCTGTCCTTTGGTGTCATAGACTGAAGGTTTCTCCCACAGGCTGAGCCAAGACTATGAGCTCTGATACCACTGTAATATTCCTAAGGGAAAATTAATAGTGATAAACAGCCATAATAGCACATGCACACAAAATTTTTACACATATAAGTAAACACCTAGAAATTCATCTAAAAACTGAGCCAAGCTGAGCCATTTTATTATAAATCAGTGGGGGTACAACAAAGTATGGAGTGAGTGCACCTGGGCTTGCCAAAGGCAAGCTAAACAAGTCCTAGGTGAAGAAGACAATGCCATGGATGATGGGAAGACAATTCCCCTCTAAGCTCTGCGTTGGCCCTGGAAAACTGCACTGTTGGCTGATGTAGATCTGCTATTTGGCCCTCCTCTAGTGCTCAGAAAATTCCAGGAAATTAACCTCGGTCTCCTCTCAAATAACCCACCAAAACCCAAAAAAGGTTTGGCCTAGTTCTGACTCCCGAAATTACCCCCAATTTCCACGTTTTCCTCCCATTGTTGGGTAATTCGGCTTGCAGGGAAATATCCCTGTTCAGCTCCTCCAAAATGAGGGAAAATGCTGGCAAAACTCCTCTCCGGATGTCCCACCAAATCTCCAACTCAGTTCAGCCCAATTGTCTCTCCCCCTCAACTCCCACGTGTGGCCCAAAAACTCCCTCTGTGCAGGCCCACACAGTCCTTGAAATGGTTTCACTGCTACAACAAAATCCCCACAGAAATGTGTTTGCTTAACACTGCAAATCTCCAACAAAAAAATGTCCAAGGCTCTCTCAGAAAAACTCAACAAGTTTGCTGCTCCACAACCCACTCTCCCGGGTAGTGCGTATTCCTTTCTTGCACCAAGACTACTGAGTAAATCCCACAAAATGCACTGATGCCAAGTCCATAACAACTCCCAAATGATTTAGATATTCCTCCTTGGGATGAGACTCGAAGTTCATTGAAGGTAGGGTGAGAGTCTTGCTTGAGAATCTCGTGTGTTGAACAACACTTGTAGACCTAGCTCTACAACTCAAGCATGCTAGTTAGGTTCGATTAGCAAAGGTTCAAAAGCCCCCAAAATGATGCATCTCTCACTATTTATCCTTGAGCTCCCCCTTCTCCATGTGGGCCCTATGCATCGACCTCACCTTGGTCTTTCTCCCTCCAAAAGTGCGAGTTTGCTAGGGGTGCGTATTCCTCTTTGTGAAAATTTCTAGATAGAAATCCAACTGTAGTGACTCATATTATTTCTTCTACTTATTAATTCAAAAATAAATTATTCATAGTGTTTCTACGACAAATATCGAATAAATTCTACTGCAACCTTCACAATTAAAATACTGCGGAAAGTAAATGCAAAGAAAAATACTAGCACAAGCATAATCTCAATGACAATTATTTTTGGACAATTGTCCCCGGAAAAACCCAATACGGTAAAATCGGTGCAGCAGATGAGGGTTTCTTTATTAATCTTCAACAAAAATCTCATGTACAAGATACAACCAACAGAATAGAAGAGGAATCTCTGTGAGAAATTTACTGACAGTTCTCTCACACTTCCCGACGAGATTCTAATCTAGGAGAGGACATGTTGCCCCCTTTGCGTCTAACTGCGTCAGCTTCTACATGAGGATTGCACAGTCCCAGCGATAGCCTCTACGCTGCCCCTTCTCTGCTCTGCGTCTTTTGCTCTTGCTCTCCTGACTGATGCTGCTACCCTCTCTCTCCTCCTCTCCCGCAACTCTCCTCCGAGTCGATTTCCTCTTGCCGAACTTCGACCAGTGATAAAATCGATTTTACTTGGGTAACTGAGTATCTGCCAGGTGTATCTTCGAAATGCACTTTGAAGTCCTTTTTATAATCCTCCAGTAGAGAACCAACGACCTAGATTAGATTCTAATCAATGGCTCAGGTCATTTGGACTCGATCTTTGTCTTCTTCAATAAGTTTCACCCATAGTTAGATTAATACCCTTTAATTATTTTAATTTCCTAAGTTTAGACTTAGGGTACCATTAAAAATAATTAATTATTTTAATAAAATTGTCTCTAGGTGGAATTTCCCAAAACGATTTCTGGGTATTGTGGAATACATGTGTCCAAGCCTCCTTGCAAATTTTGAGACTTAGAGGACATCCAATGCTACCAGAAATCAACACTCTTTTGGGGTGGTCCCCACCATCCACCACAACTTCGATTTCCCTTTTTCTCCTATGTTGGGACCCTCCTTAGCCAATCTAATTACATGGGGTCCTCCTAACCCACTTCCCCTAAGTTAAGCACTCCCTTAACATTGAAGTTGCCATGACTTAGCCAAAATTTCAAAATTGGTGTAGCTGTTGGGTGAAATTAATTAGAGGGGACGTCATAGGTGATCTCTTCCATGTTCATACTTGTTTGTGATAACTTTGACAAGCACGCCTTTTGTTTGGATACAATATAGGAAGATGAGGGGGATTGCTTTGTTTTGTTAATTTAAACTCTTTTCAACCCTAATTGAATTTCACTCGGCAATTTAGCAATACCCAGAAAAATATTTTACCAAATAAATTTTAGAACTACTGAAAACTAAATAGGTTGATAATTAGTAGGTAAATTTGCAGCAGAAATAAGTGAGAAATCAATGACAAGTATGGTAGAAAAATTCACCCACATATTAACTCAGAAAATATGGGATAGACCTACAAAAGAAATACACAAGAAATTATAATTGATACAAAGACATGTAACTTAGCCTCTTACTGAGAAATTCGACCCGAGAAACCCCTCGTTGCTTGAGAAATTCGGCCTCAGTGAAAACTCTGCCTGCTTGATCAAGATCTTGGCCTATACAACCCTCCTTGATGTCACATGCGTGAGTCGTTGTTGTCCTATCTGCGTCCTTCCTCACTTGCATGTGTGGGATGTGGCTTTATTCATTGTTGCTCAACCTCCTTCCGCCAATTCAAACTCTAGATTTCCTCCTGAAATCTCTTAAGTGTCCCCTTGAATCTCCTTGGTCTTCTCACTCGACAAATCACTTTGCTCAAGAGCTCAACAAAGATTGTGTCTTGGCCTTTTTCCTTAGGCTCAATTTATAACTTCATTGAGGCTTAGATCGACAACTGAGATTAAATTGTCGAGTTACTCAAGATAAGTCACTTAAATTAACTTACTTTTCTTAGGTGTTATTTGCCTAAATATAAGAAGTTATAAATAGCTTACATGTCATGCATGTCTCATGCAACACTCACGCATGTCTTATGTCTCATGCAATCTTCATGCATACCTTGCATGTTGCATGTAACTCTCATGCATGCCTTTCATGTTTTATGCAACTCTCATGCATGACTTTTATGTTGTATGCACCCCTCATGCATACCTTGCATGTCACATGCAAGCTCCTAAAGAGGCAAAAGAAGATCTTCCTAGCTAAGACACGAAGCTAGAAGACCTTCTACAACTACAAAATTCAAGACTCCCTTCTAGCCAGGAAGGGATTCTCCACCACCCCTAGCTTGTCCCTATAAAACACAAACTTCCCTTTCACTAGAGGTTTGGTAAGAATATTTGCAACCTACTCTCTTGTGGGTATGTACTGCAATCTCACAACACCTCTTTGAACCGTGTCTTTGATGAAGTGGTACCTGATCTTTATATGTTTGAACTTATCATGAAACACTAGATTCTTTGAAAGCTTGATGTAGCTTTGGTTATCACAGTCTATCATAGTCGGCCCCATCTCAAGATCAAATAAACTTGTGAGCATCTTGCAACGCTAGATGGTCCCACAACTCGCCAAACTCACTATCATGTACTTGTTGGACATTGGATAAACCAACTCTCCCCGTGTGTTTCGTGACATGGACTAACCGCCTCTCGTGGATCCTTATCTCTGGTGATGTGATTGTTGACTAACAGTTGCGGGTTTTGGTCTAACGACAATCGTGATTCCCAACAAGTGGTATCAAAGCGTAGGTCACGAGTTCGATTCACCGCTGGCTCGTGTTGGGGGGGAGATTGTTGGACATTGGATAAACCAACTATCCCCGTGTGTTTCATGAGATGGACTAACCACCTCTCGTAGATCCTTATCTCTCGCGATGCAATCGTTGACTAACACATGTGGGTTTTGGTCTAATGACAATCGTGATTCCCAACAGTGCTCTGGCTCCACTGAGCTAAGTGCCATTGAGTGTTGCTTCCTACTGAACCATGGGATCATCGTTGACTCCAAGCTGAAACAACATCCAGAAGTGGATTTCCTATCCATTGCACTCCCTGCCCAATCAAAATTTATATACCCCTGTAGCTGTACTCCAACTTTGACATAACTCAGTCCAAAGTCTATTGTACCACAAAGGTACCTCAACACATGCTTCACTACCACCCAATGAACCTGCCTTGACTTCACCCTAAATTGGTTGAGTGTGCTCACTGCAAAGCAAATATCTGGCTTGGTGTTTACCAAATATATCAAGAACCCAATAAGATCCCTGTACAAAGTGGGATCCACCAACTCACTTTTGGAAGTATCAATATTCCTCAAGTTGACAATCATAGGTGTAGACATAGGCCTACAATTCTCCATCTTGAATCTCCTTAGAATCTCAACTGCATACTTGCCCTGCCTAAAGAAGATTTCTCCTAGTTGTTGCCACACCCCCAATCCCAAAAAGTAGTGCATAAGCCCAATGTCCTTCATCTCAAACTTAGAAGCAAGGTCCTCCTTGCACATCCCAATGAGCCTCTTCGATCCTATCAAGAATAGATCGTCCACATATAGCACCAAGATAAGCATCTCGTCCTCATCGAGTACGTAGTGCAACTTGGAGTCTGCCTCACTCTTGGTGAAGCCCAAACCAAGAAGGTACCCATTAAACCTGGAGGACCATGCACACAGAGCCTGCTTAAGCCCATAAAGGGCCTTCTTCAATCTACATACATGAGACTCCCTCCCATACACCTTATATCCCTGATATTGCTCAACATACACCTCCTCAATCACCCCATTAAGGAAGGAAGTCTTGACATTCATCTGATGTATCCTCCACCCCATCTTTGAGTCAATAGGTATGATTGCCCTGTTAGATGCATATTGGGCGACATGTGCAAAGGTCTCCTTGTAGTCTACTCTCTCCTTTCGGGAGAACCCTCTCTCCAAGAACCTTGCCTTGTACTTCTTGACATTGCCATCTGCTACATGCTTGATCTTATAGATCCATTGAGAAGTGATCACAAACTTTTCCTTTGACCTGACACTATTTCCCACACATCATTCATCATGATGGAACTATACTCCTCCACCATGGCATCCCTTTAGACTTGCTGATTCGCTGCCTCCTCAAAAGTACGAGGCTTGGGATCATTGATGCTGCTCATCAAGGCTATATAGTTTGAAATTTTAGTCAGTGTTCTACTTTGTCTAAACATCTTGTTAGGAGCCTCCACATGCTCATCAACATCTCTCGATGTCTGCTTCGCCCATCTCGGACTCATTCTGGTAGAGCTATAAGGAACATCTCGCTGCTCCTCCTAAACTGAAGGTTATGCCCCTAATGTTAGTATTGCTGAATCCTCCTCAGACTTCAGAGCATGTTGCTCCTGTTGATTTGGGGTAGCATCGGATGTGCCCTAGCCATGAAAATTGGTAGAGAGGCTAAAGCACATGAGATCTCCAAGACCCAGAAATGGTTTGGGCAGATTCTAACTAGTTTGGGAGATATTAAAATAATTAATATTTTTAATGGAGTTCCTAACTCTAAACTTAGGAAAAATAAAATATTAATGAGTATTGATATAAAACTAGGTTAGAAGGTTCCAAAAGTCATGGATCAAGCCAAATCTAATCTTAGCCGTTGATTAGAGATTTAATCTCGTCCGTTGAAGGACCAACATGAAAAGTATACGAGGAGGCTTGAGGGTCAGTTGGAAGACACACTGAGGGAGACCAGTCAGTTCGATTTCTGGAGCAGAGTTAGCTGAGAAATTCGAACTAGTGGTCTGGAGAGCAGCAAGTACGAAACAGAGAGTCAGGATCAACAACAGAAGACCAACGCAGAGGCAGGAGAGGTAGACGCAGAGCCTTTCAGGCAGACGCAGAGGCAGCAGGAGACTGCGCAGTCACTTGATGTAATATCCCTTACCAGGATTATTCCTCAAACACAAGCAAAACTCCAACCAGAGATGGACTGGGAGGGCATTTACCAAATATGACACCTCTGAAAAGACGACGAGATCCGGAGGCTACCTGGCCCTTTCTAGACTCTGTCTAAGAGTATACGAGAAACACACAAGTGGTATAATAGCCGAGAATGCTCAAAGAGATACAAATAACAATGATGCAACATATAACACTATAACCATAAGCAGATACTCAAGAAATGCAGAGAGAATACTGAGCCATTTTATTATACTGAGTAATAGAATGAGTACAGGAGGTGATCAGGAAGATGGCACCTCGACTTGCACAAGGCAAGTGAAGAAATACACTCAGAATAGCAAAGGAATGGCCCCTCTCTAAACTGTGTCCAAGCTGCTGGAGAACTGTCGTGCTGCTGCTGTTGCTAGAAATCAAATGAGGATTTGGGGCTGCTTCCATCCTCAGAAAAGGTTGGAACTCTGGAATCGAACTCTACTCAAGAAACCCAGAAAAGCCTAGAAAACTTTTCTGAAAAGGCCGACCCCCGTAAATCACCCCCTTGGGGTTCTGCGCAGTCCCTCAATGCTCTGTGCTGCCCCTCAATGCTCTGCGTTGCCACTGAATGAAACCCTCTAGAAAACTGCCTGAAATCCCTGCCAAAACTCTCCAATATGCAAGAGCTGATCCCTTGCTCTACCTCTCAGCACAAATCCTCCTGCAAGCCCTCAACCTAGACTCCTGCCATAAAGAACTGCATCATCCTATCAGTGCTGCACAGTCCTCCAAAACGCTGATGAAACTGCTGCTGAAATGTTGATGAAACTACTGCTGGAATGCCAATGGAAATACCTTGCCCGAGCAAGCACTCGAAGTCCCCCGGGGCTAAGGGTGAGATCTTCGAACGGAGACACTCAATGCACTAAATAGTGCTGCAGACTAGCTAAACAGCCAGCGTGCTCTAAGTTGAAATGACTATCACAAATGCTCATAACAGGAATGATCAAAATGAGGGGGCTCCTCTCTCTTTTATAGCCTTTGCCTCTCTCAATCCCAAGGCTCACCTCCTCCTGCGTGATTCTCCTCTTGCCACGTGTTTCTTCACTCTTGCGCAGTTCCTCCATGTGTCTGCATGGGCTCCATTTCTGCGTCCCCCTTTGGCCCCCTTGGCTCCCCTTTAAGTCACAACGTTTTGCTACTAGGAAGTGACTTTTTATTCTAAAAGTGAGTTATGTCCCCCTTCCTCACCTTTTTATTTACAAATAACTATAGAAGGCAAAAATTGAACAAAATCGAATATTCCAATTAGCCATGGCTAATTAGGAATATTACAGTCTCCCCCGGCAAAATGATGCTTGTCCTCAAGCAACTAAAGTGATGGACGTTGTAAGATCTTCTCACTCTCCCAAGTGGCATCCTCATGTGGCAAATTCTTCCACCTCACCAAGAATTCCTGGACCGTCCTGCTCTGCAGCTGCCTCTCCCTGGTATCAATGATAACCTTCGGCTGCAATACCAAATGCCCCTCATCATCCATGGGTGGTAGCTCATCTGTCACTGTCACCTGCTGCCCCAATGCCTTCTTCAGGCATGATACATGAAAAATGTTATGAATCTTGCTGCCTTGGGGCAACTCCAACTCATATGCAACCTGTCCAATCCTGCGTATCACCTTGTATGGCCCATAAAAGCGGGGCTTGAGCTTCTTAGCCCCCTTCTGCTTCAGTGACGACTGTCGGTATGGCTGTAATCGTAGGTAGACCATGTCCCCTACCTTGAATTGTCTCTCCACTCGACCCCTGTCGGCATATAGCTTCTGTTGGTTCTGCGCTGTAGCCATGTTATCCTTGAGAGCTCGGAGGATATCCTGACTCTCTTGGATCCAAATCTTGGCTCTAGGGGCCCTGCTATCACAAAACATCACTTCAACAAAAGATAAAGGATGATACCCATATAAGGCATAGAATGGTGACATACCAATGGACATGTGATGTGAAGTATTGTAGCAGTACTCCCCTAGATGCAGCCACTTCAGCCATGCTCGTTGCTGCCCACTGACATAGTTACGCAAGTAGCCCTCCAGCCACTTGTTAACTATCTCTGTCTGCCCATCCGTCTGTGGGTGATAACTGGTACTCGGTGTCAATTCCGTCCCCACCAACCGGAAAAGCTCCTGCCAAAACCCGCCCATGAAACGGCTGTCCCTATCACTGACGATGGTCTTAGGAAGACCATGTAGCCTGAAGATCTCCCTGAAGAACAGCTCGGCCACCTGTGCTGCTGTATAGTGTGCGGATATGGCAAAAAAATGTGCGTACTTCGTCAGATCAATGACGACAAAGATAAAATCCTTGCCCTGTACCATGGGCAACCCTGTGATGAAGTCCATCGAAATGCTCTCCCATTTCCCCTCCGGAATGGGAAGAGGCTGCAATAAATCCGCGGGATGGCTCATCTCCCCCTTGTTCCTCTGGCAAACATCGCACTCCTGGATGTGCTGGAGTACGTCCTCCTTGAGGCCCTTCCATGAGAACCTTTCTCTAATGGCCCTGTAGGTTTTGGTAAACCCCTGATGTCCTGCCAAAGGTGAATCATGTGATGCTTGGAGTATCTTCTTCTTGAGCCGAGACCCCTCAGTCAAGAAGATCCAGTCCCTGTAATAGATGATCTCATCGACCACCCTGTACCTGTCATCTGCCACCTGCCCATCCAGAACCTCACATGCAAACCTGTCCTTGGAGTACTCTACTAAGAGTCGAGCCCTCCAATTTGTATCCAAGCTCATAAGAGACAACGTGGCTGGTCTACGTGAAAGGGCATCTGCTACCACATTGTTCTTACCCTTGACATACTCAATGTCAAAGTCATATGCTTGGATCTTGTTGATCCACTTTTGCTGCCTCTCCTGTAGCTGCTTCTGCTCCAAAAAGAAATTGAGGCTATTGTGATTAGTCCTCACCCTGAACCTGTTACCCACCAAATACTACCGATACTTAGCCAATGCATGCATGATGGCCAACATCTCCTTGTCGTATATGGAATACAACCTCTCGTGCGGAAGGAGCTTCCGGCTCTCAAAGGCTATAGGGTGACCTCCCTGTATCAATACTGTGCTGATCCCCTCTCCCGACGCATCACACTCCAAAACAAATGGCTGCGTAAAATCTGGCAACGCAAGCACTAGGCAACTGCTTATAACCTCCTTGAGCCTGTCAAAGGCTCGTTTCGCTGTATCTGACCAACTGAATGCCCCCTTCCTCGTCAAATCTGTCAGGGGTGCAGCAAGCTGTGAGAAACCTTTGACGAACTTCTGGTAGTAAGTACAAATGCCAATGAATCCTCAAAGTTCCGTCACGTTTCTCAGCTCCGGCGATTCTCTGATGGCCCTGATCTTCTCCTCGTGGACCCTCACTCCATCCACCTCTATGATGTGTCCCTGATACAACATCTCCATCAACCCAAACTCACACTTGGAGAGTTTGGCATAGAACTGCTGCTCCTGTAAGATACACAATACTATCTCAATGTGTTGGAGATGCTCCTCCCAAGTCCTGCTGTAAATGAGAATATCATCGAAGAATACCAGCACAAACTTCCTCAAGTGACTATGGAAGATGTGATTCATGCAGGGCTGAAATGTAGCTGGGGCGTTGGTTAGCCCAAAAGGCATCACCAAGAACTCAAAGTGCCCATAGTGACACCTGAAGGCGGTCTTGGGAATGTCCTACTCCCTCACGCGAATCTGATCGTACCCAGATCTCAAATCAATCTTTGAGAAGAAACGTGCCCCTCTCAACTTGTCCATCAACTCATCGATCCTGGGTATGGGGTACCTGTTCTTCAGGGTCTTCTTGTTCAGGGCCCTGTAGTCAATGCACATCCTCAATGTACCGTCCTTCTTCTTCAGCAACACCAAAGAAGAAGCAAAAGGACTCGTGCTCGGTCGGATGTGCCCAAGAGCTAGCAACTCCTGGATAGCCCGCTCAATCTCATCCCGTTAGCCCTTGGGGTGCTTATAGGGGGTGGTAATCACTGCCTGTATGCCCTGCTCAACCTCGATGGTGTGCTCAAACCCCCAATCCGGTGGCTGTCCTGGTGGAATCTCCCCAAACACTATGGCATACCGATCAAGGATAGATTGTATCTCTAGATGTATCGTCTACCTTGTAGTCCTTGTCTCTGATGCACGCAGCTCCACTGCCCACTCTATATCTCCCTTTCGGAAGATTGCCTCCATCCGATGAACTGAAACAGTCTGAGGCGGAGATGTGTGTTGTCCCCGTATCTTCTCATGCCTCCTTGTCTTCTCATCATCCCACTCCATCTCTAGGGTCTTCCAATCTGTCGTGACCTTCCCTAGAGTGATAAGGCACTGAACACCCAGTATCATGTTGGTGTCCGGAATATTGACCACGAAAAAGTGGTCAGTCAATGTGTAGGTGCCCATCGTCACTGAAAGCTATGGAACATAACGAGCACACGTCATGGTCTGATCTCCTGGGACCAAGACTGAAAACCCATTGAAGCTCTCTGTTTGTATACCTCTCCGCTCAACCATTTGTGCATCGATGAAGTTGTGGGTCGCCCCACTGTCAACCAAAACTGATACTCGCTGGCCACGTACTGTCCCTCGTACGCGTAGCGTCAGATACTTGGGAACTCCTCGCAATGCTACAAGGGCCCCTCCAGTGGGTGCAAAAGATGCACCACCTACTGCTGGCGGTGGAGGTGGCAAAGGTCCCTGTACGACATGGCTATCTCCTGCCTCCACATCATCCTCGTCATCCTCTTCTCCACTGCTCTCGGAGAAGACCTCAATAAAATGTGCTTTACTAGCAGCACATCTATGTCCCGGTGCCCACGACTCCTGACATGTGAAGCACAACCGCTTCTTCTTCAGCTCCCTCCTGACATCGTCATCAATCTGTACTCGTCCTGGATTCCCCTTTGGAGGTGGAATCCTCACATCCTTACCCTTACACTAGAAAGTCTGTCTCTAGGGGTAAGGTGTTCGGGTCCTGGGTAAGACTTCCTATAAGTCTCGAGTCCTGCTGATAGCGTCATGAAGTGTGGCTGGTCTAGTGGATTGGACTAGACCCCGAAGTGGCTCTGCTAATCCCTCAACATACATATAGACCCTCCGTGCCGTGGATAGGTCTGGCACCGTCACGGAGACCCTCAAGAAATCTGCAATGTAGGTCTCTGGGCTCTCTATCTGTTTGAGCCTCGTCAACTCAACAAAATGCTGCTCTGGATCCCTCAGATCAAATCGCTCCATCAATCTCTTGGTAAACTTAGCATATGTTGTCACTGTGGAGTGCCCGAGTGTAACCATCCCATGAAACCACCAATCCCGGGCCTCACCATCCAAGTGCAATGTTGCCACTTTGATGGCCTCTGTCTCCGACATCTGGTTAAGCTAAAAATAAATGTCCAGCTTCTCCAGCCAAGACTTTGCCGAACTGTTTGATGACCCATCAAATGTAGGCAAGTGGAATCTACTCATTGCACGGTGGGTGTCACCATCATGGTAATGCCGGTACCCTCTGTGATGGTCGTGGGGTCTACTATCCCGCTGGAGCTGAACAAAATCTCTGAATGAGAGGGCTTCCCTGAACTTCTGCCCATAGGCCTAGTATTTTGCAAAATAATTGCCCATATGTCCAGGCTCTGCCTCCTGTTGGGCTACGACCCCCATGTCTGCTCCTAAGAAAGTGGGCATGGTAGAGTGTGTAGGGGCATGTGAGGCCACCTACTGTGCAGTATCACACTGCTCTGGCAAATGGTGGGATGCACCCGATCCCTCACCAACCTGGAAAACCCGTGGGCTCTCACACTGTCTGGCCTCTACTGTCGTGAATCTCCGCCTCATCACCTTAATTTGCCTCGACAGATTCTGTACTGATTTGAGGAGCATATCCGCAAATTTCTTCCCATCATCATCTACCATCAGAGCCTCCCGCTTTGTGTCCACCACAGGCTCCCTCTATTCTGCGTCTACCACAGGCTCCTCCTGTTCTGCGTCCACCACCGGAACATAGTCTCCCTCTCCGTAAGTGTTCCCCAACCTACGCCCAGTGTCTCTGTACCTTCGACCTCTGTAACAGATATAGGGTTTTTCCCTCGGTGTCGTAGATTGATAGCTCCACAGGTTGAGCCAGATCTATGCTCTGATACCACTGTAATATCCCTTACCAGGAATATTCCTCAAACACAAGCAAAACTCCAACCAGAGATGGACTGGGAGGGCATTTACCAGATATGACGCCTCTTAAAAGAGGACGAGATCCGAAGGCTACCTGGCCTATTCCAGACTCTGTCTAAGAGTATACGAGAAACACACAAGTGGTATAACAGCCGAGAATGCTCAAAGAGATACAAATAACAATATAACCATAAGCAGATACTCAAGAAATGCAGAGAGAACACTGAGCCATTTTATTACACTGAGTAATAGAATGAGTACAGGAGGTGATTAGGAAGATGGCACCTCGACTTGCACCAGGCAAGTGAAGAAATACACTCAAAATAGCAAAGGAATGGCCCCTCTCTGAACTGCGTCCAAGCTGCTGGAGAATTGCCATGCTGCAGCTGCTACTAGAAATCAAATGAGGATTTGGGGTTGCTCCCCTCCTCAGAAAAGGCTGAAACTCTGGAATCGGACTCTACTCAAGAAACCTAGAAAAGCCCAGAAAGCTTTTCTGAAATGGCCGACCCCCGAAAATCACCCCCTTGGGGTTCTGCACAGTCCCTCAATGCTCTGCGCTGCCACTGAATGAAACCCTCCAGAAAACTGCCTGAAACCCCTGCCAAAACTCTCCAATATGCAAGAGCTGATCCCCTGCTCTACCTCTCAGCACAAATCCTCCTGCAAACCCTCAACCCAGACTCCTGCCAGAAAGAACTGCGTCCTCCTCTCAGTGTTGCGCAGTCCTCCAAAACGCTGATGAAACTGCTGCTGAAATGCTGATGAAACTACTGTTGGAATGCCAATGGAAATACCTTGCCCGAGCAGGCACTCGAAGTCCCTCGGGGCTAAGGGTGAGATCTCCGAACGGAGACACTCAATGCACTAAACAGTGCTGCAGACTAGCTAAACAGCCAGCATGCTCTAAGTCGAAATGACTATCACAAATGCTCATAATAGGAATGATCAAAATGAGGGGGCTCCTCTCTCTTTTATAGCCTTTGCCTCTCTCAAGCCCAAGGCTCACCTTCTCCTGCGTGATTCCCCTCTTGCCACGTGTTTCTTCCCTCCTGCGCAGTTCCTCCATGTGTCTACGTGGGCTCCATTTCTGCGTCCCCCTTTGGCTCCCTTGGCTCCCCTTTAAGTCACAACGTTGTGCTACTAGGAAGTGACTTTTTATTCTAAGAGTAAGTTATGGCCTCCTTCCTCACCTTTTTATTTACAAATAACTATAGAAGGCAAACATTGAACAAAATCGAATATTCCAATTAGCCATGGCTAATTAGGAATATTACACTTGAGGGCCTGTGTGGGTGACGCAGAGAGGCCCAGGGCTGATGCAGTCAAGCAGGGGCTGATGTAGAGTGTTTGGGAGCTACATAGAGGTCAACCACGCTGACGCTGGGACTAGAGAAGTGCTGGAGAATTTTTCTCTCTGTTGGGTAAGCCAGTTTGGCACCCTGTTGTACTAAAAAATTGCTGAATAATAAAATCCTCCCTTGCTGCACCGGTTTTCCCACATTGGGTTTTTCCGGGGACTGTTGTCCAAAATATCTGTGTCGATGTGTTGATTCTTGTGCATGTGTTTGTTTTTGTATTATGGTGTGATATCCGCAACAGAATTTATTTTAATGTTTATTGAAGGGATTTCATAAATAACTTATAGAAAATAAGTAAGCAAAGTAAATCAGATGTTGCAGTGATAGAATTTTCACATGGTATCAGAGCAAGTAATCAGAGACAGGAAGGGAAAATCAGTTATGGGTCGAGACCATGATGCAGAGGCATCCATGTCAGGGGACTTGCACAGATTTTCAGAAAATTGCACAAGAGAAAGAGATTTCGATTTCTCTATGTTGGCTTCCAGGCTAGAAGAAGAGGTGGCTTGTATGACTAGTTCTGCATCATCAGAAGTATGGTATATAGATAGTGGAGCCTCTTGGCATATGACGGGAATTAGGGAATGTTTCTCAGAATATCGGGAAGAGAAGATGAACTTTCAGATCACCATGGGGAACAAGGCAATGTGTACTCCAGTAGGGAAGGGTACCATAGTTTTTCAAATAGAATCGGGAGAATGGTTTTGTGCTACAAATGTGCTGCATGTACCAGGATTGGGGATGAACTTACTTTCCGTGTCGCAACTTCAAAGCAAGGGCTATGATGTTTACTTCATTAAGGTGAAGGTATATGTCAAACACCCGAGCTGGATAAAGAAAGTGTAGATCAGGATCAAAAGTAACAGGTTGTATAGATTACAACTAGAATCACCAATGACACTAATAGGCAATCATGGAGACAAGGACTTGAACGAACTATGGCATAGAAGAATGAGACATTTGCACCATGGAGCTTTGAGAATTCTCAGGAGCACTGTAACAGGAGTTTCGGATCTTATTATGGAACGAGATGATGTATGCAGAGGATGTGCTCTAGGAAAGTATGCCAAGGCAGCATTTCCTAAGAGTAGACACAGGGCCAAGAGTGTACTAGGATTGATACACTCAGATATTTGCAGATCTATGTCCGTCAAAGCTCTTAGTGGTGCTGAGTATTTCCTTACCTTCATTTATGACCACTCAAGGAAAACTTGGATTTATTTTCTGAAAACCAAGGACAAGGTTTTCTATTGATTCAAAGAGTTCAAGGCTCTGGTGGAGAATCTGAATGGGAAGAAAATAAAAGTTTTGTGCTCAGATAATGGCGGAGAGTATGTCGATAAGGACTTCACTGATTTTTGCGCTAAGGAGGGCATAAGAAGAGAGTGGACAACTCCCTACAATCTGGAGTAGAATGGAGTCACAGAAAGGAAGAACATGACTATTGTAGAAGCAGCTAGGGCCATGATGTATGATTAGGATATGCCAAAATTCCTGTGGGTAGAAACATGCAACACAATAGTCTATGTTCAGAACATGACTCCTCATCGGGCGTTGGGCAAGATTACTCCAGAGAGTTTTTACAGGGAAGACACCTGAAGTCAGTCATTTCAGGATATTTGGGAGTTTAGCATATTGCCGCATACCCGAGGAAAAGAGGAAAAAGATGGATCAAACTACGAAAAAGGGATATCTGATGGGATATAGCAAGAACGCTAAGGCATACAGAATCTATCTTCTAGGGAGCAGGAAGGTAGTAGTTTGACGAGATGTAAAGTTCATGGAGGATAGGGCTTTAAAAAAATCTCGTGAAATGCCTTCCGAGGAGCAGTCAAAAGAGGAGTCGTTGGTTAAACCTCTTCAACCAATGGAAGTAAAGAATTCTTCCTTAGGTCAGGAAGATTCACAAGATGAGGAGGAGGAGCTAACATAACGACAGGGCTTTCAGAAAATCTCGTGAAATGCCTTCCGAGGAGCAGTCAAAAGAGGAGTCGTTGGTTAAACCTCTTGAACCAACGGAAGTAAAGAATTCTTCCTCGGGTTAGGAAGATTCACAAGATGAGGAGGAGGAGCTAACATAAGCACCTGCTGGCAGAGGAAGAACTAGCAGGAAACTTCGTCAGATTCTGCGAGATACAGAGGACTTCATCGGTGCGCCGAGAAACAGTAAGAGGGAGCGAAAACAGCCAGAAAGATATCAGACATTAGTAGCTCAGGATGGGGAGCTTGCCAGTTTCCAGGAGGCAACTCAACATCAGGTTTGGCTAGATGCGATGGTAGAGGAGTACAACGCCATTATGGTGAACGATGTCTGGGAGGTAGTGCCAAGGCCTCAAGACAGATTAGTGGTAGGTTTGAGATGGATCTACAAGATCAAATATGCTGCAGACAACAGTGTTGAGAAACATAAGGCTAGGTTTGTGGCTAATGGGTATGCTCAGAAGGAGGGAATTGACTACAAAGAGACCTTCGCCCCGATAGCCAGGTATACATCTATTAGAACTGTGATATTTTTTGCAGCTTAGATGGGGTGGGGGATTCATCAGATGGATGTCAAAACAACTTTTCTGAACAGGGAAATAGAAAAAGCGGTATACATTGAACAACCAGAGGGCTTTGAGACACATGAGAAGAAGTCTCATGTATGCAGGTTGAAGAAAGCCTTGTATGGGCTGAAGCAGGCACCTAGAGCATGGTATGGCAGAATCGATGGCTACTTGCAGAAGATGGGATTTGTCAAGAGTGACGCGGATCCAAATCTCTACTATTTGGTTGTAGAAAATGAGCTGCTGATCTTAGTATTGTATGTGGATGATCTCTTTTTGATAGGATCATCCAGGCTCATTGGGGACTGCAAGAAGAATCTAGCCATAGAATTCGATATCAAAGATATGAGATGAATGCATTATTTCCTGGGGTTGGAAGTTTGGCAGCAAGAGGGAAAGATCTTCCTTGGGCAAGGGAGGTATACTACAAAAATCCTAAAAAGAGTCAGGATGGAGGACTGTAGACCCATGGCTACTCCAATGGTTACCAACTAGAAGAAGATTGATGCATCAGAAGACAAGTATGTTGATCCCATCTTATACAGGCAACTTATAGGGCCCTTGATGTATCTGGTTAATACTGGGCCGGACATTTGCTACGCTGTCAACACCCTTAGTCAGTTCATGGTGGAACCGAAGAGGGCGCACTGGGCAGCAGCTAAACATGTTCTCAGGTATTTACAGGGAACAGTCGATTATGGACTCTTGTACACCAGGGGTAAGGATATCAGATTGAGTGGATTTACTGATGCAGATTGGGCATAAAGCTCAGTGGATCGGAAAAGTACCCTCCGGGTACTGTTTCAACATTGGATTAGGAATAAATTCCTGGTGCAGTAGGAAACATAAGTCCGAGGCTCTGAGCTCATCTGAGGCAGAATATAGGGCGACAAGCACAACTTCGTGTGAGGCCATATGGCTTAGAAAACTGCTTGTGAACCTATTCAGAAGGAAAATGGAGGCGACCAGGATCATGTGCGACAATCAGAGTTGCATCAAGCTCTCTGAGAATCCAATGTTTCATGATCGGTTAAAGCATATTGATATCTGGTGTCATTTTGTCAGAGACTGTGTCCAACGAGGCGCTGTACAGTTGAGCTACACTCCTACAGGAGAACAGGTGGCAGACATCCTTACCAAGGCCCCTGGAAGAACCAAGTTTGATTATTTCAGGGAGAAGATGGGGATGATAACGAATCCATTTCAGTAACAGAAATGGGTATGATGTTGCAGTGCAGATGCGGTGTTGGGAAGAAGGACCAACAGCAGCACGAATGCAGAGGGAGTTGCAGTGCAAATGCAATGTTGGGAAGATGGACCAGCAGCAGCACAGATGCAGAGGGAGCTGCATTACAGATGTAGCAGTGGCAGTGATAGAGCCATGTGCAGCAGTCCAAGATGCAGTGGTGCAGAGGATGTTGGGCAGAGAGGCTTAGCATCATCACAGGTACCGATGTCGTATGATCAGATTAATGCTCAGTGTGGAGTATTTTTAGGGCACAATCCTCGCTAAGAGGGAGTGTTGATTTGGGGAAGCATCGGATGTGCCCTAGCCATGAAAATTGATAGAGAGGCTAAAGCACATGAGATCTCCAAGACCCAAAAATAGTTTGGGCAGATTCTAACTGGTTTGGGAGATATTAAAATAATTAATATTTTTGATGGAGTTCCTAAGTCTAAACTTAGGAAAAATAAAATATCAATGAGTATTAATATAAAACTGGGTTAGAAGGTTCCAAACGTCATGGGTTAAGCCAAATCTAATCTTAGCCGTTGATTAGAGATTTAATCTCGGTTGTTGAAGTACCAACAGGAAAAGTATACGAGGAGGCTTGAGGGTCAGTTGGAAGACACACTGAGGGAGACCAATCAGTTCGATTTCTGGAGCAGGGTTAGCTGAGAAATTCGAACTATTGGTCTGGAGAGCAGCAGGAGGCAACATACGGAACAGAGAGTCGGGATCAGCAACAGAAGACTAGTGCAGAGGCAGGAGAGGCAAACGCAGAGGTAGCCGGAGACTACGCAGTCACTTGAGGGTCTGCGTGGGTGACGCAAAGAGGCCTAGGGCTAGCGCAGTCAAGCAGGGGCTGACGCAGAGTGTCTGGAAGCTACGTAGAGGTCAGCCAGGCTGACGCTGGGACTGGAGAAGTGCTGGAGAATTTTTCTCTCTGTTGGGTAAGCCAGTTTGGCACCTTGTTGTACTGAAAAATTGTTGAATAATAAAATCCTCCCTTGCTGTACCGTTTTCTCGCATTGGGTTTTTCTGGGGACTGTTGTCCAAAATATCTGTGTCGATGTGTTGATTCTTGTGCATGTGTTTGTTTCTGTATTATGGTGTGATATCTGCAGCAGAATTTATTTTAATGTTTATTGAGGAATTTCATAAATAACCTATTGAAAGTAAGTAGGCAAAGTAAATCAGATGTTGCAGTGATAGAATTTTCACAGCTCCCTCCCCTCTACCACCACAAACTTTGTGTCATGAGACCTCCTAAAGGTCCTACCGTCCTCGAGTCTGACATCCCGACTGACAATGACTCTCCTGCCTTGGAATGTAGACCCTATAGGCCTTTGAGACGTCATTGTAGCCCACAAAGATCACTCTCTCAGAAGAGGGTTCCAGTTTAGGCCTCTCCTCTTAAGAAATATGGACAAAAAATGGACTACCAAATATACGAAGGTGGCTCATGTCTAGTCTCACTCATATAAAATCCTCCTCAGGAGTCTTGTCCTCCACTGCCTTGTGAGGACACCTGTTCTACAAGTAAATAACTATATTGCAAGCCTTCACCCACAAGAACATAGGCAATTCCTAATCATGGATCATTTCCTTGGCTGTGCTAACTATGGTACTATTCTTCCTTTCCGCGACCCTGTTTTGCTGTGTTGTAAGGCATTGTGAGTCCTCTCTTGATTTTTGCCTCCCTACAGAAACCCTTGATCTCATTGGAGGTATGCTCACCCTTGTTATTTGATCTTGGCACCTTGATCTGCTTCCCAATCTTGTTCTTCACAAGAGCTTTGAACTCTTGAAACTGATTGAAGTCCTCATCCTTGGTCTTCAAAAAGTAGATCCAAGTCCTTCTAGAATAATCATCTATGAAAGTCAAAAGTAGTTGAACCTCGTGATCGACTCCACTAACATACGACCCTGTCAGGCCAGGGTAACTCCAGACTTGGCAGAAAAAACTGATTGATATATTTCATTAGGTAACTATTGTTTATATATAGGAATGTGACTGATCAGTTCATCTACTCGATGACTGTTCACATTCCGGGTACACCCAACCGCTGAGGATTAGGTGTCAACAATTCCCCCCTTTAATCTGAAGGGATGTTGGTGAGTCCAAGCATCGTTCTGAATCTTTCAAGCTTTTCTCTTCCAAGCGCTTTGGTGAAGATGTTTGCAATTTGCTCATTTGTGGAACAATGACGGAGATGGATTGTTTTGGCCTCAACATGATGTCGGATCAGATGATATTTAGTATTGATGTGCTTAGTACGATCATGGAACTTTGGGTTCTTGGCCAACTTTATTGCAGAGGTGTTGTCAATCATGAGTGGAGTTGATTGTACTTGTTTTACCTGCAAATCTTCAAGAATTTTCCTGAGCCACACAATTTCTTTCGTTGCTTCAGCTGCTGCCACGTATTCTGCTTCTGTTGTGGAATCTGCTGGAACTGATTGTTTGAGTGATCTCCAAGAGACAGCTCCTGATCCAAGACTCATAGCATATCTTGAAGTAGATACTCCAGTTTCTTTGTCTCCATCGAAGTCTGAATCAGAGTATCCAATCAAGCTGAAGTCGTCCACCTGTGTATACTTGATTCCAAGGTCTTGAGTTCCCTTCAAGTACCTTAGAACTCTTTTTGCAGCAGACCAATGTCCCTCACAAGGCTTTTGCATAAACCTAGAGAGGATTCCAACATCAAATGAAATGTCTGGTCTGGTAGTAGTGAGGTAGATGAGACTTCCTATAAGCTGTCTATACTTTGTTGCATCCTCAAATTCCTTTCCTTCAATAGATGTGAGCTTTAAGTTTTGTTCCATTGGAGTAGAAAGAGGATTGCACTCTGTCATGCCAAATCTGTTTAACAAATCTCCAATGTATTTCTTTTGAGAAAGAAATATGGATTTTGGATGTTGGGTTACTTCAATGCCAAGATAATAATGAACATAGCCCAAATCAGTCATTTCAAAACTTTTTCCTAATTCTTTCTTTATGGATGCAATATAGCTTTCATTGTTCCCTGTCATTAAAAGATCATCTACATATACCACAAGATATACCACTGTTTTGCCAACTTTCTTGACAAATAAAGTTGCATCATCAAGATCAAAATGATTGAAGTTGAGTTTCAGAAGATGCTCTGTTAGTTTTTCATGCCAGGCTCGTGGTGCTTGTTTGAGGCCATACAAGGAATTCACAAGTTTGCATACTTTATGTTCATGTCCTTTCACAGCAAATCCTTCAGGCTGGGACATAAAAACATTCTCTTTTAGATCTCCATTCAAGAATGCAGTTTTTACATCCATTTGATGGACTTTCCAACCGTTCTGAGCAGCTAGTGCAAAGAGTGTCCGGATGGTGGCCCATTTTGCTGTGGGGGCAAAAGTTTCCTCATAATCGACCCCTTCCTTCTGTGCAAAACCTTTTGCCACAAGCCTAGCTTTGTGCTTGTCAAGTGAGCCATCAGCTTTGTATTTGTTCTTGTAGACCCACTTGCAGCCAATTGGTTTGGTTCCAAATGGAGGATCAACCAGCTTCCAAGTGCCATTCTTTATGAGGGCATCATACTCCTTTTGCATCGCTTCTTTCCATTCATCATGAGAAGCAACTTCTTTGAAGGAAGTTGGTTCAAAATCTGTAGACAAGTTCAATTCACAATCATAAGTAACATCCATATCAACAGGTGAATTAGAGTCATCTACATCACCTCCATTTTGTCGGTTTGAATTTCTGGTTCCTGTTTTTCCAATTTCATCAGGATGAACACTTTCAAGTGTCTTTGTCAGCCACTTTGGGGGACCTTTCTGAGATGGTCCAAGCTGCTGTGTTGATTGAGTTGGGACTGAATCAAGATTGAGTCTCCCAATTCTATCAATTACATCACTTAAAGCATCATCCGTTGTTGGAGTTTCATGCAGGGGAGTTTGTTCTTCAGAAGAAGATTCCACATGTTGTTCTAGTATAGGAATCCCCCCTTCAAGATGTGGAATCTGATTATCAAATTCTTGAAATGATTTTGTTTTTGCGAATCTATCCAAGCGATCAAGTTGCCGCTCAACAACATTGTCAGATTTGGATGATTCAAGAAAAATGACATCTCTAGATACAACAAACTTTTTATTTACTTCATCATAGAGGCGGTATGCTTTAGATGTGTTTGAATACCCCAGGAAGATACACTTACGACTTCTAGCACCAAGTTTGTTTCTATGTACCTTTGGTATTAAAGCATAACAGGTGGAACCAAAGATCCTGAGATGTTTTACCGAAGGAACATGTCCATACCACAATTCATAAGGAGTCTTGTTTCTTATAGCACTAGATGGACATCTATTCTTTATATATGCAGCACATAGAACAGCATCAGCCCAAAACATTATCTTTACAATTTTGAAGAAAAGCATGGATCGTACCATATTCAAGATTGTTCTATTCATTCTTTCTGCTACACCATTCTGTTGGGGATTATAAGGTACAGTTGTTTGATGTTTGATTCCATGTTGGCGAAGATAGTTGTCAAATTCATTTGATGTATATTCTTTTCCATTATCAGTGCGAATAGACCCAATATGAGATTGTGCATCATTTTCAATCCATTTATGAAAATTCTTGAATGTTTGAAAAGCATCAGATTTGTTCTTCAATAAATAAACCCAACACATTCTAGTGTAATCATCAATAAATGTCATGATATATTTATTTCCATTTGCAGAAGGAACAGGCATTGGACCACATAAATCTGAATGAATGAGTTCAAGCTTCCTATGTGCTCTTGAATGTGAATCATGAAAAGACTGTTTGCTATGCTTTCCTAGAATGCAAGCATCACATTGCTTATGTTTCCTAGGAATTGTAGGCAAACCAGCAACACCATTTTTCTTCAATAAGCGGAGACTGTCATAGTTTAAATGTCCAAATCTAGCATGCCATAATAAACTTGATGGAAGTGTACCTTCTTCATGATGAGAAATATATGAGAAATGTTGTGCATGAGCAGAGGTTCCTTGCAGTTTGAGAAGCCTGTCTTCTTCTATTCCCCTCATGACAAGTGAGTGGTCAGAAGCTTTTCTTACCTCAAGCTTGCCATCAAACATATGAATGGAGTGACCTTGCTGGCGGATGTGGACCAAGGACAACAAGTTTCTCTTGAGCTGTGGGAGATATAGAACATGATGCAGAAGAAAGTCTGGAAGACCAGGCAGTTTAAGCCTGATTGTGCCAAGCCCTGATGGCTTGATTTTTGACTGATCTGCAAAGTATACTGCTCCATCAACATTGTCAGTGAAATCTTCAAAAAAATCTTTCCTATGAGTCATATGACAGGTTGCTCCTGAATCAAGCAACCAATCATTTTTCGAAGAAGCAAGTGAGGCATTAAACAAATCTTCATTTACTCCAATGTTACATTGTGCCTCAATATAGTGAGCGGATTCAGGTGCTTTACCTTTGTCTGTATCATCAGTTTTACCTTTCTGCTGGTTTCTTTTCTGCTCAATTTTGTCCCATGGTAGCTTGCATGTAGAAGCATCATGTGATCCATTTCGTTTGCAGCGAATGCAATGCAGATCTGCTTTTTCTGCTTGAGAATGTTTGCCCCCCCTGCCTCTGAAGTATCTTCCTCTTCCTCTTCGTCCACCTCTTCCTCTTGTAGAATCATGAGCAGGATGCTTTTCTTTATGAGCAAGGCAAACAGTTTCTTCAGAAGATTCAGGGACTGTCTTCTTTCCAAAGGCTTTCTCTCTTTCAGCAAACTTTTTCACAAGAGAGTCAAAGGTTATATCTTTAAGATTTCCATTTGCTTGTAAAGACTCAAGATAATTGGAGTAAGTAGGATAGAGTGCCTTGAGAAAAGCAATAAGAGGGATATCCAGCTCAACCTTAGTGGATTTGATATCATGCATTATGGATTTTACTTCAGATGCAAGAGCAAGAGGATCATTATTTTTTAGTTCAAGAGTGAAGAGTTTAATCATGAGCTGAACAACTTCAAGTGCAGAATGTGAGTCATAAAGTTCTTTCAGCTTTTGTAAAGTTTCAAAGGCAGTTGAATATGATGAAATATGGCGACTTACTTCTTCATTTACAGATGCTGCGATTAATGCATAGGCTTTGCTGTTCTTGTTTTCCCAAATGACGAGCTCTTTGTCTGATGTAGGCTGTACTGGGTCATTGTCTCCTTCTCCGACACACACTCCCTTCCACAACTCATTGTAGATGAGGGTGTGTTTTACCATCCGGGACCATTCAGGATAGTTCTCCTTGCCAGTGAGAACTATCCCTACCATAGAGATGATTGAATACATTCTGTAAAAAATGCCTCTGCTGATAAAAAACTTCTGTTGATAAAAAAAAATTCTGCTGATATACAGTGAAGTAGTATTAAAAAAGGTAACAGATTTCAAATACTTTTATGTACTGTTTCTTCAAATCCCTTCAAGTATCCTCATATAATATATCCACCACATTCCATATCTACAACTATTCAAACAACGTCCAAAAAACCATTCAAAACTTATTTAAATAGCGTCCAAAACTCAAACGCTGGTCAATGTAACCACAGTGCACACATATATACAACGTTAGTGCACATATAAACCACGCATTAATTCAGCACCGCCACAGCAACAGGCATTAACTCAGCACCGCTATCTCAAATAAAAGGAACACCGCATACAGCTATTCAGGTCACTCCAAAAGATCTATCAAAAAACTTTGCAATTAAAGCTAAGAGCCGGGAGTATACTGCTCCATCAAACAGTGTAATAATTCAATAACTATTTGAAAAGCAAATAAAGATTAAACGAAAGCTGCATAGCGTATTTAGTTCGACCAATCATATACACGATTTTCACCATCGCAGATTACTTGATTGGGATTTTACATTCCAACGTTCCTTCTTCATACCAGTAATGGTGGGTCGCATCTAGATTGAATGAATGCTTCACGTGCAGGTTGCTTTGACGATCAGGCTTGCTTTGAACTTGTGCCCCACGACTTTCACGCCGCCTCTTCGGCTCTGCGAAGTGGATCAAATGCTCCACAACTTTATGACGCAGCAAACCAACAGGGCTATCTACACAGAAATTTGTCTTGCAGGCGAGCTCTTGTTTCTGGGTTTCTCTTGTCTCATTCCAGTTCTTTGCCGCCTGCCCAGATGTTCAAGAGCATATTACAAGAATTTGCACTGAAGAACTCTTATCCATTGCCTGAAAGACTGCTTATGCAATACTTTGACTCACAGTATTACCATTCGGACATTCGCTTGGCTCTAGGCTCCACGACTTTCACGCCGAAAATCGCAGGACAGATTCAATTGTAGAAGAAACGCACGGCCTCCACCGTGGCTATCCATGGTGATTTCTGACGATGAAGATGCAACTTCATTGATCTGATGGGTTTCCACCTCCAGAAAACGATCTAGCTCCTCTCCTTGGAACGGTTTTGGATTTTGGGTGAATTCAGGGCAGCGCAGGTGTGGCAGAATGACAGAGCCGTTTGAGGACAGAGCGCTGGCAGAGGCAGAGGCGTTAACCAATGGATGCAATTACACTAAAACTAGCAGGCAGAATATGGGATAGAGGAGTTACAAGGCACGCCAAAAAAAGAACCTGGGACCTGCGCTCTGATACCATGTCAGGCCAGGGTAACTCCAGACTTGGCAGAAAAAACTGATTGATATATTTCATTAGGTTACTATTGTTTATATATAGGAATGTGACTGATCAGTTCATCTACTTGATGACTGTTCACATTCCGGGGACACCCAACCGCTAAGGATTAGGTGTCAACAGACCCATACATCTGAATGCATCATGTCGAACTCTCCCTTGGACCTGGTCTCACTGCGAGGAAAGGTTTCCTTGGCATGGTTGCCAAGCACACATCCTTTACACACTCTTCTGCCTCACCTTGATCTTTAGAACCAGTGACCATCTCCCGCAACAGTGGTAAAGACCTACAATGTAGATTCCCATCCTTTTGTGCCTAAGCTCACACTGGCTGCCATTGTTATGCACCAGGGCCTTCACAGGGTGTTCTCTCAATAGATATAGGTTGCTTTCCCTGATCCCTATCACATGCCTCTCGGCCTCAAAAATTTCATCTCCCATGAAGTTGGCTGAAAGTTCTTCTCCAACCTTGGTACATATGACACCTCCTTAACCTCCATAGTACTTCCCGAGTCCAGCTGTAACTATATATTGCCAACACCCTTCACTGCATATCTCATATTATCTCCAAGCTCTACATGGAGATTTTGGTGCTTCTTGGTGAAGCTGGTAAAGAGGTCATCTTGAGTAGCTCCACTTTTCACAAAAAACACACCATGAGATATGGTGCCAGAAAAACAAGAGACCAAGGCAAACTCCTTATCAAACTTCTCGGAAAGCTCATCCATTTATGTTGTTGCTGCTGTAGAAGTTTTCCCTTTTCCCTTCTTGTTTGGACATTGTCTGGCATAGTGACCGAACTTGTGACATGCAAAGCACTTGAATTTGCTCATGTCCTTCTCCTTCTTACATTGTGCTCATGTCCTTCTCCTTCTTACCCTGTGAAGATCTACCTATACCTTGGTTCTGCTTGGCCTTTCCCTTGCCCTTCTTCATTTGCCCAACAAGAGCGAGATCCACCTCATCTCCCCCCCATGTTTCCACCACTGATAAAACTTTTCCAAATCTCCCTTTGGATAACGTCGTCCCACAATCGGTTCCAATCTGGAAGTTGCTGCCTCGCAAGGATCCCCTCCACAATGGTGGTCCATTGCTGAGCACACCCTTTTAGAGCTACTTTTACATGCTCTGAATCAACCACAACTTCTCCCATAGCTGATAGTTCATCACGAGCCTGCTGGATCCTGGTGAGATATGAGGTCACAGTCTCAAATTTGTTCATGTGAATACGGTTAACCTTCTGTCACGGCACCATCTTCCTGTTCTCATTGGTACTTTGGTATAGATTGGTCAAGGCTGTCCACATCTTGTATGCAGTATCCTTTCCTATTATGTGAGGGATCATGTGATCAGACAGACCAAAATAATTCTCCTTGCTTTCACATCCTTCAGCTTGTGATCGTCTGCTTGTGCAGGGTCTATAGGAACCTAGATATGCGTGCTTGCAAATTCCCACAAGGCATTCACCTTTAGAATAATGGAGATCTGTTCCTTCCATTGAATGAAATTAGTATTACTGCCCCCTTCCAACCTGTCTTCATACCTCAAACCCGATGATGCCATACTAAACAAATTGACTTGGCCACAAAAAACAATAAATAATTTTAAATCTACTGTCCAAAATATCTTTTACTGTCAAATCTGTGATCTCTCTCCTATCAGAGTTTTAGAGCTCTAATACCATGTTAATTTAAACTCTTATCAGCCCTGATTTAATTTCACTCAGCAATTTAACAATACCCAAAAAAATATTTTACCAAATAAATTTCAGAACTGCTGAAAACTAAATACGCTGATAATTAACAGGTAAATTTGCAGCAGAAATAAGTGAGAAATCAATGACAGGTACAACAGAAAAATTCACCCACAAAACCCTTTTGAAAATTTATTAACTCAGAAAATATGGGTCAGACCCACAGAGAAATACATAGGAAATTATAGCTGATAAGAAGACCTGTAACTTGGTCTCTTACTGAGAAATTTGACCTGAGAAAACCCCTGTTGCCTAAGAAATTTGGCCTCAGCAAAAACTCTGCCTACCTGATCAAGATCTCGGCCTCTATGGCCCTCCTTGATGTCACATGTGTGAGCCGCGGCTGTCTTGTCTGTGCACTTTTGTCACTCGCACATATGGGCTTTGGCTTGGTTCATTGCTGCTTAACCTTCTTCCTCCAATTCAACCTCTAGATTTCCTCCAGAAATCTCTTCAGCGTCCTCCTGAATCTTCTTGGTCAAATCGAGCCTTCTCACTCGGCAAATCACTCGCTCAAATGTTCAACAAAGATTGTGTGTCAGCCTCTTCTCTTAGGCTCAATTTATAACTTCATTAAGCCTAGATTGACGGCTGAGATTAAATCGTCGAGTTACTAAAGATACATCACTTAAATTAACTTACTTTTCTTAGGCCTTCTTTTCCTAGCATAAAAAAATTAATAAATTTTTTGCATGTCATGCATGTCTCATGCAACCCTTGGGTGTTTCATGTCTCATGCAACCTTCATGCGTACCTTGTATGTTGCATGCAATCCTCATGCATGCCTTGCATGTCACATGCAGGCCTCATTCATATCTTTCATGTTGCATGCAAGCTCCTAAAGAGGCAAAACAAGATTTTCCTAGCTAACACACCAAGGTAGAAGACCTTCTGCAGCTACAAAATTCAACATGTTCCACAATAATATTTGTCAACAACATGCTATTTCCATTTTAATGATAGTGGTCTTTTCTATCTTCGTGTTAGTCATTTGCTCGTTTATTCATGCAGTACTTTTCACTTTAGATCAATTTGGCGGCATATGAGAGCAAAGATGATGGGGCTTCGACTTTCAAAGACAGTCCTGCTATCTTGGTTTCACTTTTTATAGATTGGAAGTTTATTTTTCTATTAGGTGCCTTTTTTTCACTTGTTGAACAGTATGCCAAAGGACTGATAGCCCTTAGTACGGCAACTTTCTGCTTCATTATGGCAAATCAATACTGTCACGTTTTTCTCTTCATTACTTAGAAGTTTTAGTATGCACACAACACTTCTAGAGAATTTTATTTCAAATCTAGAAATTGATTCAATGAACCATATTTCTGTTGCAGGCAGGGACCCAATTTTGGGATGAAACACTGGAATCTGAACTAAACCGGGGTGAACTGAGTAGTGCATCTTTTGACAGGTTGTCTCTAGCTCTAAATATCAGCCATTTTGCTGAATTGCAATTTCAATGTCTTACTATCTCAAAACTAACTCTTCTGTTGCTTATCTATTATTGATATAATTTCAAACGAGGTTAATGACCTGTTTAATAATTAGCTGGTCATTTCCAGCTTATTTTAGGATTCCCATATTTGTAAAATTGCCTGCAATTATTTTCCTGTTACTTTCAAACAAGGTAAGATCAATTCTGTTGAATGTCCAGGTACTGTATGGTACTTTTTGCAGGGATTGCTGCTGAAGCACTTATTTATGGGGAAGCAGAAGGTGGTGAAAGTGATGAGAATTTATTCAAGGCTGTTGTTTCTCTTCTTCGACCTCCATGGTCTCTTTCGCAGGTTCATCACACTTCTGGCTAATCATCAAGTTTTTGAACAAGAATATTTTCTATTGTTTTGCATTGAAGATTGATAATTTGTTAATGGCAGATGTCAAACCAGGCACGTTGGGCTGTTCAGCAATCGTATATACTTCTTAAAGACCACAAAAATGTTCATAGAGCTGCTGTTAAAGCTTTAGAAAAAAGCAGTAGCCTTGGTTTTATCATAAGAAAAATTGAAGATGCCATGGCTGCTTCTCAATAGGGAGATACTGTATACATTTTAAGACTGCACTTGATTTTTTAAAAACATAGTAAGTGCACTAAAGTTAGAGGATATTTAGCAGTTAGACAACCATTTACTCTTGCATACATTTATAAATGTTCGCAGGCTTGATGCTTTCTTTGATGCCAATGCCAGCTCATATTTTCCATGGCTCTAATGTGCAGGTCGTTGTTAAGTGTTAAATGGATGCTATCAACAGAATTGCTATCTACGTCCATTTATAAGTCTAAGAGGGGCACTGTGTCACACACACTATTATTCTTGTTTGTAAAACTAATAAAAATTTGTTCTGGAGCGAAAGAGAGGAAATGGAAAGCGAGGCAAAGTTCAGTGGCAAATTCTCCATTGGGCAATTTTTCTTTTTTGACGAATAATTGAAAGCTTATTATATATTTTTTTGTCCAAAATATTGGAAGGTTCAAACTACGTAAGTCTATCCATGCTTTAGTGAAGGCATGGTGCCAAATTGAATATGGCCATTTTTCTGTAAACAACAGGTATTGTTATGTATCAGATGATATTCCATGTACACGACTTGATGTTTTGCCTTGTCCAAAGTGATCTTAGTTCTGTGAATCAAGTACTTCTAATTTCATATTCTCATTTTTCTTTTTGAAAAAATGCATCATATAGTTCTCTATGAAATAGAGAGTTACATCAACCAAACAATTGGATTTCTAGGAAATTCCCAATCTAAAAATGCTTGGAATGCTAACACATGAGCCTGTGCCCAATAGTTTTGGACGCAACATCCTTCACAGGAAAAAATGAATTTGGCTTTTACAAGCAAAGCCATTTTGCTTAAAGATTCTCAAAACCCCTAAGCTAAAAGTGGAGGGTTCCTCATGAAAAGTACCATGCCACGTGGACTTCCACAAAAAGCCAATTGAGGATACCAAAACTGTGCACCATAAAAAATATTGTGTTCCTAATCGTCCAAGTTTTCCAAGCAAAGGACTTAGCGAATGTGCTTTAGGATCTCTCGGCCCCACCTTTTGTTTCAGGGGTGGGTCATATAAGGTCGTGAATGTCCTTTTCTACATAATTGTAGAAGGGCTTCCCACAGAGTCCATTTCCAATTTCTCCAAGGAAGACCTGACCCTTGTAGTTTTATTTTAAAAATATAATTTTCAGGAATCATTCCACAAATGCCCCCATAATCTGGTTTGTCTACTTGATTCCACTGTTCAGATTAGTTAAGGTCATGCCTCATGCCCAGGATTCCAAAAATCCCTTACAAAGAAAAGCGCTCCTTGCCTATCTTTCATCAACAAACATAAATAAGAGACCAAGCTGGCTTCTTGGAGCCTTAAACGTCTAGATGGGCCTTGAAACTAGATCCCAGATATCACATAGCCCATGAAATTTCGATTTGAGAAAGCTGGACACTACTTGACATCCAACCCACACCCTTTTAAGCATGAGTGCCTTAACATTACTGTTTATGTCATAGAGTTGAAATGGGCCCTGTGATATCATGAATATGTTGAGCATCTTCAGTTCGATGATGGAATAAAAGTTACCATGGAGCATCCCTGTCCACTGCTTGTACCACCCATTTATTTGTGGAGTGGTTCCTTATGCTCACATGTTTGGGAATTCCTAATCCCCCGTGCTCCCTTGGTAAAGTACAAATATCCGAAGCCACTAAAGGAATTACTTTTGCTGCACCCTGCTTGCCCCATTGAAAACTTTTGAGTACCTACTGTAATTATCCAAGAGAGAACACCATTCAGTCTCGAGATTCTTCCTCAGTATAGTATTCCAGATATAGCCAATTCACAGGATTCCTTCTGATAAGTTCATTGTTAATATATGCAAGATTTAGTCATACCTATAGAGTCATTGTCATTTCTTCAAAAACTTAACATGCACTCCCATTTAAATATGCTGGACCCATTTCTAAACAAATAACACCAGACAACAAATAATAGGAATGGCATTTCTCTTCTTAGCTTTCATCAATGAAGCATGCATATGCTTAACTATATAACCAATTTACTTTTCTTTATAGAGGTAGGATGCTTGTTACTAAATCCAAGTTCTCTTCTTTCAAATACCATACTGACCCATAAGTCCTTACAATTCTTATTGCAGCTATTTCAAACAGTGATTATGCATTATTCTTTCCACCTTTGCTGAATCAATCGAGTTACAATAGTAAATACCAAAACTGTCATATATATGTGTGTGTGTGTTTTCTTGTATAACTTATTCTATCATTGCCAACCTGATATCATTTCAAAGATTATAACTGAGCAAGCTTACATAGCAAATTATTACTAGCTTCAAGAGAATGTTGGTGCGATGGATGCTGGTGCAGTGGGTAGGGATAGGGGCTGGATTGACACGGACCTTTCCTCATCCTGGGGTGGTGGAAGCAGCAATGTAGCATAGCTGGATTGATGAAATTAAAGTTTGTAACAACAATCTACCACCATACCATACTGATATACACTCCAAACTTTTGCTTTCCCTTAACATGCTATAAGAACTATGCTTTGGTAATTTGGGTTAAACTTCTAGCAGGTTTTCAAGTAACATTTTATTCCCTTTCTCTTCCTTTTTTTATTAACAAAATTAGAATATTCACAACAAATTTCTCATACATCCACCCAAGTTATTATAATTCAAATTGATATACAAAACGACTTTTATAAAAAGACCACACTATCACCATGAAAATTTTCTTATTCAAGCGTGTTATACGTGACCAGAAATGCAACTCCGACAGTTGCGCATATGTTCCAGCCATCAGCTCCTTGATCATGACAATTAGTTTCCACCGTACTCATGGATAACTTCTTTCCTTGGGATCCCTGTGGTGTGTGGGATCATGATTAAAGGTAAAAACCTTAAACACATTAGCAAAAGAATATACATGAGAAGTGCATATGCCTATAGCAAAGCTAGTTGGGTTTCTCAACTACAAAACATGTCAAGCCAATCATTGCAACTTGACAAGGGGTTTAATTTCCAGCCTTTCCTTTTAAATACAGCCAACCTAGTGAATCGTTATTCATTATGTTATGCATTTCTTTACCCTTTAGGTCACACCCAAAACCACGGAGACCTCATCTATTTATAGGCTTAGTGAGGCTAGCCACCTCCCCCGTCATTGCAAGATTCCTATTTATTAATTTTATTAATTCTTTATTATTCATCACCTCCTCCCCCATGTGTCTTTTCATCATAATGTCCAAATTAGTTATTTTTTTAGATAATAAATTCTCTATTTTCATTAAAATATTATAAACTTAAGTTTCCCCCTAAAAGTTTGTGATTTAAATTACAATTTAATTTAGTCATGGGTCTCTTTTGATTACTCTAGTCTAGTTCAACATTTGGAAGGATTAGTTGGTGGGGGGTGTTACCACGCAAACCAATAGGGGACCTAAAAGGGGTTCCTAAGGGGGCCACTGCTAGGTCAAGGGCAACGGTGGAGGCTTAGCCCACTGTCAGCATAGCTAAGTCTAGTTGGTGGGGGGTGGTACCACACAAACCAACAGGGGACCTAAAAGGGGTTCCTAAGAGGGCAACTGCTAGGTCAAGGGCAACGATGGTGGCTGGTGGAGGCATAGCCCATTGTCACCATAGCTAAGTCTCCCTGCTCTTTACAGAGTTTCACTAATGGGAGGAGTCTCGGTAGTGTAGGGATCACTTTGTAAGATAGATGTCAATGGATAGGTGAGGGGTGACCCTGAAAACCCTTTCCCAAGGATGGAATGAAAAATGGGAGTTGCTTGCTCTTTAAGCAAGGGACTTGATCCACTAGGGGTAAGGGGTGAGGATTGGAGGGTTGAAGGAGAAAGAATAGGCTTATAAAGGAGTTTCTCAATCCCTATAATCCTTGGAAACTTTGATTCCCAAGTTGTCTTTGACAAATAATCTTTATTAAGAAGTGGGATCACATGGGGCCAAGCAAACCTAGCCCAAGTTTGGAGATGGAATATAGAAACCAATGATGTTCCTATCCTGGACAAGGACCAAACAAGAATATTCACTGTAGAAGGTTGAATTGATCCTACTAAGGTCTAGCCTTGGGGATACCTAGGCAAAATTCGGTCCTAAAGATAGGGCTTGGGATTCCCAGAGATCCCACCATCAAAATGGCCTCAAACATGGAGGAGAGGGAGGGGACCCACCAAGGCAGTAACCTAGAGGAGATCGAAAATTTTCCTTGGTCCAATTGCCGGGAAATTAAGGCCCTAGGTGACCTAATGGGGCTAGACTTAGGAAAAGGGGAAAAATGGTAAAATGAAGGTTGAGATGATCACCCTTTTATGGAACCAGTGCCTAATTCACTTGGGGATATGGAGTCAAGGATGGTAATGAGTAAGAACTTGGATTCTTGATCAAGAAGGCCCAGAAAGTCAACTTCATCCAATGTAGATAGTAAGAAAAGAAAATCAACTTTCACGTATTTATACGTTAAAACAAATGATGCAAGCTTCTCGAGATAAATAATCTCTAGGACATTTCATTCATATAACATTGGCCCATACATTTAATAACTAAAACATAACTCAATTCCACATTATAATAATGCAACAACTAGCCCTAATTTTAGTAGTATGCGGCAACAAGAATAACAACGATAAAAATCACTTACAATGTTATAGAGTATATCCAACCATCAATTCATTTTCATAACAAAGCTCCAATATAAGAGAAATAAACCAAATCCATACATCAAAATTCATTCATCTCCAACAAATATCCTCCAAGGACAAAGTGCGAAAATTCTTTAAGACTAGAGAGATACCAAGTCAAGCGATCATACAAATGAATGTATCTAACATCAATATATAGCCTCCTAAGGAGTTCGAATTAGCATATGGGTCAAATAATTATGTATGCATGTTGTAGGACCCGCCAAAGGCTCAATAACATCTTGAAGTGACATATTGAGGAATAAATTCCTTAGAATATGATGGACAAGGGGGTGGCCCCTTGTTCTCCTAGTGGTAGACCCGTGGTGCTCTCAGTGGATCTGAGGGCACATCAATGACCCCATGGGTCTCCATATGAATTGAATATGTTTGTAGATCCTCTGCAATGGTCCAGATGGTGGAATGAATACTGCCATGTCATTGTACAAGTGTTGGGACACTTGCCAAGAGTGTGGAGCTCATGTGGGGACCTACTGTGCATAGTGTACTAGTCATGTCACCATCGTCCAAAAGTGGATCGCTAGTAGTCTCTGAACATTCGTGAAGATCTGTTGAGTGCTGCCTGCTGTTGTGGAGGCCAGTGTTTTAAAATTCGGCCGAATCAAATCCGAAACGGTCGAGTTGATCCGAGTCGTTGAAAATTTTTGTGACTCGGCAGAAAAAACGGAATGGGAGGTCGAGTCATGACTGACTCGGCCGAGTTATTGCATGACTCAGCCGAGTCAGTCATGACTCGGTCAACCCGACTGGTTCCGCAATAACTCGGCTGAGTCAATGAATGCGGCCTGTAACCCCAAAAAAAATGCAATTTTTCATATTTGTTTAAAATTTTTTAATTGTTAGCTGGTTGGTGGGGACTCCAAGGTGTTTTGTAAATTAGTTAAATGCTATTTGGGGTCCATTCCCCTCTCCTAGTATTGATATGCTATTCAAATTTCATGGTAATGTCAAATTCTTAAAGTAAAAGTGACACTCCTTAATCTTCATTTTCATCCTTTTACTTAAATTTTTAACATTGCCATGAAATGACTCAGGATGTTTGAGAGTGGTTCCGGCCTCATTGGATTTCATATGGAGAAAGTAGAATTTTAGATTTCATTCAAAATCTAGCAGACTTATCAATTTTTCAGGATTTTAGGATTGGAGGATTGCAATGTTTCCATTGAATTTTGTCATGTATTAGGGTATGGAACTCGTATTTAATCAAGAGCACCAATCCCTCTATGTACCTTGATGTTAGTGACATTGGTTGTCGAACTCCTCCGGGATTCGCTCCCAAACCGGGAGCTTCTAAAAATTTCGCTCTCGCTCCCCACTTGCGCTCTCGCTCCCAAGTAACACTGAGCCAGATGATGTTGGCAACTCTAGCAGTAGCCACTAGTACTGGACACAGACTTTTGTTGTAGAGGCCATTTATAGCCTCCTTGGTTATGTGTTTTTGTTTTGATCTCTATATCATCATCGTGTATGTATTGGACAGTGCACTGGGTGCCATCTTGATATAATGAATATATTCATGAGCCTACTTTGATCATATGTTGTCTTCTATCTATATTCTAATGCTGTGTGTTTGGAAACATGAAAGAAAATCTTTAAAATTATGTGTTTTTATAAAAAATAAATATTTAATGTATTTTTTACAACGACTGAGTCATTGAAATCGAGCTGGCCGAGTCGATACCGAGTTGGAGTCGGAGTCGGAGTTGACTCTCGGCCGAGTCGGAATCGGATTCGGAGTTTTAAAACATTGGTGGAGGCCCATGGCTCTCTATGCACACTCTACATGTGCCAATGTGGACCTCTGGGGGTCAGGATTCCATATATGGAAGTCAAACTCAAATGGAAACCACCTACAATCCTGCATAAGATCCAATGCATCCCCTAGGCTTCCAGTACAACCAATGATTAGAATAATTGGGTAAAGGAGCTTACAAACTATGGATAACAAAGTGGGCATTTCATAATGGCATGCCCTTTGGCTTGTGCTAATGTCCCCAAACTCCAAAGGGGGTTAGCTAAGGACCTTATTAGGTGGCTTCAGCCTTTAGAGGGGATAGTATCTCCAAGGTACATCCTTCAAATGGGGGTGGCAAGTGACAAATAGGTGAGATGGAATAGGGAATGAGGGGGCAACACTGGGCCACATAATGGGGCATAGGGGTAGCTAAATAAGGGGAAGCCCACACATGGGTATATAATGTATAGGAGGGAATAGTCGTGGTACATGAGGTGCCTCGACCTTGATTTTTCCACCCTTCTTTATATGCCTTTTTCCTCTTATGAATTTTTCTTTAGTGAACTGCTCAGGGCTCAAAGGACAAGAGCATGGTGTGTATAATATAGCAGTGATTACCCCCTTTGAGGTAGGGAAGTTCATTGCCCTCCAAGGGTTGTGACAATCATGGGTTTTTGGGTGATGGCCATGGATGAGGCTCATCTAGTTCCTATGGAACTAGGGTGATGGCCATGGATGTGGTAGAGCTCATTATCAACTTTTGTCCACGTGCTAATTATTTTTGTCCTGACCATCTTTTGCATTTTGTAGTACAATTTCCTGTTAAATGTGGCCATTTATGCTTTTCACTTTTTCTTTTAATTGCTTCAACCTTCGGGGCATCATTATAGGCTTGACCCAAGTTGGGGGCAAGGGGGTAGGGAGGCTAGCCTTATGTGGACCTAGAATGGGAATGCAGACCGAGGTGGGAGAAAAGATGAACGGAGATATAGTGAGTGGAAAGGGAGTGATATGTGCGGATAAAGGAGCAGGACCAGACACCCAAAATCAGGGTTCCCCAAGTAGTACTACCCTCGAACCAAATGGTCAATAAAGGAGATCCCACAGGACTAAGATCCAAGGGTAGCAACCAAAAGAGATCAAAGGGACAAGAGCACAAACTAAGCCCACTCTTTCCACCAAATCCCCACATCAATCCATACCTACAAGTATCCATGATAAGTAAACCCAATACTCAATTACTAAATGACAAGACATACCTTTAGATTCAGGAGGCCCACCTTCAAAGATACGATCAATATAGGTGGGCGAGGGACCACATGGCTGGCTCAGGTGGCAGAGAAATTGCATAACGAGCTAGTAGGAGGCATCAAGGTGTTGTTGGTTGCTGGTTGAGGCTAATCATGGAGATAAATCTCTCTTGGGGATATCACCCACAAGGTGGTGGGTAACAGGGGGTAAGGCCATTATACCTCTCTGTGACTCCCCTAAATCATAACAGTGGGTTACGGTCTTTGCCCCTTATCCCCAAGGCTCAAATTGTGTATGTTGTCTTTTACTCCTAGATAATTGAGTATGCTACTAGTTAATACTAAATAGTGGTAGTGGTGTGTTTGTTGACCTATCCAACTTCCTTATTTCCTACTTATAGGTAAGCTAAGGTACTACAACTCATCCTTGACATTTAGCGGGTGATCGAGCCATCATTACTTATTCTTGGACTGAGTGTAATCTAGATGGATATTGGTGGCCACCCACCTATTTTATTTAGAATCCCAACATTGTTTCCTATCAATTTCCTACTTTTCAACACAATTTCTTATTTCCTTAGTTTTCTATTTTCAAGAAGTTTTCGGTCTTGAGGCCCTAAAAGATATTTTTTGTAGACACAAGCAAATATTAGTTGAAGATTATGTTTGTAGTCAAAAGATGTTGTCATTGGAGAGAATTTTCTAACGGGATATCATGTGCACCAAATGGAGATTATATGCCAAAGTTACAACCCTAGGAAGTTGACGTTCCAACTAATCTCATTAGGGCCCATAAGCTTTTGGCGCTTCATCTCCTCGGGTTAGGTTTTTCGATGTTTAGGGTTTCTAATTTTTTTTCATGATAAAAAGGCCTCAGAGCCTCATTGTAACACCCAAGCTAGTTTTCTTTCATTCTGCATGTAAACAATTTTCAACATTTGCTATTTGTTAATTGAAGTCCAGTTTCGTTGTATTTTTGTGTTTATGTTTTAAATCTATATTTCATTTCGTTTCTTCATAGATTCGGATTAGTGGTATCAAAGCAGTGTGTTCTTTCTCTTTTTTTCCGTGCATGTCACCAATGATGTCAAGGTATAAGGACTTGGGACTTGAACTGCTTGATCCCTTACTAGACTAGCCTCGCTGACCTCAACGACCTTCCATGGTGGAAGAAAATAAAGATGAGTGAGTAGGAGATCCTATCAAATTGTTGCTTAAAGAAGCCCTCGAGCGACAAAATAATGAAATGATAGATAATTTTTCCCAGATCCTTTTGGCCGATACCAATGGGCGATGCATTTTTATCCAACAATCACTTCAAAGGTGCCACCCCCTTCAAGGTACAAGTTAATTTTGACATAGGCCAAATTGATGCAAATGCTCTAGATAAATGGTTAAATCTACTTCAAGGATATTTTTTGGTTCATAATTTTTTAGATAGAGAAAAAATAATTTTGCACACCTTAAGGTTGCCCCTTAAGTCAAGAATTGGTGGAAAACTTACTATATGATGCATATTGGGGTATACTTGGTAGGGGGAGATACACACTTACCATAGGTAAGGATTAGACACACCAATTGTCCACAAGTTCCCTCAATCCTAGGAGTTATCTGGTTCAATTCCTCTCCCTGGGAGCTCAAACATGGGGGAAGAGCATAGCTTAGTGGAAGAGCATAGCTTAGTGTCCTTAATCAGTTGGGAGCCTTACCCGGGAGGGTCACATCCATCTGTCCAAGATGCTCTATGAAGATCAAGAACTTTCCTTTTTGCAAAGCCTTGGTGAGTATGTCTGCTATTTGCTTATCAATCAAAATATGGAGTCTCACAACTGCTCTTTGTACCATGTCTCGTATATAGTGATCCTTGATCTCAACATGCTTGGACTTGTCATGAAACACGAGATTATCTCCTAATCAGATCCCACTCTTGTTGTCGCAATATATCATCGTCGTATCCAAGACCTTCTCAAATATCTCTCCAAAGAGCTTCCTCAACCACTCTGCCTCATAACTAGCCATTCTAGCAACAATATACTCTGCCTCGACCATGCTCAAAGCTACACACTTTTGTTTCCTTCTCATCCAAGATATCATTATAGAACCCAAACTAAAGCAACACCTGATGTGCTCTTCCTATCAATAACATTTCCATCCCAGTCAACATCAATGTACCCATGAAGTCTCACATCTTCGGTAATATATCGCAGACCTAGATTAATCATCCCATGCAAATATCTTAGCACATGCTTGGCAGCAACACAGTGTGCATGGAGAGGCTCAGTCATAAATTGACTCAAAGTGTTTACTGCAAACATATGTCCGAACGGGTGTTCACAAGGAACATCAATGCCACAATCAACTGTCAATACTCAAAGGGGATCTCCAAGTTGGGTCCAACAACATCTCCACATAATTTCTTGAAGTTCATCTCCATCGATATGGCCAAAGACTTGCATTCTACCATTCCAAAATTTTCATACAATTTCACAACATATTTTCCTTGTGACTGGAAAATATCTATGGGATTTTGCCACACTTCTAATCCTATAAAGTAGTACATCAAACCAAGATCCTTCATTTCAAACCCATAGGCCAACTCCCTCTTACACTCGAGCATCAGAGGCTCACTAACTATCAAGAATAAATTGTCAACATAGAAATCCAAAATCAGAGGCATATTTTGGACCACTTTGAAGTAGAAGTCTGGATCAACATTGCTTCTTGTGAATCCAAGCTTCACCAGGTAACTATCAATGCAGGCATACCAAGCTCTGAGGGCTTGCTTCAAACCATATAGTGCTTTCTTCAACCTACAAACATGAGTCTTCCTGTCCTTCACTTCAAATCCATAAGGCTACTCAACATATACTTCTTCCTAAAGAATGCGATGAAGAAACACTATATTTACATGCATTTGGTGGAGGTTCCATCCTTGAAATAATTGATCTAATGGTGGTGTAGCAGGAAACAGGTGCAAAATATGTCATGATAATATCCTTCCTCTTTTTGGAAGAACCTTCTAGCCACGGACCTCGCTTTATATTTCTCAATACTTCCATCAACTTCATGCTTGATCTTGTATAGCCACTTTGAAGGCATGACGAACATTTCTTTGGGTCTCGGAACAACATCCCACACATCATTCTTCATAATAGATTCATATTCTTCAGCCATAACATCCTTCCAAACTTGCTCTTTCATTGCTCTTCAAAAGTGGGAGGCTCAGCTTGAATGGTGGTGCTCATAGCTATAACATATCCCTGGTACTTGCATGGCTTCTTACTTTCTCTAAAGGTTCCTTTGGTAGGGGCATGACGTTCAATATCCTGTAAAGTATCACAAAGACAAAAGGGTCTTTTCCTGGCAGGAGGATCACATGGAGGAGGATCCAAGGGTTCCATAAGCTCCATGGGATCATCAACAATATCCCTCTCAGATTTTGACATGGAAGGACATTCTCGTAGGTCCATGTCATCATCCTTCTTTTCAATAGGAAGAGGTAGAGGAAGGTCCCTTGCATTTCCAAGGAAAACATCTTCATCAAAAGTTATATCTATGTTAAACTTGATTTTCCTTTGACTAGACACATATATTCTAAAGGCCTTAGAATTTTCACAATATCGAACAAACATACCTTTCTTTTTGGTGGCTTCCGGCTTGTTCCTGTTGTCCTTCAGCACATGAAAGTACCAAGGGCAGTGAAATATCCTTAAATGTCCAACATAGCGCTTCACACCTGTGAAAACTTCTTTGGGAGTTTTGTCACCTAGGGCTTGATGAGGAACCCTGTTTTGAATGTAGACCATTGTATTTTGTAAAGAATCACTTTATTAAGTTCTATCTTATCATAGATATGAGCATGGATGCATTTTTAACCCTAATTTTCGCTACTTGCTTGCATTCACATTCTCTCTGTTGCTCACCACACAATGCAGAGCTTGATGGCCTGCTTCAAACCCTTGGGTTTGGTATTAGGGTCGACACACAAAGTAGTATTCAAACCAGTTTTGCGTAAATTAACTGGCATCGACCATCCAAAGTCCATGGTTGAAACCTGAGGACTATAGTCCCCAGCTGCCAACACAATTGTAACTGTCCAAAAAATTATAATCATCAGGGTCCGCACGCACAACAATCTCCAACCCTGGTTCGTGTAATGGCAAAGACCATTCAAATTCCATGGTCAGAACCTATGCACCAGACTCCCCAAAAACATACACTATCCTTTTCATTCTAAGATCCTCATCATTAATTTCAACCTCCATAGAGGGTTTCACTAATTTTCCCAAATTTGAATTCAAAACCCCAGATTTTCCTGGGGCTTTGACCTTGGGCTTCTACCCTCTTTTCTTCTTCTCACCAACCTCATTACCGTCATGTGAAAACTTGGGGCTTCCGACCCGACTTCTTGCCCCGCTTCTTACCCCGGTCTCTAGTGCTCATAGTAGCCCTGAACACCATTGGTGAGTTGGGGCACTGCAACTGCTTAGGATCCTAGAGGTCATCCGAATCTGGATTAGCCTTTGATGCCACACTATCCCTCTCTTCACCTTGGCCCGTTTCGAAATAATAATGAGCAAATTGACCAAACGACATCTCTAACCAATTTGTAGGATTCTCTTCACTCATGATTTCACAAGACCACCCAAATCAAAAGGCTATTTTTGTCCGAAGCTCTGTGATGTGCTCTCACGAACCTTGCAATTCAACCTCAATGGGAAAATATTTTCACTTCATAAACGCTATATCAAAGCTCATTATAAATACCGCGAAAAACAATATGCATAAATGAAAAGGTGCCATTATCACGCTCCACTTTTATGAGGAGATGTGACCATTGTTTCTATTTTTAAACTGCTATCTTTTTTTATTTTAAACATGGTTAGTTAACGATTAACAATAACAACAATATATTAGTAAATTTATATAAATAAAAAATAAAGTAAAATTATTGTATTAATAAACATAGTTGATAAAATAACCAACATAACTACACAACTCTTAATACCTATAAAAAGATGAAGCATAATTAAAACCAATATGAAAATAACAAACTCAAAACCAAAAACATAATCTCTAAATGTTACCAAAATATTACTAATTAAAATATCCCAAATAATGCCATTTGAAATACCAAACATAAACCTGTTATCCAATAATGTTAAACAATGCAAGGTGGATGGGCAAGCAATATTGATCAACTCAAACCTTTGCATTTTATGACAACTTAATTTAGTTGATGAGACAAAGAATATTCAAAAGTGGGTGCATACACTCTCACGAAGCCCAATTAAAGGCAGTGCAAGAAATGTATTTAGGATTCAGGTGAAGAGGCATAGGTGAACCTTCTTACCAGTGCTCCATATTCTCACAACAACAATTGAAAGGAAGTAGAGTTAAGATTAAGCGCGGTGTGCAATTAAACCTGGACTCACCGAATATCTCATAAAAAAATATCCAAAATTAACCTAAAATGGTACGGAAATCATGACACAAAGTAATAAGCCAAATTTTGATGACGTTCATAATATGGCTCCGTACCAGAGTCTCATACACAAGAATAAAGTTGTAACATGTCAATTAGTCAAAAATAAAGTTATAACCTCCCAATTCGTGAGTCTAGTCATTTTTAAAATGTTAATGTGACACCAATTGAATGCCATTCCATTGCAACGATACTCCGTTGAACTTACAACCCATGTCGTCTAAATTGCACTCATTCACTAGTAGAGTGTCCCTTATTTCAAGAATAAATTGCACTCATTCACTAGTAGAGTGTCCCTTATTTCAAGAAATTATATATAGAAATTATTTTAATTTCAATAAAGTTAAAGATAGTTTATGGGACAGATTGCCTTGATGTATTTGGTTTTTTTGGGGAAGCTTCACAATAAATGCTCCCAGCTTCTTGACAAAGTCCTCATTAAATAGATTATGCCAAAAGCTCGCTGCCAACATCAAAGATATTTTACAATTTGATACAGGGAAAATGTTATATTAAGTAAAATGACTTATAAAAATAATAATAATAGCATAAAATCATTTTAATTACAAAATAATAATAAAACATAAAAACAATTTAATTAAAAAATAATAAAAATAATAAATTGATTTGATTTGATTTGTTATATTGCAATTTTGTTTTAAACAATATTTCTGATTTATTTTCATAAAATGTATATTACATTTAAAAAAATAAATAATGAAGAATTATATTACTGATAATATTTAATTAAAAAAAATATATTATAAAACATGTTAAAAAATACCAAAAAACATATGTATGCAATTATGTATGTTATGCGGACTTTAATAGAACTTCTATTACCTCAAAAACTGGAAATTATAACTAAAAGTTACATTATTTTAATCAGTCTCTCAACGGTGAGATCATACCATACCCAAAACTAAATTTGACATAGTCATAGGCAGCAAACAAAGCTTAACCTAGTAACTATTCAAGGCTACCTTCCTATCCAAACATAACCATAAGGAGTTTCATAAAAATGATCAAAAACATGTACCATCCTTCAGTCATGAGAGGGGATCAAATTCCCGTCTAGCTACGAGGATTGGACTTACTTGGTCAATTGGGGGATGAGCGTTGCTGGAGGAATTCCAAGGTGTTGCTTGATTCCGACCAATTAGCGGTCCAACTAGTCCATACGAAGATCACAATATTGGAGATGGTCATCCATATTCTCTTGGGTCTGTTGCATATAGCTCCTTGCTCCCTGGTTGTTCATCAATGCTCTACCCAAAAGAAATTGCATCTACCAGCATAGGTCAATAGTCGGCAAGTATTGACTTGTTTTACTATTAGTTTGTCCTGTGTCAGGTATCCAGGCTTCCCACTATGCTCGTATTGTTGCATCAGAGCAACCAACTCGTTGGGTAGCTGCATCTCTTTCTTCCTGAGTCGGCTAAGCTTGTATTTGTTGCATCATTTGCTCACGATATTGCACTGCTAAACTCATTGTCATGTCTTGGAGACGAAAGGTCCCTCTACAACCACGTGCTTCACAGTACACAAACTCCCCCCTTGGTCTACCCTGCTCCCTTGGTATAATGGTTGTCAAAGAAATAACATGTCCTTGGGGCTGCGGGCTGCGAGGTCATCTAGACTGTCAGAGACTTGCTGTCTATCTATCCAGAGAAGACTAGTTACTCGTCGTCAGATGTTGTGGTTAGCTTAACGCAGCTTGTGGCTGCTTTGCCACCCTGTTGTATAAGTTGACCAATTACACCTTCCTGCGAGTGTCTCGAGTGATAACCTCTGATTGCTCCAATGGATAGAGACCACCCCTCCTTCCACACTCGAGAGATCCTTCTTTGGACCGTAATATTTCCTGCCACTAGCTGAAACTATACCCACTTCCTTTTCACCTCCTCGTCGATGCGATGTGTCCAATTTACAAGTAGGGAGGTTGACCACTGAGAGTTCAATTCTCCCCAAATTGTAACGAGAAGGGGGTATAGTATCCAAATAATATCTTGGCTACAAACACAGTAAACAGGGAAGTGCTGAGTTGTAAGACTGCTTTTACCTAGTTTACACACACTCAAGTCAATTGGTGGGTAAAGCCAATGTCCAGGTCGAAACCAGTGGAGGATTTCAATTCTTCGTTTGGTGGTAAGTTGCGGTCCTGCAACTGCAACGCTCCCTGCCACTCAGAAGCACCTATTTTGATGGTAGAAGTAATATCTCCACCTTCTATTCTCCTTTTGTATATGACCTAGTTCTCACAGTGCTCTGTTACCACTTGTGTGGAGTCTCCTTGTAGAGTGGAAAGCCCTACAATTAGGCTTTTCCTCGGTGTTACTTCCAGCGTATGCCCTTGATCCATTTGAGTTGCTTCATATGCCATCACCTGTGCACTTTGATGTGCTAATTTCCATGCCAAATTAATGACTAGCCTCCTCACCATTATTACCATCACTTCCCCCTTGCCTGGTCATCACCTTGGTTCCCTCGTTCGATTCATATCTGGTTTGCTAATGGTTCTTAGACTTAGGACGCTATGACCGTATGGAATTCTCCCCTCGCCTTAACCCTCTAAAACCTTCGGGCCGTAGCCAACATGACTTCCCCTGCAAGACCATCTGTAATAAAATAAAAAATGATAATATTATATATATATATATATATGAAGTTGTGAAATTTATATTTAATATAAATAGTATTATAAAAAATTAGCATAAATCTAATTTACTTTTGCATGTAACAAGCATAAAAATGATCGAATCTCTAAATATGTAAATCTTTATTCAGATTTTGCATTTTAAAAAAGATTTTCATTTTAAGAAATTTTATCCCTTTAGATCTATGCTAATATAATTTCACTCATAACATATATATATAAAATAAATTATCTATAATATATAAATTAATTAACTTTATAAAATTTTATTTTATCAATTTTTATGTTAACATTTCATTAAAAAAATAATAATGAAAATGAAATTTAATTGCGAGTAATTAAACTATCTCAAAAAAATATTCAACACAATTTTAATCTAGATAACATTATCTCTCAAGATTGAACAAATCATTCTACCTCCAATATATAAACTGATCTTGATAGGATTCAAATTCATAGATAGGGAATAACTACGATAGATCTCTAATTTGATGCACTATTCTAATAAGGAGAGGGACTTGCTGTAGTGACAATTTCCAAAACACCCCAACGACAATTACTCAGGAAGGCGAAGGAAGGTCACTGTAAGGAAGGGAATTGTTGAGCAAGGAAGGCGACATTTAAGCAAGGAAGACCCATGGACGAAGATGACTCTGCATGGTTTTCCAGTAATCTTTCATAAGATTCAATGGTATTAACATCAGAGAACAAGAGGTAAGAATACTTCGCTTTAAAGGGGGACTGGGACATGGCTTATCTTTGATCCAACGAGGAAGATTCTATATTTATACTACTGCAGATCCTCCTTATACTCTTTGTTGCGTTTATCCTTAGAGTTAGGATCATTACACTCGGTCTCATTTAATTTTGACTAGTGTTTCTATGGGGAGACCATGTGTGTTTTCTCCTGTTGCCTAACATCCTTGTCTCTGGAGAATTCAGTGACAACGATTCCCCCGAATCAAATGCTCATTTCGGTTGACTCCTCTTTGGCCCCCGTGGAAAGTTCACATCCCTTTTCTTTAGATTGGAATTTGTGTGGAGTACGCTTGTGGTTCCATAGTTTAGGGTTACCCTGGTATAACAGAGGTGGTAGTATTAGATGGCCATGCAGATGTTGTTGGTGGAATTGTAGCTTGTGCTGGTTTAGAGTCTACGGCCTATGTGCTTATTGCACTTGATATTTTACAAAGACTTGACTTTTCTTACTTGGAATCAGAGGGTCTGTGTGGGTCTGAGATTGAGTTTTCATGGGAGGTCATTGGACTTTGGCAGATGAGGTGATATATCAGTATTCGCTGAGCTAGTTAGGAGCTCACTCTTCATAGAATACTCATTAGAGGAAATTTCAGCCTAAAAGTGCCCATGAAATTTTCATGTTATTTCCATGTCATAATATGTAAACCAATCAAAATCCTTTAAAATTTAAAAATAGGTACATGTAAATATTTTGGAGGGAAAATAAGTTTTTTTTTTTTTGTGTTTTTAGCTTATCTCCTTATAGGTTTACTCAAATTTCAAGTGTACACACTCATTGGCTGCGGAATTAAATTCCACATCCAACGAGTACCCATTATGTATACTTTTGGGAATTACCCACATTGATAAAAATCGAAGATACATTAAAAGGTGTGTCCAAACATTTTGTTTTATTCTATATTCAATTTTCATCAATACGGGTATTCTCAAAAGTATGCATAATGGGTAGTCGTTGGATGTAGATTTTAATTTCACATCCCACGAGTGTCTACACTTGAAATTTGAGTAAACATCTAACAAGATAAGCAAAAAATACAACTAAAAAAGTATTCTTTTTTTTTTCCTCTAAAATTCATAACTCTTATTTTATTATTTTAACTATTATTTTATTATTTTTCCTTAGGAGGCCACTTTTAGGTTGAAATTTCCTCTAATGTGATTTTGGAATTTTTTGTGCTGAATTTTATATCATGGAGTAGGACTGATACGAATGGAAAATGGCATCAACCCATGGTATTCATCCACCCATAGAATTTACCCATGGTATTGTAAGTGGCATCCACCCATGGTATTGTAAGTGACATCAACCCATGGTATCTGCCCATGGTATTGTGACATCTACCTATGGTATTCATTCACCCATGGAATTGACCCGTGGTATTGTGACATCCACCCATGGTATTCATTCACCCATGGAATGGACTCATGGTATTGCAACTGGAAAAATATTATAAGTAACAAGTCACATTTTGTAAAAGGACAGTTTGTCCGCTACAATGTAGCTCTTATAGTTATTTTCCATTTTAATAAAAGAATTCTTTGTGGTTTTTTTATTGGGCATTCTCCTCTTTTTATTCTAGCAATTTCAATTCTTCAGATCTTGGGGGCCTCCCCCACAAGATCCATTTCAATATTTTAGATCTTGTGGGCCTCCCCCAAGATCCGGATCAGTGGTATCAGAGCAAGTTATGATTCCATGGGAATGAGGGTTTGATGCATATTTCAATTTCAAATTTTGCAGCAATATTCAACAAACTTCAGGTATGTGCTGTGTCTTCCATAGAGCATTTTCTTGGGCCAAGCGGGAAGAATTTTTCTTTTTTTCATTTTTTTTGCAAGAATGTTTTTGGGCGACGAGTTTACAGATCTTATTTGAAACGTTTGGTACAAAATTTACAAAAGAAAATACCAGATCTAGATTCCTTGCGAAAAATACCAAAATTAAAAAAAAATCGCCCGAATCAGAGTTCGGATGAGGGAGATATCGTTGATTTAAAATAAGCTATTTTGTAGATTGTTTTTCTGACAACAACTAGTGGATGATGACTCTCCTATATTTTTTTTGCAGTTTTTGTGTAGAATTTCAAAACAATGATTGCATATCTGAGTTCCTCTCGAAAAATCACCCAATTTAAAAAAAAAAGGGTCGATTGGAGTTCGGATGTGGGAGATATCGTTGATTTAAAATCAACTATTTTTTTCAGAACTTTTGTGATGGCGGAACAGTTGCAACTTGAATCTAATATTTCAGAGTATCCAGATAAGGATTTCCAACACATGGGAAGATGCGAAATGATCCTTCTGTTTCCAAAAATAGGTTATAATAAATATTCTGAGTTATATTGACCGAGTTATGTCCATTTTAATTCTAGAGTAGCATTCAGAGCGGGTTCCCTTTGGAGACATGCCCTCCCACCCTGCTTTAGTAGGCACCTGGTTCAAATTCATCAGTTTCATCATAACAACATTTGTCTTGGGTTCTTTGGAGACGTGCCCTCCCCCCTCAGGCTATGTACGCACCTGCTACTTCATCAACAACCAACATCACGATTATGGGTGAACTTCACAAAATCCTTGTCATCGAAGTCCATTTGCTAGGCCGCACACTGTTAGCATCACAATTGGTTACAAGCATTACAGGGTATCTCTATGCTTGGATCTTCGTTTTTCATGGTTATGGGTCATCCACAAACCCACACTTCATCGAATTCCATTTGCTAGGCCGCATGCTGTCAGTATCACAGTTGGTCACAAGCATTATAGGGTATCTCTATCCTCGGATCTTCGTTCATCATGGTTATGGGTCATCCACAAACCCACACTTCATCGAAGTCCATTTTCTAGGGCGCACACTATCAGCATCATAATTGGTCACAAGCATTACAGGGTATCTCTATCATCAGATCTTCGTTCATCATGGTTATGAGTTAACCACATAAAACCCTTCTCTTTAGTGGCTCTTCATATTCAGCAAAGGCTTCGTAGGAGGGAACTTCACGCAATGGGGACCATTGCTTCTTAAGGAGGGAGGAATGATCCAAATGGAAAATGGCATCAACCCATGGTATTCATTCATCCATGGAATTTACCTATGGTAATGTAAGTGGCATCCACCCATGGTATTTATCCACCCATGGTATTGTAAGTGACATCCACCCATGGTATTCATTCACTCATGGTATCTGCCCATGGTATTGTGACATCCACCCATGGTATTTATTCACCCATGGAATTGACCCGTGGTATTGTGACATCCAACCATCGTATTCATTCACCCATGGAATGGACCCATGGTATTGTAACTGAAAATACTATAAGTAACAAGTCACATTTTGTAAAAGGACAGTTTGTTCGCTACAATGTAGCTCTTACCGTTATTCTCCATTTTAATAAAAGAATTCTTTATGGTTTTGTTTATTGGGCATTCTCCTATTTTTATTCTGCAAATTTCAATTCTTCATATCTTGGGGGCCTCCCCCCAAGATACAGATCAAGGACATGCTCGATTGTTCAAACATATTATGGAATTCCTAATCAATTGTGGATTTCAATCGTGGAATTTCCTTGGTTTTTTCTGCGTCCTACTTTCTTCGGGGGTGGTTTTGGTTTCAGGTGGGTGTTTTTCCTAGCGTCAAATTCTTTCTTGCTCCGTTCATCGGAATTTTTTCCCGGGGACCTTTTCCCCTCTTTCAAGAAACATTTCGAGATAGCGTGACACCTTATGGATCATTCCACTTTGGATTGATTATCATTGAACAAACCTTTTCTGGAGTGGCGTGGCTATTTATGTGTTTTGGCAGGTGCCTTTAATACTCTCACATGATTGAGGTATTTGGAATGTTGGGAGAAGTAAAATCAGATGAGATGAGGGGACGTAGTGGGTTTGTTAGCATCAGAGATCCCGAGGACTAGTATTTCCATACTATCTAGGCTCCTCCTTCTTATTTATTATTGTCACGCGGGAGAGGAATTACAGTTTGTTTTATGTAGCCTTACTGCATCCCCGAGATATCCTCTCTGACATTGTGTCGATACGTTTTTGATTTCCTATTATAGTGCGTCTATTGACATTTATTATTGCCTCGGGGAGGGTATGGTGGTTGGTAGGACGCATCTGGATGGTGTACTTTCCTTCCTTGATTCTGACATGGTTGCACATGAGGCTTTCATACAAGCCACATTCGATGTAGAACGGTCTAGGGAGAATGGTTATCGATAGAAGACGGGATCAGACATGTTACCTGCTAATGGTGACACACAAGTGCGAATTCTGGGTAACAAGGAATATACCGACCCAAAAAAAACTGATCATAATTTTTTTCGTTTTCCCACAGTAGGAGGAGCAGCAGGAAGGAGACCCGATCCATTAAGACAAACTCTGAGACTAAGCTATTGAGTTTCGGTTATGAAGTTCTGTGGGATAGGGTGGCAAGCTTGCAGAAGCGAGCGCTTATGGGACATTGGATCTTCACAGATCCTTTAGAGAAGGATATCCAAAATTGGGTACAAAAGACATGGGCGCCTCTGCTGGGATACACTCTGAAGGTTAGCATTCTGATGAATGCCTGCTTTAGCTTCCATTTTTTGCACATAGATGATGCGGAGAGAATTCTGAAATCTCCCTGGGTGAGGGGAAGAAGTTTCCTTTAGCTCCATAGGTGGTATATTGGTTTCAACCCTTTGCTTGATACACCAAAGAACAACATTGTGTGGGTTAAGCTACCGAGACTCCCTCTGGAATTCTGGACTAGAAGCACACTGACTGCAATTGGGAAAACAATAGGGTGCTTCATATATCTGGAGCTTGGGATAATGGGAGCTCATGACAAATGTGTTGCTTGGATTCTTGTCAAGGTTGGATTTTCAGGTGGCCTCCTAGAGAATTTAGATTTCGAATGGGATCCGATACGGTTCTACGAAAGGATAAACTACTAGGCATTCTGTTTAGGTGCCTATTCTGCCATCTCACTGGACACCTGCTGAACCGATGCCTGAACATGAGGAGAACTCATTATTCTGTACTGAAGTTTCATATGGGGTTTTCAAAGGATATACACAATCGGGAAGCTTGCTCTTCGGGGAAATCTCTCAAAGGTACTTCTTTGCCTCTTATTTTACATTCTCATCTAATTTTTTCTACTTCGCCTCCCCTCACATTTGCTCCTTCCCCGCCTGATCCAAACTTAAACAGGAACGAAAAAACTTACAGATATAATCATAAACACAGAGATGCAACAAAAAAACACTTCATTTCATTAATAGAAAAATATTGAACTATGCTTACAAACATAATGGAAATAAGATAGCTCGGGCGATGGTAGCTTATCTCTGAGAAGAGATGTGGTGGCTACATGCCTCTGAACTGTGTAACATGAGGCTCAAGGTCCTATTTATTATTGGAAAATATGAGAAAACCCTAAACAACCAAAACCATAACCCTAGGAGATGTAACACCAAGAGTTTGTGGGCCCTGTTGGGGTTAGTTGGGCAACCGACTTCTTGGGGTCGTAACTTGGTCATATTATATCCATTTGGCGTGTACGATATTTTGTTGGAAAGGTCTCACCGAGTACTATAGGTTTCATTGTAGACCCCTACCTATGGCTATAGGCCTGCAGCAGACCCCAAAAAAACACGGTTTAGTGGGTCAAAACTGCTCTGGAAGTTCAGGACTCGAAAAACTACTAAAAATTGTAAATACTGAAAGGAACAAGGAAATAGATGAAACTGACTGGGGGTTCTATGTGGAATAGGCAGGTGGCTACCAATATCCACCTGAATCACTGCCTCATGTGGACTCACCTATTGCTGCAAACTCGAGATGTCCCATGCCCCCCATAGTGTCGGCTATTTTGTCCGAAGACCCATATTACGACCCACCCTTACAAGATATTTCTCCTCCTCCCCATCTCGGTCCACCTAATAGCCCAACTGAGGGCTCCACACTCTCACTGGAGTTGGTGATTTCGCCTTCTATGCCCCTACTAGAATCAACCTCACCTCCCCCCTCTCAACCCCTTGACGAGCCGGTGATTGTTTCTTCCCCGCACAATTCTGTTGGTAACGACATTGATTTCCTCCTTCCGGATACGGCTTTGAACCTGAAGGCTCTAACCATTCACAAAGGAAATCCCCCACCCCCCCGTCTCCTTTTATCAGTATGGCCTCTACCATAAATATCACTGTAAGGAAGATTGGGAAAAAGGGCAGTGAACACTTTCAGGGCCGATTTGCGTCCCAGACATCCTTATTCAATGATTCCGTTGGTTTATTTGATATTTCTATTATCTCCACTACTAATCCTCGGGCCCTTAAAGCACAATTGCCTGCTTAGAATGCCCCATAATGAAATTTTTTCTCTGAACTTGAGGGGGTTGGGGGATCACTCCAAGCAACTAAATATCCATCACATGATCCACCATATTCGACCTTTTATCATTTTCATACAAGAAACTCTCTCTTATATGTCTCGTGCTATTGCTTATTTCTTGGAGATTTTCCCCTCTTGGCACTTTGTCGGTGTAGACTCCACTAGACTATCTAGGGGACTCATTGCCATGTGGGATGCGTATTGGCTGAAATTTCATGCATACAATCTCATTGCTGGCATACTGCTATTCATCCGCTTTAGAGGTTCTCAGTGCCATTTCCATCTCAACATTTACGCTCCTTATAAAAACCGCACACTATTTTGGGACCAGATACAAAACAACAATCTTCTCAAAATTCATGGGCTAATATTGGCAAGAGATTTTAACACCACCCTGTTGGCTCAGGAATCCCGGGGCGTAAACTATAGACTTGACCCACTAGCGGATCATTTATATGGACTGTTTACAAATCATCACGTGGTTGATATTTTTCCATGTCCTCTTTCGCCCACCTAGAGTAATCATAAATAAGGTGACGAGCATATTGGGAAGAGGTTGGATAGATACCTAGTACATGAGAATGTAGTGGAACTTTTGGGGAATTTAATGTCTTGGGTACATAGAACTTATATATCTGATCATTTACCCATCATTCTACAATGGAGGCTGGAGGACATCAGGTCTTGTATACCTTTCAATTTTAATAGAGTATGGCTGGGGGACAAGGAATATAATGATTTAGTGAAAATAACATGGGAAGAGGTTCAAGTCTTGTAGATGGACTCCACAATGCAAACCTTGGTTGAGAAACTCAATATTATTAAAAGCATAACCAAATCATGGGAGAGACAAAATAAGAAACAGTTATTATGGGAACTGCAGAAGATATCAGATGACATAGCCACATTTGGAAAATCGATGGAACATAAGACCCCATCATAGGCTGATTGGGAACAAATTAGGATATTGAATGATAGGAAAAATAAGATTCTATATATATAGGAAGTCACATGGAAACTTAAAAGTAGAGCAACCTGGCTGCGAGAAGGGGATTGCAACACTAAATATTTTCATAGATATGCAAATCACAGAAACAAATTAACACAATCTGGAAAGTTAAAGATGCAAAAGGCGAGGTCAAGCATACAACTTCTGAAATACAAGCCGAGGTTGTACATTTCTTTGAAATTTTTTATAAAGCTAGGGGGAAGTGAACTACGAGGACCAATTATGGTCTTTGGAGCTATACCCTCACATGCTTACATAGAACACAAATGAGGAGTTGTACAAACATGCTATTCTAGAGGAAATATTACTGGTTTTAAAATCCTTTGCCAAAGACAAATGTACGGGACCGTACAGTTGGACCATGGAATTTTTTATTCATTATTTTGAACTTATGGGACAAAGCATATTGGACATTATGGATGAATCCAGGACACAGGGAAGGATCACTGGAGCTATCAATTCCACTCTTTCAACCCTCATCCCAAATTCTTCCACCCCAACAAATTTCGGGGATTTTCAACCAATCTCTATGTGCAACATTGTTTACAAGACAATATCCAAATTGATCGTTGGGCATATTAAAAGGATTCTATCCCTACACATTTCTAGATAGAAATTTGGTTTTTTAAGTAATCGCCAGATACATGATGCAATTGCTTCGACACATAAGACCATCCACAACATTCACTGGAAGAAAAAAGAGGCAATGGCGATGAAAATAGATCTACATAAGGCATATCACAATGTGGACTGGTCATATATCCGCCTAATACTTCATAAGATCAGATTACAGGCACAAAATGTGGAATGGATCATGGTTTGTATCACTACAATTTGTTATGCTGTTATGATAAATAACACCCCCACTTCCTTCTTTTAGGCTCAAACAGGACTCAGACAAGGTTGTTCTTTATCACCTTTAATTTTTATTCTAGTAATGGATGGCCTCAGCCTGAGAATCAAGGATGCACAAGCTCGTGGAATTTTTTAGGGGTTTTACATCTCTAGACAGGTAAATATAACACATTTGTTTTTTGTTGATGACATTTTAACTTTTGGCATCATCTCTAGATCCCAGTGGTCTACTCTACATTAGATATTTATCAGGTATGGTGCAGCAATGAGGTTGATAACAAATGGAAACAAATTGGTTCTTTAATATCTAACTGGAAACATGATGGATATTGATTACATAGTTGATATATTTGGAGTTCAGAAAGCAACTCTGGAGGCAGGATTTTCCAATCTGGGATTTAGGCTCAGGCCCAATTTCTATGGAGTAAGAGACTGGATGTGTCTGGTTGAAAAATACAAGAATAAATTGAACACATGGAAAAACAAATTTATCTCCTTAGGGGAAGATACGTACTTACACAAGCTATCCTGCAGAAAATCACTGTGTACTGGTGACATATCTATATCATCCCATCCACCATTGCCAACAAGATTAAGGAAATCACATCTTATTTTCTCCGGTCTGGGTCCGGGACTACTTTGAAATACCATCTATGCAAATGGAGCACACTGGCTATCCCCAAGGAACTTGGGGGATGAGGCCTGCTAGATCAAAGAATTTTGGCTTTTCGTTGTTGATTAAATCATTCTAGAGGGCGTTTCATGGAGAGGGGTTTGGCAGGATATCTTTATGGACAAATATATGAAGGAATATGACATTGAATCCTTATATAGAGACATAGGACAACACAAAACTAGAGGATCGATGATCTGGAGATATTTTATAAAAATCATTGATTGGTGGCGCATGGGCATGGCATGGGAATTTGGTAATGGATAGAAGATTCTTATTGGCACAGATAAAATAAAGGGTGAAAATGTTGGTAGACATATTTGAGGACATACAATGACACTTCTATATCACAGAGGATATATCTATTTGAACTAGACAATCAAAGAATGGAAGGTGGGATGCCCAATTTGGAAAGATGTGGTGGATTTGAACTTGGATGGCTCAAGTGCTGAGGAATGGAAAGCATACGTAAAGAACCACAGCCTTGTAGGTTTGTGTTATAACGGAAGTGGAGACTGCATAAACTGGGTTGGGAGAATAGTTAATAACACTCCCATCGTGGTGAAAACATAAAAATCATTGTCGACACAAATTTACAATCCACGGGAACTGTCATGGTTCTCCAAAATCTGAAAGTGGCAGCTTCCCATCAAAATCATCCTATTCTCATGGCTGGAATGGAGGAAAAAGATACCTACATGGGACAACCTGCTGAAAAGGGGCCACTCAGGTCTGGGTTACTGTATATTCTATAGGGCAGCGTCTGAATCTGCCAATCACATATTCTTTACATGTCTAATCACCAATACGATTTGGGAATGCATATAATCCGCTCTCCAAATCCCATACAGGAGAGCCAACAACCTTGAAGATTGCATAATGAATTGGAACATTGTTACAAAAAATTACAATGAGTTGCCCCTCTACATCATTTGGGAAATTTGGAGGGCGCACAACCATCAATTGTTCGAAGGAAAGCAATATAACATCAGCAGGGTTTGTCACAAGGTAATAACATGGATTTATTCTATCACACAAAATATTGTTTACACAACTAATCTTTCCCATAGATTGAGTCCTTCATTGATCAATCTCCCAGATAGATTTTTCGATGGAGTTACACAACTGGGCAGATGTGGATGCGTCGTGGTGCTTCGGATAGAAAAAAGCAAACAATATTATCTTCATTGGAATGGAGGCACATGCACCAACACAAGAGCTGAACCAATCTCTTTATGGGGATTATTCTGGTTTTCATAGAAAAAGAAACTAAACTGTCTACATATCTATGATGATTCTAAATCTCTCGTTGATGGAATCATGTGACACTCAAATTTTGGCCCCCCCAAGCTATCGGGTAGGATAAAGAGGATAGAGAGGATAAAACACATATGGGGATCACTCACAACATAAACTATCACTCACATCTATAGAGAAGCTAACAAGGAGGTAGACAAATTGTCAAAGGATGGAATTAGAGAGCCCTATGGAATCATGAAATTCAGATTCATGGTGGACAACATTACACGGGACGAGGGTCTGCTCAGCCTTTCGTGACACTTTTTGGTCACAACAACATTTCCTTTATACTTTTTTTGTTGGTATTTTCGATATTTTCCAGACAACATAAATTTATGTTTAATGAAAGTATAGTGATAGACAATCTCAGAGACTTTTATATTAGAATATGGAGATTATGAATGATTGCTAGTTTAAAGGAAATTGTTGTTTCTTAGTTTGACATATATGGCTATCTTTACATACTGAACCAATTTCTGTAAATTACATGAAGATACAATTCACATGTATTGGTTTCATTTTGATAATAAAATCAACGTTTTTTTTCCCTTGATAACTAATCCTCATATCCATGTACAAAATTTACCAACATCAGGATAGAAAGGAAGATTCGATTAGAATTTCATGATATTCATAGTTTTTTGGCATGTTACTGTATGGTTACCTGGTGTCGTATGACGTGGACAGCTACCTTGTACGATAATCATCGTTTGATTATAAAATAGAAGAGCCATTTAACGTGGGAATTTACTTAAAAAAAATCATTGGTTTTCCAAAACTATACACCATCTGCTTCTAAGTCGTTGAATTTCTAAATTCACCTCTTTCACACCTGCCACTCACTATTTCTCAGCGAGAGTATGCAGAGGTTCATCAACCATGATGTCATCAAGAATCAATGCTATATTTAGCAGTATCAATTTTTCAAGCCTCCATCCATTCCAATACAGTCATTAACAACAGAAGAATATCTGATTGATGGCAACTTACCAGTTGAGTCCCTTGTCTCACAGACATCAATATTCAATAACCTTGTGCTGTCCGTTTTCTCTTTCCCTTTGCTATTTGTTCTCACTTTGTTTTTTTGGTTTAATACAAGTGGTTTTGACTACTTTAATCAAAATTAGATTCAACATTTATATCTAGGAAGAATATGTAATTTAAGTTAATTTTAGATCATCAAATTATGGAGATTTAAAATTATTACAAAGATATATTCATTATGAGTTTAAATATTTTATATGTTAAAATAATAACATTTTCCCTAACTATATCTACATTCAATTAAAATAATTAATTATAAAACTATAATTATTGTAAAATAATACTAATTTTTTAAATAAAAATCATTAAAAATTATACACAATAATATTTTTTTATTCATAAATTTTAAAATTAATAACTTAAAAAAAACCTTTAACATTACATTTTAATATTGATTAAAAAATAATTATTATTATAAAAACATTATGATTATTAATATGATATTTTAATAAGAAATTTCTTAAAATACCATTATTCCAATAATTCAATAGACACTACATACAAACCAAGTGAGCAATAACAATACAATTTTTAAATTTCTCATTGTTAAATTATCTGACCACCTTTTCACTTAGTTACCATTTTTCTATTTTTTCCATTATGTAAATAAATATAAGTATGTGTTGTAATGGAAAAAAAATTTAAAAATAAGAATCAAAATGAGAAATTGTAAAAATTAGAAAAATTGAAAATTTTAATAGAAAACTATTTCACAACCTTACTTACCTAAAGCTTCTCCTTGATATTTAAGTGCATGTATTTGCTTTGTTTGGTTTTTTCAGCTTGAACCAATCTCAATACTGGCACATGAATAATATCCTGAGACCACCGCATAAAAACGACACTTGCAATCAATCCCAAATCATAATCCCAGGATGCTTTTCTAATAGAGTGAATCTTACACTCCCTGTGGAACTAATTTATAACTTGTCTCAATTAAAGTTTGATGGTGAGGATGGAACATCCATAGCCAAGCATACATTTCAATTCCTTAAGTTTTGTGATTTTAATGAAGTGGATTGTGAAGTTGTTGCTTGTGAATTACTCACCCTCACACTTGAAGTTCAAGTTAAACTATGATGTCATACCTTACCATCTACCTCTATTCATTCATTTGAACAAGTTTTCAAGGAGCTTCATCGATCCTTTGAAAGGTATGATTATTAAGATTTATAAAAGGGTTAATCAACTTAGAATGGAACTTGATGAATTAGTAGAGGATTTTTCTAATATATTTCTTCACCTATGTTATGAATTTCTTAAAGAAGATGTGGATTGGGATTTATTCAATGAAAAGTTTCAGCGTTTGGTTCAAATCTCCTTGAAACATTTTGAATATGAATCCTTAGTTCATTGTATTCTCCCAACTTATATTGATCATGAGACATCCCTAATCTTAGAGGAGGAACCTATTTTCCCTTTTGTCCCTTGTCCTCCTCCCTTTTCATTGCCTAATAAGGTAGTCTTTGGTGCTATTGTTGAAGTTGGGAAATATGAAAATCAAATTGTTGATCTGCCTCTTCCACCTTGTTCTTCTTTTAGTGGTCAAGACTTAACTCGAGAAAGCTTTCAATATTCCAATAGAAACATAGAGCCCAATGTGGAGGCCGATCCCTTGATTTTTCAAGATCACATCAATGCACACAATCCTAACCTTAAATATATTTCAATTGAAAGTATTGTTTCTTCAATGGATACCTGTCATCCTCTATCATCCACATGTCATGGATTTTTGTAACCTGAATCACTTGGTTAATTTGCCCCACCAACAAGTTCTTCAGATACTCTTAATTCTCAGTTCGCTGGTCCAAATGGTGATCAGGTACAAGGTGGTCACATTACACAGGTGGAGGATCAGGAGGGTGTAGATGATTTTAATCTCTCTTTCCTCTTCCAAAATCCTCTATGTCAATATGCCATTCCTTCATTCTTAGTTGATTTAGAATATTGTGATCTCGACAAACAATCAAACGAAATCAAGATTCTTAATCAAAATAAAGCATTGGAAAACCATTATTCTGATCACAATGATCCCATTGATATATATGGTGATTGATGTGTAGATGTATTGATTGATTTCTTGATTTCTCAGGAAAACTTCAATTTGCACGATTTTAATCTAAAATTTGATCTGGTCAAAGACAATTTTCTTATGGGAACTTCTTCTTCAACACACTATCCCTTGTGTCCTACTAATCGCAATGAAATAACTCTTGACGAAAAGATGCCATGTTCTTCGAATTCACAATATGATGAGCATAATTTTGAATTGAAATAAGGCGGTAAGGCAGAACATGACGAGGAAGAAAATAATGAAATTATTAAGCATCCATCCAATGCCTCGTAGTTTTTAGTCTTGCATGAGGATAATTCTTTAGTGTAGGTTTCTCATGAAATTTCTCCAATCTAAACATCCTCATATATGCGATCAGAAGAACCTTATGACTCGATTAATATGTTTGTTAAGGTGAAGAAATATGATCAATCCAATGATGTAGATGGTTGCCCTCTATATAACAATGATCTTGTTGAAATAACAGATATTAGTTGTCCACATACAATTCACCATCTGAATCAATGCTCAAAATATAATTATTCAACATTTGAAAGTTCAGGGACTTATCAACGAGTCGAGGAACTTCAATTTTTGTTGATGGTTATGTCAAGTTCTCGCGATCTTGATGAGATCCCCGAGCTAGGTCAGATCTGTATCTTCTCGCATAATTCTCCTCTCCGCATTGTTTAACTGGATGAGAATCCATTCTTGAAATATTTTTGGTGTTTCCAAAATAATTTTCCTCATTTTCAAGATGGGGTTTATGATGAGATAGATTGTGTTTCAGTTAATTTATCTTCATGTAAACATTTTGTATCAAAGTAAGGATTGGAATGTATATCTTTCATGGATGCACAACGCTATGAAGCCTATCATTCTAATTATAAAGATCATCATTCCCTGAAGGATTTACATATGTTAAATCCTTATGTGAACAATTAGCTCCTAATCTTTCTTGTGAATGTTGTAAAGTTAATCATTCTTTTTTTGGCATGATCTGTCCTCTTGAGTGTGAGTGAATGCTTGAATTATTTGATGAATCAATGTATGTGGGCTAACAAACTAATTTCTGACATTTATATGAATTTCAAAAGTGATTCATATGCTTCTAATCCTTTGTCAGCATGGTATCCTAATTTATAATAAATATTTCACATACTATTTTATAATTAATAATATTATACTAACATATATTAAATATTAAATGCTTATATGAAGTATTAGTATAATAATCACTAAATATTTATAATAAAGATTATTATATTAAAATTAAAATTAATTAATTAATTTTAATTATAATAATAATTAACATAATAATAATTTATAATAATTTAAATCAATTAATTAACTCATCAATAATTAATCAAAAATTATTATTCAAAAATCTACAATTAATATTATTGAAACAAAGCCGACATTCATCTCATCCCAAAATCTACTCTCCTCATTACTATTTAATCCCTCAATTAAGCTCTTCTACTATCAAGCATTCAAGAAGTCCTGATGATGGATCCCGGTTGGGATTTGAAACGTTGACGGAAAATGGTTTTTACTGTGGATTCTCCGGTAACTAAGTCAAAAAATAACTATAATTCATTAATAACAAAGTACTGAAAACTATTACATGTAGAATGGAAATAAACTAGTTCGGGCGATGGTGGCTTATCAATGAGTCTCTAGGGCCTTTTTATAATTAAGGAACAATGTCTAATCCTAAACATCCAAAAACCTAACCCTAGGAGATGAAGCACCAAAAGCTTGTGGGCCTCGTTGGGGTTAGTTAGAACGTGAACTTCCGGGGTCGTGAATTTAGCATACGATCTTCATTTGAATATCATAATACCTCATTTCAAAGACCTCCAAGAGGAGGCTAAAAAAATACTAGCAAATTTTCTTTTCACTTTTGCGATCTCTCTGTTTTCCCAAGAAATGTCTTTTAGGACCTCAAAATGGCTCTGGAAGTTTAGAACCCGAAAAAATGATAAAAATAGTAAAATGTAATACAATTAAAGAAACCGAAAGAAACAATAGCGGGGGTCCAAGTGGAATAGGTAGGTGACCACCAATATCCACCTGGATCTATCCTCCCCCCATAGGAAGCAATGCTCCCCATTGTGTTGAGTGCTTGCATGATATGGGGAAAATTTTGTTGAACGTGGTCCCCGGTGAGCCATTTTCCTTGGTGTAGGAGTTGGCCGACTTTGACAACCCAATACAGTTGGATCTTTTATTGGTGAGTGGTATTAATCAGTGTGTCTATAATCTGATCAGTTCTGGCCTATTCCATGAAGTATAGGTTAAGTTTTGTTGGTGTTAGTTGTTCTATAATGTCTGTTGTGTCTAGAAATGATGGAAAGTATGGCCAAAGCTGGTTCACATTGAACACTGGGTGCAGGCCAAGGAATGGTGGAATGTTTAGCTTGAAAGTGGTGTCACCCACAATCTTGGTGGTTGCGTAAGGCCCATATTAGAGTGGTCATATCTTTTGTTGGTCTCCAACAAGTCGTTCTTTTGGCAAATGCAACCAAACTTTATCGCCCACCTGAAACTTATGTGGCAACCGATTTTGATCATGCCACTTCTTGTACTTTGCATTGGACTTATCTAAGATTTCGTGAACCTGCTGGAGGATGTGTTGGATGTGTTCAATAAACCTAGTTACTTTATCAACCTCGGATTGCACATGTGTGGATGATGTCTGTGTAGTCGCATGAGGCATGACAACATCAATAATCCACAAGGGCTGAAATTCTAGACCCACTTGAAAGGGATTGCGACCAATCGAGTTATGGAGAAATTTGTTATATTTTTGTTGCACATAGGGAAGGCTCTCATCTCAGGTTCATGGGTGCTTGGAGTTGTACAATCAGAGTATGTGCACTATCATCTTTTTGATGACCTCTATTTGACCATCAATGTGGGTATGGAATGCAGTCGACTTGGTAAGCTTGGTATCCAATAATGTACAGAGGCATGACTAGAATGTGCTCAGGAACTTGCTATCCCAATCTGATATAATGGTTTGCGGTATCCCAAAATATACCCACACTCGTTCAATGAAGAGCCTGAGAGTGTCCTTTGCTGTGATACTCTTCTTGCAGGCCACCAATATAGTCATCTTAAAAAATTTGTCAATGACCAAAAATACATAATCATTACCATGCTTGGTAGAAGGGGGTCCAGATAGATAGTCCACAAAGACGGATTCCTAGGGATGGCTTGGAGTAGGAAGAAGAGTGTAAAGGCCTTACTTCTTGATGGTTGGCTTGGGGATGGCAGGGGAAGTGCAAGGTTTGATATATTTTCAAACATCTTGTCAGAGTTTTGGCTAGTAAAAATAATTATGTAGTATGACCACAGTTTTCTCCACACCAAAGTGTCCAATGACCTAACTATAGTGCGCCTCCCTAATAATCTCGACATGCTCACTTGAAGGAATGAAAAGGTGGCCTAGGTAGCATAATAATGCATCATGGAGGTGGAAATATTGAACTTTCTTTCCATCCACTAGCATTTGGTATGTGGCATCAAACACTGGATCATTTTTGTACAGTCGCGGACATGGTCACAAGAGTTGAAAAACTAGTCAGTCCTGCAACTTGGGGCTAACTGAGGCAATCTACAACATGATTGGTTTTTCCCTTTTTGTATTTAATGTTCAAGTGGAATTTTTGTAGATATGCAGACCACTTTTGATGGTGATCATTCTGCAACTTCCCTTATGTCTGTATAAACTGAAAAGGTCAATGAACTGTGTGGATGACCATATCCTTCCCCAGAATGTAATGTTTCTATTTCTGGAAATCATGCACAATAGAATACATCTCTTTAGCATAGGTGGGGTACTTCCAAATTGTATTGAAAAGTGTCTCAATATGATAGGTGACCGGATGCCCATTCTAGGGGAGGACTGAACTAATAACATAGTCATAGGTGTATGTCTCAATTTCAAATGGATATTGGAGGTATGGTAATGTGAGTACACGTGTAAAGTAGAGGCAGTGCTTCAGCTCCATGAACACCTTTTGTTGGGACTTGGACCAGGAAAATATTACTTTTTCTCTTCCCTTGGTAATCTGACTCAAAGGCTAAGTGATATGGGAGAATCCCAACATGAACATCTGATAAAAATTGGCAAGGTCCAAAAAGTTTCAAAGCTCTGTTAGAGTGGTCAGGGATGGCCAAAAAGTTGGGAAGCTCTGTTAGAGTGGTTGTGGATGGCCAATCCCGAATGACTTGGATCTTAGCTGGATCCACATGAACACCTTTCTCATTGATGATGTAACCCAGATATTGGACCTGGCTCATGCCAAAGGTGCATTTCTCCAACTTGGCACATAGTTTGTGTTGCCACAGGGTTTGAAGGACATGCCAAATGTGTTGCAAGTGCTGCTCCCAAATCTTGTTGAAGATGAGGATGTCGTCCAAATAAACAACCAAAAATATGTTGTTGAAGGGCCACAAGATTTCATCTGTTACCCTCATAAAAGTAGCAGGGGGATTTTTCAACCCGAAAGGCATGACCAACCATTCAAAAAGGGATTCCTTAGTTTTGAAGGCAGTGTTCCATATATTTGTGGGCTCTATTGGAACCCAGTGATAGTCAGACTTCAAATCGACCTTGCTAAAATACTTGGCCCCCTTGAGCTGGTCCATAATGTCATCAACCTGTGGGATTGTATACCTATTCCTAACGGTTAGTTTGTTTAGTTTTTGATAATCAATGCAGAGTCTCTAGGTCCCATCCTTCTTTTGTACAAGTACAATCAGGCTCCCACAAGGTGAGGAACTTTGTCGAATGTGCCCCTTTGGCACCAAATCTTGGATCTTCCACTTGATCTCTTCATTTTCCAGAATGGAGCAACGATATATCGATCCATTGGGTAGAGGTTCTCTAGGAGTTAGATCGATCGAATGCTTGACTTCACAGTGCAAGGGTACCCCTCTGGGTGAGGAGAATATTTTCCTATATTCTCCCATGATATTATCCATCTACTTTAGCTGCATGGATGAACCCTTACCAGGTCCCATGGATTTGCCCATGATATTCCCCTTACTTTCAGAGAGAATAAGAAAGAAAACAAATTTATCGGTCTGGGAGTTGATCTCACTGTATTTCTTAGCAAAGATCAAAGAGAAGGTAGTAGGCGAGGCTACCTCAGGTATCCTGTATAACTTATTGACCAAAGTAATCATAATAGTGCGAGGCTTAGACTCATGCATAACATGGTGATTCCACAAGTATGGTTGGCCTAATAATACATCACAAAATTCAAGAGGAGAAAAATCACATAGTTTCTCATCCGTGAAGGGTTTGATGCTGTAGGGTGGGTGACACTATTGGCTGACGTGAAGATATCACCCTTGGTCGTGCCACATGATGGTGTATGGCTGTGGGTGTGGTGTGGTTGGTATGCCCAACTTCTTAACAAATTATGCTGAGTTGAGGTTCTTTTGGCTCCCTCTGTTGACAATGAAGTGAAATGATGACCCCTTCACCCACATATGTGAGTGGAAAATATGTTCCCCTTCCTATGGATCTTTGGGCTCACTCTTCAAGAATTTGGTAGTGGAAACGACGATGATGGGATATGAATTAATAATTTTATTCCCTTTTCCATTCCCCTTGTTGGGGTCTGATCCTGAGTCGGAATATTCATCTTACTTCGAAGCCTTTAGCTCAACAATTAGTGACTACTTGGCACGACACTCGTGTTGTGAGTGGGGCTCTTGTGGAAGTCACACCACTTCCCTGTGTCATTGTTCATCTTAGTGATGTTGTTATTTTCTTATGGTTTCGATGAGTTGTCTTGAGTCATATCGCCTTGGATTTACCCTTTGTTTTATGGTTTGGGAGTGCCTTTTCCTTGCTTCGGATTCACAGATCCAAAGTCTCGCTTCTTCTGTTTATTTTTTTTTCAATCTTGGCAGCATATCAGGATGTTGCATCAAGTGAGGAGATGTCTAGAAACTCCATTTATTCCTGAATTTATTTGTGCAGACAATCATGGTACTTGAGTACTAGATCTCTCTCACAATCTTTGATACCCAAATTTATGCGTAGAGTATGAAAAAGTTTTGTGAACACATGCACATATTGGTCCCTTTTTTATCGTAGTTTTGTCCATTGTATATATTTGTCCTCATAGCTCACCACAAGGTAATATTTTTCCTCAAAAACATCTCAGAAATAGTTCCAAGTGGGTGCGGCTATGAACAAAGAGGGTTCCTCGACCCTTTTCTCATAGTAAGTTTCCCACCAGGCCTTGACATGGGGAGAAACCTTAAGCAGTGAAAAAATAATCTTCTCCCTATTGGAGAAACTATGGACTAAAAAATATCCCACCAGCATATTCAACGATTTATCTACAACCTTTGCATATATTTGACCTTCAAATATAGGGATATCGAAGCTCACTTTTACCTTAAAGGGGGCGGCACTTTCGAAGTGGTTGCTGGATGAAGATGCATCGTCGTTGGGTGTCTGCCGAAGGATCTGGGAAAAGTTGTCCATCATATCATTCCTTTACCTCTCAAGGGATTCTTTGAGAAGTAATTTGATAGGATCTTCTGCTCCCTCATATTTATTTTCTTCTGCCATGGGATGTCGTCGGTGTCGGCGGGGACGGTCTTGCAATGGTTCAACCAATTGAAGTCCTAACTCATACTCTAACCTCCTTGGGGATATGAAAATAAAAAAAGAGAAAGAGAAAGCTACTATCATACCATTGATCCATATTTATGTAGGAACAAAATAAAATACATAGAGCTACAATGAAAATAGAACTTTAATTCATTAATAATAAAGTACTGAAAATTGTTACATGCAGAATGGAAATAAACTAGTCCAGGCGATGGTAGGTTTTCTCTGAGAAGAGATGTTGTAGATACATGCCTTATGAACTATTTTACAATGAAGCACATATGCCTTTTTATCATTAAGGAATAATGGGAAACCCTAAATATCCAAAAACCTAACCCTAGGAGATGAAGTGCCAAAAGCTTGTGGGCCCTGTTGGGATTAGTTGGAACATCAACTTCTTGGAGTCATCACTTTGGCATATGATCTCCGTTTGACTATCATAATACCTCATTTAAAATATATCCAAGACCCGGTGGAAAAAATAGAAGATTTGTATTGCATTTTTCTTATCTCTCCGTTTTCCCAATAAACGTTTTTTAGGGCCTCAAAATGACTTTGGAAGTTTAGGACCCGAAAAACTGCCAAAAATAGTAAGATGTGTTACAATTAACGAAACTAAAAGAAATAATTGTGGGGGTCTGAGTGGAATAGGTAGGTGGCCACCATTATCCACCTGGAGCAATCCTCCCCCCTTAGGAAGCAATGGTCTCCATTGTGTTGAGTGCCTCCATGAGATGGGGAAACTTCTGCTGAATTTTGTCCGCGGTGAGCCACTTTCCTTGGTGCATGAGTTGTCCAGATTTGAAAACCAGATATAGTTGGATCTTATGCTAGTGAGTCTCCTTGATTTGTGCATCCATAATCTGATTAGTTGTGGCCTATTCCATGCAATCTGGGTTGATCTCTATTGGTGTTAGTTGTTCTAAAGTGTCTGATGTGTCCAACAATTGTGGAAAGTATGGCCAACGGTGGTCCACATTTAACATTGGATGTAGGCAAAGGAATGGGGGAATGCTAATCTTGAAAGTGTTATCACCCATAGCCTTGTTGATGGTGTAAGACCCATATCAGAATGGTCGAATCTTTCGATTGGCTCTGACAAGGTGTTCTTTATGAAAATGAAACCAAACTTTGTCGCCCACTTGAAACTTATGTGGAACTAGATGTTGATCATGCTGCTGCTTGTACTTGGAATTCGAATTCTCCAAGATGTTATGAACTTGTTGCTGAATGTGCTAGATGCATTCAATAAACCTAGTTTCTTTATCAGCCCCATACTGTACATGTGTGGATTCTGTCTCTGTAGTTGCATGAGGGATGGCAACATCATTCAAACACAAGGGTTGAAATCCCAAACCCACTTGAAAGGGACTGCCACTGGTCAAGCTTTGCAGAGTTTTGTTATAGATGTTTTGCACATAGGAAAGGCTCTCATCCTAGGTTCATGCATGATTGGAGTTGTACATGCATAGTATGTGCACTATCATCCTGTTGACAGCCTCTATTTGGCCATCAATTTGGGGATGGAATGCAACCAACTTGGTGTCCAATTGTTTCCAAAGGTATGACCAGAATGTGCTCAGGAACCTTATTTCTTGATATGATATAATGGTCTATGGGATCCAAAAATGTACCCACACTCATTCAAAGAAGAGTCTAGTACTGTCCTCTACTGTGATACTCTTCTTGCATGCCACCAATATAGCCATGTTAGAAAATTTATCTATTATCAGAAATACACAATCATCACCATGCTTGGTAGAAGGGAGGCAAGATATATAGTCCATGGAGATGTATTCCCAGGGTTGGTTGGGAGTAGGTAGATGAGTGTACATGCATTTCTTCTTGATGGTTGGCTTCACGATGTCACAAACACTACAGGATTTTATATATTTTCCAACATCCTATGAGAGTTTTTGCCAATAAAAATACTTTTGTAGTACGACCAAAATTTTCTCCATACCAAAGTGCCTTGTGACTTGACTGCAGTGTGCCTACCAAATCAACTTGTCACGCTTTCTTGAAGGAACAAAAAGGTGGCCGAGGTAGCATAATAATGCATCCTAAAGGTGGAAATATGGAACTTTATTGCCATCCAATAACATCTGGTATGTGGTGGGAAACTCTAGATCATTGTTTTATAGTTGCAACCATCCATATGTCTCATGGCCACAAGATTTGAGAATAGTAGTAAGTGCTGCAACTGGGGGCCGACTGAAGAAATCTGCAACATGATTGGTGCTGCGCTTTTTATATTTAATATTCAAGTGGAAGTGTTGTAGATATGTAGACCACTCCTGATGGAGATCATTCTATAACTTCCCTTTTTTCTGTATAAACTAAAGAGGTTGATGATCTAGGTGGATGAATGTATCCTTCTCCAGAATGTAATATTTCCATTGCTGAAAATCCTGCAAGATAGAATACATCTCTTTATCCTAGGTGGAGTACTTTTGAATTGTATCGGAAAGTGTCTCACTATGATAGGCCACCGAATGCCCGTGCTGGGTGAGGACTACACCAATAGCATAGTCTAAGGCATCTGTCTCAAATTCAAATGGTTGTTGTAGGTCTAGAAATGTGAGTACATGTGTAGAGTAGAGGTAGTGCTTCAACTCTAGGAACGACTTTTGTTGGGAGTCGGACTAGGAAAGTTTTTCTTTCACTTTTCCCTTGGTAATAAGACTCAAAGACCAAGTGATATGGCAGAATACCAACAGGAACCTTCGATAAAAAATTTCAAGACCAAAAAAGCTATGAAGCTCTGTTAGAGTGGTCGAGGATGACCAATCCTGAATGACTTCGATCTTAGCCTGATCGAAATGCATGCCTTTCTCATTGATGATGTATCTCAGATATTGGACCTGACTCATGCCAAAGGTACATTTCTCCATGTTGACACACAGTTTGTGCTACCATAGGGTTTGAAGGACCTTCCGAATGTGTTGCAAGTGATCTTCCCAACTCTTGCTGAAGATGAGGATATCATCTAGATAAACAACCACAAACGAGTTGGTGAAGGGCCACAATATGTCGCCCATTAGCCTCATAAAATTAGAAGGGGAATTTGTCAACTTGAAAAGCATGATCAACCATTCAAAAATGCCTTCTTTGGATTTGAAGGTAGTCTTCCATACATTTGTGGGCTTTATTAGAACTCGGTGAACGCCAGAATTCAAATAGATGTTGTTGAAATACTTGGCCCCCTTGAGTTGGTCCGGAAGGTCATCAATCCATGGGATTAGATATGTGTTCCTGAAAGTGATTTTGTTTAGTGCCCGATAATCAATGCAGAGTCTCTAGGTCCCATCCTTCTTCTGCACAAGTATAATATGGCTTCCACAAGGTGAAGAACTTGGTCAGATGTGCCACTTTTGTAGTAACTCCTAGATCTTAAACTTGATCTCTTCATTTTCTAGAATGAAGCAGTGGTATATCGGCCCATTGGGTATAGGTTCTCCGAGAATCATATCAATCAAATGGTTGACTTGATATTGAAAGGGTATCCCTATGGGTGAGCATAAGATTGATGAGTCTCATCATTGAGTAATTGTATGGGCCTTAATTCACCTCTTAGCTTGGTCAAACCAACTATTCTCACAACTTATTGCATACCTTTTATTATATTTTGCTTATGAGTTGAGTTAGAGTTGGATATTTTGCTTTGTGGTCTAATGTGCATGTAATGCAGGAATAAAGGATAAAAGCAAGGGAAATGCAGGGATAAAAGGTAAAAGCAAGGAACTATGGTAAAAGACCTTGGTAAAAACTCAAATGGGACAAGAGAGAGGAATTACAAGAGGTAAATCCTCCTCATTTACTGCTCATCCATTCGAATATCCCTCCATCAGCTGAAAGTACAAACAACCAAATCTGAAGTACTAAAAGACAACCAAGCAAGTGGAAGTACAAGCAACCTCCCTACTAGAAGGCGACTAAGCTAGTGAAAGTGAAAGGACAAGTTACCATTAATTGGGAGATGTACCTCCCTAATTTTGAGGGAAGTCGTTGAGACTTCAGATGTATAAATAGAGAGGCTTAGGACCTCAGTTTTTTTAGGTAGTTAACCAATAGTCAGTCAGTCAGTTAGCAAGTATTTAGACCTTTTGACTTGTAACAGTTTTGATGTAATACAATGTTCTTTGATAATGAAGATGAGTTTTTGTTTGAGCCAGCGCTGAGTTAACTCAGAGGGTTGAAGCTCTTGGGTTAGGTCCCAACCCTAGCAGCCAAATCTCCTCTTTCTTGTATTGTATTCTAGCATAGATTCCTGCTTTCTAGTCATTTGCTTAATCAGATGCATTCTCATTACAACAACAGTATAGATTCATGTTTTCTGTCCATTTACTCAAGCAGTTCATTTCCATTACAGAAGTAGCATAGATGCATGGTTTGATTATTCATTTGGTCAAGTAGATGCATTTTCATTACAGTGGTTCAGCACAAATTTCTGGTTTCCTGCTCATTGACTTAAGTAGTTTCCTATTTCCTGTTCATTTTCTTGAATAGTTGCAGTCCATTATAATAGGGTAGAACATAGTAGTTGTGTTTCAGTTTGTTCCATTTATGCTTCCATTTAATCAGTAGGTTGGTAAAGAAAAGATCCATCAGGATGATCACAGGTGTCTCGGCCTCACCTCCTCCCTCTAGGACTATGGTGTGAGGAAGAAACCCTGCAGCAACCCCAAAAACACAGGGTTTTGATTTTTACAGAGGGTTTGTTGTTTAACCTAGTCACCGAGTCATTTCATAAGTGCTCTACCCCTTTAATGGTCCTCATATTATTCACTCTTTCCTTGTTAGTCGCCCTCACTCATATTCCCCGTTCATTCTCCTGTAGCATGAAAAGCTCAGCAGAAGCTGTTCATCCACGTTTAAATGGTTTTTAACTGTCGAATGCTTTTTACAGGCCAAACTACCCAAACCACCCAATCACCGCTCAACTTCACTTTTCACGCTGAATTTCTGCCTTTTAAATCCCCACCATCGATTTACCTTGCTAGATCCGACGGTTGTCACACACCCACTCACCAACTTGCTCAGTCACATCTCCATTGTAGATATGCCTTGCCAGATCCAACGGCCCTAGCGCCATATCACGCAGATTTCCTTCTGACCATTATCAGGCTTAGGGCATGCGATGTCAGTGGTTTCCCTATGCTATGTGTTGGTCGGGGAGGCTAATCACGTGAAATTCCCCAAAACCATTTACGGCTTTGAGGGCCCATGATATTCCGCTTACCGCCCTCCAAACTTGCTCATCCTTTCTACACATTTTCTTTTCACACTCCAACCTCCACCGTCGATCTGCCCTGTCAGATCTGACGGCTATCACTTCACTCAATATCATTTTTGCACATTTTCTTCTGCCCGCGCAATCTAATCCTAACCGTCCATCCTATTAGGCCACCATGTCCGCCCATTTGCCTACGTACCCTCCTACTGTCCGATATCGTCCATTCGTTTGCCTTTCCCCCACCTGATCTAATGGTCCTCATGTTCTGTCACTCCTTCACATCCTCTTTCCACCAGTTTTGACCTCCGATTGTTTTTTTCGCTCAGACACAGACTTAACCTAGTTTCATTGTTTACCCCTTAGTCTAGTTTGATGCTTTTTGGATAGCAGCAGTAGGTTAGTGTTAATTTCTGATTCTGCTTAGCATAATTGTTTAATAAGTTAGCTAGGGTTTGGTGTTAGTTAGGCTTGCATGTTGTTTTCTCCATTTCTACAATAGAATAGCTCTCCCCTAGACTAGGTTTTCTCCCCTTCCATCAAAATCAAGCTTCTTCTGACCCTATAGAAGTCTGGCTTGGAACCCCTGGGGCCTCTTGCCAGATGAGCAGTGACAACAACGAGTACCTTCACTTCTACTTGTGTATATAGCACAGTCACCTCCAAGTTTGTATGAACCTCGGGTTGATAAGTAAAGCTGGTAGCCTTGGGACTTGCAACATTCTTGCTGCAATACCTAGGCTCATCACTTTTTGGCGCCGTTGCTGGGGAGGTGTTAGTGTAGTAGTGCTTACTTCTCGTTTCTTCTATTTTCCAATTTCCAACTTTCTTCCATTAGTTTATTTCTACAAAAGTAATCTAGTTTCTTTCTTTCATTTTGTCATTTATCTGCTTTCCTTTCCATTCTGCAAGTTAATCTAGTTTCCTTTCCTGCAAATAGAATTTCAATTCAGTAAGTATTTCTCTTTCTGTCAGTAGTCTTTCATTCAAAAATTTCATTCAGAAAGTAGTTTCCATTATGTTAATTGTTTTTTACTTAATCAGCAATTTCCTTTCTGCAAGTACTTCCCAACTTTCAAGAAAAATATCACAAAAAAACCAAAAACATTTCCTTTCATGCCTCGTAGGACTAGGGATACTTCAAGAAAATTCTTGCCAAACACCCCCACCTCATCCAATAGTCAACCTCCTTTCTTCTTCATTGACGGTGAATTGGAATCCCCTATGGTTGTGCAAAGTGACATATTTGAAGAACCTATAGGGGAAGAAGAAGAGGAAGAACCCATTCCTACTGAATCAATGGCTGAACACTTAAATGATAGAGGATATAGAGGGAGAATTGGGAGTGCCTTCCCCATTACGGAAACCAATGGGGAAACTAAAATGAAGAACATAAGCCCCTCTGCTCTACCTCATTTCCACGGCTTGACCACAGAGGACCCTGACACTTTCCTATTTGAGTTTGTTGTTTTCTGCCGAACCTATGACTATAAAGATGATGAGAAAAAGTTGAAACTGTTTCCATCTACCCTCAAGGATGTAGCATTGCGCTGGTTCATGGGTTTACCTGGAGATAGCATAACAACTTGGGCTCAGATGCAGCAGGCCTTTAACAACAAATATAGGGACTAATGTAGGTCAAAGGACACTAAAGATGAAATTTTCAGGATGACCATAGGCCATGATGAATCCCTAGAAGACTACGAAGAGAGATTCCAGCTGAGCTACAAAAGGGCCAGGTGCACACTTGACCCTGAGTCACTGAAGCTGGTCTTGCTTAGAGGAGTGAGGGAGGATATCCTAGACACCCTACATATGTTATCAGGAGGAGATATCTACCAACTACCCTATGAGGACATCAAGACTATCTTTAGAAACCATTCTAGGGCAGCCATAAACAAGGGTATAAGTAGTCAACCTATGGCCAATACATCGTCCTCCAACTCAATCATCAAGGGTGAAATTGGAAATATGCTGGAGGAATTCAAAAGTGAGATACTACAAACCCTTGCCTTACAATTGGATACCATGAATATCAGAAGAAAGCAAGAGGAAGCAGAGAGAGCCCTGGCCATCTTCTATCCTAGGTGCACCAGAAGGCATCCTAGGAATGAATGCCCATTAAACTGTATTGAGGTTTGCTCAGTCTGTGAAGAAAACCACTCCACAGACAAGTGGCCTTCCTTGCTTGGACTCAAAGCTGTATACCAAAGAGTTGAAGGGGTCACTGAGAAACTTTGCTACATTAACCAAAGGAGACCTCCTGGGCCTAGACCATACCAGCCGGGTATGAAAGGATCATCCCCTGCATATTGCAGACCCAACCAAAACACAGATACACCTTCTTGGGGACCCCCTGCCAATCCTCCCTGGTCTACAACCCCTCCTTGGTCCTATGCATCTCAATATCATTCCTGGCCACCCAACCAATCATTTCAACCTTACAATCAGCCACAACATCAGTGGAATACCCCACCCCAGGGGTGAAGGCCCCAATTCAACAATGTTCCAGCTTTATTGCCTCCATCACCTACCCAACCACAACTCCTGCACTTTGCCCCACCTAGGAAACCCCAGATGCCTGCCCAGCCAAATCCAAACCCAAACAATAGGCAAGCCCAACAAACATACAATGGAGAGACATTATACCTAGCTTATGTTGTTGAACTTCAGGAGATCAACCTGAGATCTGGGAGAATTCTCCCAGATAACCAATCTCCCTCTCCACATAAGGAGGTTGAGTAATAAAGAGAGGAAAGCAACCCTAAAGAAAATCCACCATTTCCTGAAAGATTAGCCCAACCACACCAGCCTACCCCAGAAGAAACTAAACTTTTGGGAGAATTGGAAAACCTATGTATGAAGATTCCCCTTCTCCAAGCAATCAAAGATGTGCATATTTACAATAAACTGATTAAGGAGAAGTGTTTTAAGCATCCAGGAAGAAGAAAAAGGGATGCCCCTACCATTAATGTCATTGGGCAGTTATCTGACTTAATGCTGGGGCAGGCAATATGTCCAAAATACTTAGACCCTGGAAGCCTTGTAGTCGATGTCCACATTAATGGAACCATTGTACCACACACTCTGATTGATCTTGGGGCTGCCATTAATGTGATGACCAAGGACACCATGCTCAAGCTTAACCTCCAAGGGTCATTAAGGAAGACCACAACAGTGCTGCAACTTGTAGACCGTTCCATAGTCACCCCTGAGGGAATTGTGGAGGATGTGATGGTCTCCATTGATTCCTGGGAGTACCCAATAGATTTCCTAGTTCTCCAGCCTAAGGCTAAGCTAACTAGTTACCCTCTCATCCTTGGGAGGCCATGGTTGGCCACAACTGATGCCTACATTAGCTGCAGAGCTAGGAATATGACCATTAAGAATGGGCATATGTCCAAACAATTAGTCCTATACCCTCCTGCTCAACCCTCCCTAGAACATGACTTACCTTTATGGTTGGAGGAGGAGGAAGAAGGTGAGCTTCATTCTGCAGAACTGTATACTTTGGAAGCCATCATAGGAGGAGGATAGCAAGATGAGGACGATTTAATTGAACACTTGCTCCAAAGTCCAACTCCTAGTTCATTACCCCTGGAAGAAGAAGTAAAGGAACACTGAACAATCATCCAATTGACTTATGCTTGGCTGATTCCAACCTAATTCGAGTCAAAACCATAGAATTTATCCCAGAAAGAACCTTGAAGATTAATCCATCTCTTTCTACTTCAGAGGAGGAACAACTATGCAACTTGTTGAAAGAGAACCTAGAAGCCTTTGCTTGGAACTACAAGGAAATGAAGGGAGTACACCCCTCGGTGTGTACTCACCACATATACATCAAGGAAGGTTACAAGCCAGTCAGGCAACCACAAAGGAGAATGAATCCAACCCTCAAAGACATAGTCAAAGAAGAACTGCAGAAACTGTTAGATGCAGGGTTCATTTACCCTATCTTTGATAGTGAGTGGGTCTCTCCTTTGGTGTTAGTGCCCAAGAAAAATGGGAAGTGGAGGATTTGTGTTGATTATAGGGAGTTGAACAAAGCCACCAAGAAGGATCATTTTCCCTTACCCTTCATTGACCAAGTGTTAGATGGCTTGGCAGGGAAGAAGTTATTTTCTTTCCTAGATGGATTCAGTGGGTACAACCAAATCCAAATATGCCCAGAGGACAAGGATAAGATCACTTTCACCTGTCCATGGGGTAATTTTGCCTATAGAGTCCTTCCTTTCGGCCTGTGCAATGCTCCTACCACTTTCCAGAGAGCAGTCCTAAGTATTTTTTCTGAATTAGTTCATGACGTTGTGGAGATCTACATGGATGATTTTACACCTTATGGCTGTGATTTCCAAGAGGCCCTGACTAACTTAGGCAAAGTATTACGCAAATGCATTGAGATGAACCTGTCCCTCAGTCCAGAAAAATGTGAATTCTTAATGACTGAAGGGACTGTGCTAGGTCACTCAATATCTCAGCAAGGACTGCAAGTGGACCCAAACAAAGTAGCAATCATTCAAAGGGTCCCTCCTCCACAAAAGCAGAGAGATGTTAGGAGTTTCTTAGGGCTAGCTGGATATTACAGAAGATTCATAAAAGACTTCAACAAGCTAGCCTCTCCTTTGTTTGGATTATTGGCCAAAGATTCTAAATTTATATGGTCAAAGAGCTGTCAAGAGGCCTTGGACATTTTAAAGGATAAGGTAACCACTGCACCAATCCTTAGAGGCCCAAACTGGGCCCTCCCTTTTCACATTCATGCTGATGCCTCACATAAAGCCATAGGAGCAGCCTTAGGACAGGTAGAAGAGAAATTGCCTTATGCCATCTACTTTATCAGTAAAAACCTGTCAAAGGCCGAGCTAAACTATACTGTGACAGAAAAAGAACTCTTGGCTGTTGTGCATTCATTGAACAAGTTTAGGCATTACATTACAGGCTATCAGACATTTGTGCATATTGATCATGCTGCAATTAAGTATTTAATGAAAAAACCAGATGTAAATGCTAGAATCATCAGATGGTTACTTTTATTGCAGCAATTTGATTTAACTATTGTTGATAAGCTTGGTAAAGAAAATGTTGTTGCTGACTTTCTGTCTAGAATGAATCTACCTGCAGGTGAAGAAGGAATGGTGGATGATCAGTTCCTAGATGAGCATTTGTTTGCTATTTCAGTGCTCTCCCCATGGTTTGCTGATATAGAAAACTATCTGGTGTCAGCATAGTTCCCACCAAACCTGCCCTCTAGAGGAAAAAGCAAGATAATCAAGAAGAGTGCCCCCTTCACCTGGATTGGGGGAAATTTGTTCAAACTTGGTCCAGATCAATTCTTTAGAAGATGTTTAATGGAAGAGGAGGTCTTTGATATCCTTCTGACTTGTCATGATGGGGCTTATGGAGGTCACTTTGCAGCAAAAAGGATAGCATTCAAGGTGTTGCAAGTAGTCTATTATTGGCCTACTCTTCATTAGGATGTGAAGAAGTATGCTAGTCAGTGTGATCAGTTCCAGAGGATGGGAAAGCCTACTCCAAGGGATAAAATGCCCCTGCAGCCTCAAGTGACTTTCGAGCCATTTGACATGTGGGGAATTGACTTCATTGGACCTATCAACCCTCCTTCAAATAAAAAACAACACATCATTGTGTGCACTGATTATTTGACTAAGTGGGCAGAAACCAAAGCAATCAAGGTAGCAACAAAAGAAAAGGTGGCTGAGTTCATAAGGGAGAACATATTCTACAAATTTGGGTACCCTAGAGAACTAGTCACAAACCAAGGCAACCAGTTCACCTCCAGCATGATTGAAGAACTGCTCAAGCATCACAAGATCAAACATAGGATCTCCACTCCTTATCACCCACAAGCTAATGGGCAAGTGGAGGTGACCAACAGAACACTGGATAAAATCCTAACCAAGGTAGTGAACAACAATAGAAAGGACTGGGCTGAGAGACTAGTTGAGGCCATCTGAGCCTATAATACAACATGGAATACCACCACTAGATTTACACCCTATGAGCTGGTCTATGGGAAAAAGGATTTGATGTCCATTGAATTTGAATATAACACATTGAGGATGGCAGCCCAACTAGATCTAGATCTCAGTCATGCACAAAAGGAAAGGTTGTTCCATTTGAATGGCCTAGATGAATTCAAAATGCAGGCCCTCCTTCATACATAGATAGTTCAGCTTCAGAGGAAGATCTGGCATGAAAAGCACATTAAGGAGAATTTGTTTCAAGAAGGAGACTGGGCCTTATTATATGATTCAAGGTACAAAGACTTCAAGGCAAAGCTAAGAACGACATGGCTTGGACCATATGTGGTGGAAAGATGCGATGACAATGGTTCAGTGTGAATCAGGACTATAGATGAAGAAGCCTTTCCATTGCTAGTCAATGGACACAGATTGAAATTATACAAGAGGCCTTCATCTAAATAAGAGTTCATTGACAACATGAATGAGACAGTGATGATGGTGGAGCAAGTTTTAGCTCCTCCCTCATTAGGTCACTGAAAAAGAAAGAAAAAAAAGAATAAGGATTTAGGTGAAAACCTCCATGAGGCGCCTAAGTCCCATCTTTGGGTTGAAAACCTCCATGAGGCAGCCCAAGGATGAGAAAAAAAGGAAATAAAAAGAATATCCCTGGGTGAAAACCTTCCTTAAGGTGCAGAGGGCAGATACCTAGGGTGAAAACCTCTCTGAGGTAGCCTAGGTGTTTTAAAAAATATATATAATAATAAAAGAAGAAAAAAAAAACATAATTGTTGTTTGCAGGAGGATGAGAAGGACAATCAAGGAGCAAAGAGAAGATCCAAAGGGGGCCTTGCCTCACATATGTTCACCTCCCCCACTCCTTACCATGCATCCCTCCATAAATTCCATTTTTTTTTCACTTCACTACTTCAATTCAAGAGAAGATCATATTTTCCACAGCACCACCTCATCCATTACGATCAGCCCTGCCTTCACACACACTCCTACTCCCTCTGTACAGCAGCAACAACAACATCTGATCTACAGTCACAGAAACCATCAACAGATAACAGAGGAGGAAGAAGAATGACCATCAACAACACCTCTAATCTTTGACACTTGCAGCGTGGCATTAAGGCCATATGTAAGTATCCTACTCACTCACTCATCTGCATCATTCGATAAAAATTTGTAAAGGTTAAGAGGTAGTTGGTTTGTAAGTAAAGTGGTGGCTAGTTTCACCTAAAAAGGTTATGCCCTCCAAAACCTTAGGATCCCTATAACATGGACAGTCTTCAATGACTTACCAGTAGAGGATGACATCAAAACCTTCCTATATGATGTTAGTCCTTCTGTCTATAACGAGGAGGCAGAAACAAGAAAAAGCAGATACAACACTAGATGGGGAGGAGATGGATACATAAGAAACTAATACAGAGGAACATGATGAAGGAGAACACAAAGAAACATGATGCTGAAACAGAAGAGAAAGAAGGCATTGAAAAAAATAAATAAAGAGCAACAAGAAACAAAAGAGCTAAGCGGCCTTAGGGATAGAGAAGCAGCTGAACAATCAAAACCCCATTGCCCTAATCATCATCTAATTATAGGTAATCCTCAGCTAACACTCAGATGTCTTGCTGTCCAAGGGAAAGCAAGTACACATTATGAGGATCTGTTTAGGCTGCTAAAGAAATGATAATATACATGCCTGCTAAAACAGATAACACACTGCCACATAGCTTGAAGATCAGAGAATATCAGTGGGAAGAAGAAGAAAGGAAAGTAGGCTACTATAAACAAGAAGAAAAGACCACAGCAAAAGAATGAGATGTCAGAGAGGCTACCAGAGCCACTAAGTTGCTCAGAGGATGAGCAACACTTTCAGTAGGGGGGTGATGATGAGTCTCATCATTGAGTAATTATATGGGCCTTAATTGGCCTTAATTCACCTCTTAGCGGTCAAACCAACTATTCTCACAACTTATTGCATACTTTTGATTATATTTTGCTTATGAGTTGAGTTAGAGTTGGATATTTTTCTTTGTGGTCTAATGTGCATGTAATGCAGGAATAAAGGATAAAAGCAAGGGAAATGCAGGGATAAAAGGTAAAAGCAAGGAACTATGGTAAAATACCTCGGTAAAAACTCAAATGGGACAAGAGAGAGGAATTACAGGAGGTAAATCCTCCTCATTTATTGCCCATCCATTCGAATATCCCTCCATCAGTTGAAAGTACAAACAACCAAATCTGAAGTACTAAAAGACAACCAAGCAAGTGGAAGTACAAGCAGCCTCCCTACTAGAAGGCAGTCGAGCTAGTGAAAGTGAAAGGACAAGTTACCATTAAGTGGGAGCTGTACCTCCATAATTTTGAGGGAAGTCGTTGAGGCTTCAGATGTATAAATAGAGAGGCTTAGGACCTCAACTTTTTTAGGCAGTTAACCAATAGTCAGTCAGTCAGTTAGCAAGTATTCAGACCTTTTAACTTGTAACAGTTTTGATGTAATATAATGTTCTTTGATAATGAAGATGAGTTTTGATTTGAGCCAGCGCTGAGTTAACTCAGAGGGTTGAAGCTCTTGGGTTATGGCCCAACGCTAGCAACCAAAGCTCCTATTTCTTATATTGTATTCTAGCATAGCTTCCTACTTTATGCTCATTTGCTTAATCAGATGCATTCTCATTACGTCAGCAATATAGATTCATGTTTTCTGTTCATTTACTCAAGCAGTTGATTTCCATTACATCTGTAGCATAGATGCATGGTTTGATTATTCATTTGGTCAAGTAGATGCATTTTTATTACAGTGGTTCAACACAGATTTCCAGTTTCCTGCTCATTGACTTAAGTAGTTTCCTATTTCCTGTTTCCTGTTCATTTGCTTGAATAGTTGCAGTCCATTACAGCAGGGTAGAACAGAGTAGTTGTGTTTCAGTTTGTTCCATTTATGATTCCATTTAATTAGTAGGTTGGTAAAGAAAAGATCCATCAGGATGCTCACAGGTGTCTCGGCCTCACCTCCTCCCTCTAGGACTATGGTGTGAGGAAGAAACCCTACAACAACCCCAAAAACACAGGGTTTTTATTTTTACAAAGGGTTTGTTGTTTAACCTAGTCACCGAGTCATTTCATAAGTGCTATACCCCTTTAATGGTCCTCAACTTGTTCACTCTCTCCCTGTCAGTCGCCCTCACTCATATTCCCTGTTCATTCTCCTGCAACATGAAAAGCTCAACAGAAGCTGTTCATCCACGTTCAAACGGTTTTTAACTGTCAAACGCTTTTTACAATCCAAACTGCCCAAACCGCCCAATCATCGCTCAACTTCACTTTTAACGTTGACTTTCTACCTTTTAAATGCCCACCGTCAATCTACCTTTCCAAATCTGACTGTTGTCGGACACCCGCTCACCAACCTGCTCGGTCACATCTTTGCCGTAGATCTACTTTGCCAAATTCGACGACCCTCGAACCATATCACGTGGATTTCCTTCCGACCGTTATTGGGCTGAGGGCATGCGATATGGGCGGTTTGCCCGTGCTACAAGCATATTGATCCAGGTGGATATTGGTGGCCACCCGCCAATTCCACTTGGACCCCCACCATTATTTCTTTCAGTTTTTTAGTTTTTTTAATTGTAGCACAATTTACAATTTTTAGCAGTTTTTAGGGTCCTAAACTTTTGGAGCCGTTTTGAGGCCCTAAACGACATTTTTTTGACAATCTACCACCAACGATTTATTGCCTAAAATCGTCTTTTTCGTTGCAGTTCTCAGAGAGATCTTTCCAATGGGTTATCATGTGCGTCAAACAAAGATAATATGACCAAGTTGCGACCCCGGGAAGTTGGTTGTCCAACTCATCCCAACGGGGCCCATAAACTCTTGGTATTACATCTCCTCGGGTTAGGGTTTTGGTTTTTTAGGGTTCTCTTATTATTCAATAATAAAAATTCCCTTGAGCCTCATTTTAACACATTTAAGAGGCATGTAGCTGCCACATCTCTTCTCAGAGATAAGTTACCAGCGCCCGAGCTAGTCTTATTTCCATGCTATTTGTAAGCATATTTCAGTATTTGATATTAATGAAATGAAGTGTTATTTCTACTGAATCTTTGCATTTATGGTTATATCTGTGATTTGTTGAATTGAGGCTTCTGTGATCCATAATAGTTATAAGTAGAACTTCGGTGTAAATCACATATAGAAAGACCTTTGTCGATGCGTTTCGAACCAACCAGTGTGGTTCATTGTCAGGACAAGTTGAAGAAATAGATCCAACTTTGCATGTTAAATAGTCAGAGCAGAGCCTCCAACGGCTATCTTGACCAATGGCTAATTTTGACTCAGGGACCAGAGTCAAAAAATCATTTTTATAATTTAAAGGAAGTTAGTTATCATCGGTGACCATACCTTAAAATATATATAAAAATATAAAAATGAAATAATTTTAGATGGTGTTTAAGTTAATAGTTAGTTAAAAAGGTATCATTTAATAATTAAAAATTGTAATTTAAATGGGAATTAGTTAAATTGAAGACCTTAATTTTTTATATAGATATATATAAGGTAATTTTAAGATGATAGTTAGTTAGAATAACTATTTATTAGAACGAGAAATTACTAGTAAGTTAGTGATTTGTTGCATTCCTATTTAAATCTGGATCAGTGGTATGAGAGCGGTCTGCTCTTTCTCTGTTTTTCTTTGCATGTCCCCAATGAGGTCGGGATATGAGTTAGGGTTTGAACTGGTCGAACCTTTGCAAGACCAGCCTCACAAATCCCGATGGCCTCCCATGGCAGATGAAAAGAAAGATGAGGGGGCAAGAGATGCTATCAAAATATTTCTCGAGGAAGCCCTTGAGTGACAAAGGAATGCAATGATGGACAACTTTGCCTAGATCCTTCAGCGTTTACCCAGGGGGGAAGCATCTACTTCTGACAGCTACTCTGGAAGTGCTGCACCCTTTAAGGTACAAATTAACTTTGACATTTCCATATTTGAGGGTTAGATAGATGCATACGTTGTACATAAATGGTTAAATCTACTAGAAGGATATTTTTCCGTTCATGATTTTTCTAGCCGGGAAAAGATCACCTTTGCACTTCTCAAAGCAGCCTCCCACATCAAGGACTAGCGGGAAACTTACTATGAGCAGAAGGATGAAAGTGCGAACTCACTATTTTCAGTTTCACCCACTTGGAACTCGTTCCAGGATAACATCAAGGAGAAGTACTACCCTCTCAAGAGCTATGAGGATAAATACATAAAGTGGACAACGCTGTGATAGGGGAGGGACCAAGATATCCCTGAGTTTACCAATGTTTTTCATACCCTTCGCATGAAGTTAGGTATCAAGGATTCTGAGAAGCATTTTGTTCTCAAGTACCTCAGATGCCTGCATAGGTACATCCAGGATGAGATGGAATTCCTAGACATCTCCTTACTCGGCACGACATACCAATATGTAGTCAAGATCAATCAAAAGTTTAAACAGAAGAACTGAGACTTTGGATCTGTGAATCTGAAGCAAGGGAAAGGTGACCCCAAACCACAGAAAGAAGGAAAAATCCAAGGTGGGGTGGCCCAGGACAACCCACCAAAGCTGTAAGCAAAGAACAATGCTACGAAGCCGAAGAAGGACACGGGAAAGTGGTGTGAGTTCAATAAGAGCTCCACTCAAAACACAAGTGAGTGTTGGGATGAGCAGTCATTAGTGGTTGAGCTAAAGGATTCAGAATCAAATGCATGTTATGACTCTGAGTTAGAACCCGACAAGGGGAATGACAAAGGGAAGAAGATTATCAATGTGGATCCCCACGCCACCATTGCCACCATGAAGATCCAGAAGGTGGAACTTGAAGATCCAGAGGAGGAGGAGTACCTCTTCCACTCTCGGATGTGGGTAAAGGGTTCCCCGCTATAGTTCATTATCGACAGCGAGAGCCAAAAGAACCTCATTTCATCAGAGGTCGTAAATCGACTGGGCTTACCAACCACAACACATCCACAATCGTACACCATCGGGTGGCTTCACCAAGGATGGGATCTTCGCGTGATCCAACAGTGTCACCTTCCAGACAACATCAAGCCCTTCACGGATGAGGTATTATATGAAATTTCTCCTGTTGATGTTTGTGATGTATTATTAGGCCAACCATACTTGTATTTGAGTCAAGGCTTCATGCTGTTATTGTTACTTTGGGAAGTAAGTTGTACAGGATACCAGAGATAACACTGCCTACCTACATCTCTTTGGTTACTGCAAAACAATGTAGTAAGATCATTTCCAAATTTGGGAAATTTGTTTTCCTGATGATACGCCCTCAGGGAAAGAAGAAGATGGTGGCCACGACCTCCAGACATAGCCCCTCTTCATGAAACAACAGATGGATAATGTCGTGGAGGAGTACGAGGACATCTTCATGTCCACCACAGGGGTGCCTCTGCACTATTAGGTCAAGCACTCCATCAATTTGATCCCAGGTGCACCACTGCCCAATGGACTAATCTATTGATGCTCTGTTTTGGAGAACAATAAGATCAAGATGAAGATTCAGGAGCTGCTACAGAAAGGTCACATCCGTTTGAGTTCATCACCTTATGGGAGCCCGATCGTGTTGGTACAGAAGAAGGATGGGACTTGGAGACTTTGTATTTACTACCAGGTGCTGAACAAGATCACTGTTCAGAATAGGTACTTGATCCCACAGATTGATGACCTTCTGGACTAACTGAAGGGGGAAAAATATTTCAACAAGATCAACTTGAAGTTTGGCTATCACCAGGTACCAATCGAACCCTCTGATGTGTGAAAGACTACCTTCAAAGCCAAGGAGGGCATTTTTGAATGGTTGGTTATGCCTTTTGGGTTGACAAATGCTCTTGCAACCTTCATGAGGCTGATGGATGAAATCTTGAAACCATGCACCAACTCATTTGTAGTGGTATACTTGGATGACATCATAATCTTCATCCAGAGTTGGGAAGAGCACATCCACCACATCTGACAGATTCTCTAAACACCGCGGCAACACAAGTTGTGTGCCAATTTGGAGAAATCCACTTTTGGCATGACCTAGGTTCAGTATTTGGGATACATTATTGATGAACGAGGGGTGCATGCAGATCCAACCAAGATCCAAGTCATTTGGGATTGGCCAGCACAACCACTCTGATAGAGCTCCGTAGCTTTCTTGGTCTTGCCAATCTCTACTGCAGGTTCATGTTGGGATTCTCTCATATCACTTGGCCCTTAAGTCAAGTCATCAAGGGAGGAGCAAAAGCAAAATTATTTTGGTATGAAGCTCAACAAAAGGCATTCGCAGAGTTGAAACATTGCCTCTGCTCTGCACCAGTGCTCACTTTACTAGACTTGCAACAATCATTCGAGATCAAGATAGATGACTTTGACTATGCTATTGGGGCAGTCATTACTCAACAAGGTCATCCAGTGGCATATCACACTGAGACACTTTCAGACACAATCCAGAAGTATCCCAAAATTGGGGGAAGGAAACAGTCATCCACACAAACCACCGACCCCTACAATTCATACAGATGCAAGGTAAGTTGTAGAATGATCACCATCAAAAGTGGTCCACATGCCTGCAACAGTTCCATTTGAATATCAAATATAAGAAGCGTAGCACCAATAATGTTGCTGACTCCCTTAGCCGACCACCAATTACGGTGTTAACCATTTTGCTCAACTCTTATGGGCACGAGACTTATGATTGGCCAATTCTCTACAAAAGTGACCCAGAGTTCGGCCACACATACCAGATGCCCTTGGAGGGTCACAAGCAAGTTCTAGATTTTCACCTCCAGGATGCCCTAATATGCCACCTAGGACACCTTTATGTTCCTTCAAACGAGAGAGACCAGATGATTTGGGAAGTGCACTACAGTCAGGCCGCTAGGTATTTTGGGGTCGAGAAAAAAGTGGAAGTACTGCAGAAGTATTTCTATTCGCTGAATCTTTGACAGGATGTCGGGAAGTACATCAGATCCTGCACTTCCTGCACCATTTCTAAACCGGCCATCAAGAAGCAAGGCTTCTATACTCCACTGCCTAGCCCTAGTCGACCTTGGGAATCCATCTCCATGGATTGCATGTCGGGCCTTCCTTCTACTAAGCATGGCAATGACTCTATTTTTGTGGTCGTCAACAGATTCTTGAAGATGCCCATTCTGGTAGCCTGCAAGAAGAGTATCACAGCAGAAGCCACTGCTAAACTCTTCTTTGAATGAGTGTGGGTACTCTTTGGGATCCCATAGTCGATCATCTCAAATCAAGACAACAGGTTCTTTATTACATTTTGGTCCAGTCTCTAGTCGATGATGGACACCAAGCTCACTAAGTCCACAAATTTCCATCCCCAAACTGATTGCCAGACAGAGGTCGTCAACAAGATTATCATACACATTCTGTGCATGTACAACTCAAAGCATCCACGCACATCATATGAGAGCCATCCCTATGTCTAGCATAGCTATAACCGGGCTCTCCACAACTCAACTAGCCACAACCCTTTTCAGTTGGGCTTGGGATTCCAGCCACTATGTCCCATTGATGTGGCCATACCATTTGCACCTACTGAGGAAGATTTGGCTCGTGTCCAATCAGAAATCAATAAAAAAAAAAAATTTCATTGAGCACATCCAACATATCCTCTAGTAGGTCCATGACATTCTAGAGAAATCAAATGCCAAGTACAAGCAGCGACATGATCATCATCGGGTGCCAAACAAGTTTCGAGTGGGCAACAATGTTTGGTTGCATTTGCAGAAGGAACACCTTACTGAAGCTTATCATAAACTCAGACCACTCCAATATGGTCCTTACACCATTACCAACGTTGTGGCTGAAAATGCATTTGAGCTCAACGTTCCCCCATTCCTTGGCCTGCACCCAGTGTTCAATGTGGACCACCTTCGACCATACTTCCCACCATTTCTAGATACGTCAGACAATACAGAACAACTCACACCTACATAGTTAAATCCAGATTGCATGGAGAAATCCACAACTGATCGTATCATGGACACGTAGATCAAGAACACTTGCCAATAGAAGATCCAACTGTATTGAGTTGTCAAAGAAGGACAACTCCTTCACCAGGGCAAGTGGCTCACCAGGGACCAAGTTCAGCAGAAGTTTCCTCATCTCATGGAGGAACTCAACGCAATGGGGACCATTGCTTCCTAGTGGGGGAGGAGTGATCTAGGTGGATATTAGTGTCTGCCTACCAATTCTAATTGGACCCCCACCATTGTTTATTTTAGTTTTTTAGTTTCCTTAATTGTACCATAATTTATTGTTTTTAGAAGTTTTTCAGGTCGTAAACTTCTGGAGCCGTATTGAGGCCCTAAACGAAGTTTTTTGCCAATATATCGCCAACGATTTATATCTAAAATCTTATTTTCTATTGTAGTCCTTGGAGAGATCTTTCCAATGGGTTAACATGCACGTTAAACAGATATAATATGGCCAAGTCGCGACCCCAGGAAGTTGGCTGTCCAACTCATCCCAATAGGGCCCATAAACTCTTGGTGTTACATCTCCTCGGGTTGGGGTTCTAGTTTTTTAGGGTTTGCTCTTATTGCTCAATAATAGAAATCCCCTTGAGCCTCATTGTAACGTAGTTCAGAGGCATGTAGCCGCCACATCTCTTCTTAGAGATAAGCTACCATCGCCAGAGCTAGTCTTATTTCCATTCTGTTTGTAACCATATTTCAGTGTTTGATATTAATGAAATGAAGTGTTATTTATATTGCATCTTTGTATTTATGGTTATATTTATGATTTGTTACATTCTTGTTTAAATATGGATCACATATAATATGAATTCATATCTACATGATACTAACTTTGTAGATTTGTCAAGCTTACCTTCCCACTTGATTCCTCATAAACCAGGAACCTCTTCATGCCATTCACCTTCATAAGTAATCATTCCTCTACAACAATGATTCATAACGACCTTGTAAGATAATTACATACATACATACATATATACATATAAACATCAACATAAAACAATCATGATCCTTGACGACCCTATCAGACAATGACATACATACATACATACATGCATACATACATACATACATATATGCATATATAAACATAAAAACAATCATAGTCACAACACACTTACCACATATAATAAGGTTTAAGGTTAAGAGAACTCCCTTTATCCGTGCAATGCATGCACAACATTGAGAACAATTTTTCCCAACATAGCTAAGGCATCTGATGCCTCGAATCCATTTACTTCGCCTTTCTCATGATTGCTTTGCCATCATCCATTTATCCTAATGGACCCAAACAACTCAACCAACTGTCATACTCTTGCCTTTAGTTTCCATTATACATGCACCAAGATTCATCTAGGTCTTACATTACCTATCGAGTACCTTACATCTCTTCCTAAGATCCATCAACTTTCCTCCTTTCCCAATCAATTCCTAAGACTCTCAAAACACAAAAGGAAAGAATAAGAAATGGACAAGAAGAAAAACATGAAAGCCAATGACAATACGAGACCACAAACAAAGTGGTATGGCCATCCACTAGACATAAACAAAACCACAAATCAAGTACAACAAATCATAAAATACCAAAAGCACAAGACTAGCAACAAACAACATGACTCAATCCCTAGGGTTCCTAATGCTTCCAAAGGAAATCTCAACCCAATCCTTCTTCAATAATTTATGGAAATTTCTTGCCATGTAATCCCCTGCATCATACTGCCATAAACACATAATTGTCACCACATAAATAAATATAACAATATACCAGTTATGTTACCTTGTTGTGCCAAACATATTGCATTGTAACTGAACACACACATCAACCACATGTTCCAAATATCAAGACAACATATCTATCAATTTGAAATCAACCTTTACCAAGGCTCACAACCATGTCATAAACAATAATAAACTCACATTCATCAGTAATAATACATAATGCTACAACTATCACCTACTTACACTCAAGTACATATCAGTTGTATCAACACATGTGTTAGTACAACCATCTTAAAACAAGATTATTTATTCCTGCATTCTTATTACCGACACATACTCATATCATGCAATTAATCAACATTCAAAAAATAGATAGACAACACAATATACACCAAACACTCAAACACCAAATAGAAGACATAATCAAACAAACAAGCACCAAGTAGACGACATAAGCAAACTCATACCTTAATGTATCTCAGGGGATGCTATCTTGTTTGCACAATCAATATAGAATAACATGATGCAACTTCAAAAACACATCAAATCAAACATAAATAAGGTCATGATATCCATCATAGTAACTAGCTAACATGTCCACATCATAAACTCATAAACAATTGTCATTCATGCATATCAATCACATATCCACCGTCAGTCCAAATTAGTACATCACAATAGCACAAATATCATGAATGTCATAACCCTAACCATCTGCATAGGCCAATCCAATTTAGAATGACACATTTAACATAATCATCAGGCATGTGATCACAATTCATACAACAACAGGTTACTATCATTCATGACTATCCGACACATGTGCACATGATCACACTAATTCACATCTATCATACCTGTAACCACAAAAACGTTGACTAACATACATGTACATAGCCCTAACCATTAACAAACATACCTGCATACCCACCATAAAAACATTTATGATAATCTACTCTTACCTGGAAGTCTAGTGTCGCAACTTCGCTCTAATGGTCTGCATCTCCTGCTCTATCTTAACCAACACATCAGTATCATAACATACCAACAACATCATGATGACCTAAATTACATGCAATGACCTCATGCATAGCAACCATACCCATAATAATGCATGCATACCAACATATAGACACTAACATGAATAACAAATGCATATACAACTGACATGCATTCATGAAAAACACATCCCAACAACAACATCATCAACTTATGCATGACATAACAATGACAATGATGACCACCACAATGCATACATAACAAGCACATAGACCTCAAGCATAAAGAACACCTATGCAACCGACATGTATGCATGAAAAACATACCACCCCTCTAGTCCAAGGGGTGAACCATGCTCTGATACCACTCTATAACAACCTCCGCCCACATTTACCCAAGTTAACCGGGTTGTTGGAGTAAACATGTGACAAAAGGCTACTATGATCTGATTAAACTCTCCATGTACATTTAAGGAAGTGGAATTGACAAAACCAAACCAATATGACCTTCCACTCATGCTACAGAACCTTCAAGATCCAATCAACCCTTCTAGGTGACCAGCCCTTGACACAACCTTACATTTCACTGATTTGGACCCCCATTCGCTCCCATGACAAGCCATGCATGCAAATGAGACCTTCTAGTTGCTCCCATGACAAGGGCATGCTAGCGACTGTGGAATTGTTTAGCTATTTCAGAGCGAGCGACCCTAGATTCTATGCCACTTTTTCTGGGCCAAGACTTAAGCCACTGCCCAGAACTTCATGAAACTTCCAGAAATGATAAGTGGCATTAGGACACAGGTACAAATGAAAAAAATTGATCAGTGACTTGAGTAGACCCATACTAGCCATGACATGCATTTCATCAAACATGTCACAAATACATAATCTACATGCCATCACATCAGATCTGAGCATAGGGGTCTCATACTTATCTGATATTCGTAAAGAAGCGTTGTTTCCATATCATAATAGTTGCATTATCATTTGTTAGGTCATATATTCATTGTCAATTGATTTACAAATCACATATGATGAGAGCCATACATCAAGTTTGTCATAAAACATACTCATAACCAACATATAACCAACATAAATAGCAAGGATATAACTACCATAAGAATCAAATATAAGCCAATACATTTACACATGAAGTACCGAGGAGAATAACTCTTATTAATGAATGCAAAATCCAACAAGGTATGGGACTTCCACGAACCAGCCAACCATAGAATGGCTTAACCAAATATTTCTTTCAGCTAATCATGCTCGTGCCATATTCTAAGCATGAATGTGAGACTCACAAAAAAGCCAACAACAGCTTCCTCAAGCTTTACTGCAATCCCCACTAGATCACTAGGAATGAACCCTCATAAATACAACTAGGCTTTATAGCAATCATCGCTAGATCATTGGGCCCTAAACAAGCATGGATGCCTCCAGATCTCTCCACCTACATCGTGAGGGATTTGGATGCCTCCTAGTCTCTAATATTTATCGTATATCTCGCCATTCACTGGTCGAGGATTCCTAGGCCTAATCGAGACTCCAGTCTCTAGTATTTACCGTATATTGTGCCATTGACCAGTTGAGGATTCCTAGGCCTGATCGAGACTCCACCCTCTAGGCTTTATTGTATATCCGCCATTCATCGGTCAAGGATTCCTAATCCCAATCGAGAGAACACACCTCTAGGCTTTACCGTATGTCCCACCATTCACCATTAGAGGATTCCTAGGCCCACCGAGGTACACACAATCTGACTTTACCACAATCCTAGACCTCTCTATGGATTCCTAGGCCTTGTGTTCTTTCTTTCAAAGACCACCTCACTCAGTTTCAAAACCATCCGCCAATCCAACTTAACCAAATGAAAGAAAACCCATCACACCATGGTTATCCAAAAGTGGAAAGGGAAGGCTGAAAAACATTGTCACACCTGGTGAAACCCATGCCAATCAAAGCAAGAGAACCAAGAACACACATGCATGTAAAATGCATGCCAAATCTAGTAAGGAAATCACACATGCAAATTGATACTTACAACCAATCCCGATGTAGATGCTTGATCCTACTCTTCCTTGCTTAAATTTTTCTTCCCTTTTCCTTATTTCTCCTTCCTTTTCTTTCCTTGATCCAATGTTGAAGTGCTCCAAGAAAAATCTAAGTTTCCAAGAGTGAGAGAGAGAGAGATCCACCATAGAAGTGTAAAACAAAACTTGTGAACTGGTCCTCATAAGCCTTTTTATTAATGAGGCCTCTATTTTCTTCATTTTCTATTATTTTCCTTCAATTACCTCCTCACATGCGACGTGTGACCTTTCACCTTTTTTTTTTCTCGTAATTTCCTTTAGTTTCATATATAAAATGCCAATTGATACCACTTCACCTTTTCAAATCCTTTGTCATTGTCTTTGCCAATTTCCTTTAGCCATAATAACCGAAATTAACACCCAATAGGATGTTTTTCCCAAAATTCTGCTTGGAATACGTCTCCCATGATCTTATCTCTTTTGGAGTGAAAGGACATTTCACTACAACATAGAGGGGGGTTTTAAGACAATATTTAAGACAATTTTTTGGTAAATTGGCTTAAGTTGAGACAAAAAAAAACTTATTGTCTTAAATATTGTCTTTAAGCGGGTGTCTCAAATTTAATGTCTCAAAGTTAATATTTAAAAACAATGCCTATATAAAGACAATAGATAACGCAAGTGTTATTGTCTCTTAGGAGACAATTGTGGTTAAATTGTGTTAAGATGAGACAAAAAGAAACCTGTGTATTGTCTTAAATATTGTCTTTAAGTGGGTGTCTCAAATTAATGTCTTAAAAAATTGTCTCTATAAAGACAATATATAACACAAATGTTATTGTCTCTCATGAGACAATTTCATTTTTGTCTCTCCAAAGACAATAATTTTGATTAAAGACATATTGTATTTATAGAGACAATATGTCTTTTGTCTCTTTAAAGACAATATAAAACAATGAATCCAAAAAAATATCTCACCATTGATATAAATCAATATAAAATGTATTTAATTAAAAATAAACAACAATATCATTGATTAATTCATATTAGGGCATAGTGGAATCAAACCACTAACCTTCTGTATGTAAAGCAGATGCTCTTCCATTGAGCTAGCACCCTTTAAAAAATTATGTGATCAGATTGGGAAGTTAGAGGATGTGGCAGAGATACAGGAGGTGATGATGGAGCTTCAAGAGGGTTTCCAAGATGAAATGGATAGGGTGGAGGTGGTTGAACTTTCACAATATTGGTAGTATTAACATGATCTTCTATAGGTGATTGTATGTGTAATATAGTATCACATCGATAACCGATCAACTTACCTTATATTGATCTGGTCCTAATGATGAACCGCACTTGTTGGTTCGAAACGCGTTGGCCAAAAAATTATCTCATGTGATTTCTACCGGAAGACTTTGTTTAATGGTAGAGGATAGTTTGATTAATGAACATAACATTTCAATCATACTACTATGTACTAGTAATCACAAAAGCAGGCGAGTGGAATCACAAAAGCACTGGCGTTGTATAGATCTAGAGCTGATTAAGGCTTAAGAAGCAAGAGAAGGAGCAGATCATCACTGCCTAGTGTCTTTCACTCTTTTTCAGTAATCCTTATCTTCTTCTCTTCCTCTATATCCAACCTTCTGAGTTGTGTAGCTTCTGTTAGAGACATTCAAAGTTCAATAAGGTATGTAGTGACATATTATCACATCTCTTTTGGTTCCTTGGAACAAGCTTGGTCTGAAATTTCATGAAGAATTTTAATTGTTGAGTATTCAATTGATACAGTCATTGCTCTCTTTGCTCAAGGGTTCACTTTTAGGGTCTCTAGTTTCCTCAGATTTAATTTGAAATTATCTTCATGCATGCAATTCAAAGTATATTTTCACATATTTCAAGCACTGACTACAAAGATCATTTCACAGATTTGAGAATCTGTGTGCTTATTTGCAACATTCAATTGCATATTTGCATGTTGTTGTTGTTGACTTGAAGCCCTACTTTGCACATTTTTAGTGTTTTGATCAGCGAATTACCTCAAGGACACGCCCTTAGAATATCAAGTAGAAATTTGGAAATGAGAAGTTCGTTATTAGTGACAGGGACAAAACACCATGGGATTGATTAGCCAAGGGGAATTTCTAAGTGACCACACCCCAACAAAGAAAAATAAAACTATCTTAATGTCCACAAATTACCAAAATACATCAATGTCAGTCTAGAAGACAACAATCAACAACAACATTACTAAGTTCCTAGAGCATGAGCATTTACAAAGACTAAGAAATACAAAATTAAATCCTAGACTAGAAAAAGAGTAGACAAAAATATAGAAAGTGGGTGAACTCAAAAGTATCAACCTGGATAGTGTGGTATTTAATATATTAGAAAAAAGCACTCCTCCATGAAGAGAAACTGACTCATATGAATAGAACATCAAGGAGTAGCAACACCCCAAGTCAGTGATAGTCAGAGGAGGAAACATCATCACTGTTAATGACAATAGATGTGAATATTGTTCAGCGTAGAATATTACAAGCTTCTTTATCCTTTATTCGGCATTGGATGCTTGTACAACCATTATTGAAACCTCAGACTTGCATCTTAGACATTCAGTAGGCTCTTTAGGCCAATAGATCATCTGACCTGATTTGATGATACTACCCAGACATTGGGGCATAACACTTTTTACTCCCCAGTGACATATATTGTGGCCTCCATTTATGGGTTCTTGTCCTCTAGTTGAGAAACCTTGATTCTTGAGTCCATTGTGACCTTTCTGGACTTGATCCTTTAAGACTTTCCATTTTATGCTATTATATTTTGAAATTGATTTTTAACTTGAACTAATTATGATGGAGTGTGAAGTTCTATTATTGACTCACTAGGTGCCTCCAAAAATGGAATATTACAATGTACCTTCACAATTCCATTAGTTGTTTTTCACTACTACTGAAATTAATAAGATGTTTGTTTCATACTTCTTCCTTATTTTCCTGTGAACAGATTACCAGGGGAGAGTTAGAAGTTAGAACTACACATGAAGTTCATAATTGTTAAGGGATATTCCAAGATACATTTGATGTAGCCTTCTTAAACTCTATTATGGCTACTACTTTCAAAGAGACAACCCTAGAAAAATAAGAGATGTTTTGTCCCTTTCTATTCCTGATGAACCTACACATCACTTGAAATGTTTGTGCAAAGAAAAGAAACAATAATTTAAGAGACACTGTGCAACTTTCCAAATATTTTGTTCAATGCATGACCAACCTTGTCCAACAACCGTGTAGTTGTTTGAGCAAGAGGGAATTTCACATCAAACTTCTCACGCGCAGCCAAAATATACTTGTTTTCCTCCTCAAATGAGATATATTTAGGGATTTTGTGTTGTGCAGCCTCTTCCAACCCTTGAAGCATGTTAATGCCTCTGACAAAAAAAAAAATTAAACAATAAAAAATAAAAAATGCCTATATTTCCATTACCACCGAAACATCACAGAAAATGGTCCCAAAATAGGAACATGCACATATTGAACCAAGAAAAAAAACCTATCCAAACATCTCTTAAATGCTTAGAAATCACCTGAAAGGAGAAGTGAAGTCAATTTCAATAGGATCCTTGTCCACCCCATTGGCATGGTAAAGTATTTTATAGACACTGTAGGTTTTATCCCCATACAGAAATTACCTGCATACGAATTCTAAAACACAGAAAATAAACAACGCGAGAGAATAACGCATAGGACACATATACACAAAGATTTTCCCCTCGATCCCAAAACCGGGACTACCAGCCTGATTTTTCATTATGTTCCTTTCAATGTTACAATACATATTTATACATTCCGAAGCATCCAATACCATGGAACAAAAACCATCGCATCCAAAACCATGGAACGAAAGCCATCGCATCCAAAACCATGTGCGAAAACCATGCACAAAACCATAGATAGGTCGGCTAGTCGTGGAAAGAATATAACACAACCCAACAAACACATGTTAAATTCTTGACCATGCTTGAGACACCCGATTTTTTTTTTAAATCAAAAACCAAATATAAAAGTACCATCTACTTTACTAAGCCTTAATGATAAATTAACAATATTTCCACTCAATAAAGTTTACCACACTTGCATGTCAAATTACTACAATATAACACATCGATCAACTCAATGGGGCCAAGCTTATATAAAAATATTGTTATTTGAGCCTAATAAATCTTTTCAGTCAGTTCCATTAAGTGATTATAATTGGCATAGGCCATGTAAAAGTCACTAGTGAACTCTGGGTAATGAGTTAAATCAATGCCCTCATTACGAAATTGTTTCCCAATTTCATACACACGATGAAGTCCACCCACAAACAGTTCTTTCAAATAAAACTTTGGAGTAATGCACATATATAGCTTCATATTAAGGTCAATGTGATGAGTAACAAATGACCTAGCAGCAGTTTGACCAACTATCATATTCATCATTGGTGTTTCTACCTATTTATAAGATTTGGCATAAGAGATATTATATGAACAGAAGGAATGGGCAACCAAGAAAAAAAAATTTAATGTCATTTTTAAGTAGAAAGTATTATCACTTCAATCAGAAAAATGCTACAGACAATAATATAAAATAAAAAATGCCATTACCTCAAGAAAGTCAAGGTCATCAAGGAACTCCCACACATAAGATATTTTTATCTTGTTTTGAAGATATGCCTAACCTCTGAGTTGACCATCAAATCTAGATAATGTTGTCGATATCTTGTTTCATGTCAACCAAAACTCCACAATAATCAAACTATGAGTAAATTATCTTTACTATTGTAGCGAGTAATGCAAAAAATGAAGAGATTTTTTCCATTCTATTAAACAAGTTATTCAATACAAACATCAAACTAGAGTTTGTTGATGGCCTTATTCTGTAGATAGTCAAAAGATACAAGAACACATAATGGCCCAACAAACTAAATGCTCATAAGAAGCAATTTCTAACACCATAAACATAAATGTATGGTAAAATAATATTTATATAAAAACTAACTATTTAGGGACACTGACATAATTTTGAAAGAATGAAATATTTGGTCTTTCAGAACATATCGTTTAGGGTTTCTAGGATGACCAAGAGACCATATATTAGTTGCTTTATCTCCCCCATTTTCCTAGAACACCACAGGAAATATGATATACATGTTCTATATTACAAGAGAAATTATAAATATAGAAAGCTTAAATGATCCTTCGAGTATACAAAACCTTTTTCTGAACCTGGTGGTCTTTCATCAGGAGAGTTCTTTTCCTTGCCATCATGTGTAGACAAGGAAAAAGAACTAAAAAGGATATAGGAAATATGGCTAAGTTCTTCCCTTTTGTTTTTTCCGGTAACACAACCAATGGAAATTTTCATTTACTCATCATACAATCTCCTCTATAAGAGTTTATAAACAACAATATAAAGAAATCTCATGTACACAACATAAATTTGCAGTAAACCAAGAAAAAAATAGAAATAAATCCTTGGTACTACAAAATAATTTCAAGTTCTCTTATCTCATAGTATGGGGGACACCTGAAAATGGGATGCATCTTCATGTCCTACTCCTGAAGGTGGCACACCTGGCCAATCCTATCAAATCATGGTAGATGCTAATATTGAATCAATGACAACGAACCAAGGGTTGTGCCAAAAGGATCTTGAATGAGTGCATCCAATGCCTCTTCTCCCATTTTGGTGCTCCTAGTTTGTATCTACGTTAGTGTACCTAACACATTTCCATTGACCTACTTTTATGGTAATTCGTTGGACATTAATACATTGATCTTATCTTATGATTTCTGCATATATGGGGTTAAATGATAATTCCATTCCACAAAATAGCTTCACACAATCCTATCTAGATAGTACAAGAAAATAATTTATAGGATAAAAATACTTGTGATGACCATTAGAAACAAAGAGGCTCCCGTCAAAGAGAAATTATCCCAACCCAAAGAAGCTACCAACATAACATCAAGTTGGACAACAAACAAAATGGAGGGATGTGATTAAATATGTGTAGATATGAAGAAAAGACAAGAAAATTTTAGACCCAAAATCATCAATTAAGAGTCTGGGAAATAACTAAGAAAAAGAGGGTAGTTGCAAGCCTAGAATTCTAATGTGAAGGGCATGACAATTTCCCTAGAGGAATTACTTCTTTTCTAGAATTTGTTTTTTACATATTGATAACCCATAAAAGTCAACAAACATAAGGCAAAAACAAGTGCAGCGTTTAGAAATGAAAAAAAAAAAGGAGCAATGTCTGAAATTGGAAATTTTAACAAGAGAAGTATTTAGAAATGAAAATAATAAAAAGAGAAATGTCTGAAAATTATATGTTTAATTACATGTATTAAACATTATACACTTTGTTAAAAAAAATTTCATTTAGATATTTCGATAATGTAAATAAATTCATAAAGTAATAACCCTAGAAGAAAAAAATATTCACCCCAATGAACCAAAGTAAAAAGAGGTATATCATTGATTGGTTTCCTATTATATAAGTCTCTAAGCAAGGAGGTGCTCAACTATGGGCAATTATCTTGGTGACTTCTACCTTCACCTTCAATATGAGAGTGATGGAAACCTAATGGACGACCAATATCAGGTTCTGGAGAAGTGGTAAATATTGTTGAAGACAAGGTCATATACTCAAGTGACTCTTCTAAAAAACCAACAAGCACCACCACCCCTTTCCTAAATGGCCCATTGAGTGGGATCTGACTTGTATGTGATGTTCACATCAACATTTTTAGCAGAATTCTCAAATGTAGAACTTCAAAATTTTGTATTGAGGTGGAAGTAAAATCTAGCTAAAAATAAAATATGTTATTTGAAGTTTAAAAAGACTATTGGAGTGACAACATTCAATTACTTTATCATTGAGAGTAATTAATGGTTATGCCACAATATTTCAGTGATTTAATGTCATCTATTGTGATTCATTGTGCATGAAAAATATATTGTTGCAATATTAATACTAAGATATTTCTTTTATTTTCTCTCTTCACTTTTTGTGGATCCTATTTTCCTACAGTTTGAAGGGCATGCCAGCTAGAATCAAATTTTGATTCATCCGTGCAGTCATAATTATGATTTAGGAAATGCAAGGGGAGAAAATAAAGTAAAAATATGCTACAGAGGATATCCTAGAGGATGAGCATGTATAAAGCATTTATTGACATTGTAAAGTAAAATATGTTTCCTCGGTCTATATTTGCATTCCACATGTCAATGATATCAAGAAGACTAATCCTGTGGTAAATCTTGTTCGTACAAATCCATAAGTTCATCTTCTTAACTTGATAGGAATACATGGAATTTTTATTAAATTTCCACATGATTTGGATCTTTTGTGTATGTTTTTGAGGCCCTCGATATGTAAACATGGTGAAACACTTCATTTTTAATGAATTGTCTTCCATGACAACTCGAGGAGATTTCTTTGTCTATATAAAGATTTTTGAGGTTAATTGCTACTTTGTTTTGGTATCCAACCCATAGGTGTTTGGTATTATGAGATTTATCATCTCAAATCTATGACATTGATCACAACCTTTTTCCAAATTATCTTAGCAACTCAGGTGTCGAGTGACCAATAAACACATACAATGGTAGATCTATGATGCAATGTTTGCTCAAATAGGTGACCATAAAGATACTTCCACTTACTAGTGCAAGGCCCCATTGGAAAGGGATTTCCACCATTCAAAGTCCCTGACTTAGTTCACCTCAACATCTCACATCAACAGTTCTAATTCTTCCTTAAGAGAATCATTGCCAGTGCTAAAAAAGTGAAGTTGTCGAGGAATTATTTGGGCAATTTCAAGGGTTTCATTTGCCTCAAGAAAGGCCTCATTGTCACACATTTACAGTCATGACTATATCATAAATTTGTTAGAGATTATCTTGAGGCAAGAGGCAAGAGTTTCACAAGTGTGTGAGGCCTCTAGTGACCTTGTTACCTTTCTAGAGGCATGCATTTAGTTGGATGTGCGACCTGTGAACAAACAAGCAGAACCAAGACTCCAAGGGGATATTTCAGTGAATATTGGAAGCCAAGCACCCTGTTGTTTGTACCACTACTACTGATTGTGTATGCAATCATTTCATGGATTGAAACTAAGTTCTAGGTAGATTATTCATTCCTATAGGATTGTAGGAACTATCTCAAAGGTGGACTAATACTTACACAGGGAAGTGACATAAGATTGAAGGAATTCTTCCACTTTTCACACAGGGGTTTGCATAAAGAACAAGAATGCTTGCTTCCTTGGAATTTTGTCGTGTATTTTAGGTTCCATTTATCTCATTTACTGTGCCTATATGGCTGAGTTAAATGAAAAATCTGTTTTTACTCAAATCTGATATCATTCTATAATGTAGCTCCAGATCAATACACATTAGATTAGCATGTTGATATTATTTATTTCCAATTTATGCATGGTTATAGAGTGAAATGCAAGATATTTTTTTAATCAAATATGGTATCAGTCTATACTGCAGCTCCAGATAAATACACATCAATTAGCATGTTGAAATTCTTTATTTCCCATTTATGCATGGTATTGGTTTGTTTGGCAATGAATTACTAAAGAAACACCTACAACACATTTGGGGTGTTGTGTTGGTTCATAAAATCACCACTATGTAACATTTCCACTGTGTAAAATGCTTAATTTGCATGGAATGGTAACCATTGAATGTGTATTCATTGTTGAAGTTTAAATATGAAGCTTATCTTGCTATTTGGTAGAGTGTGGGAGTGCCTTGCTAGTTCTATAGTAATGCATTTTAAACGAAATGAACAAAATGAACCTACAACAATATGCTCCTAAACTATTTAACAAAACTCATTAAAGACAAACACAGTGAACCACAACAAATTCAGGGGAAGAGAATTGGTTTTTCTAAAAGGGAAATATTACATTGTTGTACCCTGAGATAATAGATGCCAAAATCCCTCATTAGATTTGTTTTCTTTTTTCTTCACCTTATGAGACTACCGCACAATATTGTAGTCCACTCACCTCAATCCCTAAATTCTAGATGCAAAAATTCAACTCTCTATACACCACAAAATATTTAGTTTTGTAGTAATCTAAATTATCTCAAAGATCTATATAGTGCCCAATATTCTTGAACTTGTAGTATAAGGCCTCAAAACCTCAAACCTCAACCTTATACCCTTTTCACACACACCACAAACAAAAAAAACACTCTTATCTTCTAGTGCCAGTCCTAGAGAGAACCATAATGACCATGAGAAAGCTATCTGAAAGAAATTAAAATCTAATTTGGCTGAGTCCTAGACCCCACTCAATCTATTCATCCATCATTAATTTACCTTTCGAACAAAAAACTGATAGACACATTTGTTGAGAATGATCTGTGATTGATTTCATCCTGCGAGTGACCATAGAATATTATAATGGGATGAATTCAAATATCCAATAGAATTTTCTCTATCTCATTCATGCCTATTAAATTTTGATGATTTGATATGGTCATTTTAAAAGGCCTAGTTTAAAGGATTTATGAATTAGTCCTTTTATGATCAACTACTTATCCAAATCATTACATGTTTTGGTGAGAAGAATCTACCCTTCCAAATAGTGTAACTATTTCTATGTTTAATTCATCCAAACGATTCCAACCAGACCACCTCTCAAGTCTCAACTCAAAGATTGATATAAGTGAAGTATGTGTAGTAGATGCACACGTTAATATCACTGCCATCATCCTCTCTCTATTTCAATTGTTTTCAAAAATAGCAGGCTCATTTGTTTTGAAGCATTGCTATGGTCTATCATTGGCCCTCCCTCCTCTATTTCAACGTTTTCAAGAGCTATGGGCCCACTCATGTTGATGCATTGTTCTAGTCCAAAATGTTTTCAAGAGCTATGGGCCCATCTTTCTTGTGTTGGATTGGGCCTAGCCAAGTTGGAGAGGTAGATTATGTGGATGTGTTGAGGTGCAATTTCTTTGTGAACAGGCCGAAATATCTTTTGTGTATTGTAGCACAACCCTAGAATAGCTCTTATATAAAGGCCGAGTTTTAGTGCAAGAGTATATGGTTTTTAGAAGATGATTTGCATAGCTGTTCGAGGATTGTTAGGCTGAGTTGGGGAAACACTGTAGCTTTTACAGGAAGCCCTAAACAGGATCAAAAACCTTAGAAGATATTGTGCACAGGGTCGAGTATTTGAGTGTAGATGATGAAATCCTAGAGAGGTATGTTGTATGTCTTTCATGTTGATGTTTTTGCTAGGGATTGTTGGTCTATTTTTGGAAAGTTTTGAAGCAGCCTAAGTATAGTGGCTAGAGGACTGTTAGTGGTTGTTTGGGTAACCCTTAAGTGTAGTGGACAAGTAGCAGATTTGTCACAACAAGAGGGTTTTATATTGTATGCCCTAAGAATTGACTTTTGGAGAAGGGTAGTCAACAGGGCTAGTTATTAGGCCCTAGCTCTATGATTGACAGTGGGCCAAATCAGAGATAATACGACAACTCCAAGCCCTAAGTTTGGTCATCGTTAGAGCAATAGAGAGGAAAGAATTGGAAAATCGTTAAGACCATAAGAGTTGGCACTCTTGGAGGAGGAATTGTGTAGGTATTTCAGGACTATTACACCGAGTTGGGGCAACACTATAGCTGTTACAGAAAGCCCTAGATAGGGTCGAAAACCTATAAATTGGGAATTTTGGTTTAACAGGATCACTTATGAACAAGTAATATTGAGAAATTCATTCAAAGGGAAATGTACCTTTGTTGCTTCTAGCTATACCCCTCCTGACAGGACTTTACAAGATCCAACAGAACCCAATATTGCCTTCATGCAATGTAACTTCTTCCCTAGAAATCAACAATTACAGTCTCATCATCAATCAACACAAACATTGTAAATGGAGTGACTACTCTCCATAATTCAATGCACAGAGAACCTTTAAGCTCTCCAAAAGAAATGAGCGGAAAGTTACATCTACGATTATATCCCTACGCGATACATCCACCACAACCAATTTTGGAAGACTAACCCAGAGTTGTGAATCCATTGTCCACTTGATGTTTCGAGAACCTGCCATAGACAAAAACCAAAGAGTCATTGCATTTTCTAGCATTGGCTCATCAACATTCATCCAATCGAAGGATCTAAGCTGTGAAATATTGAAACAATGCTTCAAACGTTCCCTGATAGCAACCTTTTCCATGTCACATCCAGAGATGCTTAAGCCTTGGGCAATAGAGGGCCACAACATCTTATCAAATCACTCGCAATTTTCTTGCATAAATCTGGCCCTAGCTGCAAGCTCTCAAACCAATAGACGAGGGTCTCTAGTATGGAAAGTGATGCATCCATGAGGTCACAACACATCTCCACATTCATCGCATTCATCTCCTGTAGTTCATATGCATCCAGGTTTATGACCATGTTCCCAACACTAGCTCCCTAGAAGCTTACGATCCGTAATTTGTTAGATGCACTGGTAGAGTCCATATGCACGACGAAGAGCCTAAAAACCCCTACAAATGGAGGTGAGTATAGCCCTATCAAAAACCATGAAAAAGGAGGTGAGGCGAGTGTTAGCACCTAAATCTGCCTTAGGCTGAAGGAAGGCAAAATTCAGGGTAACCACAAACCACGCTCAGTCTGGTAGCTAGCTCTACCAGAACAGGAGAGGGCTCTCTCCGAGTCACGCTTAGCGAATAAGTAAACGGAATGGTCTGAGATGACTAACAGTGAAATATTGATCTTAGGCTAGTAAGTAAATATGGATACAAGAAGCAATTTTTTATGAATGACTGAGTTTTTGGGATGGTATGGGACCAACGAACAACAATGAGCAGAGAATTTAATACAAAGGCACAGATTACTTCGTGAGGCAAGACAAGCGGAAAGTCTAGCAATTTAGTTTGAAATAACGCAGAATGGAGGAATTTCTTAGGAGGGTGAAAAGGGCATAAGTACATGAATCCTTTTCAACAGAAGAAGAACACTGAACATGAAATTTTCCCACAGGCAGAGCAATAAAAATGAATTCTACCTTATCTAACTTAGAAAATTTCACTGGAAATGAATATGAAATGAACTGTGAAACATTACAAAATACATATGAAACATAAGAGACACATTTGCTACACTCAAAACCACATGAATCTCATGAAACAGAGCCACTGCCTTTCATTAATCCTATGTCAAAATATACAATGAAGAACTGAGTTTCTCTCCCATAGTCTCCCAGAAATTACAAGCCAACCAACCTTTTGCAAATAGTTTGCATACAATATATAGAATGTGCCACGAAGAGATAGAACACCCAAGAGTTGGAGATTTTTTCGAATCAATACAAAGTGGAAGTGGAAAGCCAACCATTAGTTACAGGTGCAGCGTTACAAAAATGACAAATGGCTTGGGTGACTTCTCGCCTTCCTTTTCCACTTGGATAGGAGCCCACCTTTAGTGAAAATGCTTCTTAAACATTGCCTTAGTTTCTAAGAAAAATATAGTGTAAATGAGAGGGCCCACCTGGAGAAAGTCGCGAATCGAAATTTCGCGAAACGGGCGCGATTTTGGCCTTTTTCTCTATATGCGCCGCGCCACTTTGGAGGCTGTTTTGAGGCACCTGCAGGAGTCCAAAATGTGCCCAAGCATGCTTGTTAGAAAGCCTGGCCTGTCTAATTTCCAACCCAAGTGGAATTTCTAAATTTGGTGCTCATTTTCCCCTCCAAATCTTCATTCTCCCAAGACTGCTTCCTGTGTGTCAAAATAGGGGCAGAGAGGTCATTTTTTGAGTGTTTTTGACCTCCTGGAGACTCAAATCATGCCCAAATTTCTTGTCCAAGCACCAGTAGTCGTGATTTTGCATGATGAATCCAAAAATGCAAACCATTTGTGATTTGGAGCTCCCAATCCTAAGCGCTGCGCCAGTGGCGCGGCGCACAGGGAGAAAAAACCTGTGTTGTGACCAAAAATTTGCCATGTGACCAAAATTGCCCCAAATTTCTTGAAATTTGGGCTGGAGATCCTCTATGAGGTGCTATGCTGGGCCAAAGAGGCTTTGGCCAATATCTAAAGTTGATCAAGCTCCCTTTTCCTCTTTTGCTTCTTGATTGCCTTCCTCAATTTCGCTTTCAAATTCCTGATTCGGGCCTTGCATACTTTGTTTCGCGCCATGTAGTGGAAAGCCATGTGTCTCAGCAATGCATGGTCCTTGTCAGCCTTGTCTAGCAGCCTCTCCAAGTGCATTTTAACTCTCTCGAGATTGGCCTCCCGATCCTCATTGATCTCTTGTTCCAATGACGTGAGCTCAACTCTTCTCCTTTGTGCAGCTTGGCGATGCTCACGAATGTTTTGTAGCTCCATGATCGCTTGTTGATCCTCCAGCCATTTGTTCCTATAATATAGATATTTCATGCTCCACTTAGCCCTCTCCAAGTCAAGGGATAAGGCTTCGATCTCTAATTTCTTCTCCTGGATGATCTCTTTGAGTTGTGCACTTGTCGGTTCTGTATCTGTCTCATCATCATGAAGGAGAATGAATTCGGTCTCCCGTTCACCTGAAGGCCCCTCATCATGCATTGGATCCTTGCCTCTATCCTGTACCTATGTTACTGATGTCAGAAGCGAGGCCCCTTCCACCCCGGGTGGAGATAACACTCGCTTTGCTGCTGCAAACAAATGCCTACTGCCTCTCTGATAGGTGATGAATACTGGCATAGTAGTGGTTTCATGGCGCTCATACCGATGAGAAGGACCACCTATCTCATGTTTAACCTCTGATAATACTTGTGAAGTGCTGAAGAGGTCACGGGAGATGAAGTCATCCCAAGTGATGCCCTGCAATCCCAACTGATGATCCACCAAAATCTGGATAAGAGCAAAGTGATAAATACTATTAAATTGCTGCTGAGGGGTCTTGTGCTGCATAAAGGTGTTCATCCTCTCTATGTTCCTGCAAATGAAAAATGGGAGGTTCATCATCTGTACCCTGGTAAAGTGCATGAGCAACCTGATGTGATAGGCATATAGACGAGAGAACCTCCCCTCACAGCTGAAGTACTTCATGATCAACTTCATGAGTGGAGCATATTCATCTTTCAAATATCTGAATGGAAAGACTCTTGTGAGATGCCTCAAGCAACTGGCCTTAATGTAAGGCTCATAATGCTGCCGATCAACTTTCTGTTTCTTGTGCCATGGTTCTCCAACATTCGGTATATCGGTTGCTAATGAGACAGTTTCGGGTGTCAGTGTGAAGGTGACCCCGGCCAAGATAGAGTGATCTCCATGTAGGTGAAGCACAAAAAGACGGTCCAACTCATGATGAACTCTAACATTAGCCACCCTTTGACAAAATTCAAAAAATGCTAGGTGCTGGAAACATGACATGGCAGGAGGGCATGCTTGTAATTCAGTGAGGGTAGTGGGCTCATCCCTAACATGTTTGCCACTCTTATGATGTCTCCTGGGAGCCTGCTCTTCTGAGGATGAGTCACTTTGTGTCTCCATCTCATACTCTGATGAATGCTGTGATGCCATGACTGATGTGTGTACTATATTTAGGATGCCCTTTGATGATGGTGTGAAGCTGGGTGCTTTTGTGATATCTGCCACCAAGGGGAACAATGAAACAAAAGGGAGTATTAGGAGGGGAGTAATGTGATGGGAATAGGGGTTATGGGGAGAAGTTTGTTTAGGGATATGTAGGGGTTTTGGGTATTTGATAGGGTAGGTTTTTGGGGTGTTATGTTGACAAATAAGAGGAGGGAAAAGAGAGTAGGGTTTGGTAGTGCTTCAGGGTAGGGATAATAGGAAAAATGAGAAAGGGAGGATAGGGAAAAATGGTAGGTGAGGGAAAAATGGTGGGTGAAAATGGAACCTTGGCCTCAATACCACAATTATGCAACCCTAGCAACAATGGCCTTTGGTGTTTTCTTGTGGTTGATTTTATGAGTTTTGTTGCATTCAAACATAGCCATAAATCACCATATCATTTATAAACTTTGATGAGCAAGTCATGTCATAGAGCCTACCTTCCAATTTGACGGGCTTCACAAGAAATTTGAGGTGATTTGGCACGGTTTTGGCCCTCTGTGGGTGTGCGTCGCGCGCAAAACCCAGTGTGCCACGCCCGTTATATGCATCACGCCCATTGAAAAAATACACTGAGGGATGGCTCTGTGTGCGCTGCGCCCCTGTGTATATGCGTCGCGCTCTTGGAACCTGCCTCCAACTCTCTACAAACATGCACTTTGCCTCTCAAACACTTTGCTATTTCTCCCTATGCACTTGATTTGCATAATGCCTCTGATTTTGGTGAAAACTTGTATATAAAGACTTGGAAGTCATGGGTTAAATTTTTGCTTCTCCAAAAACCCATTTTTCTAATGTTATATTTTGACACTTTTTCACTGATTTAAAGCAACACTGATTTTCACTTTCCCTTTGAAATTTTAGCTCAAATGATGAAATTTTTGGCACTCTTTGCCGGGATTGCATGACAGGACATTTGGCCACGGAAACCATGCCTACATTTGAAGAAATCAACTGACGAATTTTTTGAAAATTTGATCACCAATGACACTGTTTGACTTTTCTTCAAAACAGAGTTTTGAAGAACAGTCGAAGTTTATCAACATGACGATGAAACTCTCTGAATCATTACTTTGTAAGGGCCTCACTCTGGCCTGCATGGATTTACTAGAAATATTTAAAGACCAAATTGATTAATCCCTAGACCTAAAGGTCGAAAATGACTTTTGTCCATTAAAGGACCAGACCTTGACTGTCATGGACTTTGGTGATCATTGACAAAAGACCTAAGACAACAGGAGCCAGACATGAGGGGAAATGACTAGCATGACTTTTTTTCGTTAGATTATGGCATGCTCCTAGCACAATGCAGCTGAGTGAATGGAGCGGGACTCCTAAAAAATGAAATGTACAAAGAGTTTTGATCTCTGACGGAGGACTGACCAAACCGACTCTAACATTGGCTCCAATGGGGGATGGTAGTTCCTTGGAGGTGCCAAGAACAACAGATCTCTGGAAGAGTTAGACAGCGCCTTCGTCGATTGGGCTATAGAGTCATCATTTCGACAAACAACACAGGACTCTGACTCATTTATGAAACTAAAATGACCAAGAAATTGACTCAAACTTGACATTGAAATGATTTGAATACCAACTTGACAAACTCAAACCAAACTGAAATAAAAATGGTATTTACAATGACAGTGGAAGTGACGTTAATAACTCAGAAATGGTACCGCTTGAGCAACTGACCATTGATCGGCCCTCCTAGACAATCTTCCCCATTCATTTCCTTCAGAAGAAAGGCATTCTGACCCTGATATGCTGCAATCTTGAAAGGACCTTTCCAAAGATTCTCGAACTTACCGTGCTTACCTGTTTCCTCATTCCTTACATCCCACTTCAACACCTCATCATCCAACTGAAATTTATCTGCCTTTGCTTTTCTATCATAAATTTTCTTGATCTTATCCTGCAATTTGGATGTGTTCTTGAAAACTTCTTCTCTGGTCTGCTGCAAGTGGACCATTTGATTCAACCTTCTCTGCATGGGATCTTCTTCACTGCTGGCCTCCTAAAGAAGTTTGACTACCGGGGCAGTGAGATAGGTAGGAAATACTATATCCACTCCATAAACAAGCTCAAACGGTGACTTACCAATGGATTTCTTCTGGCTGACCCGATCTGCCCAAAGTGCATTGACCGACCTCTTATGCTAGCTCTTCTTATTTATTTCCAGCAGCTTCTTGATGATGTTTACCAATGATTTGTTTGAAGACTCCGCCAATCCATTGCCTTGTGGATGATAGGCAGTTGAGTGACCCAAAATGATGTGATATTTATGACAAAACTCTACCATCCTTTTTGATTTGAAAGCGGCTACGTTATCAGTGATTAACTTATTCGGGCAACCAAAGTGAGACAAGATGTTATTTTCAAGGAATGAAATTATTACTGCATCAGTAGCTTGCCTGGTGGGAATTGCCTCGATCCATTTCGTGAAATAATCTGTCGCTGTGAGGATCCATCTATGCTGACCAGAAGAAGTGGGATGAATTTCACCAATGAAATCCAATCCCCATTGCTGAAAAGGGGCACTCACCTCAATAGGCTTAAGTGGCAAAGGCTGTAACTTCTACTTTCCTTCGAAAATCTGACACTTATGACAGCGCTTGACCATCTTATATACATCAGCAAACAATGTCGGCCAATAGTACCCTGCTCTCAGAATTTTATTTGCTGTTGACTTCCAAAAAAGGTGACCACCATAGTCTCCTTGGTGGCAGTCCTCCATGACCTTCTTTGCTTCCTCTTCCACCAAACAATTCAAAAGAACACCACTGAGATCTTTCCAATAAAGTGCAGAATTTAGAATGCAAAACTTGGCAGCTTTCAACTTGAGTGTTCTTGCTTTATTTCTAGTCATGCCGGACGATGGTGACAAATTTTTAAGCACATATATGATGTTTGAGTACCATGGAGAAAGAGAAAACATTTCTAATACCTGAATTGATGATGCTTCCTCATTCTCATCGGACATAGTAGCGATCAGATTTATGTCCAAGGCATGCAAGTTTGATTCGGCCATTAACTTTGCCAATCCCTATCCTTTAACCAGTTTTGTGGGCTTTATTTCCACATCATATTCCAGCAAGGCTGTAATCCATTTGCCTTGTCTTCCTTCCGGATTGGTCTGCACTAAAACATCTTTGACAGCAGCGTTAGGAACATAGGCCAAAATATGAGAATGTAGTATATATGCCCGGAAATATTTCAATGCCTTCACAAGTGCAAGGGCTTGCTTCTCAATGATGTTGTATTTTAAGGCTGCATCTCTTATAGCTCTGCTAAAGAATGCAATGGGTCTTTCACGATCATCTCTTTTCTGCAATAATACAGCTGCCATAGTGTGCTCCGAAGCAAATGAAAACAATATGAAATCCTGAGTGTAGTCCGGGCTGACTAGAACGAGAGCTGAAGAAAGAGCCAATTTGACTAAATTGAAAGATTTTACAGCCTCCTCCATCCACTTCACTTGGCTGTCCTTCTTAAGCATGTTTGTCATCTCTCTTAGGTGCTCAGCAAGATTAGGTACAAAGCGGCGTAGAAAATTCATTTTACCATTGAAAGATTGTATCTCTTTCTTATTCCGGGGCAGATCGATTTGCTGAATTTCTTGCACATGTGCTGGGTCAATACGAATGCCATCTTTTGAGATAATGTGCCCGAGTAGTTTGCCTTCCTCCATGGCGAACAAGCTCTTTTTCAGATTCAGCGACAAGCCATATTTTCTGCACTTTTGAAAGACAATTTTTAGATGGTACATGTGCTCTTCATCAGATTTGGAAAACACCGTCAAATCGTCCAGGTACACAACCAAAAAGACATCCTTCTCATTTGCAAAAGCCAAGTCCATTGCACGCTGAAATATGGCACCCACATTCTTTAAACTGAAAGGAATTTTAGCGTAATGAAAGGTTCCCCATGGAGTGGTGAACGCTGTCTTGTCTCGGTCATCTTCATGGACAGAAACTTGGTTATATCCGGAATAACCATCAAGTAGTGACATACGAGATGCTCCCACTACTTGCTGAAGTATATGGTCCATTTTGGGCAGTGGATAATTATCTTTCAATGAAACTTTATTGAGATTTCTAAAATCAATGCATAAGCGAATCTCACCTGTCTTCTTTCGTACGAGCACCAAATTAGAGATCCAATCTGAAAATCTGATGGGAACAATGATCCCTGATTTGTACAACCTGTTTATCTCCTTTTCAATAGATGGCAACAACTTTGGATTTAGCCTTCTCAACTTTTGTCTGAATGGTTTTTGATTGGGCTTGATGGGTATAGTGTGCTGAATTATATTGGTATCATATGTCTTTAAGTCAGAATAGTCCCAAGCAAACACATCTACAAATGAAGCCAGCAAATTGATGTATTTGTCCTTGATCTTTGGCAGCAATGCTTTGGACAATTTTACCAACTTAGGATTAGCAGTTGTTCCGATGTTGACCTCTTCTACACCCTTCTCTGTTGGCTGCAATGTTGGCTTGCGGGCTACATCATCTTGATCAAAAAGTTCTTCTAAAGGTATCAAGCCTTTAGGAATAACGTTATTCTTCAGCTGCAACACGTCCATTTCATTGATCTGCACCTCATCTGTACCATTACCTTTACCATCGTCATTTTCTACATCAATTGAGGTCTCTTTGAACTTGCCTTTGTTTTGCAGAAAATCATCAATCTCCTCATCATCTTGGAACACTTGCCAATATCTCTGATTGTCTGGAACGGTTGGATGATGCTTGACATGGATTTCGAATTTATTACTAGAGTTCATTGGGATCTTCAAACTACTTGTTGCCTTAGCAAGAGCATCAACAATACTATTTTGCATACGAGGCACACATGTCAAGGTGTATTCTGAAAATAATTTTAGGATGTCTAGGATTGCATTACGGTAAGCCCGCATCCGAGGATGCTTTGCTTGATACTTTCCTCTGACCTGCTTAATTACCAATTCGGAGTCGCCATATACTAAAATCCTCTTAGCATTAAGCTTTCTTAGAATCTTTAGGCCAGCAATCAGAGCTTCATACTCAGCTTCATTGTTTGAACACTCAGAAGCCAACTTGTAAGAGCATACCCACACATTACTAGGCACTTTGTTCAGGGCGGAGAAAGGACTGCGTACCCAAATTCCAATTCCAACGCCATCATTGTAGAAATTTTGAATAATTTAACACATATTCAACAGAGATTATCCTGATCATGTACTATTGTGGAATACATACACAATACATAAGCTCCTCTACATTGATCATCAATATAGCAACATCAATAACAATAAAACATCAAGAGCATTCACACATTAACACAGTATGTAACCTGGGGAAAGCATCTCGCTAAAACCCCACACTATCTGTATATTAATGATTGAGACCATGTAACATTACAAAGTACAATTCTTATCACAAGCAATCTAGTACCAGCTTCACCTGTTACACACAATACAGCTAAGATCTGATCTCCAAATCTATTCCACTGCTTGCCTGCCTCGACTGCTCAATACCTGCTCAAGAACGAATGAGAATGGTCTACCAAACTCGTATTTCACCTCCAAAGAATCACTCACAATGTGTAAGACGTGAGCAGAAGCTACAAACTGGGCAAATACATGAGCAAACTCATTGGCATACTCAATCCCTTGATTGTGAAAGATCTGATGCACAACCATAGTCACAACTAATAACAATCTGATTCTCTAACACCTGTCCCTGCTGAACTGAACATGTACTGACATGCAACTGAGTTAACTGATGTATTCTATAGTTGTATTATGACTTAATAATTAGTTTAACAACTCATCATTAGTATATTTGCAGTTAGACTAACTACAACTAGTTTAACCAAGTCAAACTGAACACAACTCCATCAACTCCACAATCAACTCCACCAAACTCAACTGATTGAGTTCTAACTGAAGTCATGCATGCAACAACTCAACTGGCTCATAAGAAAAGCATACTTCCTTCTAACAACTGCATGGGCCACATCTGTAGCTCAAACTGAAGTGCTCCAAGAGAATAAGATCAAGTTTATAGTCCAAATATTATTATGAGACAATAATATTTGACTTTTCTATTTTTGACAGCCAGTCTAAAAATAGACTTTGATCACCCACACTTTGATCACCCACACTTTGGTCACCCACATTGTGATCACTCACACTGTGATCACTCACACTGTGATCACCCACACTGTGATCATCCACACTGTGATCAAAAATAGAACTTGCACCATAATTTGCCTGCGGGCCCACTTAGTGAAGGCAACTCTTTTCACTAAGCTCCATCATCTTGTTGCAATCTCAACAATCATTTCCCACTGCTCCATCGAAATCCATGGTCCAAAAACCTTCTTCCTCCTCTTGCAAGTGCTGGAAATCTGTTTGCTGTGCCTTGTCTGCTTGCTGTCCATTACTTTCAGCTGATTGCCCAACAGTGTTCTGCTGTTCTTGTCCTTCTTTCTTTAAAATTTCTCTGAAATTTTATGTTATTTCCAGAATATCATCTGCTTCAACTAACTGAATATTTATATCATTGAAACTATCAGAATACAAATCAAAAGACTCTATATCTGTATGTACATAATTAATCGGATGATTTATTGGTTTCTCCTTGCTTGTGGTCATGTATTTCATTTTTTGTTCCCGATACAATTTCCTCATTTGTCCAAACACCGGAATCGTTGCATAGGAGAAATCTAGCTATAGTGTCCCTTTCAATTTCGTACCCAAGACCTGGAAAGAAGCATGCCAAACCTGGGAGGAATATCTGCTACAACAACATCCATTAAAAACTTCTTCATTGGGAGCTGATCCAGACTCACAACCAAGTCTTTGATGAGTCCTATACATCTTACTCTGCTGGAATCAAATGAATAGAGATCATGGTATTGTTGGGTGATGTCCAGACCAAGCTTATCCATGATAGCTTGGGCATGAGATTGTGAGAAGCTCCAGAATCGAACATGGCATTATGTAACACAAAATCATGCAACCTTAAACTGATATAAAAGGGTGGCACATCAATATCAAGAGACTCACCATTTGATGCTGGCCCAAAAATCATTTCAGGTTGATCGTCTTCAACATTCACCATGTCGGACATTGGGTCCAAATTCAACATTTTAGAGACTTGCCCTCTATAACTGTTGTTCCTCATTATTTCAGTCAAGGGGATGGATACCTTTAATTTAGAAATCTCATTCTCTAAATTAAAAGCGGGAATATTTTCTACCTCTTTGACTGGGATTTCTTTCTTTTCCTTTTCTTTCGATGCAACTTGCTGATGTGATTGTTCTACTGATGGTGATTTGCTGCTCTCCGGACCAACCGCCTCCTTTCCTTTCCTTTGTGTAACTAATGAATCATTCTTTGATGCCTCAACATCCTTCCTTTTCTGAATTGGTTTGATTGGCACATCTCTGTTTCTAAGTGAATATCATTGTTGCTGGGTGGACAGAGCATTCATATAGCCTCTTTGGTACTCATCTGATTTTTCCTCCAAGATGGTGTCGTTTGCTAGAATGAAATCTACATCTTTGTGTACAGCCGAACTTTCTGCATACTCCTCCTCCTCAGTGAGATAAATAGGTAAATCATCAGGAATAAAGAGGTGGTTTTCTTCACCTATTATATTCCTATCCTCATCTGACTCTGGTCCATGCACAAAATTTTGTTGCAAAGGTGTTTGTACTGGCTGTTGTGCTATCTACTCTTGGGCTCGCTGATTTCTCTGTCTTATTCTATATTGTGGCTATTGTTGGCCATGAAAGTTAGGATTTCTAACTTGTGGCTCTGATTTGTCAAGTTTCACCCTTTCAAGCATCTGCTCTACCTTCTTGAGTAATTGATCCATTGAGGAAGACTCTTCCTTGACTGTGACCTTGTTTTTTGCTTTCACTCTAGCTCTTTTGGACAACAGATTTGCTTCAACGCTGACCGCTATCTTCTGCATGTCTTCCATTGTGGCCGGTTCTCTTTCTCTCCGTTGATAAGCCATGTCAGCATCAAAACCATCCGGGAACTTCACCATGGCTAGTCCCACAGGTGGCCTTATATGATCTGGAATTTCGTTATAAACTGAATTGAATCTAACGCAACAATCTTGGACCGACTCACCATCGTTTGATTTGCTCATATTCAGCCAAAATTTGAAGAGGATTCTTTTTCACTTCCCATCGGTTTAAAAATTGTCTTTGTAGGTCGGCCAAGGTAGCGATACTTTCCGCCGACAAACCTCTGAACCATTTCCTCACTTCACCTGCAAATGTCTGTACAAAGAGTCTCATTGCCACATTCTCCACATCGATCTCATGAAGTTCATAGAAATCTGCCATTCTGTCCACATGTTACTGAGTAGTAATGCTGTTAGGAGTGCCATCAAAAAATGGGATTTTTCTTTGATAATCTGCAGGCATATCATCTAGAACTTGAGGTAGAACAAGGGGTGAAAAACGGGCAGCCATCACTCTTGGTGGATTTGGCCTTGGAGGTGTTGGAGGAGCACAGTTTGTAAGGGGCTAGCAATTGGAGTTTGAAACTGAGCTATAATGTAATTATCAATTGACTGGTTAGCACCTTCCGTCTCTAGGTCTACAAGAAATTGTGGATTAGGGATAGTATAGTCAACAACCCTTTCGGATTTGGTTTCGAAAAACGATAGTTTAAACTTCTCATCAAACTCAAGCTCTTCAAGATACTCAAAAATGTCAGGGCATGAATGGGATTTGAACACGGGAGTTATAGTGCTCTCTTGAAGAATGAGTCTTGGAATCAAGTTGGGGTTTTCATAAATATGAGGAGGATCCGGATCTGGATTGGCTCCGGTATATCGTCTTGAAGCCAGTGTGCTATTTTCGAAAAAATCAGAAGGACATGAACAACTTACTCAGCCTATCAAATCCTAAAATTATCATCCGGAAGCTTAGAATTATCAAGAAGTAAGGGGATTAATTTTGTTCCCCAGTATGGTCACCACTATGTTAGCACCTAAATCTGCCTTAAGCTGAAGGAAGGAAAAATTCAGGGTAACCACAAACCACGCTCAGTCTGGTAGCTAGCCCTACCAGAACATGAGAGGGCTCTCTCCAAGTCACACTCAGCGAATAAGTAAAGGGATGGTTTGAGATGACTAACAGTGAAATATTGATCTTAGGCTAGTAAGTAAATATGGATACAAGAAGCAATTTTTTATGAATGAATGAGTTTCTGGGATGGTATGGGACCAACGGACAGCAATGAGCAGAGAATTTAATACAAAGGCACAAATTACTTTGTGAGGCAAGACAGGTGGAAAGTATAGCAATTTAGTTTGAAATAATGTGGAATGGAGGAATTGCTTAGGAGGGTGAAAAGGGCATAAGTACATGAATCCTTTTCAACAAAAAAAGAACACTGAACATGAAAATTTTCCCACAGGTAGAGCAATAAAAATGAATTCTACCTTATCTAACTTAGAAAATTTCACTGGAAATGAATATGAAATGAACTGTGAAACATTACGAAATACATATGAAACATAAGAGACACATTTTATACACTCACAACCACATGAATCTCATGAAACAGAGTCGCTGCCTTTCATTAATCCTCTGTCAAAATATACAATGAAGAACTGAGTTTCTCTCCCATAGTCTCGCAAAAATTACAAGCCAACCAACCTTTTGCAAATAGTTTGCATACAATATATAGAATGTGCCATGAAGAGATAGAACACTCAACATTTGGGGAGTTTTTCGAATCAATACAAAGTGGAAGTGGAAAGCCAACCATTAGTTACAGGTGCAGCGTTACAAAAATGACAAATGGCTTGGGTGATTGTTTGCCTTCCTTTGCCACTTGGATAGGAGCCCACCTTTAGTGAAAATGCTTCTTAAACATTGCCTTAGTTGCCGAGAAAAATATAGTGTAAACGAGCAAGCCCACTTGGAGAAAGTCGCGAATTGAAATTTCGCGAAACGGGCGCGATTTTGGCCTTTTTCTCTATATGCGCCGCGCCACTTTGGAGGCTGTTTTGAGGCACCTGCAGGAGTCCAAAATGTGCCCAAGTGTGATTGTTGGAAAGACTGACCTGTCTAATTTCCAACCCAAGTGGAATTCCTGAATTTGGTGCTCATTTGCTGCTCCAAATCTTCATTCTCCCAAGACTGCTTCCCGTGTGTCAAAATAGGGGCAGAGAGGTCATTTTTTGAGTGTTTTTGACCTCCTGGAGACTCAAATCATGCCCAAATTTCTTTTCCAAGCACCAGTAGTCGTGATTTTTCATGTTGAATCCAAAAATGCAAACCATTTGTGATTTGGAGCTCCCAATCCTAAGCGCCGCGCCAGTGGCGCAGCGCACAGGGAGAAAAAACCTGTGTTGTGACCAAAAATTTGTCATGTGACCAAAATTGCCCCAAATTTCTTGAAATTTGGGCTGGAGATCCTCTATGAGGTGCTATGCTGGGCCAAAGAGGCTTTGGCCAATATCTGAAGTCGATTGAGCTCCCTTTGCCTCTTTTGCTTCTTGATTGCCTTCCTCAATTTCGCTTTCAAATTCCTGATTCGGGCCTTGCATACTTTGTTTCGCGCCATGTAGTGGAAAGCCATGTGTCTCAGCAATGCATGGTCCTTGTCGGCCTTGTCCAGTAGCCTCTCCAAGTGCATGTTAACTCTCTCGAGATTGGCCTCCCGATCCTCATTGATCTCTTGTTCCAATGACGTGAGCTCAACTCTTCTCCTTTGTGCAACTTGGCGATGCTCACGAATGTTTTGTAGCTCCATGATCGCTTGCTAATCCTCCAGCTATTTGTTCCTCTGCTCCAGATATTTCATGTTCCACTTAGCCCTCTCCAAGTCAAGGGATAAGGCTTCGATCTCTGATTGCTGCTCCTGGATGATCTCTTTGAGCTGTGCACTTGTCGGTTCTGTATCTGTCTCATCATCATGAAGGACAACGAATTCAGTCTCTCGTTCACCTGATGGCTCACCTGAAGGCCCCTCATCATGCATTGGCTCCTTGCCTCTATCCTGTACCTATGTTGCTGATGTCGGAAGTGAGGCCCCTTCCACCCCGGGTGGAGATAACACTCGCTTTGCTGCTGCAAACAAATGCCTACTGCCTCTCTGATAGGTGATGAATACTGGCATAGTAGTGGTTTCATGGTGCTCATACCGATGAGAAGGATCACCTATCTCATGTTTAACCTCTGATAATACCTGTGAAGTGTTGAAGAGGTCATGGGAGATGAAGTCATCCCAAGTGATGCCCTGCAATCCCAACTGATGATCCACCAAAATCCGGATAAGAGCAAAGTGATAAATACTATTAAATTGCTACTGAGGGGTCTTGTGGTGCATGAAGGTGTTCATCCTCTCTATGTTCCTGCAAATGAAAAATGGGAGGTTCATCATCCGTACCCTGGTAAAGTGCATGAGCAACCTGATGTGATAGGCATATAGACGATAGAACCTCCCCTCACAGCTGAAGTACTTCATGGTCAACTTCATGAGTGGAGCATATTCATCTTTCAAATATCTGAATGGAAAGACTCTTGTGAGATGCCTCAAGCAACTGGCCTTAATGTAAGGCTCATAATGCTGCCGATCAACTTTCTGTTTCTTGTGCCATGGTTCTCCAACATTCGGTATACCGGTTGCTAATGAGACAGTTTCGGGTGTCAATGTGAAGGTGACCCCGACCAAGATAGAGTGATCTCCATGTAGGTGAAGCACAAAAAGATGGGCCAACTCATGAGGAACTCTAACATTAGCCACCCTTTGACAAAATTCAAAACATGCTAGGTGCTGGAAACATGACATGGCAAGAGGGCATGATTGTAATTCAGTGAGGGTAGTGGGCTCATCCCTAACATGTTTTCCACTCTTGTGATGTCTCCTGGGAGCCTGCTCTTCCGAGGGGAGTAATGTGATGGGAATAGGGGTTATGGGGAGAAGTTTGTTTAGGGATATGTAGGGGGTTTGGGTATTTGATAGGGTAGGTTTTTTGGGTGTTATGTTGACAAATAAGAGGAGGGTTTGGTAGTGCTTTAGGGTAAGGATAATAGGCAAAATGAGAAAGGGAGGATAGGGAAAAATGGTAGGTGACGGAAAAATGTTGGGTGAAAATGGAACCTTTGCCTCAATACCACAATTATGCAACCCTAGCAACAATGGCCTTTGGTGTTTTCTTGTGGTTGATTTTATGAGTTTTGTTGCATTCAAACATAGCCATAAACCACCATATCATTTATAAACTTTGATGAACAAGTCATGTCATAGAGCCTACCTTCCAATTTGACAGGATTCACAAGAAATTTGAGGTGATTTGGCACGATTTTGGCCCTCTGTGGGTGTGCGCCGCATGCAAAACCCAGTGCGCCGCGCCCGTTGAAAAAATACACTGAGGGGTGGCTCTGTGTGCGCCGCGCCCTCTGTGTGCACCACGCCCCTGTGTATATGCGTCGCGCTCCTGGAAACTGCCTCCAACTCTCTCCAAACACGCACTTTGCCTCTCAAACACTTTGCAATTTCTCCCTATGCACTTGATTTGCACAATGCCTCTGATTTTGGTGAAAACTTGTATATAAAGACTTGGAAGTCATGGGTTAAATTTTTGCTTCTCCAAAAACCCATTTTTCTAATGTTATGTTTTGACACTTTTTCACTGATTTAAAGCAACACTGATTTTCACTTTCCCTTTGAAATTTTAGCTCAAATGATGAAATTTTCGGCACTCTTTGCAGGGATTGCATGACAGGACATTTGGCCACGGAAACCATGCCTGCATATGAAGAAATCAACTGACGACTTTTTTGAAAATTTTATCACCAATGACACTGTTTGACTTTTCTTCAAAATAGAGTTTTGAAGAACAGTCGAAGTTTATCAATATGACGATGAAACTCTCTGAATCATTACTTTGTAAGGGCCTCACTCTGGCCTGCATGGCTTTACTGGACATATTTAAAGACCAAATTGATTAATCCCTAGACCTAATGATCGAAAATGACTTTTGTCCATTAAAGGACCAGACCTTGACTGTCATGGACTTTGGTGATCATTGACAAAAGACCTAAGCCAGCAGGAGCCAGACATGAGGGGAAATGACTAGCATAACTTTTTTCGTCAGATTATGGCATGATCCTAGTGGAATGCAGCTGATTGAATGCATCGGGACTCCTAAAAAATGAAATGCATAAAGAGTTTTGATCTCTGACGGAGGACTGACCAGACCGACTCTAACAGCGAGTCCTATCAAAACCCCTGCAAATGGAGGCGAGGCTAACCCTATCAAAAACCCTACAAAAAGAGGTGAGGCCAGCCCTATAAAAATCCCTAAAATAGGAGGTGAGGTTGGAACTCTCCCTGTAATTCAAGAGGGAAAACAATGCAAAAATGATTTTGTCGACAGAGTCGAGCAGTTAACCTCCTGCTCCTCATTTGAACTGCTTGTAACAATTACCTATCTCTAACCCTCATTGTGTTTACTTCCCTCTTCGTTTTCATAATTTTACCTCTACTATTTGAACGAATTGTCTTAATTTATAACTTAATTGAAAAAATTGTCTTAATTTCTAGCTTACGACAATTAAAATAGTCTTAATTTTTAAATTAAAATAATAATTTAGGGTTTTAAGACAAAATATCAGTTTGGCCTTAAAAAAAATGTTTTAAAATATCCTTTTCTATAGTGATATAATGTTTGTGGTTGTTTAATCATTTAGTGTCTTTATCAATAGTTAAGGTAACCTTATTAATCAATGAGGATTACTACTAATTTTTTCTATTCATGAGGATTACCTTAAGATGTTTGTGCATAATTTGGGTGTAAGTCTAAAAGAATCCAACAGACAATGCTACCCTTGAGTGCTCTAAAGAAGACAAAGATTAAAATATAAATCAAATTATACAGGGTCGTGATGGTTTTCCTAATTAAAACACATGTAGTGTTTAGATGGAAAAGTAGCAAAGAATATGCACCATATATGAAAGTAAAAGTTAAATAAGTGCATTATAATGACAACATAATCCTTATAGCATGATAACATATACAAAACAACCACATGAACTCGAAGAGCTATAAAATAAGCATATTAGAATCCATTTCATATGTGAATGAAGTGTTATAAAGTAAACCATAGAGACACTATACCATGGGCTACCCTATCAAGTTCTTGCATGCAATAGTGGAAGTGTTATCAAGTTTGAAATGGATGAGGGTACATGATAAGAAGCTCTTGACACCTATATAAGTAAATCCACCCTCTAGAATGAGGACTTGCACCTCTCCTTTATAGAATAGAATAGGAGGAGAGAGAATGTAGTCGAAGAAAGAGAAGATGATGAAATTATGGTTAAAGTCCTATGTGCTAGATCATTTTGGATGTCACAATTCCTCTCTAGAGAATTTTCTCTTTGAAAACTAGGTTTGTTGAGAGTACACACTTGCTGAAAACACTTTGTATGTTTTTCCCTTAATTGACATATATGTTGAAAGTATATTTAGTGAGGTGCATGTATTCTAAAATATGTGTTGTTTTAGAACATAATACTCATGATAACACATTAAATGTATTAGAAACAAGTCAACACAACACTATGGCACTACTTCTCCACGATATCTATTTTTTTCTTATTGTGAAGTTCCAACCTATTGGAAATAGTTCAATATGGTGCCCCCTTCGTAGTAACTTGTTGTTTTCCTTTAGTAACCATATATATCTATTGATTGTTTTTTGTATGTATGAAATACAAACATTGCCTAGAATAATCCTCCTTGAGCACACCCTCTCCAAGATTGTTCACTGTTTTCATGGTTGAAACATGAAAGCTGCCAATAATAATCCCTTTTAATTACATCACCTCTCAATATTTTCCTTTCTCATTGTAATAATTAGCATGTGTGGATGAATGCAGGTCTAATTCAACTTCACTAAGAAAAGAAACCTTTCATATGATGTTGGCCTTCCTTTACCAACCCTTACTCAACCCTCTAACTTGGCCTTCTTTAGGACTACATCTCTCTTAGCCTCCTTGATCAAATTAGCTCCTTCTCACTTGATGTTATTACCTTCATACTAATTCCTACTTAAATAGCTTTTCCTAGATAGGCCTCTTAGGAACCCTCTATAACTTACGAGTTTTATCCACTTAGACCTTAGGAAATATTAATTTTCCTTTTTAATTTTCTTTTAGATTTTAAACCCCCATCTTGGGTCCAAAACCCCTTCGCTTGAATTCTTTTCCCACAAAGCCTTTTGTGACCAAACTCACACAAACCCATCTCACTAGGCTTGTGGAGTACCTCCCAAGCTACATAATTCAACAACATAGTCTAGTTGTAGTAATTGTAACTTGTTCAAGCTCTTGTAGTCAAGCAAGGACTTGGTTGGGTTCCCAAGTTGAAAATTAAGTAAGGGTAGTTGTGAGGGCATGATAGCTAGGGAGGGTTAGGGCATGACAAGGAATGAAAAGGCATGCTAACACATGTTAGAAAATATCAATGCATGCTGAGGAGTGTTAGGGAGTGCTAAGGCATCACAAGGGAGAACTAGGTCAAAATGCATGGAAATGAACAAATAAGAGTGTGTGCCAAGGAGTGCTCATGAATTAAAGTGTGCCAAGGACAAAGTGCATTAGGAGAAGTTCATAATATGATTTTCAAGATACAAGCCTACGTTTGCGATAAGGGGCTTGACATAGAAGTTTTAGACAAAGGGAGACTTTTTGCTACGCACAACACTATTTTTCCTTTAGCCATTATTTGTATATGACATGTGGCACATTTTGTCCAAATGCTCATGTTTTAAACTATTTTATACAGTTTCATATTACACGTTATTGTGCATAAGTTTTGGGGCAGTCAACTTCTATTGGCTTATATCATGTGTGTCTTGTGTATCTTGTGGTTCTTACAAACTCTTAGTTAATTCTCTATTTATATAAACTGGGCATACATCTGAAATATTGTCTGTGCAAGCTATGTTTCTTAGTTGTTTTATATCCATGACTAGATGCAATCCTTGTCTTGGTAAGTTCTTAAGTGGGACAATTTGAGCTTGGACATGAGTTCCCTAAGATGGCTTATAGACAATTCCTAGGTGAACAAGGCACAATGTACTTGTATTAGGTGCAATTGGTCTAGTTATTGCAACCGAAGCAGACCAATGTCACATGAAATGCAGTAGCTAAGGACTTGATTGGGTTCCCAAGTCGCAAAAACATGTGAGGATAGTTGTGAGGGTATGAGTGCCAAGCCATGCGAGGGAATGCTAACATGTGCCAGATAGAGTGAAGGCGTGTCAAATATGCTAATATGTGCCAAGTACTAAGGCATGCCAAGATGGGCAAGGGTGTCACAATATATGTTAGGGACTGTTAAGGTAAAAAAAAAGAGAAACAAGTTAAACTAAAAGGAAATTAACACATAAGAGGGTTAATAAGTCATCAATTTACCTTTTCCAAGATGGTCATTCTAGGCACACCAACACTAGGTTCCAATGGGTGCCAAGTGTTAGATAATTCTAAGTGCCAAATATTCTTCTGTTACTTATCATTTACTTTCCAATAATTGATCTCAAATAACTTTAATATTAATCCATGCCAAACCATACCAATGCATCTCAATGAATGTTAGACATGCTAAGACTTGCCAAGAAACAACATGTCCCAAGTGCCAATATGTGTTAGGGAGTGATACACGTATTTCTATGAAGTGGCAGGGCATGTCGAAGAGTGCTAAGGTATGCTAGAGAGTGATAATGCATGTTGAGGAGTTTTAGGGAGTACTATGGAAACACAATGGAGCACTAGGTCAAAATGCATGGAAGTGAATGAATATGAGGGTGTGTTAGGGTGTGTCAATGAGTGTTAGTTGGCATGCCAAGGAGGGAGTGACAAGGTATGTTGAGCATTGGTAAGGCATGCTAGGGAATATCAGGGCATGTTAAGAAGTGCCAGAGTGTGTTAGGGAGTTCCAGTGTGTGTTAAAATGTGCCAAATAGTGCCAAGTCATGCCAATACATGACATATGCTAAGGCATGCTAGGATGTGTAGGGTGTCAGGGTATGCCAATATGTGTCAAGGAGTGTTAAGGAAACATAAGGAAGAACCAAGCTAAAATGCAAGGAAATGAACACATAAGAGGGTTAATAAGTCAATAGTTTATATTTTTCAAAAGGGGCATGATAGGCACACTAATAATACATTCCAAAACATGCGAAGCGCCAATGTGTTCCAAGTGCTAATGTATGTTAATGCATTCCAAAGTGTTCCAGGGCATGCTAGGGACTACAGGGCATGTCAACACATGTTAGGAGAGTGCTATGCTATGCTAGGGCCTACCAACATGTGCTTGGGTGTCCTAGTCATGGAAATATTTTCTAGGTACAAAGATGTTCCAAGACATGCAAGGTGCCAAGGAATGTTAGTGTGGGCCAAAACATGTTAATATGTGCCAAGAGTGTTGAGGAGTGCTAGGTCTCTCTCATTAATATAATTGAAAAATATTGATTATGTATTAAATAATATAGTACCTACACACACTAATGGAACTTTATCTAAAGGGAATTTGCTAGATAATAAACCTATCAAGCATGGTGAGTCCACTCCAAGGGTTCCTTCGATGTGGAGAAGGTAAGTCCATGGGTCTTTGTCAAATCTCCAATAAATCAAGAGACTCCCAAAACTCCATCCTTGCACAAATATTGTATGAAAAAATGTGGGACCAACAATGCCTATTGCTATAAACCCTCCTTACCGAACAATAACATGCCTAACAACAACTAAAAATATGTTTTTTTTTTAGTATTATTGTGCATCGATCCATATTTACTTTCATGGCAGGTCTTCAACGTTGATTGTGGAAATAGCTATAGATTCCAACGGATCAACTACTTGAGAGTAGATATCAAGTGAGGTAGTTTTAGTCCAAATGAATAAAATCTTATCATCCATCTGCATACGATTTTTAGAAATAGGTTGGTTTGAGTTTCATCAATCTATTAGTTCTTGGTGGTGCATTAAAGGATTGACATTAAGATATTTTTTAATGGATTAAATATGTGCAGGTGGGCATACATAGCATTCCATCCACCTAGAAGAATAGATAATGATATTTAAAATTACTAGAACTCTTGGATAAAGAAAGAGCTTGTTAAGGGTGAGATAATCTCAAATGATATTGAGGCTTCCAAGGTACATATTAATTTTCCATAGTTCTTGTTCGAAGAATATGCATCTCTTAGCAATGAGAGTAAGCTGCTAAAAATTCAAGAATTTTAACCATCTCTAGAAACAAAAAATGTAAGAACAATAATTTTCAATATATATTACAATGGAACAATGATCTACAGGTTCAAGGAATCCTAGTTTCAAAGAAAATGCATGTCTACAATAGCTTGAACCCAATTGAATACTCCTTTTGTTATAATACAAATTCATAAAAAATTAATGGAATTACACTACATCATCCATGAATGAGAGTGATAACGTGAGATCCCCGAATATGGCACTATTAATTTATTCTCATCATGAAACATTGGATCTTGTTGATCATGCTAACATAGCTAGATTGTTGGAATCTAGTTCCAACTATAATGGGGTTGTTTTAGGATATTTCAAGAGCTTATGCAACGATGAACATTATAACCATGGCACTCAAAATAGTTGTAGCTATTTGCCTCCACTTTGTGATGCCAGTGAAGAATATGCAACCATTGATTTAAAAGATAGTGACAACAATTCACTAAGATATCTAGAGAAAAACCAAAAAAATGAGATCAATATAGCCCAAGAAACATTAGAATAAAATGTGAACAAAGTAATTTAATATGCAAGAAGTGGAAACAATGATATAACCAATAAATTGAAGATAATAAACCAAACACTAGGAACGAAGCATTTTTCAGCATACAAATTTTTGCACTACCTCATTGTCCACTCTAGGAAAGGTCTTTATTGAAGATATAGAAGCTTCATTTACATCAAAATATTCTTTCCAAATCATGAATACATTTAGATAGACTTACAAATTTTTATCAAATGATCTAGAATATAAAATATCAGTATGAAAACAATGATCAAATGGGAAAAGGGGTAGATTTTAAATGTGTGTAAGAAACAACTCTTGAGTTCAAAAACCTACATTGTAGTTATACCCTCATTCAAGATCTTCATGCATAGCTCACTAAATGTGTATCAAGAGGCTGTTAGTCTCTTGGCTATAGAATTGAACTATTTTATTTGTAACTCAGAGAAATAGAAAGGTTGTGGAGACAAGCCACATTCTTATTCTTTCACTAGGCCATGACAAATGAATAAAGAAAATAGTATCAACCCCTTGGAAAAGGAAAGTTGAGAAAAGAAAATACCATGAACAAACAAATAATATAATGATTTGAAGGGCTAAAAAGCATACCACCCATAACAAACCTTTCCATCCAAATATTATTCTATGTTAGGCCACAACAAAACATTTCGATGGAAAATTCAAGTAGCCTACGACTACAAAGGAAATTCAAAGCCCAAATTCTTGTTCCACTTCTAATTTTACACAAAATTAACTCATATTTAAAGGTATCACCATATCTTAAACCAAACAAAATTAAAAAAAGAAAAGATATCCTTTGGAGAAATAGGATCATCAAATGAAATTGAACCATACATTTTAATGAACCTTATTTTATATATTAATACTAGGATGAACATATTTTTCTATTGGAAAGAGAGAAAATTTCATATACACTAACGAATCCTTATACATGAACTTCATTCGAATGAGTTAACAAAAATTAATGGCACCAGGAGAGTGATGATATTATGTTTTTGGTAGAGATATTTTATCTCTTCCTCCAACACCAAGATTCTTCTTGTCTATTGCAATAAAAATGGAAATCCCCAATGGAGATCGTGGCCTTCACAACTTGACGCAGGAAAAACCTGTGATACCCATAGTATGCATATAAAATGCATAATCTTGTATGTCCTAGGAATTTCAATGACCTGCCTGGTCATATGCCTCCACTAATTTAGGTTTAAGGACCCTTATGTAAAATCCCATGCGGAACAATTTGATACTAAACCCAATATGTCCCTTAAGCAATCCTTTTTCATTGGGACTTTATACACCCTCTTCATTAAACCTTCATTAATCCTTATGGACACACATATAACCAAACCCTACTCTTTCACATTGATTATATTTGGACTTAACCCCATAAACCTTCAATTGCTTTATTTCTATTATAATCCTTATATAATAGAAATACTCCACAAAGCGTACATGAACCATACCTTTTCCACGCTTTCCTCAGCCTTTTCAGATTTACCAATGCTTTCCTTTATCACAATCGCATGATCCAAAGACTCTTAAGAATCTGCATTTAGAACTTCCGATCTGTGGGATGCGATCACACTTTCCACCGTTAATTTCGTCCACCGGATCAACGTTTGTCGCAATCTCGCATCGTACCAAATTTTGACTTCGTCGCCTCTCACATGCGATATGCGATAACACAACTGGACTTGAAATGGAATCAAACCACACCTATAACATTCTCGGGTCCGCTCTCCACAAGTATTATCACTCAATCTCCACCATCGATCTTACGTTTAATCTGACGGTTGATGTCCTTTCCGATCAACAGATTTGGTCGATGATTCTGCACCATAGATCAAAACCCATTTGATTCGATGGTATGTAATGATATCGCATCAGAAAATTGCACGATGTTTAACCAGTCTTACAGAGCCAATATATATTATAAACCTTAACCTATAAATATCCGGGTTTTCCCTTGAAGTTAAAGTCCGATAAAATTAAAACTCGATATCCATTAGATAACGGAATCCATCAGATCCTACGGTCTGCAGCCCTTCAACTAGCATGCGGATTATCAAGCTCTCAACCCCCATAGTGGACTATGAGGTAAGCAACTGAATTTTGTGATCGACAACTAAGAAAAATAGTGGACATTCAATTGCAATCAAGGCATCCATTACTCTCTACCCCTGCTCAGTTGTTAATCACCATAAATCTACCAGATCTATCTATCTGACGGTCTAGATCAATTCCCACCTTTCTCCTTCCGCAAATACTTAGATTGAATCTCCATTGTTTATTTCTTGGTTCCATTATGTGCGACTTAATCCTGGGCGCTTATCATGAACAAATCTTGTCCATTGATCATATAGATCCAACGACTCCTGTGCGTCAACACTTCACATCTTTTCTCTTCTCCTCATTTTGGTTTTTATGCTATTTCTTCAATGTTCTTCTGTGGTTTTGGGTTTCTTCAGAGTTCTGGTCCTTCCGCTGTTCTGCAATGCAACTCTCTCCTGAGCTTAACTTTGCATGTTTCTTTAATCACTGTCCCTCCAGAGCTTTACTTTGATCATTCAATTGGATTCAATGATCCATACAATCCTCCATATCATTCTTCTTCTCTGTGTTTTGTTGAACTCCACCTTCATACAAATACTATGCAGAACCTCTAAATCACACACAATGTATCCTTCAATACTCAAACCACACATAAACTCAGAATTGAGTTGTTTGTATTAATAAACAGGTATTTACACAATTTCTTCTCTCAGGCCTGATTTCCAATATCAGTGGCCTCTGTTTCACAATCTTCCCGTAGGCTTACAATTCAAACCTCTAACTACTAACTTGACTTGCCTAACTAGCTAACCAACCCCTGACTATGCCTTTTAGGCTTATATTTATACAAAAGGGATTCTTCAACCAATTCCTGGTTTAGATCCATAATCATCTCAACAAAACCCTATAATCTCTTCCTTATCTCTAAGGATCCTCTCTAATCCACAAAATCATGAATTAGCTCCTAATCTAAGATTTACAATTAATTCTCAAATCTCCCAATTACCCTGATTCTCTCATGTTCTCCTACATTCAAGAATATTTACTAATATGCCTCACTATACTCAATTAAATCCCTATTATAGATTTTCTCATTAAAATCACTCAAAACATTAATAATTACATTAATTCAAAACATATAAAACCAACTTACTTGAAAACACAAGACCCCCTATGTCTACTAAGATACAATGATATTATTGAGTTGAATGCTCCTACAACAAACTCTCAAGGTTGAAATTAATCATCATCTCTTGATCATGTGCTTCTGATCTGTGTTCTCCTAGATCCCATATTTTGTTCTGTAGTCTGTCCTTGATTGCTACTATTGTTTGTTGTTGTTCTCCAGGTTTCCACAGTTTATGCTGCATTGCCCCACTAACTATGCTTTCACAATTTGCTGCTGTCTTTTTCTTGTTGCTGCTTTTCTTTTTTTCTGTTGTCTCCTTTATTTGAGACTCTTTTCTCATCAAATCCATCATCAGTTCAATTTCTATGTCCAAATCACTTCTTTGCTGGACTCTTTCCTCTTCCTCTCTTGCATATCCTTTGCAATGTTCATCAGGTTCTTTCTTTCCTACTAGTTCTTTCAGCCATTTCTCCAGTAGCTCCAATTCTATCTCCCATTCATTGATCCTTTAATGATATTTTAGTTGTTCTTATTTATTGACTGCCTCAATAGCTTCTCTGGTTATCTCCATTGTGCCTATCATCATGATGGAATGATGATCCTTTACTATGTTTTCAACTAACATAGTCTCTTCTTTAAATTTGCCTTTAATTTTCTGTTGGTTACCTTCACTTTGTAGTTGTTGGTTCCTTACTTCCACCTTTACATCCTTACCCTCTTGTTTCTTTTGAACTTCCATTTCACTCCCAAATAACTTCTATTCAATTTATTTGATCACATCATCACACTCATTCATTCTATTCTCTGTTCCTGCAAACAAACTACTGGTTTGTAAATTAAAACACTCTTTTGTCTCCATGTCTTTTAAAGACCCTCTGCTACTGTTAAGTACTGTTGTAACCACTTCTTTTCTATTGCCATTTCCTCCTAGCAACTTCTCTAGCAATTTAATTTCCTCCTTACATTTAGCAAGTGTCTTATCATAATGCTCTTCATTTCCAGCTTTATCCTTTACACGGTCACTATCGCCCAACAATTCAATTGGACTACCTTCCATAGACAATTTTCTCTCATTCATCTCCACAGAAATAAGTTCCTGTTCAACATTCATAATCCTTGTATTCACACAACAATTTTCAGTTTGAAAATGTACAGCTCAATAGCCTCAACTAACATTTCACATATCAGCTTTTCAGATTGATCTTCATCTCCTTCTTCCACAAGGAATTGTCCTTGTTTTGTAACTGTCCCAAACATCAACTCATCAATAATTTCTTTCTGTTGCAACAATTCAATATTTTCCTCATTCAAGAGGCAGTCTTCATCATACTCTACTCTAGAATAATTATCTTCTGAAAGGTACTCTTCATCCTCTGTTAGTACATTAGTATGCTGATCCAAGTTCTCCTCTAAACTTTGGTAATTTTTATCAAGTTTTGTGATGGCTTCATAAGGCTGCCAATCCTCTGCAAAACCTTCGCTCACAAAACAATCATTATAATTAAAAACATAAGACCTCAGTGTCTCTTCTTCCTTTGGCAATACTTTAGTATTCTTCTTTGAACTATCCCAATAACTCATTGATCTCCATTTTTCATCTTCACCTAGAATTTCACCCTGTTTTGGTTTACAAATGGAAACTTCCATTTCTGACTCTGCTTCTCTGAGTTTTCTCATCAGTCACTTTACTTGCTTCTGTTGTAGCCTTCTCTGTAGTTTATGCCACCTTACTAGCTTCTTCCTTAATAGACAACCTAATCTCTAGTTTTCCTCAAGTATCATCATTAATGCATCGAGTTGCTATTTCATCTCTGCAATTTCCTTGTCAAATTCCTCTTGACTCATTCTCTTGCCATTTGCCTTGGCATCCTCCTTCTTCACTTTTCTTCTGTTGTGGTCTTCCTCAGAGCCTCTGCTATGATTATCAATAGTAATTTTCTCCTCCATCTCTATGAGTTCCTCACTCACTCACTATGAGCTGCATTAAAGCCTCTGCAAAAGCAAGTCCTCCCTACTACCACTTACCTCACCAAGCTTTCCTCGGTACTTGGTCTTTTGGCAAGCCCTTGGTTCTCTATCTCTGGAACCTCTTTTTAGCACTTCTCTCTGCTCCTTTAGGCTTCAAATCATCTACATCTTCTAAGAACACAACTGTCCTCTCGTATTTCAATCACAATGAAATACTTGGTTTTGACCACTTCTTCTTTCACTTAGAAAGTCTTATCAACTTCCTTCATTACTTAGCAATTCTACCCATGTCCTTTGTGGAATTTCCCTATGATCTTTTTGTGAGTGCAACAATACCTCTGCAGTAACAAGTTTCCTTCTTGCTACATATTCTTCACTAAGCTTCTCTTCTTTGATCTCAGTCTTCTAGCATCTCTCTGGTTCTTTCCTCTAGAACCAATTGAGCACTCCTTGCTCTAGGTTGCTGCAATCTTCTCACCTTCTTTTTCTGTTACCTGTGTATCAATATAAATACCACACACTCCAATCATCAAATCAAATCAAAATAAAAACATACCATCTCAACTTCAAGACTTCTGCACGATCTTGTTCTACCATTCACCTACACTTTGAATGGATTGTCCTCTATTTCTTTGCATCTACATCCCAATATTATGCTATATTTTATCTTTGTGTGCTTACTGTTTGTCAGATTAGAATCTGATATCCTCTTGCCTGCTTTCATCACCATTCACCTGTATACAAACCTCCAAAACATAACTCTGTTCTAAATTATTTTCAAAGAATTTTTCACACAGAATTTCTTTGTGTTGCTTTAATATCAAATGTTTCAGCCACAATTCTTCTCTGATACCAAATGACGTAGGAAAAACCTGTGATACCCATAGTATGCATATAAAATGCATAATCTCATCTGTCCTAGGAATTTCAATGATTTGCCTAGTCATATGCCTCCATTAATTTAGGTTTAAGGCCCCTTATGTAAAATCCCATGTGGAACAATTTGATACTAAACCTAGTCTGTCCCTTAATCAATCCTTTTTCATCAGGACTTTATACACCCTCTTCATTAAACCTTCATTAATCCTTATGCCCGCACATATAACCAAACCCCACTCTTTCACTTTGATTATATTTGGACTTAACCCCATAAACCTTCTATCACTTTATTTCTATTATAATCCTTATATAATAGAAATATTCCACAAAGCATACATGAACCATACCTTTTACGTGCTTTCCTCAGCCTTTGCACATTTACCAATTCTTTCCTTTATTGTAATCGTAGGATTCAAAGACTCTTAAGAATTTGCATTCAAAACATCTAATCTGCGGGATGTTGCACTGGATCAACGACTGTTTCAATCTTGCATTGTACCAACTTGTGACTTCATCGCCTCTCGCATGCGATATACGATAACACAACCTGACTTCAAATGGAATAAAACCGCACCTATAACCTTCTAGGGTCCGCTCTCCACAAGTCTTATCACTCAATCTCCACCGTTGATCTTTCCTTTAATCTGACGGTTGATGTCCTTTCCGATCAACAGAGTTGGTCGGTGATCTGCGCCGTAGATCAAAACCCATTTGATCCGACGGTCTGTAATGATATCGCATCAGAAACTTGCACAACGTTTAACCGGTCTTATGGAGCTGATATATATTATAAACTTTAACCTATAAATATTTGCGTCCACCCTTGAAGTTAAAGTCCGATCAACCTAAAACCTGATATCCATTGCATAATGGAATCCATCAGATCCTATAGTCTGTGGCCCTTAAACTAGCACGCGGATTATCAAGCTCTCAACCCCCGTAGTGGAGTATGATGTAAGCATATGAATTTTGTGATCGATGGTTAATAATAATTGCGGGCATTCAACCACGATCAAGGCATCCCGTACTCTCTACCCCCACTTAGTTGTTAATTGCTGTCCATCTACCAAATCTATCAATCTGACGGTTTAGATCGATTCCCACCTTTCTCCTTCCACAAATACTTAGATTAAATTTCCGCCATTCATTTCTTGGTTCCATTCTGTGCGACTTAATCCTGGCCACTTATCACAAACAAATCTCATCCATTGATCATATAGATCCAACGACTCTCGTGCATTGACACTTCACTTCTTCACTCTTCTCTTCACTTAGGTTTTTACTCCAGTTCTTCAATGTTCTTCTGTGGTTTTGGGTTTCTTCAGAGTTATGGTCCTTTTGTTGTTCTACTACACAACTCCCTCTTGAGCTTAACTTCACATGTTTCTTTAATCACTATCCCTCCAAAGCTTTACTTTGATCATTCAATCGGATTCAACGATCTATACGATCCTTCGTATCATTCTTCTTCTCTATCTTCTGTCGAACTCTACCTGCATACAAATACTATGCAGAACCTCTAAATCACACACAATCTATCCTTCCATACTCAAGCCACACATAAACTCAGAATTTAGTTGTTTGTATTAGTAAACAGGTATTTACACAATTTCTTCTCTCAAGCCTGATTTCCAATATCAGTGGCCTTTGTTTCACAATCTGCCTGTAGGCTTACAATTCAAACCTCTAACTACTAACTTGACTTGCCTAACTAGCTAACCAACCCCTGACTATGCCTTTTAGGCTTACATTTATACAAAAGGGATTCCACAACCAATTCCTAGTTTAGATCCATAATCTTCTCAACCAAAACCCTATAATCTCTTCCTTATCTCTAAGGATCCTCTCTAATCCACAAAATCATGAATTAGCTCCTAATCTAAGATTTACAATTAATTCTCAAATCTCTCAATTATCCTGATTCTCTCATGTTCTCCTACATTCGAGAATATTTACTAATATTCCTCACTATACTCAATTAAATCCCTATTCTAGCTTTTCCCATTAAAATCACTCAAAACATTAATAATTACATTAATTCAAAACATAGGAAACCAACTTCCTTGAAAACACAAGACCCCCTATGTCTACTAAGATACAATGATATTATTGAGTTGAATGCTATTAGAGCTATTAGATTCCATTTCATTGAGCTATACAGATAGCTCAGAGCTATGCATAGTTTTCTAAAGGTGTATCAATAGGCTGTTAGTCTATTGGCTATAGAATTGGATTCTTTTTATTTGTAAGTCTGTGAAATGGAAAATTTGTTGAGACAAGCTCCATTCTTCTTCTTTCACTGGGCCATGTAAAATAAATGAAGCAAATAGTCTCAAACCCATAGATAAGGAAGGTTGAGAACAAAAAATAGCATGAACAAACAAAGAATCCAATGATCTAAGTCGAGAGGGGTATTGTTAAGCAACCAACTCACAAAATAGAAGAAAAGACAGATCAACAACTTCAAAATCATCCTCTTCGAGGGGGAAACCTCCTTTACATTAGACAAATGAATAATTCTTGGATGATACAAATGACAAAACCCCCTTTCTATATATAGGAGTCTAAGGGGTCATAATATAGTCAAAGTGGACATAACAATAATATTGTAAGGGCACAACAATAACAATAGTGGGCTTCTATGGGGCACAATAATAACAATATGGGGACAATAGGGGAACAATAATAACAACAAGGGCTACAATGACAGTAGTAATGGGGAAATCAATAGTATTATAGGGACCCAACATGCCTCTCTCCTTCAAAAAAGTGTTATCCTCAACGCTTTAGTAGTTCTAGATGCTCTTGTAAAAAATTCTCATTCTCCCATGTGGAATCTTTAGCGGGTAAGTTCTTCCACTGATGAGATACTCCGAAATTGATCGATTTCATAGGTGTCAAGTTCTTGTTTCTATGACTGCTTTAGGTTCCAATATGATTTTTCCTTCCTTGTCAAGTTCTGGAAATATTGTTTGAACTAGGATCTTGTCACCTATAACCTTCTTTAAGCATGAAACATGGAAAACTTGGTGAACTCGGGAAGTTGCAAGAAGCTCCAATTTGTATGCCATAGTAACAATCTTTTGCAACACCTTGTATGGACCATAATACTTTGGTGATAATTTATTATCCTTCTTAGCTTGCTTGAGGGACATTGGTTTATATTGTTGTAGCCATAGGAATACCTAGTCACCTACATCAAAACTTCTTTTGCTACGATGTTGATCTACCTATTGTTTCGTTCTATTCTGTGCCAAAGTGAGGTTATCCTTTAAGAGTTGGAGAACTTGTTGTTGATGCTCGATGTGATCTTCCACTACTTGAACCTTACAATTTTCTCTTAAATATGATGTGATGGATGGTGGATGATATCCATAAAGTGCCATAAGTGGGGTCATTTTTGCTACATATATGGAAGGACGTGTTATACCACCATTCAGCCAGAGGAAACCATTTGACCCATTGTGTCTATTTATCAGAGACAAAGCAACAAAGATATCCTTCCAAACATTTGTTTACTATCTTAGTTTTCCCATCAGATTGAGGATGATAAGATGAGCTATGAGCTAACTAAGTACCAAGACAAGAAAATAATTCTATCCAAATATTTCTAGTGAAAATGGGATCTCTGTCACTTATGATAATCTTTGGGTTTCCATGTAGATTTTGAATTTTTCCATAAATGAAGTAGAAACCGTATTGGCTTTAAATGGATGAGATAATGCACAAAAGTGTGCATACATGGTAATTATGTCAACTACCACCATGATGAAACTCTTTCCTTTGGACTTGGGTAAACCTATGATAAAATCCATTAAAACCTCCTCCCAACATTGCCTTGGAATGGATAAAGGTTGTAATAGACTTGGGGTCTTAATTGTTTCAAATTTATTTTGTTGGAAAACCAAACATTCCACCATAATATTTTGAATATCTGATTTAAGGCCATCCAAAAAAAAATTCCTTCTCAACCCTGTGGTAAGTTTTTAAAAATATTGAGTGCCCTCCTAAGGGAAAAGTGTGTAATTCCATAAGACTATTTTGTTTGAGTTGGGAATTCTTACATAGGTATAAGTGACCTTTGTACCATAACGAATCATTTTTCTAGCTAAATGTATCAGATGTAATTGGATCTTGTTGTAACTTTTGAATGAGTTCCCACACTTCTTTGTAATTCTTCCATTCATCCCTTGCTTTGTTTATCCAATCTGGTTAGATAATAGAAATGGTGCAAATCAAAGCTTCCACATCCTCATCCTTTCTTGAGAGTGCATATGCCACAACATTTTTTTTTCCTTTTTTGTAGATGATTTCAAAGTCATAACCCAACATCATTGAGACCCATTTTTTCTGCTCTTCTGAAGATAATATTTGTTCTAAAATGTATTTAAGACTATCATGATCCATTTTTATCTTGAAGTGTCTTCCCATTAGGTAGGGTATCCATTTCTTAAGCGCATGTAGTATTGCCAACGTTTCCTTCTCATAAATAGCTTTATGTAAATACTTTCCTTTGATTGGATTACTTTCGAAAGCAATGGGTCTTTCTTCTTGCATTAAAACAACACCAATTCCATTTTCCGAGGCATCAAATTCCACAATAAATTTTTTTGTGAAGTCCAGTGTAGCTAAGACCAGTGCTTGGCACATTACCTCTTTAAGATGTTCAAAGGCTTTTGTTTCTTCTGGAGTCCATCAAAATGCATCTTTCTTCAATAATTTTTTTAGAGGTGTGTTACACAACATTTTTTCACTATCCTTGTACTCCCCATTCGTTGATCTTGGAGGACCTATAAAGTGACCCTCATATGTTTCCCTGCCATGAAGAACATGTCCCTACATCCCTCTTCACCTGCAAAACATTTCCCTCTTTCATCATTTCCCAAGAATCTTCCTTCAAACCCAGTTTTCAAGACAAGCGCTAGTTCTCAGTTCTTCCCTTGTGCCTATTTGTAGAGTTTAAAACCAGAACTAGCGTCGAGCAGTGCAAGTGAGCCATTCATCATTTGTGTTGACCCTCTTTTGGAAAGTTTTTTTCCAGGTCTAGAAACTTTGTGAACAGAAGTTTGGTAAACGGTTGAGCAAGATACAGCCGAGAGAGACTATTTGGGCTCCTTTCCCCTATTAAATGAAATAATCACAAAGGGATAAAGCCTCTCCCACCATAAGAGGATCCATTTCCCCTCCATCAAATCTATATAAACTTCCCATTTCACACCCTCAGCTAGTTAATGAAAGGGCTGAAATACTTTGCAAATCTTGAGAGCCATATTGAGAACCTTAGCCTTCTAGTTTGTGTATGAAGGGAGAATACACTTTTTGTTTTTGTTTTGGAGAAAAAGGAAAGATGCCTTGAAATTCCATTGTTTTGAGGGTGAATCGTGAGATTCTTCTAGTGTTGCTGGAACCCGGACATGCCAAGGGAACCTACAAGGTCAAGGCTCCAGTTGTATTTCTCTTTGAAGTTTTATTAATACAACTAATGGTTTATTTCATATATCGTGTGTAATATTACATTTGATAGGTTAAAACTCCTTGACCTTTTAAGTAGATTGAATTCGATTTTATGTTATCATGTTTGTTGTTGTCTCTTGTATGTTTGCTTCGGGTATTTGAACGAAAAGAATGGAAGAAGGATGATGCAAGGAGGCAATATCAACATCAAGTGGATTAGGGCTATAGGAGGTAGGCCCTCTTATTAGATTCTAATCTAAGGAAATTTGCATTAGATTCTTCTATTTGCAGCTAGACCCACTCTTGGGCTAGAGGGATCACCTCTATCCAAGAAGGAGATTTACCTACTCCAAAAACTGGCGACTCCACTGGGGAGCCATCCCTCTCTTTGGATTGTTTGCATTTCATGATTTGTGTTGACTTTTGTCATATCACTCTTTCTTTTTGGTTTTTTATGCTTTACACTATCTGCTACCTAGAGTCATGAATTTAGAGTGACAAGTTTGGTTTTTCTTTTTGAAAATTTTTATATTTTCCTTGAAATCCTCAATTAGCGTTGTTTACTTTTTGAGAGTCGTGCCGACCAGCATGATTTACACTTAAACAGTCACGTCGTACCCCCTTGTGGTGCTTGTTGTCAGTTAAGCACTAGTGTCGATTCTTGTAGGTTAAGATCAGGGTTTCTCCTCGATCATTGCCAGTGTGTCCTGTCCTCATAAGTTCTATGTCTTGGCTTGATTTCCTATATTCTCCCTAGCTAGAAGGCTTCGTTAGCTTGATTTGTTTGAGTTTGCCTTCATTTTTCTTTTTTTGGATAGTTTGTGTTCCTAGGACATCTAGGTCATTGCCATTCAACTGTTTGTCTTCTCATCAAGTCAAGTTGTTGTTCAGTTTCCCTATGCATTTCATGTTTTAGTCCTTGTATTTCTTTGCTTTTTATTGAACAAGTAAAAGTTTTGTTTGTTATTCTCTTCATTGAACGTCACTTTTCAAGCATAGATTACATTGCTTGCTTTGTTTCAATTGAGTCTTTGCATACTTGGTTTGAGAGAAGTTCTTCTTATCTTTCTTGGTGTATGATTGATGCTCGTTGTTTGAGGATTTTCATTGAAATTTCCCGTGAAAGATTCATTTTATCATTCCACTGAAAAATACATCATTCTAGTTTTCTAAATTGATATGTTGCATTAAGTAGCATCATTGAAAGCTACAATTGCATCATCATAAGCATTTGAAATGAAATGAACTTATTTTACTATTGAAAGGACTAGTTCAAGTGCATTTGATAGGAAGAATAGGAAGTGGAAATAATTTTCATTATTTTGTTTTGAAAAGCGAAGTAGTGAAGAGTCATGTTCCTTTGAATTGCTTTTTTGTTGCATTGATTGTTTTCTCTATTCTCAATTAGTGTAAACATTCATCGAATTGAAAGGGTTTTGTCTCATATAGCTGCATAGAGGAGTTTTTCAAGTCACATCGATAGGGCCTGAAAACTGAGACATAATTTCAAGAAAAACTTTAAAATGTATTCAATTAACCTAAGGCGCATTTGAAACTAAATGCTCATACTTAGAGGTCTAGGCTAGAGACATGTTCTGATGTCTTTAAACTTAGCAGTTGTCGTTCACTTCGGCACTAGACAACTCTAATATAGACTTGTGCTCCCCGTATCGTTGCGTTTATAAAGGGAGACCCCACTAGGTTTGCAATCCTTTATCTATAGGAAGTAGAGTCTGCCACCTTGTAAACATGATACACCGAACACAACATTCGGTGAGATTTCCTGTCTCTACGTCTCGGTTCATCGGGAGGTATTCTTCAGCTCACAGTTACCCGGTTATCTTCTTTCCTAGATTATCCCGAGCAGTTGTTTTGGTATTTTTGACTCTTTAAATTTAAAATATCATCGAGCATTTTTCCTTTCAAGCTCGTTCAAACTAAAAGTGACTATAGTCATGTTTTCCTTTTTATCGACTCTTAGAACATGAAAAAGAATTAGTATGTTTCAGCGTCTTAAAAAAAAATAAATTGTTTGCCCACGATCACATCATATTCCTGATAGTTGTATTTTGGACCACATCGTGAGTTTACCCTTGATATATTTTAAAGAAGCCCTAAAATTTATCTGTTTTCTCTTGTTGTTTGAGAAAAAGTCATCATGGCAAAACCATCAGGTTCACCTAGTTCCTCTTCCACTCCTCCATCTGAAATATCATCTGAGGAGCCTCTCCCTGAACTCCCACAGTCACTCGAGGATCAAGGTGTTGAACCTGGATTTTTTCTAAGTATTCAACCTTTGTCATATCGTCCTCCTCTGTCAGATATTGGGTCACCTTACGAATCTGGCCTGGAATCTCCGAATAAACCTATCCAAACTCTCAAGAGTCCGCCGACTCTTAAAGGGCAGCAGGGACTGGTTGTTTACCCTCTGAATCATTTGTTTGATCTTGTTGTTATATCATCGTTGCATCCATACAGTCCGTACAATCTACCAAGTATTCCTTTCAAATTATCCCCTCGAACATATTCAGTTTTTCATCATCATTTGTTTCCACCTATTGAATTAGAATGCAAGATCCTAGTCTCCTCTTCGGGTCACTCAGAGGTTTCTGCTACACACACTCCTCACATAGTTTATGAACAAGGATATCCAATCCCTCCTAAAGGTTTCCCTTACACGGGAAGAATTCCGACCAAAATTTACCCTGAGTATAGTGGGCCTTCATAGCCACATGGTTATACCTCTCTAGCTTAGTTGGTTTCGAGCACTCCTAGTGCCTTGTCATTATATCACAACCCTATCTGGTCGTCTGGCACTATGCCTACCTCAGGTTCATTCATTCGAGACCAACCTCTCAACTGATTGTGCATATTGCAGTCACTTCAGTTCTGGTGGAACCCACCATTCCGAATCCACTCATTTCATCATTTCAACCGACGATCTCAAGTCAAGTCTTTGTAAGTTCTTTGACCCCTGCAATAAGTGGATATGTTGTACCATTGCCTAGGGGGAAAGATTCGAATATCTCCATGATGTCTGGCACAACAAATGTGAGTGTCTCACAAACTCACATGGTTGGAATGAATCAGCCCTCTTATGGTGCTATTTCGAACCCTGTTGGTCCTTCTGTATCGAGTAATGTCCAATACTAGAAGCTGAACCCTGCTGGTCCATCTAGGTCAAATAACATCTAGTACTAGCAGCCATATGTAACTCAGGTTCCATTCCAACCTCCTTATGTTACAAATGGTTCACAAGCGATGCTAAATCCACCTTACATCCCTCAAGCTGGATCCTATGCTCAGCTTGGTCCAGCAGCTATGCCTGGTGGATATGGCCAGATCCAATTCAGGAAATTTCAGTACCCTTAGGGTGTCAGCCCAAGAACTGTCTATGTACCCTTACAGTAGTAAGGGAAACCCTTGCAAAAGGAGGGGCAACCTTCACAACATCATGGGCCATCCTTGCAGTAGCAAGGGTAGGTTGTGCAGTAACACAGACAAATGCAACAACTGCAGGGGAAACCCTTGCAACAATCGCAGCAAAAATTGTAGCCGCAGATGCAGTTTATTCACCAGTCCTCCCAACCTATGTCCTCGCAAGGTAAAACTCTACAGCCGCAAGGAAAACCCTTGTAGAAACAAGGTCAGACCAGGCAACAACAACCCTTGTACTCATATCAACAGGGTCAACTTTTGCAAGGTCAAGGTCAAGCCTTGCAGTAGCAGGCTCAAAATCCTTATGTCCAAGGGAAACAAGTTCAAAAACCTTATGTCACACGGAATAAGTCGATCTTGCGGACAAGATAGACCTTCGTAGAATCTAAAGAAGACCTAATGACAAGCAAACCAACCAGACACTATCTTTCTCTAAATATGCTTTAATAAATAATGGCAAACAAGTGTTTTTAGGGCCTACCTTAGGTCCAACGCAAGTTTGTGGATGCCCTCGCTCCTTCGATCCAAATGAGCTCCTTTGTCGCGAATCTGCAAACACAAACAAGGCAAACAAATTAAATAGCACCTGAAAATCCAATATCATAAAACATATTTAACATGAAAGTCAAGGAGTCCATGAAACAAATAACATGAGATACTTGATGAGAAAAATGAGTTTGATTGTATTAATTCAAAAGAAGAAGAACTTTACAACCTGTGCCTTGACGCTGTACAAGCTCCTCCCAGGGTCCAGTAAGAAGTCTCCTCTACTTTGACAAGTTTCACTCACTCCCCAATGAAGCCAAAAAGGTATGTGATCTCTCCTCTTAAGCTCAACTAGGAAGTCTTGATTTCACTAGCATTTACCCTAAAAAATGTTCAGCTTCTAACCTCTCCAGCAACCAGCCCAATGCCTGTATTTATAGTGCAATGGAGGGAGGTTACTAGGTCCTCCTTCAAAGGGATAGCTCCTCTCATCAAGGGATTAGCTCCTTCTCTTTTGGGATGCATGAACCACCTCAGAGCGAACAATCCATGTCAAAATTCCTTCTAGAATCCTCTAGAATTAACCCAAAGTGAGTTTTTTAAGATAAAACTTACGCCTTTTGACTTTCACAGGGGTCCGCACCCACACCTTTAGGGACAGAGTGGGCAGGTCCACAGTTTTTGTACACAGAAGGTGCGGGACCGCAGGTGACCATGAGAGAAAGTGCGGTTTCATTGATTTTTAATGTCTTTCTCTCATTTTCAAAGCTTGATTTGAAGAGCCGAGGTCTGAGACTTGCTTAGGAGGACAGTACAAGTGATGATAAACCCATACTGACTGCAAATAATCATGGTGACGATATTTTTGTGTACCAGATTGCCCCCTAAATTGTGAAGTCTGTAGTAGATGAGGATTTCATTGATCATTTAGGAAGAGTGAAGTACTTTATCATTTCGAGGATCATCTTGTGGAGAGCCTGGTTGGAACCTGTAAATACATTCAATGCAAGATATATATATGAGATCATATCATCACTGAGGTAGGCATTCCCATACTTAGATCAAAACTGACTAGAAAACTAACTACTGCTCTGATACAGGAATGATCTTGTAAAACATCACAAGTATAGACTCAGGTGGACACAGTATGGACGCAGCCATCTGTTTATGAATAGTCCATTATATAATGAATACAAAATTCCTCGCAGCCTGGATTGTGGTAACTAGATCTAGGGTCTTCATTTCTACTTCCCGAAACAGTACGATTCTGTCCATGCGAATGAATGTGTTGATGTCGAACATGGTAGAAACCACTTGATTACCAGTCAATGATGTAAATTGTTAACAAGTGTGAGAGAAACCACCAGTGATGTCAATGGCTCTCAAAGTACCTAGTACAATCCATGAGATGCGAATAAATGTGTTGATGTCGAACATGTCACGGAATCCTTTGATCGAAGGTCAATGATGCAACCTGTCGTCAAAGGTGAGAAACCTGCCATTGAGGCATGCAGATCTCAAGGTACTGACGATTTCTAGATCATCTTTCTAGATAATAAGCTGAAGTCGATAGAAAGTGATTCGTCGTAGGCAAGCCCACAACACGAAATCATAGATCAAGTTGAAGAAATTTAGTTGCAAGGACTGACTCAGGGATGGTCAAGATGGATGACAGATATTTTGCAGATGAATGGCTTATTGGCAGTGACCTCTTGAACACATAACGACACGACATATGGCTTGGTGACATTTGACCCAAAGTTAATACCCAGAAACCAGCTGAAGACTTTCAATGTGGTTTGATCAACTGTTAGGCAAAGGATTTCCCACCCAGGTGAATAAAAGTGTCGTGTTCAAGAGTGGTTACAAAGTATGACAAATAGGCTCATTTTTCTCTCTTTTCCCCCACCATTTCTGGCAAGTACCTCTTTATTTTTGACAAGCTTGAGGAGGATAACATTTCCTTGATTATAAGCTCATCCTTCGGATGAGTCCAACTTAGTTTAAATTCGAACCCTAAGAAGGAGTGGTTCGTTCCTATTTGTAATTGAACAGGTCCTTTACTGTTGAAATTTTAACGAGTCCAGTATAGGAGAAACTTGGCGTTTTTCAATTTTAAAGAGTCTGTAAAAACTTAAGAAGACTCCAGGGTTGACCTTTTTCGTAAATTTGTGTCTCCCAAGCCCGAAAAAGTATAAAATAATACTTGAGAGAACTGCTTGATCTTTTACGACCAAGGATTACTTTTCGTCATTAGTGCCTTTGATCCGAAAAAGTAAAAAAGTGATCAACGACACGTCGTTTTATAACCAATATCGAATTTGAAACGACAAAAATCCGACAATCTTTTCATGTTTTTACGGTTGGAAAAGAGCTGTAAGTGGACCGTCTTTTAATTCTATTTTAACGAGTTTAAAAGAAACACTCGGCGATCTTTTCATGTTTTAGGAGTCAGAAAAGAGCTTAAAGGTGACTCTAAATGTTTTTCGTCGAAAATGATAGATTTTGCCTGAATAATCCGTTATTCTGCACAAAAACATAAACATTACTCATACCTGTTTGAAATGGATAAAAATGTCGCAAAAATACCTTTCCAAAGTGAAACATAAACAAATTTGCAATTTATTTACTCAAAAAACTTATAAAAAGGGCCTTCGTCAATTCATTTTTACCGTTTGAGTTTTGGGTGAGAAAATAGTGCTTTTGCTCAGAAAACTTCCCGTGAAGATTGCGGAAAATCCAACCGTCAAAATCGAACGTCATCTTCTCTAGGTAATCCACATCATCCTACTCTTCATTTTTAACCGTTTGATTTTTTGTTTTAGTCATTTATTTCATTTTTGGGAAGGTTTTTAGGCATAAAACCCGCACGCGGGGGCCCGCAGGTTTACCACTGCTGGCCTGCGGACCCCGACTTTTTCTCCATTGGGAAAAAGCTCGGGGTCCGCACCTTCCATGTAGACAAGGTGCAGTCCCACGCACTGTGTCTAACGTGGAGGGTGCGGTCCCCGTCCCAAGGGTTTTTAACCCAAAAATTCTCAAAAATGGACCAATCAAAATAATTTTTAGCAATTTAATTTATCCTTATGCTTGATGCAGAGAGTACATCATGCTAGATTGGCGCGAACGAGAGCATGAGGACGTGGATGCTGTCGCATGGAATCATCAGCCTTCACTTGATGCTTTGAGGGCGTGCGACTTGTACAAATTCTGGGCCATTCCTGGCATGAGGGCTTAGGTGGATTTCTTACAGTGGTTGGTTGACAGATGGAGCATACAGGACCAATGCTTCTTCATTGGTGGCCACTAGCTCGAAATCGAGCCGGCGGACATATATTTCTTGACTAGTTTGCCTAAGAGAGGTGAAGACTTTACTCTGTTTGGGGCTAGGCCAGGTGGCCAGTCTATCGATAGCCTCCGGCTAGAGTACTGCAACAGCCAGGCTAAAGACAAAGGGATAGACATAAAGACCATATCCCGTCCTGAACTCATGGTGATTGCATTTACTATCACCAGACTTTGCGGGGCTGCCGCATTACATATTGCCACCAGATCCCAGATGCGTATGGCAGTTGATTGCTTCCGAGGCACCATCTTCAATTGGTGCGATGCCGTGTTGGCCAATCTGAAAGGCCAACTGACCGGGGCCAAAAACAGACAACTAAAGACCTTTGGTTATGGGGCTTTGGTTGTGAGTTTTGGCATGGAGAGGGTTCCTATGCTGATCCCGCAGCACCTTACTGTTGGAGGTGGGCTTCCTCGAGAGCCCAAACTGATGCGATGGGTCGCAGTTATGGCCCGTCACCCAGACGAGAGGACAGAGGTTGCTCGATTCAAACCTGAGTATTTCCAATGGCTGGAAAACCAGGTCTTTTCTATTCAGGACTTCCCTTACGCTGGGATAGATTTTCGTGGTGACCCAGACATGGTTCTTCCACCAGGAGAGCAGTGGGATGATTCAGGTAAAATCATTTTCAACATTTTTCCTATTTTAATTTTTTTTATTATTTTTCCATCGTCTCAAAACTGATAGTAAAAATTTGAAATGCAGATGTGGGTCCACAGTGACCAGTCGCTCTCTGGCCTTACGAGAGGAAACAACCAGTTGCACCCGCGCCAGCCCCACAGGACGAATCAGCAGAGGTTTTGGCCGAGTTGGAGGGTCATCTCGAGCGCTTGACAGGAGATATTCCAGAGACCACTATAGAGGACATTCCTCGTCAACTTCAGTGCTATGTGATTAGGGTCCCGAGACCTTTTAGGAGGTTCCTTTGCAAGGTGGCCCGTGCAGTGGTTTCTTATAGAGATCATCACCAGTGATAGGATGATCGCCTATTGTGGGCACATATGACATTTTTGTTTTTTGTACTTATCATTTTTCCCGATCATAAGGTGTTTTTCAACCTATGATCGAAGACGATGTATTTTTTGACACACTCCTATATATATATATATATATATATATATATATATATATATATATATATATATATATATATATATATATATATATATATCACTATTACCGGCTTATCTTGTAAATAATGTTATGGAATGGTTTTAAATTTACATGTATGATTATTGCAAATGTTTATTTAAAATTCGAGAAGCAATTGCATCTGCTAATGTATTTAAAGATCTTGGAATATGCTGATATTCAATATAATCAAATTCATGTTCCAAGAGACACACTCTCAAAAAAAATCTTAATAACACTGGATTTCTAATGGCATACACTCTATTAAGCTGTAATACAACGAGTTCGGAATCTAACCTCACTATCAAACTCCGAATCCCCAATGAAATAGATTCAGATAATAACTCAATCACCGCACTATACTGTTCGTTGTTTGACCGAGGCTTACCCCATGCATAGATACTAACTCGTCAGAGGGCGAATAGATAACCTAAGCTGCGGAAGAAATGTTCCGTGTATTACGACAAGCACCATCAGTGAAACCAATGTATGTTTGGAGAGGCATCGACATCTGTAATATCAAGAGTAAAACCAAGATAAGCAGGAATAATGACGAAAAAAAAAAAAAACACTCTCTAAGATAAGCACACTATTTAAACTAAAACACACCAGCTAGAAAGAAAAACTATCCTAACTAAAAATCTCCATACCCATTCTTTAAGCATAATACCTCTTTAAGTAAAGACCATTTCTGGGTTTACCCAAAGAGTCCCCGTCAAATTTTACCAATTCATAGGCCCCTTTTGCTAGCTTTCGCTTGACAACATAGGGACCATGCCACATAGGAATGAATTTTCCAGCGCCTAATTTATCATTAGCTTGATCGTAAACTAAGACTAGATCTCCTTCCGAAAAATTTCGAGGGGTCACATTTCGATCATACTGAGATTTCATGTGTTTTGCATGAGTCTTGATCGCCAATGCAGCATCACGTCGATTCTCATCTAATTGAGCCAAGTATAACAAACATTTTTCCTCTTTGGAAGTGGCTGGAAGTAACTCGATGGCCATTTGCAGTGACGGGATTTCGCATTCAATGGGTAACACAACTTCCAAACCATAGACTAGTTGGAAAGGAGTGAACCCTGTTGATGTTTTTACTGAAGTTCGGTACGCCCAAAGCACTGAAAATAGCATGTTATGCCAATTCGACCGATGAATCCCAATGATTCGTCGGATCATGATAACTAGAACTTTGTTGATGGATTCAACCAGACCATTCGCTTGTGGATAATAAGGGGTTGAACTATCGTGACGTAAACCAAGCTGGCCTGTAAGTTCGGTCATCATAACGTTTCGAAAATGATGCCCATGATCAGTGATTATCGCTTGTGGGACACCAAACCTAGCAATTATATGATTGAACACGAAAATTGCAGCTGTCTTGCCGTCTGCCTCAAATGTAGGCATCGCCTTGGCCCACTTGGTAAAATAATCTACCGCAAGGATGATATACGCATGCCCCCTGGCCGAGTGAGGGTTACATGTAATAAAATCGATACCCCATTTGGCAAAAGGACCAATGACAATTATAGGGTGGAGAGGAGCAGGTGGAGCGCATCTTTCGATCAAAAATTTGGCAGTTGTGGCATTTTCAGACCGCCGTAATACAATCTTTAAATAAAGACAGCTAGAAGTAGCCAGCGCGCAATATCTTTTGGGCTGCGACATACCCAGACATATGACCGCCACATGCTCCAGAGTGACAGTCATTTAGAACCCTTTCAGCTTCCTCGTGAGTTAAGCAACGTCGAAACACAGAGTCCGTCCCACGGCGATAAAGAGTATCTCCAATAATCTTGAATTGTTGGGACTGGAATTGAATTTTTCGACGTTCTGACCTTGAAATTTCTGGCCGAAAGGATTGGGTCTAGAGATAAATGATGATATCTCCATACTGATAAGCCCCAAATTTGGTAACATTTTGGGCTCATTTGGCCTACTTACCCTTGCTCAACCCTTCATTTTTCATCACTTATGCATCATTTTTTTAGTATATTCATGTTATTTGTACGAATGAGGGCAGTCACTATTCCTAGGTGGCTAACACATGTTTATTTCAGGTTTTTTTGACATTTAATGGAGCAAAACCACGCAGATGAAGGCTAGGAGACACCCAAGATGGGATTGCGGTTTTGTAGGAAGGCTGTCCACAGCATTGAATGGCCTTCCTCATGATCTCCACCCCAACTCCGAGCTCCAACCACCACCGAGCTAGAGGGCAACCAAACGGATTGAAAGGAAACAACAGATTACTCTTAGTTTGGGCAGCCAAACCCCACTAATTTAGGAGGCCAGCTTGGCCCTTGTAATGTATAAATGATGAGGCTGTAGCCTTCGATGGGGACTTTTGAAACTTTGTTGTTTATTCTGGACTACGAGCCGATAGCTCTATTTTTCTCTTTGTAAGCCATTTTTGGCATGTTGTTAGACTTATGACTATCATCTTTTAATAAAAGGCAGGCAGATTTGAGTTCAGTTCTGAGTTCTTAGAGGAGCTATAGCTCTCGAGGTTGGGCCCAACCTGAGAGCAATAGACCTCCTTTCTTTGTATTGTTACTTTTCTTCCAGCATTGTATTTCTTTCCCTTTACATGCATTTGGAAACACAGTTTGCTGAGTTGAATTTCTTGATGTGATTAAGTAGGTTAGTTTTATGGATAAAGTTGCTTCCAGTAGCTTAGGTTAGAGTAAGGAGATTAGAGTTAATCAGAGCTCCAAAAAGGGTTGATTGCACACTCACTTCCACCTCTGTTTAGAGATTGGGATTGCAGCCCGTGCCACCCACCAAAAACACAGCTTTACATGTTCACACAAGCTTTGATGCAATGTTCTCGGTTGTAGCAGCATCCATGCATTCAGATCTTGTGGAATGAATCTTTGTTTCAGTACCATGCAAGAGTTTCCTTACAAAATCACGTTGCTGTTCTGTGGTTTTATAAAAACAGTTAGAATAGGTTGATGAAATCTCGGTTTTGTGCAAGACACGGATGATTTGTTTCATTTACACTGTGCAGTATCACTCTCTCACGCCCTTACCCTCCTAAGCCGTGCCTAGGCCATCCACTCTTCCCTCAGTTAGACCACTTACCTCCAAAACTCTTCTATCACCCACGTGGTTCCACCTTTTCGGCCTTCCATCTCCTCTAACCTCCTCCAGACCAACCAGCTTTGCACACCCCCTCTCCATCTCATCTCTCTGTCCATAAGTCATCACAAGCTCCCCTCCTACCTCCCTGTCCATCCACATAGCCTCTTCCACTCATCCCTCACCCAGAAATCCTATTGCAGAACATCCTGTAGAAATTAGCAGACTTCCTGTAGAAATTCTGAACATCCTGTAGAACCCCTGCAGACTTCCTGTAGAAGCTTGTAAACACGGTTGCCAAGCATCTGAACTTTATGAACTTCTCTGAAGGGATGCTAGGGATCCCTTAGACCCTCTCTGAGCCTTCCTGACCTCTTCCAAGCATTTCCCTCCTTGATCTATCCCTGCACAGTCAAAGACCCAGATAGAAGCACACACATAATAATTCCAACAACTTGAACAAAAATACAAAAATATGTTTTATTTAGATCAAAGTAGTCTAGACACATGCATCTCACCTTCCTAGAAGTAATGGCACCTCTTCTAGTAGTTTGCATTCCCACCTTTGCATCAGTAGGACTAGCTGGTAGAATTAGGGTTTGCTAGGGTTTTCATTCCTTGTTGGCTTTCAGTTTCTTCCTGCAGTAGGTTAACTTCCTTTGAGATAGCTTTCATTCATCGGTTAAAAATCTTCTTCTGAGAACTCATAGAAGTTGGCTTGCGCCCTAGCGGACTTGTGCCAACTGACCAAGTGACAGCTGCGACAAGAGCTAGTACTTGTGCATACAGCACCGTCGCTTCCAAGTTTGTTACGAACTACCGGGTTGATAAAATTAGAGAAGGAAGCTCCAGGAGTTGTAGCATTATTGCTACAATACTGTAGCCCACCATATTTTTGGCGCCGTTGCCGGGGAAGCGTCAGAGTATTAGTAATTGTTGCTTTTCTTCTATTTTCCTACTCTCGCCTTTTGCCAAGTAGTTTACTTCATTTCCATTCTGCAAAAGTAGCATAGACATTTCCTGCTTTCATAGATTAACATTTCAATTCTGCAATTTCATTTTTGCAAGCGTAGACTAGCATTTCCATTCCTGCAATTTCATTTGAGCAAAGTAGATTAGTTCTTTCCTGCTTTCATTTCAATTCTGCATTTTCATTTCAGCAAGATAGTTAGTTGTAGATCAATCTGTTTAAGTTTTTGCAGGTACCAGAGAAAAAAAACAAAAGCAATCAAAAGTCTTTCCATTTCATGCCTCGTAGGAATCGAGATAAAACAGGCAAATTCTTACCCAACACCCCCACTACATCACTGAGTCATCCTTCTCTCTTCTTCGATGACAGTGATACAGAAGAACCTATAGGTGAACCTCCTGAGATATACGAAGATCCTATAGCAGAAGAAGAATTAGAGACCATTCCATCTGAAGCTATGGCTGACAATAGAGGAGAATATGAGAGAATAGAAGGTGCCTTCCCCATCCGAGAGACCAATGGAGACATGAAAATGAAGAACATTATCCCCTCCACTTTACCTCACTTCCATGGATTGACTACTGAAGATCCTGATACCTTCCTGTTTGAGTTTGCTATCCTTTGTCGAACCTATGATTATACTGAAGATGAGCAGAAGCTGAAACTCTTCCCCTCAACTCTTAAGGATGTAGCATTACGCTGGTTCATGGGCTTACCTGGGAATAGTATCACCACTTGGGCTCAGATGCAACAAGCTTTCAATACCAAGTACCGGGACTACTATAGGTCCAAGGAAACCAAGGGAGAAATCTTTCGGATGACCATGGGAAATAATGAGTCCTTAGAGGATTATGAGGAAAGGTTCCAACTTAGCTATAAACGGGCTAGGTGCACACTTGACCCTGAATCCCTCAAGTTGGTCCTGCTCCGAGGAGTCCCTGAAGACCTCTTAGATACTCTTCACATGTTAGCTGGAGGAGATATTTACCAACTTCCTTATGAGGACATAAAGACTGTGTTTAGAAACCACTCTAGGGCAGCCCGGAAACGAGGTAGGGGAAACCTCCTCTCAGCTGGTATTCCTTTCTCCAAACATGAGTTTGCAAATCAATTAGAGGATCTCAAAAGTGAGGTGAGACAGACCATTGCCATGCAACTTGATACATTCAGGATCCAGCAGAAGAAGGAAGAAGCTGAGAGGGCCTTGGCTACCTTCTGCCCTAGGTGTACAAGGAGACACCCTAAGAACAAATGCCCATTACATTCAGTTGAAGTATGTTTCGTTTGTGAGGAGGACCACCCCACAAAACAATGTCCAACCTTACCTGGGCTTAAAGCCATGTATCAAGGGACAGAAGCCCCCACTGAACCTCTCTATTTCCTCAACCAAAGGAGGCCACAAGGACCTAGACCTTACCAGCAGGGGATGCAAGGGGCACCCCAAGCTTATTACAGCCCCAACCAATCTACTCCTATGCCTTCCTGGGGTCCCCCTGCTCATCCTTCCTGGTCTGTGCCTCCTCCATGGTCTTATCCACCTCAGTACCATACTAAACCCACTACTCATTCGTATCACTCACATGCCCAGCCACAGCCTCAGTGGAATGCACCTCAGTCGGGGTGGAGGCCCCAGTACAACACTCCTCCCGCCATTTTGCCTCCACCACCAGTTCAACCTCAACCATTACCTCCTGCTCCTCCAAGGCAACCTCAAATGCCTGCCCAACCGAACCTGAACCCCAACAATAGACAGGCCCAGCAGGTATACACTGGGGAAACATCATGCCCTACCTATGCTGCGGAGATCCAGGAGATCAATCTGCGATCTGTAAAGACTCTTCCGGATCGCCAACCTCCTCCCCTAGAGGACGAGGAAGACAAAAAGGAAAGTGAACCAAAGGCTATTCCACCCTTTCCTGAGAGACTAACAGCCACCACACAACCCAACCCAGAGGAGGATGAGCTTCTGGGAGAGCTCAAGCAGTTGTGTGTGAAAATACCACTTCTCCAAGCCATCAAGGATGTGCCAATATACAACAAACTGGTTAAGGAAAAGTGTTTCAAACACCCAGGCAGGCGAAAGAGGGATGCTTCAACCATCAATGTCATAGGACAACTGTCTGACCTTATGTTGGGACAAGTCATCTGCCCAAAGTATCTAGATCCTGGGAGTTCTGTAGTAGATGTCCACATCAATGGCACCATCAAGACCTCGACAGTCCTACAACTAGCAGATCGCTCCACCGTGACTCCCGAAGGGATTGTGGAGGATTTCTTGGTCTCTGTTGACTCTTGGGAATATCCTGCAGATTTCTTGGTGCTGCAACCAAAGGCAAAGCTCACTGGATATCCTCTTATTTTGGGAAGGCCTTGGTTAGCCACTGCAGATTCTTACATAAGTTTCCGTGCAGGAAACATGACCATCAAAAATGGTCCTATGTCCAAGCAGCTAGTCCTATACCCTCCTGCCCAACCCTCATTAGAGCATGACTTACCACTTTGGTTGGAGGAAGGAGAAGAATATGAGGTGTACTCAACACCTTTGTGCACCCTAGACACCACTAGGGGAGACCCCCCAACCGAGGATGATTTGATTGAGACCTTGATCCGGAATCCACCTCCCAGTGCACTGACCTTAGAAGAATTGGTGGAGGATGCCCAAGCCAGCACCTTAGTGGACCTTTGTGCGACCAACCCTGTCACTCCCAGAGTCAAGAATGTGGAGTTTGGCCCTGAGAGGATGTTAAAGATCAGCTCCTCCCTATCTCCTTCTCAGGAAAAGGAGCTGTGTAGTCTGTTGGCCAGTCATCTAGATGCTTTTGCTTGGAGATATAAGGAGATGAAAGGAGTCCATCCTTCGGTCTGTACCCATCACATTTACATCAAGGAGGATTGTAAACTGGTTAGGCAACCCCAGAGGAGGATGAATCCATCCCTTAAGGACATTGTCAAGGAAGAATTGCAAAAACTGTTGGATGCCGGATTCATTTACCCCATCTCCGATAGCGAATGGGTGTCCCCTCTGGTGTTGGTTCCCAAGAAAAATGGGAAGTGGAGAATCTGTGTGGACTACCGAGAACTGAACAAAGCTACCAAGAAAGACCATTTCCCTCTACCTTTCATAGATCAAGTGTTGGATGGATTGGCAGGAAAGAAGTTTTTCTCTTTCCTAGATGGGTTTAGCAGGTACAACCAAATCCAAATCAGCCCGGAAGACCAAGATAAGACCACCTTCACTTGTCCTTGGGGTACCTTTGCCTACCGAGTTCTTCCCTTTGGGCTATGCAATGCTCCTGCTACCTTCCAGAGAGCTGTCTTGAGCATCTTTTCTGAGCTGGTCCATGATGCGGTGGAAATCTATATGGATGACTTCACTCCTTATGGGTCCAACTTCCAGGAAGCATTGTCCAATCTGGGAAAAGTCCTAACCAAATGCATTGAGATGAACCTGTCCCTTAGTCCTGAAAAATGTGAATTCTTGATGACTGAAGGGACCGTGCTAGGCCATACCATTTCTTGCCAGGGGTTATAGGTGGATCCTAACAAAATTGCTCTCATCAAGAGGGTTCCACCTCCCCAAAAGGTAAGGGATGTTCGGAGTTTCTTAGGATTAGCAGGGTATTACAGGAGATTCATTAAAGACTTCAGCAAGCTAGCCTCACCATTGTTTGGCTTGTTGGCAAAAGATGTGGAGTTTAAATGGACTGACGATTGTCAGAGGGCTTTGAATGAATTAAAGGACAAGTTGGTGTCTGCCCCAATCTTAAGAGGTCCAAACTGGGCCCTACCTTTCCACATCCACACTGATGCCTCGAACAAAGCCATAGGGGCAGCCTTAGGACAAGTTGAACAAAAACTTCAGTATGCCATTTACTTTGTTAGAAAAAACTTATCCAAAGCAGAACTGAATTACACTGTAACCGAGAAAGAATTCTTGGCTGTGGTCCATGCACTGAACAAGTTCCGACATTATATCACTGGCTATCAAACATTTGTACATACTGATCATGCTGCAATTAGATATTTAATGAATAAACCAGATGTGAATGCTCGTATTATTAGATGGTTACTTTTGTTGCAGCAGTTTGATTTGACTATCGTTGACAAACCAGGTAAAGAAAATGTTGTTGCTGACTTTTTATCTAGATTGGATTTATCTGCAGATGAAGATGGAACAGTGGATGACCAGATGCCCGATGAACATCTGTTTGCTATCTCAGTACTCTCTCCATGGTTTGCTGATATAGCAAACTACCTTGTTTCAGCACAGTTCCCTCTGCACCTATCCTCAATAGAGAAGAGCAGAATCATCAGAAAAAGTGCCTCATTTACTTGGATCGGGGGCAACCTGTTCAAGCTTGGCCCTGATCAGATCTTAAGGCGTTGTGTAAAGGAGGAGGAAGTCTTTGATATCCTCCTCACCTGTCATGATGGGCCTTGTGGAGGACATTTTGCAGCAAAGAGGACTGCCTTCAAAATCCTGCAGGCAGGCTACTATTGGCCCACACTTCATCAAGATGTCAGAAGATATATCAGCCAATGTGACCGATGCCAAAGAATGGGGAAACCGACTCAAAGGGATGAGATGCCTCTCCAACCTCAAGTGACTCTTGAGCCATTTGAGAAGTGGGGTATGGACTTTGTGGGTCCAATCAACCCTCCTTCGAGGCAAAGGTCTTACATCATTGTGTGCACTGACTACCTGACAAAGTGGGCAGAAACTAAGGCAATCAAAGCAGCAACAGAAGAAAAGGTGGCTGAGTTCTTAAGAGAAAACATCTTCTACAAATTTGGCTACCCAAGAGAGCTAGTCACCGATCAAGGAAGCCAGTTCACATCCAACTTAATTGAAGACCTACTAGCTCATCACAAAATCAAGCATAGGACTTCCACCCCCTATCATCCTCAGGCAAATGGGCAAGTGGAAGTCACCAACAGAGCATTGGAAGGGATTTTGACTAAGGTGGTGAGCAGCAGTAGGAAAGATTGGGCAGATCGCCTGGTTGAGGCCACATGGGCTTACAACACCACTTGGAAGACCACAACCGGCTTCACACCTTATGAGCTGGTCTATGGGAAGAGAGCTTTGCTGTCAATTGAATTTGAATACAACACTTTGAAGTTGGCAGCTCAGCTGGACCTAGATCTCAGCCATGCCCAACAAGAAAGGTTATTGCAGCTGAATGGACTGGACGAGCACCGAATGCAGGCCCTCCTTCACTCAGAAGTGGTTCAACTTCAGAGAAAGGTGTGGCATGACCAACACCTCAATGACAAGCAATTCCAGCCAGGAGATTGGGCGCTGTTGTATGACTCCAGGCACAAAGATTTCAAGGGGAAGCTGAGAACCAGATGGCTGGGACCATATGCAGTGGAAAAATGTCATGACAATGGATCTGTTCTTATTCGGACCATTGATGAGGAGTCCATCCCCATACTTGTCAATGGGCATCGACTGAAGATCTACAGGAAACCTCTCTCAAGGCAAGAGTTTATCAAAACTGTGGAGAAATCAGTGTTGGTCATAGAGAAGGGTTCTGCCTCTGCTTTGGGCATACCCTGAAAGATCTAAATATATATATATATATATATATATATATATATATATATATATATATATATATATATATAATAAAGATCCTTGGGTGAAAACCTTTCTGAGGCTCCCAAGGCAGGTGGTAGGGGTGAAAACCTCATTGAGGCGCCCCTATTGTCTTTCAAAAAAAAAAAAGAGTTGGAAAAGATCCTTGAGTGAAAACCTCTCTGAGGCGCTTAAGGCAGATGGAAAAGGGTGAAAACCTCATTGAGGCGCCCCTGCTGTCTTTCAAAAAAAGAGAGAAAAAAAGAAATAAAAAAGAAAGAAAAACAATAAGCAAAAAAAAGACAGGGACAACAAGTTTATAATGTGGCAATGCATGCAGGTTGCAGGTATTCTATGAAGGAGAGGAGGTCTCAACTCAAAGCCAAGGATCCTTATCATGCTGCCAGGAGACCTCACCAGCACCTCCTCCAAGAACACTCATCTTCTCCAAGGTATGGGCATGATTTCATCACAGCTTAGTCTTCTACAGGAAGGTGCAGACTTTCTACAGGAAGTTCTGTATTTCTACAGGAAGTTCTGTATTTCTACAGGAAACTTCCTGTAGAAGTTTTGGACGGCCCAGAATTCATTGTGTGAGGAGATCTAATGACCAAGGTTCGACATGGAGGCATGCAAGCTACTCTTTCCTCCATCACACATTGTTGTCACCTCCTGCTACCACCCTAGTTGACATGCAATAAAAGTACCTGCACAATCAAAACAAATCAGTGAGTTATCAAGAGGAAGCGATTTTTAAATGAAAAAAGATGCTGAGATGCCATGCAATACCCATCCCAGCTATCCAAGGGCCCTGTGAGCGTGCACTGTCTTCATCGTTCAACATGCACCCGAGGAGGAAAAACTGCTACAGGACATCCTGCAGGAGTCCCGTAGCAGTTAAGCCAACTAGAGTGTACACCATTCAAGCGCCTGCAACATGCAATGATAACGTGGGCACATGCAGCTGAATCATAAGCTTCATCGTCAGCGGTCTGTGAAGAGGAACCTCCGGGCTTGTGCAATTAAGCAGCAGCAAGCAAATCTAGTCATCGTCGTCCAAGAGCCTGAAAGATCATGTCGCGGCCGCACAGGTAAGTGCCTCGCCCTTTCTTTCGTCGAATTACATGAATTTTACTTTGAAATGGTTGCAAGTGTGAAGTGAATGGGTTGAGCGGTCGTATGGCCATTCGACTGGCCACGTCGACTAGTCAGATGGTCCAGTCGGATGTGTAAAAGGTGGTCGTGGCAAAAGGAACGGGTAGTGGACACGTGAGAGCCATCCAGTCGGGGAGAAGTGCGTTTTAACAGAAATGGCGGCGGCGGATCTGCGGGGAATGATGCGGCAGTAAGGGAACTTGTAGTAGAATGATTAAGTGACGTCACCCAACGGTCCGGCAGGGACAGCTCACCCCCGCGCCACGGTTTCCGCCGGATTCAAATCTATCGGCTAGATTGCCACCCCACACATTTATCATCAGCCGTTTGAAAGTTGAGTGAGCATCCGGATTCCTCTGAAGCTCGACACTCCAAGTCTTCGGCCGTTCGAACGTCTGTTAAGCAGCACAGAGAGCGCAGAATCACTGCAGTGTTCTCCAGAACTCGTGCGATGTTTCTACCGGAAAGCTGCTTCTACAGGAAGCTCACTGCCACGGTAAAATTGGGCTCTTCACGTCAAAGGTGGCGAATTAAAAAGGTAATCCTGAACCTTGCCTCCCATGCAATTGGTTTCGAGGGTGGTGGAGTCGACGTTCTACAGTCTGCTCATAAAGGAATGCAAGTATTGTCTACCGTTTGCATGAATTGTCGTCGGGGTGTATGTAAAGTCTCCTACAGGATATAATTTGTAATTAAAGCTCTGTTAAAACTCATTTAGAGATAGTTTTCGTGAATTGTATGCGTGGCTATGTCCCAAAAGGCTAGTTTGTGCATCCGCCACCTCCAGCCAATGTAGCAGTTTTTCACCATGTCAGGTGGGTTCATCAGAAAGGAACCAACTGACTCTAAGAAACTAAGAGAGAACCCTGAGGTGGTGGAGCTGTTCACCCGCGTGCAATGGATGTTGTTCTGCGACAAATTGCAGGGGTATGATGATGAGGTGGCAGAGGAGTTCTTGCGGGCTCTGAAGCCGAAATCAAAGACATTAGCCACCGTCAATTTCAGGGGTTTGAGTCTCAGACTCACCCCACAGTTCATCAGCCGAGTTACCGAGCTCCCAATGGGAGTACCATGGGACAAAGAAGAGAGGAAATTAGGCCAACAGGCTAAGAAAGAGTTCTTTCCACCAGAGGAGCAATTCTCAGAAGATAAGAACGGGGTTCGCAGGACTAGCTTACTGCCACTGTGGAGCGAAGTCAACCTCCAAATTATGAAATACATCACCTGCGAAGGTCGGTTTAGCATTGTGTATGGGTACCATTTTCGGTTACTCACAAAATTGAGACATCAGATGGACCTACCTGTAGAAAACAAATTAAGCATTCCCTACTTTCTATTGCAGTCTATGACTGAATGTGCCACCAAGTTGAGGGAAGGCACACCAGACCAGGTAGCTCATCACGGGCTCATTAAGCTCCTCGTGGAGGATGCACTCCACACATACAAAGTCCCTCTCTCATGGGAAGCCTTCCGAAATCTGACCAAGGATGGCAATATAAAAATGTTGACTGAAGAGCTTGGTTCCTCCAGCAGCGAGGAGAAGGAGTCAGTACCCGCAGGGAAGAAAGAAAAAGGCCAGAGACCCACGGCCAAAACACCAAAGACAGAGAAAAAGGAGAAACAAGAGAAAAAGGGTGCCAAGGAGAAAGAGGAAGCACCCATATTAACACCCCGAGAGAAGAGATTACAAAGCAGGGTGGACAAGACTGAGCAGGTCCACATCAGCAAAGGCACCTCGACAGCAGCCTCGACCAAGTCAAAAAGTAAAACACCCTCAGCAAAGCAAACTAAAGTGGTGCCACCTGTTCCTACAGGAAAACCGAAACCGGCTTCTACAGGAAGCCCGAAATCAGCTGAAAAAGGGCCTTCTACAGGAAGCCCTGAGAAAAGAAAACCAAGGGAAAAGAAAGCCGATGTTCTTGCAAGGGAGGCAGCAGCTGTGCTGGCCGCCCTCAGTACACCTCCTAAGCCCAAGGAAAAGAGAAAGAGGGAGGCCCCTCTATATTTTAAAGCTAGGAGAAGTGTGAGAATAAAGACGGGCAAGCCACAACCTTCGTCCAGCAGCCCAATCACTATCGAGGATGCCCCTACTTCGCCCAAGGAGAGGTCCCCCTCAAAGATATCAGTCACCTATGAGAGGGGGAGCCCAAAAACAACCACTTGGAAAGAAAGGTTAGACCAATTGGCTTCAAAAGCCCGGCTACAGGATGCTGAAGCTGCTCTACAGGAAACCTTAGCCCGGCTTAAGGAAACAGAGAGAATGGAAGGGGAAGTACCCTCATCACCACCAAGGGAGGGTGAAGTAGAGCCACCAAGAGAAGAAGAAAAAGAGAATATCCCCGAGCCTAGCCCTCAGCCAAGTCTGAGCTCATACTATAACTTCTTGGAAGCTGGCAAAATTATACCACAAAAATTCACTGTGCCACTGTTCTTTGCATTGGAGGAAGAGAGAGTACGTACACACACGTGGATGAAAATAGCCAAATCAAAAGGTGTGGCGGACATAGGTCCCTTGGAGGAGCAACTCAAGGAGGCCAGAAGTGAATTAGCCATGGCTAAACACGTGGCAAATTGCCAACGGGTGTTCCTACAGGAAGAAAACGAAAAGCTTAGACTGCAGCTACAGGAGCTGAGGAGAGGAACAGGCACATCCTCCGGGGACATCACAGCAGAACAGCAAGGCAAAAAGGAACTGCACATCGGTCTTGGGGAGCCAACCACGCATCTACAGGAAATAGAGCTGCAAGCACAAATTGAGGTGCAAGCTCTCAAACAACAGCTGCAACAGAAAGAGGCACAATTGGCCTGCATGGCCAGTTGGGCCATGGATGCTATACAATGCAGACAGCCGGCCAAATCCTATGGCCTGTACCTGAGAGACCAATGGCTACAATTTCAAATCAACATCTTGGCGCAAAGGGGTATGTCTTAGCTCCAAGACCCGCAGCAGTTCACTGAATTATGCAATACAAGTTCATCTGAGGATAAGGCCAAACTATCGGAGTTCTACCTCCATAATTTGGCCCTTCCTAATGTAATTTCATGGGATCCCAACACGGTCTTAGGGGATATGCAGTTAATGGCACTTGCCTCATGGTTGAACCATGAAGACAAGAGAGCAGCAGAAGCCAAAGCGGTCATGAACCGAGAGCTGAATGAGCCATTACTAATTAGACCAGAACCAGGGGATCCAACTGCACTAATATCAGCACACCAACACTTATCCACCGATCCTCAAGCTTCATTGAAGTTTATGGATCAGCAGGCCCAAGCCATAGCGCATTCCGAGGATATGGAGAGACTGTTAGGAGATAACTGTATTCAAGCTTGCACCCGCCGATGGAATACATTGGCCCACAGTCTAAAAATCAGAGAATATCATACTCCAACTTGAATGAGGGAAGCTCTAGTACGGGTGCCCCTTTATAAGAAATCTATGCAGAACCTCCAGGCTAGCTGGATTGGCCTCAAGCTAAGCCCACCTCTGCTGTTAGGATTAATGGAAGGTAGCACAGAGAAAGATGAGTAGGAACAGTGGAAAGAGGTGGAGAGAAAGGCTAGGTTCCATGTCAGCAAGGAGGACACTATTACAGAAGCTTGGGATGTGAGGGTGGCAGTAAAGGCAATGAAGGATGAGGAGCTGGATTAGTTGCTCAAGGATGAGCAATCACTTTAGTTGGGGGGTGATGATGAGCCCCAAATTTGGTAACATTTTGGGCTCATTTGGCCTACTTACCCTTGCTCAACCCTTCATTTTTCATCACTTATGCATCATTTTTTTAGTATATTCATGTTATTTGTACGAAGGAGGGCAGTCACTATTCCTAGGTGGCTAACACATGTTTGTTTCAGGTTTTTTTGACATTTAATGGAGCAAAACCACGCAGATGAAGGCTAGGAGACACCCAAGATGGGATTACGGTTTTGTAGGAAGGCTTTCCACAACATTGAATGGCCTTCCTCGTGATCTCCACCCCAACTCCGAGCTCCAACCACCACCGAGCTAGAGGGCAGCCAAACGGATTGAAAGGAAACAGCAGATTACTCTTAGTTTGGGCAGCCAAACCCCACTAATTTAGGAGGCCAGCTTGGCCCTTGTAATGTATAAATGATGAGGCTGTAGCCTTCGATGGGGACTTTTGAAACTTTGTTGTTTATTCTGGACTACGAGCCGATAGCTCTGTTTTGCTCTTTGTAAGCCATTTTTGGCATGTTGTTAGACTTATGACTATCATCTTTTAATAAAAGGCAGGAAGATTTGAGTTTAGTTCTGAGTTCTTAGAGGAGCTATAGCTCTCGGGGTTGGGCCCAACCTGAGAGCAATAGACCTCCTTTCTTTGTATTGTTACTTTTCTTCCAGCATTGTATTTCTTTCCCTTTACATGCATTTGGAAACACAGTTTGTTGAGTTGAATTTCTTGATGTGATTAAGTAGGTTAGTTTTATGGATAAAGTTGCTTCCAGTAGCTTAGGTTAGAGTAAGGATATTAGAGTTAATCAGAGCTCCAAAAAGGGTTGATTGCACACTCACTTCCACCTCTGTTTAGAGATTGGGATTGCAGCCTGTGCCACCCACCAAAAACACAGCTTTACATGTTCACGCAAGCTTTGATGCAATGTTCTCAGTTGTAGCAGCATCCATGCATTCAGATCTTGTGGAATGAATCTTTGTTTCAGTACCATGCAAGAGTTTCCTTACAAAATCACGTTGCTGTTCTGTGGTTTTATAAAAACAGTTAGAATAGGTTGATGAAATCTCGGTTTTGTGCAAGACACGGATGATTTGTTTCATTTACACTGTGCAGTATCACTCTCTCACACCCTTACCCTCCTAAGCCGTGCCTAGGCCATCCACTCTTCCCTCAGTTAGACCACTTACCTCCAAAACTCTTCTATCACCCACGTGGTTCCACCTTTTCGGCCTTCCATCTCCTCTAACCTCCTCCAGACCAACCAGCTTTGCACACCCCCTCTCCATCTCATCTCTCTGTCCATAAGTCATCACAAGCTCCCCTCCTACCTCCCTGTCCATCCACCTAGCCTCTTCCACTCATCCCTCACCCAGAAATCCTATTGCAGAACATCTTGTAGAAATTAGCAGACTTCCTGTAGAAATTCTGAACATCCTGTAGAACCCCTGTAGACTTCCTGTAGAAGCTTGTAAACACGGTTGCCAAGCATCTGAACTTTATGAACTTCTCTGAAGGGATGCTAGCGATCCCTTAGACCCTCTCTGAGCCTTCCTGACCTCTTCCAAGCATTTCCCTCCTTGATCTATCCCTGCACAGTCAAAGACCCAGATAGAAGCACACACATAATAATTCCAACAACTTGAACAAAAATACAAAAATACGTTTTATTTAGATCAAAGTAGTCTAGACACATGCATCTCACCTTCCTAGAAGTAATGGCACCTCTTCTAGTAGTTTGCATTCCCACCTTTGCATCAGTAGGACTAGCTGGTAGAATTAGGGTTTGCTAGGGTTTTCATTCCTTGTTGGCTTTCAGTTTCCTCCTACAGTAGGTTAACTTCCTTTGAGATAGCTTTCATTCATCGGTTAAAAAGCTTCTTCTGAGAACTCATAGAAGTTGTCTTGCGCCCTAGCGGACTTATGCCAACTGACCAAGTGACAGCTGCGACAAGAGCTAGTACTTGTGCATACAGCACCGTCGCTTCCAAGTTTGTTACGAACTACCGGGTTGATAAAATTAGAGAAGGAAGCTCCAAGAGTTGTAGCATTATTGCTACAATACTGGAGCCCACCACATACCACGGATCTAAAGTGCTGATCAGAAACAAGGATTCGTCCGCAATGGGCTCTGTTATCACCCCAAGAAACTCACCTAGGTTTCATATCGGTGATGCTCGGGAACATTACAAATTCAACCAAATATAGTTGGATAAATGGTGGATGAATGGAACAAATGCTGCATATTCAAGCCAGATAACCACTTCTACTATGATTGACCCCAGACATGGGTGAACACCCCCAAACTACAAGGCTTTTGACCACCTATTACTCACAGTTTGAGGATAAGGTGATAATGGAGAAGACTGACCACACCAGCAGATGGACAGGACCCTATGATGGCCGGCTGCAACCAGTTAAGAGGTCTGTAAATCTAGTTTCTAATGCACAGACATGATGACAACTCTCTATGCATTAAACAACAGAAACATGCACACATGTTCTATGATACATGCTAAATCCTAACACAGAGGTGGGATGACAGCCCCTCTGATGCTAAACATTCATAGCAATAGAGCAAATGAAAACAGGCACAGCCTGGAACAATAAAGAGAAGTGGAAAGTGAGCAATAAATAGCAATAAAGAGAAGTGGAAAGTGAGCAATAAACAACAAAAGAAGCTTGTATTAGCTGGAAATGAAGACCAGACGTTGCAGGTTACAAAGTAGTTACAGTCTCCAGAAGTTGAACCTTACAACAGGGTTCTCTTCATCTAACACTCATCGAATCTGATTACATCTCTGTTCTGGGTATATATACAATTTGTTTACAAAATTGCTCTGCTAAGCTATGCGTGGAGGAGCCCATAAATGGTCACCAACCGCATTTACATTTAGAAATGGGCCTCTGATACATATCTGGCTGTGTTTAAATGGATTTGACCCTCTCTGGTGCTCTGCGGTCCTGCTTGGGCAGGTGGCGTGAAATACAAATGAAGCCATAATCATTGAATGCTTTGCATTGATCTGTGGTGTCCCGCTTCCTCCTCGGCCATACTGTGAATTGAAGGCGGCTGCCTGCTGCGTTGTACTGCTCCATGTCTGCTTTGACCAGTTCCGCGCCATTGAGAAATCCTGCCCGCTTTGCCACTTTTAAATATCAAAGGTTGAGTTTGTGCAATATTTCCTCTATCGGGTCCGCCCTTTGGGTCACAATGCATATTTTAACAGGCCAATTCTCTGTTTTTAATATTTGAAAAATACACAATAAACTGCTGTTAAAACATGAAAAATGGCTTTGGCGGATTTAAATAATATATATATTTTACTTTCGAACCCTTTCGGATCCGAAACCCATCGCAATCGGCAACTGCCAGGCATCCTTTGTATTTTCTTCATATTTCGTTATATAACGAAAATGCTCCCAAATCAATGCAAATGGCCTAGCGCGGACTTGAAATATTATAAGATAGAGCATTGTACATATATCGGGTCCGGCTTATCGGGTCGGAAACATATCCAATGTGAAGGCCCTGTCTCTTTGGTTTTGCCGATAGCGAAACGCCGACGCAGCGTGAGCCGTTGATCCATGCACGCGATCAACGATCCTCGCTTAATCGCTGATCTCCATTGCCACTGCCGATACCGCCGACCCGCCGATCGCCGATATTGTCGCGGACCCGATATTTTATAAAAAAGGATTAATACCGCCGTCGGGTCCGGCCCATCGGCGATCACAGAACATAAAAGCCCCGATCTTTGGTGAAGCGCCGATATTGCTGTGGACCCGAAATAATATAAAATGGAGTGTTGAAGGGCCATCGGGTCCGGCCCATCGCATCGGCACATAACTTATGTTAAAGCCTGCCCCTTGTAATCGCCGATAGCGAAATTCCGACGCGATCTGGACCGTTGATCGGCCAGATCCAACGGCTGATATGACTTCGGACCCTTAAGCCTGCAACTTTGGTTTTTTCATGATTTTAGCGCATTTGTGCCTCCCGATAGAGTATTTCTGCCTTCTCAAGGGCTTTTCCTCTTGCGCTATTTTGATCGGTGGAAGGCTATTAACCCAACATTGAAGATTTCAATCAGCACTCACGGATCTCTTGGCATGAATTTCAGTGAGTTTGCGGACTTTTGAGAGCGTTTAGCATCCATTTTTGATCCGTTTGTATAGCAGAGCTAACACTGGCTCCTTCTGGGGATGAGATCCTCCCTGTGAGGTCTCAAGAACCTGCAGACCAATGCCTTCCTACAAAACAAACTTAAAAAACATTTGCCTAGTGTCCATTGGGCATGGAGTCAACTAAGCATACAACAGACTGCTATGAAAACTGTAAAAGAACATAATTACAATAACATTAAAAGCCTGAACACATAAACTTCAAAATTTGCCCATTTGCTGGGCAATCAAAATTGTTTCTCCTGCTGTCAGCCCGGTTCATCATATATCAGCAGGACAGGATTTATTTGATCATCCACCTCAAACAGTTTAGGACACTTGAGCTTAATAGGTAGAGATGATCGGTGCTTCATTCCCTTTCTGTGTGTTTTCCTCCTTGGACGTTTTTCAGAGGAGCCTTTGTACACTTGCTGGATAATCATGGCTGCAGTGTACGAGTCTGTGTCTTTTGCGGCCTGCTCCACTAATATAAAAAAGGAACCATTGAATTTTTGTGCAGGGGATACAGAAACAGCCTCCGCTCCTGAAACTTTGTTTGAACAATCCTCATCCAAGGAGGACTCCCATGACTGCGCATCCTCTCCCTCTGTTATCTGGACGGCTGCCCTTTCGATTTGTGTGGAGACCTCCTGAGCAGGCATCAGAATATTAAGACTGAGGTGATCAATCTCAGCCTTGGGCATTGAGTTATAGCCTGCTTCAGGGCTTAGTGGGCAACCATGAGGGCTTGTCATCTGAGCATACAAAGAAACAAAAGATGATGATGGAGAGCTTTCCTCTCCCTTTTTAATCGCTGGATTGGGGACAAAAGCGGGCTGGAAAATTGGCAGATCTGCATAGCCATGTAAATATGAGCTGGCTTTAGGCACAAATTCTTCGAGGGGGAAGGGATCTGCTGCTGGCTGCCGCTGCTGGTCAACTTGTTCTTCTGCAGTTACGACAAATTGTTGAACAATGACTTTGGATATTGCTTCGTCATAAGCAGCCCTTGTTAAGAAAGGAGCACCTTCCAAAACATGGACCTCCTCCTCTTCAGGATGCTCTTCTTCCATGACTATATTTTGACAAAGGGTTTTCACCCTTTGATCTTCGTTTACCTCTCTGCTTCTCTGCAAAATCTGCGCATGCTCATGTGTTCGTCTACATGGATCTGGAGTTGGAAAAGAAATAGAACAATGAGCTCCTGCTTCTTCAAAACGCTGCTCAGCTCTCAACTTGGAAACTTCAGAGGTCAAAAGCTCGATCATCCTAGCTAATTTATCAATCTCAGGCTCTGAGGATGATGAGGATTCACCTCCCTGACTTCTGCATTCATCATCACCTTCAAGTCTTCCTGCAGCCATAATATTGGCTTCTACTTCAAAGGCTGCAGCTTGCATATCAGCCAAAGAAGCACATCTCCTTTCTCTTAACAGCAGGCAGAACTGAGAATCGAAGGCATTAGCATATGTGAGCATGGCAGAAGAAGGGGTAGGTTTTATTTCTGCTGGCATTCTGCTGTACAAATGATTAAATCTGATATTGAAATCAGACAGCAGCTCACCATCTTCTTTCTGCAAGTTCCCAAATTCATCATGATAGAAGAGCAGATCTTTATTATTTCCCCAGTGCTTTAAAAATACATCATCTAAAGCATCAATGTCTGCAATGGACCTAGGGGGTAAATCTCTAAACCATTTTCTAGCCTCCCCATCTAGGCTTTGAACAAAAACCCTCATCCAAACATCCTCTTCATTGATATGAAGATTATTAGCGTAACAATAAAAAGATTCGAGGTGCTCTTCAGCTGATACTCCTTCTGCACCAGTAAACTTAGGCATATATTCCATATAATCTCCTACAGGCATGGCATTCAAAGGGGTAGGCAAGACCAAAGGTGCATACCTAGCAGCAACTATTCGTTCTATCTTTGAAAGGGCTTGCTGGCCTGCCATGACTGAGGTAAGGTAAAAAGATACTGGTAAACTGAGTGAAATGAATCAATGAAAAGAATGAGAGAAACAGAGGAATACGATAGACAACACGGATGCTTCTTTCAACTGAGGTCCGAAAGGGAAGTGAATAACAAGGAGCTGTATGAATCTCTGAAGGTGAACTTCACTAACAGAGACACATAAAAATTATTTAAGGCTTACCTGATCCTGATGCTCCCTTCCGCAAAGTTTCTTCTGCTTATCGATCCTCTCAGGATCAGGCACTGGCCAGCTAGTGATTTCTGAAGATTTCTCCGAGCATGCTTCACGAACTAGACCAGAACTTCAATGTGGAGTCACCAAAGGATGGCCTTCCTCCAGTGGAGTCGCCAGACAGATGATTACAACCAAAGTCTGTGCTCAAACCTTGTCTGTCATCAAAGTTTGAAGCTGTGTCGTTCTCCCAAGGAAGCTGAGCTTCGATTCTCCTCTCCCCGGCAACGACGCCAATTAATGTTATCACCCCAAGAAACTCACCTAGGTTGCATATCGGTGATGCTCGGGAACATTACAAATTCAACCAAATATAGTTGGATGAGTGTTAGATGAAAAGAACCCTGTTGTAAGGTTCAACTTCTGGAGACTGTAACTACTTTGTAACCTGCAGCGTCTGGTCTTCATTTCCAGCTAATACAAGCTTCTTTTGCTGTTTATTGCTCACTTTCCACTTCTCTTTATTGTTCCAGGCTGTGCCTGTTTGTATTTGTTCTATTGCTATGAATGTTTAGCATCAGAGGGGCTGTCATCCCACCTCTGTGTTAGGATTTAGCATGTATCATAGAACATGTGTGCAGGTTTCTGTTGTTTAATGCATAGAGAGCTGTCATCCTGTCTGTGCATTAGAAACTAGATTTACAGACCTCTTAACTAGTTGCAGCCGGCCATCACAGGGTCCTGTGCATCTGCTGGTGTGGTCAGTCTTCTCCATTATCACCTTATCCTCAAACTGTGAGTAATAGGTGGTTAAAAGCCTTGTAGTCTGGGGGTGTTCACCCATGTCTGGGGTCAATCATAGTAGAAGTGGTTATCTGGCTTGAATATGCAGCATTTGTTCCATTCATCCACTATTTATCCAACTATATTTGGTTGAATTTGTAATGTTCCCGAGCATCACCGATATGCAACCTAGGTGAGTTTCTTGGGGTGATAACAGGCTCCTCTGCCACAGTTTCCGTGTCAGCACGCAGGAAGTCACACATTAAATCCGCAAAAACTAAAGATTTCTTAGACTTGGATTTCTCAAATTCCAAGTCGAACTCCTGCAGGATAACGATCCATTTAGAGTACTTTCCCCCTAGCAATTTCTTGGTCAAAATGTAGATCATAGGGTTGCAATCCGAAATTACTGTAGTTTTACGTAGTAAAATGTGGTGATGAAAACGTTGGACAGCTTGAACGGCTACCAATGCCAATTTATCCACATGTGAGTATTTTAGCTCTGTTGGATTTAAAGTTCGACTAAGGTAATATATCACATGTTCAGTTCCGAATTCATCTTCCTGAACTAAGACCATTCCAATGGTGGAATGAGAGGCGGCGAGATACAAGAAGTAATCTTGGTTGTAGTTGGGAGGATGCAATAACGGTGCATGGGTCAACGCGTGTTTGAGTGCATCAAAAGATTTCTGAGCTGTTTCATCCCAATAGAATGGAGTATTCTGTTTCAACAACCGAGTAAAACCCTTTGTAACCTCGGTGTAGTTAGGAATGAATCGTCGTAAAAAGTTTTCTTTCCCTTGCAAACTTTGGAGTTGGCGAAGACTCGAAGGAGGAGGCAATTTGATGATAGCTTCGACCTTCGAGGGATCAACGCGAATGCCGGCTTTCGAAACTACATACCCTAGTAATCGACCCGTTTCTATACAGAAGACACATTTGTGTGGGTTCAACCGAATCTAATAATGCCTACACCTCATAAAGATTGCTCGTAAATGGACGAGGTGATTAGCTCGATGTAATGAATGAGCAGGAAAGTCATCAAGATACGGTTGCACAATGTGCTTGATGTCATGAAACGCATAAGACATGGCCCTTTGAAAAGTTGCTCCGGCATTCTTGAGCCCAAAAGGTAATTTGCAATAAGAAAATGTCCCCCATGGACAAATGAAAGCCGTTTTTGGTTGATCGGCAGGTAGAATATTGATTTGATTGTATCCGGAAAACCGTCCATGAAGGAGAATATTTTGCTGCCGGCACAATCATCAATAATTTGATCGATATAGGGAGTTGGGTAATTTTCCTTTGGATAGGCTCGATTAATGTCCCTATAATCGATGCATATTCTTATTGTTCCCTTCTTTTTGTTAACTGGAACAATATTCGTACCCAATCCGTTAACGAGATCGGATAAATGAAACCTGCTTTCAATAATTTTTCAACTTCTGCTTTAATTGCAGCAGCTTTTCTTGGGTGAATCTGACGCAAACGTTGCCAAACGGGTTTAGCGTCCGGTAGGTCTTGATCTCATGAACAACAATTGCAGGATCAATTCCTGGCATTTCCTCATAGGACCAGGCAAACACGTCGCGAAATTCTTGAAATAGGGCCTTATATAGTTGAATTTCTTCATCTGTACATGAGGCACCTATATGAATGTTCTCAACAATTCCGGGCTTAACCAAAATGTCAATAGGAATAGTTCAAGAGATGTTTCCCAAATTTAACTCTGAATCGGGATGTTTCATTGGATTCTGAGGTTCCTTGACATATTCAGTTGTAAAAATTGATGAGAAATCATTTTCAAAACGATCATCCTCAGGTAAAAACGAAGATCTGTGATGGAGATCTTCCCATGATAAATCATCTACACATAGGATTTCACGAATTTTCTCATCAGAGTGAACAAGTTTAGAAAACATGATTAAATCCGAGGTTGATGTGAAAAGTGATTCCTCACGGACCACATTCATGAAGTCATTTTCGGTTGAAGATGGGTCGGCAAATGAATGCACAGCTTCATAGGCAATTTCATATGGACTCAAAGGCATGGAATTACCAAATAAGTCTATCTCAGATTCAGAAGGAATGATCCAAGGGTCATCATAAACAATGGTGTCTGATGTAATCATATGAATAGTTGCAAATGAAGACGATGCGTTGATCAGAGGAAAAGGAAAAGTTCCCAATAAACTGGCATCTTTAACTAGTCCTACTCCAACATCCTTATATGGGATAGTCGTTTTACCGACATGCTGAATACTCTCAGAAGAGGCTGAGTCGGATGAAAAGTAAGCCAGCTGGTCTACTGTTACGATCTTTCCATTATGAGGAAACTTTATTACTCGAAAGACCAATGAAACGACCGCTGTCATAGTGTAAGACCAACTTCGACCCAAGAGAAGGTTGTAATCTAGAGGGGCATCAACCACCTCCACATCTAGACTAATGGTTTTTCCTTCAACCCCTATAGGCAAATCCTGTAGAATGCCAAAAGGATGAAACCCACGACCGTCAAAGGCCTTTAGAATCGTCGGGGATTGATTTAGCAAAGGAGAACCAAGCGATCTCCAACACTGTATCGACATAATACACGTTGAGGCTCCCTCATCAATTATAGTCCGATGAATAGGCCTGTTTTTGACTATCATTGGAATCTGGAAAGCCATTTGATGAGGCAAACACGGTGTACTATTTTCTAGATCGAAAATTATTAGGTTCGAGTCCTGAACGTCAACAACTCCGATAGCCGAAAAAAGTAATTTACGTTGTGCTGGACATGATTGCAGCACTTCCAAAGCCGACATTGCTGAGGGTGAAACAGCTAAATCCTGAACAATGTTATAATTCTGAGCCACTCTTGCATGTGGATTGAAAGCGGACTTTCAAAGTATACCCTTGGCGGGCGGTTTGATTACCAAGTCTGGATTAGGTTTCTCGATCTGTAGTGGATCAGAACCGGGAGATGAGGTTAATGGATTAGAATGAGAAGATTCTGCTTCTTTACCATCAACAGGACTTTTACTACCATAATCTTGCGATCGAGTCGCAATCCTAACATGGGACATCATTAGTATGGGTTCTTCATTGGCACTCGAGGAAGAACCTATCATCTTACTGTCTTGAGCCGGAAAAGGATCCTTCAAAACAGCAGGAGTTTGGGAACCCTTGACAATCTTCGCAACCTATGCACGATGAGGGCAATCTCTTGTAAAATGTTCATCGTCACAAATGAGACAAGGATAACGAGGTTTGCATTTTTCATCATTGGATTCCGATTTTTCAGGTTTCTCCTTTGAATTTTTTTCTGTTTTATTCTTCTTCTTTCCTTTCTTCTTCCCACCGGATTTTGATTTGGCTGTAGATGACTCTACAACGTGAATATCGGTGGAAATCTCTGTAGAAGAATCTCCTGTGGGGGAATCAGGCAAGGTTATGATAGGAGAAGAATTCTTGGAAGACTTCTTCTTACTTTTAGTGTTAACCATGCCAATCATACCATCGGCGGCATGAGATCCCGAAGGAGCTGCAGCGATTTGATTTTGCTTGGGAAGATCGGGGATTTTCTCATGTAACGTACCTGACTGAGTATAGACCAAGTCAAGGTACTGTGCTTGAGCAATTAATTGCTCCTTAGTAACAACTCTGGCTTTAGCAACATCTTCAGTGATCTTTGGCAACAAAGATTTTACAAACCACTCGGCCAAGATCTGATCCGGAATAAACACCTTCACTAAACGCTGTCGACGTCTCCACTCATGAATATGATCTGAAATGTAAGTGGATGTCGATTGTTTTAGTGAAGTTAACAATTCCGTGCCATTGTCATATCGGACTGGCAACTGAAAATGAGTTAAAAACGAGGTAGCTAACTGACTAAAATTATAAAAAGTGCCTCGCGGTAACTCAATGTACCACTTGGCCGCGAGACCAATTAGAGTGCGCTGGAAAAGTCTAAGACGGATTGAATCATATGAAATGGAGTTAGACACACACCAGAGGTGGTAAGTCATCACATGGTTCAACGGGTCCTCTCCTGATTTACCTTCGAACTTAGGAATGTCACTGGGCAACTTATTCGGCATTGGCGGCCAAAACGGAAGATAATTAATGGGATCATTCGTTAGGCGCGACAATTCAGGCAAGTCCAAAGTTGTGATAAATGGTAACTGCCGATTAGGATCCCTAAAACTCTGGGTCATGAGACCAGCCCCAGGAGGAGGATATCTAGGATAACTAGGAATAGGAATTGCGTTTGGGATATTGTATCCTCCCGGAAAACCAGGATTAACCAGACCATACTGGGGTTGTTGAGGTTGTTGATAAGTGTACCCAAGGTACGGTTGATACTGATAGACTGGCTGCTGCACAGCAGGACCGAATTGATACTATCCCTTGGTACGGTTGATAAGTAAATTGTGGTTGACTTGTGACAACCGTACTTGAACCAGGTTGTCCTACAGGCATCTGAACCGAAATTTGAATCGTAGATCCAGACGGTGGTAAAGATGTTTGAGGAGTAGATACAAGAACAATAGAAACCAGAGCTGTCGATACTCCAGAAGTAGGTGGGGTATATTAAACAGATGTTGCGGCAGTTGTAGCAGTCGTTTGAGGCAGAGTACGAGGTGTACTAGGCCCAGGCTGAGAAACTATCGAAGGTACAGAAGTTTGAATGTTAGACTGGACTGGTTGCTGGGGTGTACCAGAAACTAAGGGTTGTCCAGTTTGAGATGACAACTGTACATTTGGCTGCAACACCTGTTGAGTTTGCGATGGATCCCACACTATATTCATTCCGGGGTACTGCCCCATAACAGGTTGAGAATACTGAGGACCATAACCGGGTTGAGGGTAGGATTGATAATTGAAAGGTACATTTCCCGTTCCTTGAACATATGTTTGGCCGGAGGGTGGTTGGAAACCTTGGTTCGAGTACTGACCTTGGGGTTGATACCCTTGAGGCACGTATTGATACTGGGGTTGACCTTGAGGTATAAATTGATACTGGGGTTGACCTTGGGGTACATATTGAGTCTGGGGTTGACCTTGAGGAACGTATTGTCCCGTAGGTATGTACTGTCCTCGAGGTTTCCCCCCAGATTCAAATTGGGTACCTTGAGGTTGCCCTCCAGGGGAGAATTGAGGCTGCCCCCCAGGCGGTAACTGGCCACCTTGAGGTTGAGGATTGGGAATAGAACCTGACATCATGAGAATTTCTTCTACGCTCAACAGCTTAGTACCATTGCTTCCAGTTAATAACCCTTGCTCAATGGGTTGAGGAGATGCTCCCGAAAAAGTACCAGAAAGGGACTGATACCCAGAGGGAACAGAAGGACCGCCGTACAAAAAGGATCCGGGCGATTGAGTAAACATGGATGACCGATTCGACATATTTAACGAAGGATAATAACCTCTAGGTGTTGGGTGATAAGGAGCACGAGGTGATGAAAAACTTAACCCTGGGTTTTCTAAGAAATTAGTCAAAGAAAGATACCAAGTACTGCTCCTAGGTGGACTGTAAAAAATTGATTCACGCTCCCTTAATTCAATAACAGGCTGATTTTCAGGGATAGGGATGCCTACTTCTTCTTCCGGAGTAGCAAGTTCTTCAATAGCAATAAGTCCAGAACGAAGATCTTGGGTGATTACTCTTTCTACCCTAGGTGAACTAGGACCACTAGAAGTTGGAGAAACAAACCCTGATGTTGGAGTAGCAGCAAATTCATTTTCAGGCTCGGATATTTCAGGTTCTTCACCTATATCACTAGTAGATGAAAAGCTACCAATAACTTTAGAAACAGACACTGACTGTGGATTATAATCTGCCACTAACGATTGAAAATCAGAATGTACTATCAAAGAAGATTCTCCTTCTTTAGGTGACCCAACTCTACTGTCTCTAGGAGTTACGAGGGCTTTCAAGCCTTCAAGCTGGCTCGGTACTTCCTCAGGAGGTTGGCCCCGAAGTCTACGAGACTTCCTCAGTAACTCAGCCACATTTACAAACTCAGGAGATTGGCCCCGAAGTCTACGGGACTGCCTTGGTAATTCAGCCACAGTTAAAAACTTTTAACTACTTCACACGCAAACAAAGTAAAATCTCAATGAAAAGCACCTAAATTCTGTAAAGAACCAAACAAATTTGAATCACACGCCTAAAGAATCTAGGAGATCAAACACACACAAACAGTAACTTTCCGTACTGAAAACACTAGTTGGTGATGAAATCCAACGTCGCAGAGTTCAATACAGAAATGGCGGTTGGAACAGTTACCCCGGCAACCTGCTTAATGAATAGACTGGCACAAGTTCCTCCTCTTAACCGTCTCGAGTGAAGAGAATCCCCCAGAAAATCCAAGTGAGTCTAGCCGACGTCTGCTCCAGGTATAGTGGGATCTTCCCACCACTGTCACCCTAGGAAGAGTCCTAAAGAATATGGCCACTAAGGTTACCAACTGAAACAAATATACCTGGGGGAACAGTCTACGATCTGATACACACGCAAGGGCAGAGTAGTAAGCTCAATCCCCTTGAAGGCTCCTTGACATAATCCAAGGTTTACCAACAAGTGACCCCAGGCTCCTCGACAATGGTTAATCCGAGGTTTACCGTTTTTAATACGTGAATATCTGGCGTCGTTCCCAATGAGGAAGGATTGATTCCCACACTGGTTCGGACACGATCTCGTGCTTCTCCTTTAAGAGGAGCTTTCCCAGAGCATAAATGCAACAATTGGATTTCTTCCCTACCACAAGATACAACTACTTGTTTGTTTTTACTGTCTTGGAGAGTTAATTACTCTCCTACTCCAAGACACTAGCCTAAGCTAAGTTGGTGTATCAGAGCCTTAGAAATAAAAATGTTACTAGATGAATTTTACTTTAAGCGTTATTTTTTATTGGTTTTTGTTTAAGTCAAAAGGTGCGGAGATGAAACTCGTGGTATGAAGACTCGACTCAAAATCACTTAAAATGCACCTAAGATGATCTAAACAATCTTTTTCTCTTCGATGAACTTCTAAACTAAGAAAGAGTTTGAGAATGAAAATACTTTGTAAACACAAATCTTTCTCAATCAAACAAATTAAAAGAAGAGCTTTTGCCTTTTCCAATGCACTCAAAATGAGACAACTAGTTATTTCACAAAAATTTCCCTTTTTCGTTTCAAAGCACTCAACCACTACAAAACAAACTTTTTTCAAAAGAGATTTTTTATATTTTCTTATAAAACACTCAAAACTAATGAAAATGACTAACTTTGAGATCTATAAATTATAAAAACCTATTTGAAGTCGAAGCCTACTAAAAGTCTTTTTTAAGGATGTTTTACTTAGCTAGATGTAAGCTAAGGACCAATTTATGCAGAATCACAAATAAGTCAAGAACAACCAATTTTGTTTTCTTTTTCAAAATGAAAATCCAAACTTTTAAACACAAGCTTTTCGATGTTTTGTAAAGAGAAAACTAAAAGCGGATTCCTCAACAAGGGGAGATTTCATAAATGGTCAGACTCATAAGAAGGCTGGTAGACACTAAGGTGATCTGAAGTCCCTACAGCTTCTAAGCTCAGAGCCACTACACAACCAAAATGAAAAACAAGCCCAACAAGCAAAACTCCTAGGAATTTCACCTAAAACCCTAACACTAATGAAATCAACCTAAGGAAAGCTTCTGACAGGTTATATGCAGGTCTGGGTAGTAGATAACAATTTCTAAACAAAAACTAAGCTGACTAACAGAGGAAATCTTAGGTTTTTCAAAATTTTGACAGGGTCCGCAGGCCCACAGTTGACACAGGTGCAGTCCCGCTCTGTGCTAAAAGCAAAGGTGCGGATAGGTACGCACTGTGTCAAACGGCTAGGGTGCGGTCCTCTCCCAAAGCTATGAAAAACAAAAAATAACCCTGGATCTACAAACTCTACCCAATTTTACACACAACAAGCCAAAAACAGAAACAAAAACACAGTTTCTCAGGTCAAAGTAAAAACAAGGAAAACAATCAAGTCCCCAGTGGAGTCGCCATTTTGTCACACGGAATAAGTCAATCTTGCGGACAAGATAGACCTTCCTAGAATCTAAAGAAGACCTAATGAAAAGCAAACCAACCAGACACTATCTTTCTCTAAATATGCTTTAATAAATAATGGCAAACAAGTGTTTTTAGGGCCTACTTTAGGTACAACGCAAGTTTGTGGATGCCCTCGCTCCTTCGATGCAAATGAGCTCCTTTGTCGTGAATCTGCAAACACAAACAAGGAAAACAAATTAAATAGCACCTGAAAAGCCAATATCATAAAACATATTTAACATGAAAGTCAAGGAGTCCATGAAACAAATAACATGAGATACTTGTTGAGAAAAATGAGTTTGATTGTATTAATTCAAAAGAAGAAGAACTTTACAACCTGTGCCTTGACACTGTACAAGCTCCTCCCAGGGTCCAGCAAGAAGTCTCCTCTACTTTGACAAGTTTCACTCACTCCCCAATGAAGCCAAAAAGGTATGTGATCTCTCCTCTTAAGCTCAACTAGGAAGTCTTGATTTCACCAGCATTTACCCTCAAAATGTTCAGCTTCTAACCTCTCCAGCAACCAGCCCAATGCCTGTATTTATAGTGCAATGGAGGGAGGTTACTAGGTCCTCCTTCAAAGGGATAAAGCCCTCCTTCAAAGGGATAGCTCCTCTCATCAAGGGATTAGCTCCTTCTCTTTTAGGATGCATGAACCACCTCAGAGCGAACAATCCACGTCAAAATTCCTTCTAGAATCCTCTAGAATTAACCCAAAGTGAGTTTTTTAAGATAAAAATTGCACCTTTTGACTTTCACAGGGGTCCGCACCCACACCTTTAGGGACAGAGCGGGCAGGTCTGCAGTTTTTGTACACAGAAGGTGCGGGATCGCAGGTGACCGTGAGAGAAAGTGCGGAACCAAAGTTTCATTGATTTTTAATGTCTTTCTCTCATTTTCAAAGCTTGATTTGAAGAGCTGAGGTCTGAGACTTGCTTAGGAGGACAGTACAAGTGATGATAGACCCATACTGACTGCAAATAATCATGGTGACGATATTTTTGTGTAACACCTTTTGTCCAGGGGTAGCAGGTACAAAATCCTTATGTCCAAGGGAAACATGTTCAAAACCTTTATGTCTAGGAGTAGTAGGTGCAAATTCCATATGTCCAAGGCCAACTGGCTCAACAACCTTTTAACCCATATGTTGCTTATCAGCAACCTATGACTAGATAGTATCAAGGCTACTCAGGCCATAATCCTCCCTATGGACAAGGTAACCTACTATGGGTGCAAAATCAGATGCCATATGGATAAAAGCCTCCACTGTGGGGGAAAAGTCCTTATTAGAAAGGATGGGTTTTATAGTTTGGGCTTGCTTAGAGGCCCCAAATGCCTTTTAATAAACAATTGCCATTCTTGGCAGCATGGGAGCTTCCAGATGTTTCTAGACTCACGAATGATCCCATTCTTCATTTGCCATACTGGCCTCAAGTTCCGTCCAAGAATCTGAGCGATTGTCTGAAGTTTGAGGGAAAATCAGAGGGTCCACAAGCCCAAGTGATGACATATCACCTCTAGTGCTCCTCTAATTCGTACATTAATGATTCCATTCATCTCTGACTCTTTCAACGCATTCTCACAGGTGATGTCGCTAAGTGGTACATTGAATTGCCTCGAGGTACCTACAATGACTTCAACACTCTTGCTATGGCTTTCCTCACTCATTTCCAGTTGTCGATTCGCTATGAAACTAGCACCCATCTTCTTACGTCACTTAAGCAAGACACTACGACTGATATCTCCAATCACATCCATGAATGGAGGCATCGGTGTCACATGATCAAGTTTGAAATTCATGATCAGTTGTTGAAAGAATGGTTCACCAAGTCATTCGTCAACAAAATTGTTGAGGACATATCTATGGGTGGATGTGTTATTGATGAGCAAGCCATCGCTCGTGCCCAATATTTAGACCTTGTCTACTCACAATCTGGCACGTTATATGATATGTTACCTGATGCTCCAAGACCATCACCTGATCTAACAACATCGAAGTCTCCGGCTACCCCTCTTGTTGATGGAGTGATTGGTTCCATGTCTCAGACCCCCGTGAAATCTTCTTCCAAGCAGAAGGTGGTCTTGAACGCTAGTTCCAATGATCCCTCTCAAAAGTCACCTGGTCCTGGTAAAACCTCTAAGGTTCCACTATCCATTCTACCACAATGAACAAATCCTCTAAAGGTAAAAGTAAGGGCAAAGCCAAAGCCAAAGGCGATGCCCTGAAATAGGGCCCTCCTAAGTCATCTGCTAGTGATGATTCTCAAAGGAAGCCTAAGTATCCATGCCTCATCTATGAGGAGGATCACTATATTAAAGATTATCCCCAATTATTTGAAGTTATTTGCTTGCTCAAAGGGACCCCAACTGTCTTGAAAGAGCCCTTTCCATCCCAACAGACCAAAATGGTAAACCAACCTCAGTCTTCCACTTCCATAGGTTCCCAAGTGTTTATGATGAATATGCCTATAAATATACAAGATAAAAGATTATCAAATGCCAAATCCAACGGATGGAAAAGAGAAAGAAGGTACCCCTTCTTCCTTTATCCCATCTACCTCTCAGCCTCTCCATATAGAGTGACCTAATCCTAATTCCACCATTAGACCACCCTCTTGGTGTGTTCTAAAAAATTCCTCGTATAATCCAAACACTTGAGTCGCTCAGCACTATAACATTGTTGAGGATTTGGCTCAAGTGCCATCAACTATGTATGCTCTTGAGGTCCTTCAAAGCTATCCTTATCAGTGGAAAGAGTTTCTGTCGGCTATCAGAGGCATTGATCCATCTGATTCTAATATCATTTATTTTGATATGGAAAACCATGTTCCATGCTTACCTCATCAGATTTCCTTTCTCATTCAGGTGATCATTAATGAGAAGAAGATTCACAGGACCATCATTGATGAATGTGCTTCCACCTGCATCATGTCTGTCTCTTGTTGGAAGGAAATTGGTTCTCCTACCTTGAACCAATCACCTAACATGTTGGAAGCCTTTGATGGATGCGACTCTCGACCATTCGATGTCCTTCTTAATATTTCCATTACCATGAAAGGCAAGATAGTCAATTTCGAAGTAGAAATTGTGGATACAAATCTTAACCATAATCTTCTACTCGGGTGGAGTTGGATGGACCCATGCTATGCATGTTGTAGCCTCCTATCTATTCTATGTGCTCTATTTTCCTCATCAAGGGAAAATTATCATGGTCAACCAGTTTTCTTTCTTTTCTTCTTCTTCCTCGGATTGAAATGTCCCTTATGTGAAGAATACTAGTGCTCCTTATGAGAGTGTGGGGGCTAAACTTTTTAAAAACCCCACCTTGACGGGTATTTTTCCTCTCCCACCTCTGCACGGTGCCTTAATCAACATGATCTCGATTAAGTCTGACCCTTGGGTCATTCCCTATCTTGATCTTGTTGATACGTGCGATGATGTCATGTTGTTAACCCCTGCCGAGATCAATTATGTGGAGATTGTTTTGGCTTCAGCTTCGGTACCTATTGATCATACTGCTTCAAGTACGTCTCTTGACACGTATTCTCAATCCCCATGGCTTGGTTCTTTGGATTTTATCGATCCCTTAACCGAGACTTTTCCTTCTAACGAAGGCATCATGGAAAACATGTCTCTGGAGGAGGCATGTGGAATGATACTCATCATCGTTCCCCATTCTTGCCTAGCCCGACGGTCATGTATACTTGTCTCGAGAAGTTCTCTTCTCATTTCCAAACCCAACCACTTCCGGCACCTCTCATGACTCATGAAGTTTGGTTAGAAGGGAACATGGGTAATATGACCACAACGTTTCCTATTGACATTTTAGTTTACACTGATATTGTCAAGATCTTTCAATTGGGGGCACCTTTTTCTCATCATGAGTTCAGGTTTGCCTTAGTTTCTCGAGTTTCTACCATTGACCCATTATCACAATGAGGTTTTCATCTTACGATTTGTAACCCTCACCCACCCGGGGGGCATGGGGGCACAATCTTTAATGAGTTTCACTCTATTATTTGGCCGAGTGGATGCTTACTCATCATGTCAATGGTAAAACTCCGATTTTCATCTCTATTGATTGATTACCCAAGTTTGCCAATGGAATCCATAAAAAATTACTATGCCTGAGTCATATTGCGTAGTTACTTTTGTACACAAATGTGTTATTCATTTTTGTTCAATTTGGTTTTGTGTGCTTTTTCAAGCAGTTTTCCTGCTTATTATGTCTTCACCTACTTTGCAAGTGTCTGTAACTCACATCGGTTTCACTAATGGTGCTTGCCATAGTACCCAAAATTTATCCTCCACGGCATGTTCTCTTTACGCCCCTAATGGTAAGTTTATTGATCTTTGAGGTATTTGTTTAGGTAAAACAACTAATAACATTGTTGAATATAGCACAGTTATCGAACTTTTATCAGAAGCCATTGCTCTTAGCATTCGAGAAATGGTTGTTAACCTTGATTCACAACTCATTGTTCTTCAACTCAACGAGAAATATTCCGTCAGAAACCCTCACATATTGAGAATGTATTTGTGTATTCATCTATTAGAAAGAAATTTTGATTATATCACATGTCATCACACTCCTAGACATATGAATACATTAATAGATGCATTAGCTAATTATGTGTTACACAGAGATTTACGCAATATGTGAAAAAACAAAACATTAAATCATAGTAAACATAAAATATAGTATATATATATATATATATATATATATATATATTGTTGGCATTATGACATAGGTTTGGCACTGTGACACAGGCGTTGTCCTTGATGGCAACTCACTTAGATGACAGATCACAGTTCAGGTTCTCAAAATGAAGGAAAAAGAGTTATACGCAGGTTCCGCTTAACCAAGTCACGTATACACGTGGGATCGCCAATCAAAAGGTGCGGATATGTATGCATGCACCTTCATGCAAGGAAAAGAGCATACATGTGGGAAAACTTATTTTTTGGTCCATGGTATTTAGTCCTTGGTATTTGGACCTATGGTTTTGGACCATGGTATTGAGTAAGGCCTAAGACTATAAAAGGGGAAGGAGATCATTAAGCAAATGCATTCACTCAAGCATTGAATATCTTATGAAGAGCAAGATCTAGAATACTGGTCATTGGGTTATGGTGCATAGCTGGATCTGAACCAAGGAGGAACTTGAGTGATAGAAGAAGGATAAGTACTATTGATGGGTCAAGATCTTAAGGCTTGAATAGTAGTATCTTTGTGTGATTTTGATCTATTATATTCGGCACATGAATTGATCTATAAATCTGATAATCTGGGTATAACTGATGTCTTAATAAGTGAAAAGGGTAAATTATCTTTTATAGATTTGTACGCAGGTTCAGAATAGGAGAGGCGCGTATACACACTGGTTTAGTAAGTCAAAATAGCGTATACGCTGGTTGGCCTTAATACAGAAGCGTATGAATGCAGGTTCTATATATTGAAGTAGTGTACGTCTCATGAAATATGTTTTAGCTACTTCTATTTATTGCTACAGTGTTCTGGGTTCAGGATTGGTTTTTGGTTACTGGTAATGTATTCTGGTTACAGCATTTAGAGAAGTAATTGTTTGATTTAGTTTTGATTGAAGCAAAGGAGACTGGTTGATGCAGATGTATTTGATGCTTGATTATTGCTATTGATGGATCTAGTCTGAAAATTTATGAAACGTGGTTCTTGGAAGAAAAGAGGAGGTTGTAGCCTTCTGTAGGTCAGTACCTACGTACTAGTACATCAGCTAGTAAAAGAGCTAAGGGGGTTGTAGCTCCCTTCTAAGAGAAGATGGAAAATGGCAGAAGGTTGTAGCCTTCTGTAGGTAGAAGCCTACATACTGGTATAAGGCAGCACCAGTAAAGAAACATTGTAAAAAGAAGTTTCTAATTGAAAGAAGATAGAGATGAATTACAGCAGGTGGTTTTCACCCACATTGGGTTTCCACCTTATATCTTGTGTTCTTGTGTGTGACTGTTTGTTCTGTTTTACTATTCCTGGTTACTGTTTATATGGTTCTGACACATAGATTAATGATCAACATCTGAAGAATAAATTAAATTATAAGTCTGCAAGTTATACGCGAGTTTCCTTAACTACAGTTGCGTATATACGTCGTTTTCACTAACTGAAGTAGCGTATGCAAATATAATTATGAAATAAAAAATAATTGACTTTATAATATTGATTCACCCCCCCCTCCCTCCTCAGTATTATTTCCAACAATTAGAATCAGAGCAGGTCCTTCAGAAGAAGCTTGATCGCTTGGAGGAAGATTTATCATCATGAGAAACTATGAAAAAGAGGCATCTATCAGGCCACCAATCTTTGATGGGAGCAACTTCATCTATTGGAAGGTAAGAATCACAACTTATCTTCAATCTCTTGGTACAGAAGTATGGGATATCGTGGAAGCAAGATACACATTTCCATCAACAACTCCTATAGATACGACTGGCAAGAAGCAGTATGAAACAAATGCAAAGGCTTACAATACTCAAGGCTCGTACTAAAATGAAAGCATCTCCTAGCTGTCTGAAGGCCCGTCCAAAATGCTCTATGTTGAAGTCCTTGCACTCGGAAGTGCAAGACCCTCTAGACCTTCCCTTCCATCCCTCCATCCCACTTTCATTTCGATGGTTGCTCTCGGCAGCGCAGAAAGAGGTTGGAATCGAGTTGTTATTACATAGATAATTCAAAGCTCGATCGAAGTTACGTATTAAAATCGTCAAGGTTATGCAGCTCAAAACTACAAAAGAAATATGGGACAAGATCGTTCTGAGCTATGAAGGAGATGATTAGGTAAAACATGCAAAACTATAAAATCTCAAAATTCAATATGAAAATCTCAGAATGCACAATGATGAAAGTGTGGCTAATTATTTCTTATGTATAGATGAGATTGTTAATCGTATGAAAAACTTGGGTGAAGAAATAAAAGAAGTTACTTTGGTTGAAAAGGTGTTAAGATATTTGTCTCCTAAGTTTGAATCAAAAGTTTCTGCCATAGAAGAAAAGTAGGATCTACAGAGCATTACCATGTCACAGCTGCATGGAATCCTAACTACTTTCGAAATGAGAAAAGGGGGATCATTAGACAGGAGATAATCCTCATTCAAAGCTTCAGGAAAAGGAGATTACAATGAGTCAGGACATATGTCAGAAGGAGAAGAAGAATCAAACTTTGTCAAGAACCTTCAACAGGGTTCTAGAAGATTCAGAGATAAGCTACCTTTCAAATGATTTGCTTGTGGAAGAGTCAGTCACTATGCAGCCAAGTGTCCTCATAAAGATAAGCTTGACAAAGGTAAGGAACCAATTAGATGGAACAGAAAACATAATGTAAGTAAGAAGAGATATTATACTCATGAAGACAGTGATGGATTTTCAATTAGTGATGAAGATGAGTAATGTAATGATTATAGACTTTTGATGGCTTTTGAAGATGATGATTTCTTGGATGCTATAGATGAAGATGATCTCTATGAAGAAATCTCTAGACTTAAAATCTGTTTAGAAGAAAGAGTATGATCATAGATACTCTAACATTACAACTTGCTGAAAGGGAAAAACACAATGAAAAGCTAGAATTTGAAATTGTGGGACTTAGAAAAGATATTGAGAAAACAAAAGCTCTTAATCTTAGATTTGCTAAAGGATTTGAAAATTTAGATGAGATTATCAATGTACAACATTCTCCTCTAATCAATACAGGACTTGGATATTCTGAAGAATCATCTCAAGCACAAAAGCCATCCACCTCCAAAAGTTATCTTGATGCAGCAAGGAGAAGTGAACAGGTTGACAATCGACAGCAAAGGCATAAAGCAGATCACCAGGTAAATCAGGGTCAATCTACTTCAAGGATGAACAAAGATCACCAAATAAATCGGGGGCAATCTACTTCAAGGATGAACAGAAGCTACAACCAACCGCAGGTAAATCATTCTCAATTTGCCTCAAGAATGAATGGTTATGGAAACTACAATCACCTGGATGGTAAGTTTGATAATCGTAGGAATTTCTTCGATGGCCAATGTTTCTCTTGTCATCACTTTGGAAATAAAGCAGCTCAATGTGTTGCCTATAAGACCATCATGACTAGAGAAGCACGAAATCAAAGGAGTGTGACTGGGATCATGAAAAGGACCTACAATAACTTTTCTGCTCTTGAAAACGAAATAGAATGTTCTATTTGTAACAACTTCAGTCATGAAGATTTTGAATGCAGGAGTAGGTTTCGGCAAACAACTCAGAAGGAGCAAGCTTCATTGAGTCCCAAAACATGGAGAAAGAAAGAACCACAACCAGAAAGATGTGGTATAGCTTTATATGTGGAAGGATGGGAAAATCACTGATACATCGATAGTGGATGCTGGAAACATATGACATGTGATAAAGTAAAACTTCAGTCATATAGTGCCTTAGAAAAGGAAAGGAAGGTCTCACTTGGAAATGACACCCCTGAACTCATAAAAGGTAAAGGTTCTGTTCTTTTGAAAGAAAAGGTCAAAGCTGGAAATGTTATGTATGTTGATGGCTTAAAGCATAATCTATTGAGTGTTAGTCAAATGTGTGATCAAGGAAATGAGGTAATGTTTCGATCAAATGGATGTATTGTTTGTGAGCTTGATACAGGAGAAACAGTGATTAAAGGCATAAGAACTCCAACTAATTTATACATACTCAAGGGAGGACAACAACAATGCTATCTAAGTAAGAATGATGAACATTGGCTATGGAACAGAAGATTGGGGCATCTAAGCTTCTCTCAGATAAGGAAAGCATGCAAATATCAGGCAGTTCGTGATCTCCCTGACATCAGAAGAATTCCAGACAATACAATATGCAAATCATGTCAGTTTGGTAAACAAACCAGAACTAATTTCCTTGAGAAGGAAGGATCAACTAGTAAGCCACTTGAACTTGTCCATACTGATGTATGTGGTCCATCCTGGAAAAGGTCACCTCGAGGAGAAGAATACTTCATATTGTTCATTGACGACTTTTCCAAGATGTGTTGGATAGGACTTCTGAAGCATAAAGATGAAGCTTTCGAAAATTTCAAAGCATTCAAAGCCTTGGTTGAAAACGAAACAGATTGCAAAATCAAATGCCTTAGGTTTGATTGAGGAGGGGAATTTATCTCGAATGAATTTTTCGATTTTTGTGAAGAACATGGAATAAGAAGGGAATTTTCTACTGCAAGGACTCCTCAACAAAATGGATTAGTGGAAAGGATGAATAGAACGGTTCAACAAATGGCTCGTGCTATGCTTGATGAATCTAGAACTCCCGCAACCTTCCGGGGTGAAGCTGCATTTTCTGTTGTTACTATTCTCAACAAGACAAACGTCCGGGTGAATATCACTCAAACTCCTCATGAACTTTGGGATGGTAAGAATCCTACGGTAAAATACTTCAAAATTTTTGGAAGCAAATGTTACATCAAAAGGACTGATGAAAACCTTGGCAAGTTTGAATGTAGAGAAGATGAAGGCATTCTCCTTGGTTACTCTCCCAAAGCAAATGATATAAGTGTGACAATAAAGACTTGGACAAATTGTTGAAAGTATTGATGTAGTAGTTGATGAAGAAGGAAACAATCCAAGGCAGGTAAAATCCGAAGATTTCGAAGATGATGAGGACTATCCTTCAACATCAAATCAGACTAATGATGAAGAAGAAACCTATGAGGCACTAGAAGAAAAGATAAGGGTAGAAGAAAAGACTCCATCTAGGTATGTCCAGAAGAATCATCCAGAGACTCAAATTTTGGGGCAGAAAGAGGCAGGTGCACAAACAAGAAGAACTATTTCAGAAGCTTCAAGCTATCTAGTATTTCTCTCCTTCACTGAACCACGAAATGTAAGTGAAGCATGCAAAGATGAAGGTTGGGTCAAGGCCATGATGTTGAGATTTTCTGTTTGGGATGAAATAGGCAAAACTCTCTGAAGGTGACAACAATAGGAATTCAGTTCCTAGATTAGCTCCAGTTTGTTGGGAGGGAGTTAATGCCTCCTATATTTGATGTGAGGGAATTAATGAGGCTGTTAGATTCTCTAGGCTATATAACAGGCAACCATTCGGATGTTTGCTAAGAGAGTGTGAGGATTTCATGATGTAATCTCCTAATTTGAATAATAAATTCCTGATGCCTATGTTTGGTGGACGTAGCCCAGATTGGTTGGGTGAACCACGTTAAAAATTGTCTCCTATGTGCTTGATTGTTCTGCTGTGTTAATTCTGTGTTTATTTAATTTTTGTTGTGCACCTGATCCAACAATTGGTATCAGAGCAAGTTGGAGGAGCGCACTGCTGAAGGTGGAGCGCTAAGGGTGCTGAGAAAGTTCTGTGCGGATCGTTTGCGGGCGTGGAGACCTGTACAGTGCTGGAGACGTGGATTGTTCTGTGCGTTGTTGTGAACCGTGGAACTGTCACGCTGTTGACCTGCGTGGAACTGTCACGCTGTTGTGAACCGTGGCGCAACACATCAGTTAATATTGCGATTGTTGTGCGGTGAGCTGAGTATAGGTATGTCAATCTATTGCGTATTCCAGTAATGATACCTGCGTGCCTATCTTAAGTTCTATTTAGCTGTGGATATGGGTTTTGTCAAACAGCGTGCATATGGTCTTTTCACACAGCGTGAATATAATTGAAACCGGCGTGGATAGTTTTTAAAAACGGTGTTGATATGTGATCAAAACAGCGTGAATATATTTCTCAAAAAAACAGCGCAGTTATATGCTCTTTCAAGTGTATATGCCATATGTAATGTTTTTTTTTAAGTGTTATCCATTCAGTGAGATAACGCAAGCAGAAGCCCATAATTTTGTAATTACTGTGCACGCATTTCTTTCTTATTGGCAAACAACAGCAAAAACAATTATGGGAGGCTGTTAGCAATTGCCCCATTCCCCGTATGGTAAGGTTTGGAGTCGTGCGACAGTAAAATGGATACAACTGGTTATTAAAGATGGACTGAAACGCTGTTTTTTATCTCCAGCAAAGCGATTTGCAGGGGTTCACTGCCTTCATTATTTAAAGACGCTTAGTTTTTTCGAAAATACAAGCAAACCTCAGATTAAAAGCTTGGTGCTCAGTTAATATACTGCAATGTTGTTTTTTTTATAAAAAAAAAAAAAAACTCAGTGCCAGTTGTATGTGGGAATGTTTATGTGCTGGGATATTGAAGTTTTTTTTAAGGACGTATATTTTTTTTTGAGACGTGCATATGGCAGAAAGTTTTAATATAAGTGCAAAGGGCAGTTTTTTGTTTTAAAGGCAAAGGCTGAAAGGCATAGGCAATTTTTTTTTTTTTAAATTGCTGGTATTTAAACATTGGTATTGGAGATTATTGGGTTTTTGATACAAATGGCGAAAACTCAAAGTGCCCGTTTTGAGATTGAGAAATTTAATGGCAAGAATAATTTTGAGATCTGGAAGGTGAAGATGCACGATCTGCTGGTTCAACAAGGTGTGGCGAAAGCACTGTTGGGGAAAAACAAAAGGCCTACTTCCATGACGGAGGATGATTGGGATGAGATGGACGATAGAGCTCTGAGCGCAATTCGGTTATGTCTGGCGGACGATGTTCTGTTTAACATTGTGTCAGAGAAAACCGCCGCAGGCTTGTGGTCAAAGCTTGAGAAGCTCTATATGACGAAATCTTTGACAAATCGGATTCTCCTGAAACGGCAGCTTTATGGTTTGCGGATGAAAGAAGGTACCTCAATTGCTGATCACCTGAATGTTTTTAATACTTTATTGGTGCAATTAGACAGTCTAGATGTGAAATTTGATTCAGAGGATAAGGAAATAACTCTATTATGTTCTTTGCCTAAATCCTGGGATCACTTTGTTACTTCCATAAGCTTTAGTACATCAGAAATTCTTGAGTTTGACGATGTTGTTGGAGCCTTGTTGGCTGAGGAGACGAGAAAGAGGTCGAATGCAGACACCTCTACATCAGAGGTAATGATGGCCAGAGGTCGCTCACGAGAGAGACACTCCGGGGGAAAGCATAGCGACTCTCGCTCAAAATCCAAAGGAAAGAAGCCAAAGGTGAAGTGCTGGCATTGTGGCAAGGCTGGACATCTGAAAAAGGATTGCTGGAAGTGAAAGCAGGCTGCTAAAGATGGCTCTTCGACAGAAAAGAAGGAAGCCAACACCACAGATACAGGTTCAGTATCTGGTTCAGGTATGAGTGATGAGGTATTGTCTGTTAATGTTTCAAAACATGATCAACATTGGTTGTTAGATTCCGGGGCATCTAACCACATGTGTATACATAGAGATTGGTTTAAAACATATAGATCAGTTGATGATGGAGTCGTGTACATGGGTAATGATGTCACGTGCAGTATTGTTGGAATAGGAAGTGTACAACTACAAATGTTTGATGGCACAACCAAAATGTTAACTGATGTGAGGCATGTACCAAATTTAAGGAAAAATTTGATTTCATTAGGAGCACTTGATTCAAATGGATATAAAACTGTAATTCAAGGTGGAGTAATGAAAATTTACAAAGGCATCTTACTAGTTATGAAAGCTAAGAAAGTAGGAAATCTATTTCAGTTAGAAGGTAGAACTGGGTCAGATCATGTGTCTGTGTCTGAACATGACAGTAGTTCCATTCACTTATGGCATCAAAGATTGGGGCATATGAGTGAAAGAGGATTGAAAATTTTGGCTGACCGAAAGTTACTTCCTAATCTAAGATCTGGAAAATTGGATTTCTGTAAACATTGTTTGTTTGGTAAACAAAGTAAACAAAAGTTTAAAACAGGCAAACATACTAGTAAAGGGATACTTGATTATATCCATTCAGATGTTTGGGGTCCAGCCCCTACAGCGTCATATGGTGGCTCGTCATATTTTGTGTCGTTTATTGATGACTTTTCTCGGAAAGTATGGGTCTACATGTTGAAAAAGAAGTCTGATGTTTTTACAGTTTTCAAGCAGTTTGGAGCATTGGTAGAAAACATCATTGGTAGAACTATAAAATGTTTAAGAACTGATAATGGTGGTGAGTTTTCCTCCAAGGAGTTTGACAGCTATTGCAAGGATGCAGGGATCGAAAGACATAAGACCGCGGTTTATACTCCTCAGCAGAATGGAGTTGCTGAACGCATGAACAAGACTCTTCTAGAGAGAGCAAGGTGTATGCTGAGTAACGCCGGGTTGCCGAAGGAGTTGTGGCCGGAAGCGGTGGCAACAACTTGTTATATGATAAACTGATCTCCATCAACGGTGATAGGCTGCAAGGTTCCGCAAGAGGTATGGAAACGACACCCTTGTGACTATTCTAAACTCAGAGTGTTTGGTTGTGATGCATATGCTCTAGTGCCTAAACATCAGCGAACTAAGTTAGATCCAAAGTCTAAAAGGTATATCTTTGTTGGGTATGGTGTTGGAACAAAGGGATATAGATTGTGGGATCCTACTACCCGCAAAATCATCATCAACAGAGATGTAAAGTTTGATGAATCCTCTCTTGTACAGTTAGATGTAGATAGAAGATTGAAACAGGATGATGTATCTGATTTCCAGCATATTCAGTTTGACAACATTTCTAATGATAGTCATAACGACCATAGTTCAGATTCTAGTCATGAACAGGTTTTAGAATCAGATTTTGAACAAGGGTTCAGATGGAGGTCATGAACAGGTCTCAGATGGCGATCATGAAGAAGTTCCTACAGATGATAGACAGCCAATTGTGGAAGCACCAGAAACATTCTTAAGGAGGTCTACAAGGATCAAACGTCGTCCGAGAAGGTATGATGATCATGTTACTTCAGTTGCTTTGATCGCTAATGATGATGAACCTTTGTGTTATCAGGAAGTTGTAGAAGGTTCAAATAGTGACAAATGGAAAGCAGCCATGAAGGAAGAAATGATGGCCTTAGGTAAGAATGGTACGTGGGATCTGGTTGAACTTCCCAAAGGCAGGAAAACTGTGGGATGCAAATGGGTCTTCAAGGTGAAACGGGGTGTGAATGATACGTAAGACAGGTACAAAGCAAGACTGGTTGCAAAAGGGTTTTCTCAGAAAGCTGGTATAGACTTTCATGAGATATTTTCACCAGTCTTGCTTTGGTTGGGTGAACCACGTTAAAAATTGTCTCCTATGTGCTTGATTGTTTTGCTGTGTTAATTCTGTGTTTATTTAATTTTTGCTATGCACCTGATCCAACACATGAATGAAGAACTTGAGCAGATTGAAAAGAATAACACTTGGGAGTTGGTTCCTAGACCAAATGATAATAATTTCATAAGGACAAAATGGATATTCAAAAACAAGCTGAATGAGAACGGAGATGTTATTAGAAACAAGGCCAGACTTGTTTGCAAAGGGTATTCTCAACAAGAAGGTATAGACTTTGAAGAAAATTTTTCACGAGTTGCTAGACTTGATGCCATAAGAATGTTCCGTGCTCTTTCTAGCTTTCAGGAGTTCAAAGTATATCAAATGGATGTGGAATCTTCTTTTCTAAATGGAGACTTAGAAGAAGAAGTGTACATTGAGAAACCAGATGGATTCATCCTTGGGAATGATCCAAAACTTGTATGCAGACTCAAAAAGGCTCTCTATGGTCTTAAACAGGCTCCAAGGGCTTGGTATTTTTGGTTGTAAAAGTATCTCCATCAACAAGGTTTTTCAAAAGGATCAACAGATACCAATCTATATATAAAAATTGATAATGATAAATTGCTAATACTTGTTGTGTATGTTGATGATATCATCTTTGGTAGCAATGAAGAAACCATGTGTCAAAAATTTGCTTTCATGATGCAAAAAGAATTTGAAATGTCCTTACTTGGTGAGCTCACATATTTTCTTGGTTTACAAGTCCAACAAAACAAAGACGGTATTTTTCTATCAAACACCAAGTATCTCAAGCAGATCTTGAAGAAATATGGGATGGAGGATTCGAAACCAGTATGTACCCCTATGGTAACAGGATGCAGCCTCAGCGCAAATGATGAATTAGCAGTAGTACATCAACCAACCTATAGATCCATGATTGGTAGTCTGCTCTATTTGAAAGGTACCTAACCAGACATCATGCATGCAATGGGAATAGTTGGAAGATTCCAGGCAAATCCAAAGGAAGCACACCTTTAGGCAGTTAAGAGGATTTTTAAATATCTTCAAGGAATGCAAAATTATGGCTTATGGTATCCTAGAGATACAGATCTCACACTTCATGCATATACAGATGCAGATTGAGTAGGAAGCATGGATGACGGAAAAAGCACTAGTGGTAGTGAATTCTTTATGGGTTCCAGATTAGTATCTTGGTTCAACAAGAAACAAATATCAATTGCATTATCTACAACTGAAGCAGAATATGTGGCTGCTGCATCTTGCTGCACACAACTCCTTTGGATGATGCACACTTTGCAAGATATTCAAATCACTTGTACTCCACCTATTTCCATTTTTTGTGATAATACAAGTATAATCAGCATTTCAAAGAATCTAGTCATGCATTCAAAGACCAAGCACATACCTATTAAATATCATTTTCTCTGGGAACAAGTGCTTGAACAAAAGGTCAAATTGGAGTATGTTCCCTAAAAGGAACAGATTGCTGATATATTCACCAAAACACTACCTAGGGAGACACATGAATACCTCAGATAGAACCTAGGAGTAGTTGATGCATCATATTTCTGTTGAAATTACTCGTTTCAGAGAACAGTGGTTGTACACGAGTTTGATGAAGCATATCCGCGTACATACACCTATTTCTATAGATACAGTCATGTATATGTTGGTTTGAAGACAAATAGTGGAGCCAGACTCAGGATGAAAAGAGTCTGATATAGGTCTAACAGAGACCATTTGGCACAGGTTCAGGGGGAGTATATACTTCTAATAATGCATTGTTGGCATTATTTTAGAAGATTTTGGTTCAAATTCTCAACTGTTTTTGTTCAGGTGGAACAGGTGCAGAGGGAGATCATGGTTACCGGTCTGAATGATGATTGACAGATGCTGCTGATGATTAGTTGTTGATGACTATCATAGTCTTGTCTTAGATATTTAGTCTCTATGTCATATATTTCTTGTATTATCAAGGTCATGTAACGGTCTATCTTGGTTTCCCACTATGCCTGGGATGGATGATGTAATATTCTTATTTTATCATGTGTAAACTTTTGGTGTATCCCCACTTGGTTGGGTGGATGATTCTTTGGTGATAGGAAGGTCATTTATGATGTATAAAGTCATGTTTCTTCTTGTAAAACATCTTCTTGTAGACCTTGCCTATAGTCAGGGGGAGCATGGACAGCATAGTAGAGTAGAGATTTCAGCATGTACTCAGGGGGAGCATAACCCTTTGCCCTTGATGACAAAGGGGGAGAATGACTATGAGTGACTTGGGGTTGCCATCAAGTCCAAAGGGGGAGATTGTTGGCATTATGACATAGGTTTGGCGCTATGACACAGGTGTTGTCCTTGATGGCAACTCACTCAGATGACAGATCACAGTTTAGGCTCTTAGAATGAAGGAAAAAGAGTTATACATAGGTTCTGCTTAACCAAGTCCCGTATACACACCGGATCTCCGATCAAAAGGCGCGTATACATATGCACACACTTTCATGCAAGGAAAAGCACATACATGTGGGAAAACTTATTTTTTGGTCCATGGTATTTAGTCCTTGGTATTTGGACCTATGGTTTTGGACCATGGTATCTTGTCCGAAGTGTTGAACCCAGGTATTGGGTCCATGATATTTATGCTCTATGGTTTTGGACCATCATATTGAGTAAGGCCTAAGACTATAAAAGGGGAAGGAGATCATTAGGCAAATGCATTCACTCAAGCATTGAATATCTTATGAAGAGCAAGATCTAGAATACTGGTCATTGGGTTATGGTGCATAGTTGGATCTGAACCAAGGAGGAACCTGAGCGCTAGAAGAAGGATAAGTGCTATTGATGGGTCAAGATCTTAAGGCTTGAATAGTAGTATCTTTGTGTGATTTTGATTTGTTATATTTGGCGCATGACTTGATCTATAAATTTGGGTATAACTAATGTTTGAATAAGTGAAAAGGGTAAATTATCTTTTACATATTTGTACGCAGGTTCGGCACAACAGAGGCATGTATACACGTAGGTTTAGTAAGTCAAAACAATGTATACGCTGGTTGGCCTTAATACAAAAGTGTATGCATGAAGGTTCTATATATTGAAGTAGCGTGTGTCTCATGAATTTTTTTTTAGCTACTTCTGTTTATTTCTGCAGTGTTCTAGGTTCAAGATTGGTTTTTGGTTACTGTTAATGTATTCTAGTTACAACATTCAGAGAAGTAACTGTTTGATTCAGTTTTGATTGAAGCAAAGGAGGTTGGTTGATGCAGATGTATTTGATGTTTGATTATTGTTATTGATGGATCCAGTCTGAAAATTTATGAAACGTGGTCCTTGGAAGAAAAGAGAAGGTTGTAGCCTTCTATAGGTCAGCACCTACATACTAGTACATCAGCTAGTACAAGAGCCAAGGGGGTTGTAGCTCCCTTCCAAGAGAAGCTGGAAAATGAGAGAAGGTTGTAGCCTTCTGCATGTAGAAGCCTGCCTACTGGCATAATACTGCACCAGTACAGAAACATTCTAAAAAGAAGTTTCTAATTGAAAGAAGATAGAGACGAATTACAGCAGGTGGTTTTCACCCACATTGCGTTTCCACCTTATATCTTGTGTTCTTGTTCGTGACTGTCTGTTCTATTTTACTATTCTTGGTTACTATTTATATGGTTCTGACACATAGATTAATGATCAACATCTGAAGAATAAATTAAATTATAAGTCTGCAAATTATACGCGAGTTTCCTTAACTACAATTGCGTATATATGCCGTTTTCACTAACTGAAGTAGCGTATGCAAATTTGATTATGAAATGAAGAATAATTGACTTGATAATACTGATTCACACCCCCCCCCCAGTATTATTTCCAACATATATGTCAATAATGTTTGAGTGTCATACAACAAAACCCAAAAAATAATATATTTGTTCAGTACATCCGTGGCTCGCAGACCTCAAAACAGTAAAATGCTAAAACTATGGACTACTCGGCATGGTGCTCATTATAGCATGACACTGCTTGTACTAGTTGAGTTAGTAAATGACAAATTCGATCTAACACTCCCACTGTGTGTCATTGATATTGGCATACAATGTGTGCCATTCGGGCATACTCTGGGATGCCTCTGGTCAAATTATTGAGATTCTGTGTAATTTCCTCCTCATTATCGACTCCTTCCTGATAAGAAGTGATTTCAAACTATTGAGCAACACGTCTAGCAATTGGGGACATCCTGGATGGTCCCTCTGGTCCTACATCTTCAATTACAAAACTAAAGTGTCACGAATGCATATATTTCAAAAACAATAAAAATATCAAAAATTAAAATTGTTTGCTTACCTCCATCATAAAAATCCTCCCCTTCTGGGAGCAGCATGTCAAGATCATCATGGAAGTCAGTACCGCTATATGGCAAATCCTCTACCACAATCAGCTGATGCCTCAACCATGAAAAGAAAGTGGGCTTGTATGACATATGCTGGACCTCATCAGTTCTGGGCATCAGTTCACTCCATTGGACCATTTGTGGATCTTGTGCATTGGGGGACTTACCTCTGCCAGCTGATAGTGGAACAGAGGGATCTGTTCCAAGAATAAAGTCACTAGAATGAAACCATATCCAAATTGCCTCAGGTTGCCTAACTTACATTTGGATAATTGGTGTTTCATATTCACTTTCATGGCTTCTACCCAGTTGAAGAGAGTGGGCACCGTGCAGTCTGTAGCATACTGGAATTTGGACTTGTTAGACTCATATAATGCTTGAGACCTGGAAACTATATTAATGGTCAAGAGTAGCACCTTCAATAAAAGGTAATTTATGGTCATAATGTCAACCTTGCCGCTTTTAGATTTCAGAGCTTCGGGACAATGTATAGCAAGGAGCATGTTCACACTCACCCCAATGGGCCTAGCCCCATACAGTTGGACCGGTTCCCCTCTATGGGACAGTCTGGTGATGAATTAGATGTCTGAAGTCTCTAACTCCAAATCTTAGTCATGGATCACAAATACTTCCCATCCAACGTCCCACAGACTGATCAAGTATTGTAACATCTCAGGTTGAGCCCAAAGGTCCGGTGGAAGGAAGAATTTGAGGAGCTCATAGTTCCTCAGAGCATTTAGACAGTTTTTGTCTACCAATGTCAATGAATCAATTGCTTCATGCTCATGTTCTTTCCAATCAGCCATTTTTTCAATGTAATTTACCTGCAAACACCATGATTTCAAGTCAACATTAATCTTTGACAAAGAAATTATAGATTTGAAGTAGTTAATTAGAGAGAGAATGAAAAATTTTCATCTTTCTGCACCGACGCAACTGTTTTAAAAACAGAAGTGCCAATAGTGCAAGTGCCTATTGTAATAACCCTCGATCGGTGTCATCCTGTGCCTGGATCTTGTGCTGACTGAGGGTGATTTTTTTTTATAAGAATCCCCTCAAAAATCTAGAAACATGGTTAAAATAAAGAAAGCCAGGTATGAAACAAAGCTTAGGGCCTCAGCTCTTACCTACAACTGATGGTTCATCGATCAGTCTCCTAGATCTACCAAAATCTGCTCTTGAAGATCTAGGGCACAAGTGGGTAAAAGATGGTCCAAATAAGGTAAAATAGATAAATGGTAAAAAATAATTTATTGTTTCCCCTTTTTATAAACTTTTTATGTTGGTTTAGGGTTTTAAGAGCATTTTTCTCTTATTTGTACATTAGAAATCGGATAACGCATTTGCTTCTTGTGCAGTGATAGGTGATCTGATTGTTGATGATGGTGTTGGAGTTGTGTTTAAGCTCTTTTCTTGACTCATAAAAAACTAAAATGAAAAGATCACCGAGTATTTTTCCCTTTTTGACTCGTTAAAGAGAATAAAAAAGGGGGGTCTGCTTTCAGCTCTTTTTCGACTCTTAAAACATGAAAAGATTGTCGAGCTCTTGTCATTTTGAACTCGTTAAAGGCTATGAAATGTTGTTTACCGAGTATATGTGTACCCATTTTCCGAGCTAGGATAAACTATTTACGAAGAATTTACTCCTTGGTTGACATGGTCAAGCGGTTCTCTCAAGTATTGTTTTCTACCTTTTTAGCCTCAAGAGACACAATTGTATGAAGAGGGACCCTTTTGGAGTTTTCTTTTCTGTGTCTTTTTCAAACTCTCTAAACATGAAAAAAGATACCAAGTTACACCTTTTTCGAACTCGTTAAAATATTAAACGACATTGGATTCATCGCCATGAAGGACATGAGATTCTCGTTCCTAGGGATCATTAACATTACTAGGTCGGACTCAGCCTAAGGATGGACTTACAGTGCAAGCACATGTTATCCCCTTCAAGTTTGCGATAAAAAATAATTGGGGTACCTGCCAAAAATGGTGGGGGAAAATGAGAAATTTTACCAGTTGTGTCAGTAGCTAGTCGCTCTTGAACATGACACTATTCTGCTTCATGTCAGGTTGGGATATCCCCACTTCATCATTGACCTTCCTGGGTTTGGGCCACCATTTGTTTGCCTTTCTATTTGATCTCTACCATTTCATCAGGACTTCCAATCCTATGGTTCCCAAAGTTGCCAAAACTCTGGAGTCGTGTCGCCAATATGTTCAAGAGTTAATCCTTCTACAATTTACACTCATTCCCAATTCTATATATCATTCATAATCATTGCACCCCTTGTCTCATGTCGATGATGTGGGATACATCATGGCCCTCATTCAACATGGTCACTTCCTCTCAAATTCAGCTCATTATCTGGGAAGTTGGCCGAGAGACTCCTTTCTAGTACCTTAGAGCTTGTATGCCCTAATGGAAATTTCTTCACACTCGATGACAAATTCACATCATTGGCATTCAATCGAGTGACTTCGTGTGTGTTCAAATTTAGTTACTTATTCACACTCCGTGAATTGTGCTACTAGTACCTTGAGAGTCATTGTCATTATTGGCGGAAACTGTCGCACTTCTTAACATTTCACATCATTGATTGGTAATCAAGTTATTTTCTATCATGTTCGACATCAACACATCTATTCACATGCTAGAATTTGTACTTTAATCGAGTCCTGTTGGAGCGCAAGACCCTAGGCTTAGATTACACAAGTCCATGTTGCAAGGCAATGTGACATGATCATTCTTACATACATGTCTCTCTTAGATGGATGGCTACGACCATACCATGAGTTTGTTATATGTGATCCTTCTCATTATTGGATGGCTGCGACTATACCTTGGGTTTGATATGGTCCTTCTTATTCGATGGTTGCGCCCATCCCTTGGATCCATTTACATGATCTTCTTCTAGATGGTTGCGTCCATACCATGATTCATGTATCAGAGATTTTAGTGATGTATATGTATCTATGCTTGCTTGCAGGTTTTCCAGGAGTGGTCTCTTGTTCCATGCCTCTACTCATAAAGCATTTCACCACTCACTCTTGTTCGGCCTTCATGCTTTAGGGGTCATCTATTACAAAGAATTTTGTTACTACCCTTGTACTTCCCATTCCTCGATCCTAGAGGACCTCTACAGTGACCCTCATATGTTTCCCTGCCATGAAGAACATGTCCCTACATCCCTCTTCATCTGCAGAACATTTCCCTCTTTTATCATTTGCCAAGAATCTTCCTTTAAACCAAGTTTTCAAGATTGGTGCTAGTGCTCAGTTCTTCCATTGCGCTGATTTGAAGAGTTTAAAACTAGGACTAGAGTCGAACGACGCAAGTGAGCCATTCATCACTCGCGTCGACCCTCTTTTAGAAAGTTTTGAAAAAAGGAGTAGAAGATTCCAAGTCTAGAAGCTTCATGAACGGAAGTCTAGTAAATGGTTGAGCAAGATAGAGCCAAGAGAGACTGTTTGGGCTCCTTTCCCCTATTAAAATGGAACAAACCCAAAGGGATAAAGCCTTTCCCACCATAAGAGGATCCATTTCCCCTCCATCAAAGCTATATAAACTCCCCATTTCACACCCTCAGCTAGCTAATGAAAGGGCTGAAATAATCTGCAAATCTTGAGAGCCATATTGAGAACCTTAGCCTTCTAGTTTGTGTGTGAATGGAGAATAAGTTTGTTGTGTTTGATTTATAGCAAAAGGAAATATGCCTTGAACTTCCATTGTTTTGCGAGTGAATCATGAGATGCTTCTAGTGGTGCTGGAACCTAGACATGCCAAAGGGAACCTGCAATGTCAAGCCTCCGGTTGTAGTTCTCTTTGAAGTTTTATTAATACAACTAATGCTTTATTTCCTATATCATGTGTAACATCACATTTGATATATTAAAAAACCTTGACCTTTAAAGCATATTGAATTCGATTTTATTCTATCACGTTTGTTGTTTTCTTGTTGACGGTGATGGACCTGCCAACATGTCAAGGGCATCTCCCCAGTAAGAAGACCCAATTAGACCTTAGACCATTTGGTGTAGGAGTCCCATAAGTAGGTCATAAAGTAATGCCTTGACCATGATGTTGCACAGAGGCAACTAAGATAACTCTGTCAGTAGTAAGGGTGTGACTAATGCAGTGAGTCAAGGAAGGGGTATGAGAGGTTCCAACACTTCGAAAGGGGAAGGAGGTGAAGGTGAGTTCCAAGTTGAAAGGGATTAGTACCAACTCGGCTAGGAACACACAACACAAAGGACATGCACAACTTCTAGCAGAGCAGTCCACTCGAATGTGGAAGTCACATCATACAAGGTAAGATAAAATGTACAACACTCATGGATCAGTTTGAGACGAGTGCGACGGTTGTTATAGCGAGGTTCAAGTGAAAGGTCTGTCTCATGTCTGATAGAGCAGTTGACATGGATGATGATAGCATTAACAACATATGCAACACATTAACAACAAGATTCATATAATTGTATGTAAATCAGTTCGTACATAAGTACATAAGTTAAACAACATATATCATTAAAGAAATCAGAGCAGTCCAATTACAATAACAACATATGCATGAAAATGTGTTGGCTCTTATTACATAAAGAAGTGTAAGTCACAATCATACAATACATCCATGTAAACTTGCTAGCCCAAACAGTGCAACGTTACAACCACATCTGCCTGCTCCTCCAAAGAGATTGACTAGCTCCATGTAGTGGAGAAGCCAGGCATGCTACAATACTGTATAAACCTTCTTCAAGATAGTCTTAATAGAAGCTTGGCTAACCAAAAGCCCATACAATTAGTTATGAGGGGCTATTTATAGGAAAGGGTTGGGTGACCCTTGACATTCCCCTTTGTGACCATTCAACTACCCTCATGAATCTTCACCTACTCTATTACTGTTACATCCACTCTTGACACTTGACTTACACTTGACATGAATCAACATTACAATGCACATGTACCCATGTGAACAATGGCTTTGACAAGTCAAACTAGACATCATTTGGACTTAGACAACCATAGAAGTCCAACTACTCGACATCCTCATGCTGATCAATAGTGACATATTGATGCCAAGATTGGTAGTCCTTGAGAGTGTCTGTGTGTTCTACTGTGACATCCGTCTGAAACCTGAACCTTGCCTCCATATCATTTGGGTACATTGCTTGAGTTGCTCTATCCAAAATGTCTGTGAGCATGCACATCATTTTCTTCAGTGTGGCTAGACCAACAATGTACTTACACACGATGTTTGCACTGATAGGCAAGTCTGGGTTGGTGGTGGTGCGCATCAACTTGTCGAAGTATGAGTCAAGCTCCTGTTGGACCTGCTTCTTTGTCTTCACCTGGGTGAGAGTCCCAAGTGATGGGATCGCATGAGTGTGCACTATAACATCCATGCTTTTGAATACTCATGCATGGGAAGCATGTATGCTAGTGATGAGTTATGGTAGGTATTCATAGTTTCGGATATGACTTCGGATATGTGCTTGTAGCTCAACTGCATTGGCCTTCATCATCTTTGGCAAGTGAAGTAGTGGTCTCTTGTACTTCATCGTCCATGCTTGTATGTTATCAACGACAGTGTGTATGTTATTCAAGATGCATGCTCTTCTCGCACATCACTGCTACCATCCGTGGAGATGAACGACTGCTTGATGCACGGTACCAAACTTGGAGTACAATCCTCGCATAATTGTGTTCGAGGACAATACTTCATCTAGTATTACCTTCTTCAGTTTAGCTCAGGTGGACATTATCACCAAGTCTCCTCCCTGCTTGGCCACCTGTAGTTCCTTCACCATTTGCTCATTCTCAACTATGAGAAAACAAACACTTGAGCTAGTGGCTTCGAAATACACTCTAGTTGTATTGGCCAAAGCAGTTGCATGCTTGTGCACATCAGTCAAGATCACTTGCTCTTCAAATTGCATAGGGGATTTTTGGTCCTCCGGAGTCAGTACTCACTGAGACTGAACAACTCTGTGATGAGATTCGTCAAAGGAGATGTTGTGCATCTCTGCTTCCGGTTGACCACCAAGGATCTCAGTGCCTCCTTGGCCATTTAAGACTTTCTCATCATCAAGATGCAATGAATCGGGTGAGTCAACCTCTTTGTGATGAGGGATGAGGTCAGTATCCTATTCCAACTCTTGTTGCTCCATGTATGCATCCAACTATTCAAGCTCTTGTTCTATCTCATGAGAAAAGTCTTTCCCCTATGATGGTTCATGTTTTTCACCTGATGCTAGCTATTCAGATGAATCAACTACTTGTACGGGCGCACCCTCGTCTGTTTGCACATGATGCACCCCCTGCTATGTCTGTTGCTGTTGTGATTACTACTCCTATTGGTGTAGCTCTTGTTCTTTCCGTAACTTCTCCCTCAGCTCACGCAACTCCTTCTCTGCTTCTTCCATTCTCTTCTTATCCCTCAGCCTTCATGCGATTCGCTTGTCGCGTTGCTGCCTCTTTGCTTGAATAGCCATAACTGTTTGTTCTACACGTGGATCTTCTTGAAACTTGCAGCTTTGCTCCTCCTCCATGCAGTCGACAGTCTTCCTCTTCCCTTTGTCACGCACAAATATGCTTGGCTTTGCTGTCTCTGCTACTGCTTCTACTGTTGCTACTTTTGGAGCTCTCCATGATGCTACTTCATGCTACTTTGCTAACCACTCTATGATGAAGTCAACCTGTTCATTGGCTCAGGAGGAATTGTAATAGTATCTCCATGAGTCATCCTTGACTTAATGACATGCCCCATGGATCTAGTTGAGCTGAACTCTCACATAGTGATCCTTCACAATGAAATGTGGATCATACAGGTTGAAGCTTCGGAGGTCGAAAGGATACTTCCTCATCTACTTTGCTTCAACATTCGCTTTCCTGATACTCTGGATCTCATAAAACGCAATCCACAATGGAAGAGCGGGCCAAGGTGCCTTCTTCTTCCGTTGCAGTCTATCTATCAATCCTATTGAGATGTGGTATGCTACTTCCTACATGACAAGCACATCCAAGGTGAACTTTGGCAGAACATGCGGAGACTTCTCTGCATTGAACACTCGAATGAATTTGCCAGACAGTGAGGCATACCAATGTGCAATTCCTAGCAATGCCTTCATTTCTTCCTCTGACATGCACAGTGGATCCTATTTGAATATCAACCTGTACACTCAGGTGAAAAAACGGTCAGACAACCATATGATCACTCCTCTAAAACTGCATTCAAACAATAGCTTGAAATATGTGTTCACACCAGTCTCCACTGGTGACCATGCCCACTCCAATCCCGGGAACTCATGTCAAGCACAGACTATGTCTAGAATGTAAGCAGACATATAAATCTTTGCATGCATACCATCGGGTGACTATCCAGCCTTTGTGACTTGTTCCTTTAGTTGGTGAGCCAACATGCCAGACCAGTTGCATGGTCTTCCTTCTCTAGCCAATTGGTCCAGCATGATCACCCACCTCTAAGGGAAGGTCTCAGTGCTTGCTTGGCCACTCAATTGGCATGTGAATATGACCAAGTATTGGTATGACTTCCTCAATATGTTTGTCTTATAGATATGGTTTGGTGTCATCCTGAAATAGGATGGCTCCTTTGCCCAATCCTTTAGAATGTCTCTGGAGTGAGCTCTGTTGTTGGGCAAGCTGAATGGAGGAGTCATGAAAGTCATGGGCTCGGTCATCTGATACATCTCACCATAATATTGTGCTGAGAAGGTTTCAAGCTTTGTCCCACTGACACTATTCAAGGTCGTCATCTCGGGGTTAGTGAGAGAGACGATCCAGTGAATCATGTCTGTGCATGGGAACGCGGGTATTCCCAAAAAGTTCCTACAAATGCTTCATTAACCTCTTATCACTTCAGTTTGATGTCCTTGTATAGATACAACTTTGTATCTTCGTAGATCGGTAGATTAGATGACACTTGCTCAACTATTGCTCTAGCTGCAATACCATTTGTGTGTCCTGAGATCTTGTTATCTTGGAAGCCATTGAGATAGATGAACACTTGAAAGATCTAGAAACAAGCAACATGCATGGAAAGAAATATGTCAATGAAAACAAAGCAAATCCGGGGAAGGACACATCACATATGTGGGGAACTAATGAGCAAGATTGCGCAAATTTCACTGGGAGGTCGAGTGACTGGCTTCCAGAACTGCACAAAAGAGAGTCTGGACTATCTAGGAAGTCGAACTGGATGGTGGATCTGTGAAATGCACAATCCAATTAGGCAGCTTGCTGTTGGGATTGTGCAATTCACAATTCCAACTGGGAAGGACTGTTGGCCCAAGGACATATTTGCACAATTTTTGGGCCATGCAGCAACTGTCCTCCAGAAATTCACAAAATAGTCTAAGAGGCCAGTGTTGGTCAAGAATATGCAAATTCGGAGAGGAAGGTGAGCCTTCCTTCCCTAGATTGCACAATGCAGCCTTGGTGAAGGCAGAGCCCGACCCAAGGTTGGCCTGACTCGTCGACGGGCAACGGAAATCAGGTAAGATAGTTAAATGCATGGAAATACTAAGTGATAGCTGAAGTGATTGAAAGTGCATGCAAAACATGAATGAAAGATTCAACAGACATATCAACATGCTTGTGGGTGGGGTAGTTCACCGGTTGAGCAAACATTCGTGCAAAACAATTTCATGCATGCCATAGCAGTGAGATAGAAACGAAAACTGAGACAGAGCTAGGAAAAGCGAGAATACATCTAAATAATAGCAGACGTTTAATGAAATCAAGCAAACAACACTCATACAAGAGAATACAAAAAAAGCGACAGGAATGCTTAAAAAGACAAGTTGAGGCCACTTGCCCATGAATAGCTGAGCTAGATGTGTTGAAGAGTGCTCAACATGATGTGGAATATCAGATATCCAAGATCAATGTCAATGAATGAGCTCTGATATGTCGAATAAATAAGTTTGGTCTCATGATGCGCATGCCACAAATCTAGGAAAAAGTGACGCTTGGAGGGAAACTTCTAAAACAACTTTGCATGTAACCCTCGACTATTAAAAATAGCTCCATGAATCATGGGATTCCTTTTGCATGTTGTTTCTTTCTATTCTGGGAAGATCAAGTCACGCATGCATGCAAGTCAAGTTTCCTCGGTCCCAAGTGGAAGTGGTCAACCGAATTGTTCATGCATGCCAATGCTCAACTGCTTGGGAAAAATGCGCATTCCTGGTTGGGAGCTAGGTTGACTGCCCAGATTTGTGCAAATCCTGGGCTGATAAGCTTGATGCTGGGAAAATTTGCGCAAATCCTACTGGGAGAGTTGGCTAGAAGGATTGCACAATCCTGGACCCAGCAGACTGTCAGAGAGGATTGCGCAATTCTTGGAGGGAAGGCTGGCTGCCCTCCAGAAATGCACATTTTTCAAGGGGAAGCTACTCAGCCTATAGCTCGATCAAGTCTGAGTAAGTAGCCTATGAGGGAAATGGATCAACTATGATCGACAAACTACCTTTGTGTGAGGAAAACATTGAAGCTTGAGTACTTGAAGAATCAATACAAAGTTTTGTGTAAGGTTGGTAGGGGGGCTTGAAAACAGGGTAAGGAAAAATTTTGGAGGGTGGTTGTATTCGCTACAACACTTGGTGAAACACTGGTAGAACTCTAGATCTCTGCATAGACCTTTCTCGTGAAAAGCAAGTCTAAAACCTCAGAAGTATTGTTCATCTCTCAACTCATCTTGGCTTCACACTAGCTTGATTGTAAGACGTAGCATCCAGTAGACTCTTAGATGATTGACACACATTCATAGCCAAGGCACCACAATTGTTTCTATTGGGGTTGAGGGGTATATAGGTGCACAAGCAGTATAGTTGTCAAAGTCTTATTTTCATCTCTGGTGTTGCTCCACTGCGAGTAGACCTAGACAATACCCTGGTGGAGTCACATAGGAACACAAGCATGGCTCCACTGCGAGCGAGCCTGGTCAGTACCCCAGTAGAGTTACTTGCATCACCTTCCTGCACAGGAATCCTTTCTCTTCTTTCGCCTTATTCATTTTTCATTTTGAATTTTTTGACTTTTCATTTTCATTTTCACTGTGCATAACACTTATTCATTTCAGAGGTGGAACAGGGATCCCAACTTATTGAGAGCAGAGGAGATTGTTCTGGTAGAGAAGTAGTTTATTATATCTCTGATTTCCCTATTAAGGTTTTCTCCCTCACCTTACTCTACTTGATTGAGCTGACAAGGATTAACCCAAAAATAATTAACTAGAGAAGGTAACACTAGTTAGCATGCAAGCGTTGTGTTTACACCAAGGTTCACTTCGAACAGTACGTATTTTACTTCAACGTATCATGGACTGAGTAAAAATCTCATCATACAGAGGTAAGATGACAGATAACCAAGTAGTGATAGTTGTACAAGTCCTCTTGTACTTTACCCAGCTCGCTTCAAGAGTCATACATGGTTTCATGCAAGGCTAACCTACAAATGAAACAAACGAACCAACAAACATCAAAGCAAAGCAAAAGCAGAAGCGAAAGTGAAAGAAAAGCAGGTAAGTAAACAAGAAAGAAAACAAACAAGCAAACAAAGCATATAAGAAAACAAGCATGCAAGCAAACAACTGAAAGCAAACACTACTCCTACTCCTACACTAACGGTGCATGGGCCTGATCATGTGAAGTGATACTTCCAATGCAGCCACTGGCACATTGATAGACCCATGTTGGTGAAGGCTTGGTCTGTGAGCAACCTAGTGGTGTGAACTAGCAAGCAAGAAAGATATAACAATGAAGACAACCACACTTCGTGTTTCAAAGTGCCCATAGGACATAAGTGAGTGCAAGTGCATAACGAGTATTCCGTGGACTTATGATGGCGTTGTGTGACACTACATGCAACTTTGAAGCATAAGCACACTCTTGACTGTGCCATACAAGAAAATGAAAGAAACAAAGATAACTTCTGTCACAAACAAGTGCATGTAATGTAAGACTCCTCCAATGCATGAGCAATGGGATCGTCCAGTTCAAGTGGAGGAAGTGTGATTTGTGAGTGAGATGGATCTTTGATGCATACAGATGAGTGATGAGGGGCCTTGGGTGATTGAACAGTTTCATGATTGGAAGTGAGACTAACACCAAGAGAGCAAGGACTTGACATAACGATTAGCTCGGGTTGAAGTGCCTCGACAGTCTTCGATGTCTCAACTTCATCATTAGGTATATCATTGTTGGGTCAATTTACTATGCAAATTAACACAAGTATTTAATTATCAATTTGGGTTTGTAGAACTTAGAAGCATGTCCAAATTCTATGGATTCCAATGGTAGTCAATGTTAGAAGATGAAATATAAACATTGAAAGAAATGCATATTACAAATATAAAATCTAATTAAGTAATTTCTGATTCACTTATCTAATATGTGAGGGATGATGCTCCTAACTTAGGAGAACCAGGTTTTCCTTCCCTACAATACTACTTTCATGAAGAGAAATCCAAAAGCACTAATTAACAATGGTTTATGATGCAGAATATGTAAAATAAGAGGCTCCTAACTAAGGAGGACCAGGTTGTCCTTCTTCACAATTCTTGCTTCAAACCAGAAATGCAGAAATAACTTCAAATAAGAAAAGGAGAATGAAATTTAGTTTTAGTTCAAGATCAAATAGAAGGCGAATTTAACTTAAATTCTTGTGTGTTCCTTCATATATATATTAGAATTAAACCAATATCCATTCAGCAACAATCACACATCTAAATACATTTGAAATGAGAACTATTTTATGAAAAATATGAAAATTTAACCAAGAAGTGCACTTAGCTTGGTGTGGGGGCCCTCCACCCTTGCCTTGCACACTTGAAGAAATCTCAGCTACAACAACTTCAGTAAATCAACCAAGCATGAACAGAAAACTGAAATGAAACAGGTTATTCAATTAACTTTCAATCTTCAAAGAGTCTCAAAATCAGATTACATAAATTTTGTAGCTTCATGACCCGGATTATCCACAGTTTCTTGTTCATTCTGCCAACGTTTCAAACCCCAAAGGGGGTCCATCATCAGGACAAAACAGAAAGAATATGAATGAGAAATTATTATTCATTTCATAATAATAATTTCTCATTCATATTCTTTCTGTTTTGTCCTGATGATGGACCCCCTTTGGGGTTTGAAACGTTGGCAGAATGAACAAGAAACTGTGGATAATCCGGGTCATGAAGCTACAAGAAACCTCCACAGAAGCCTAAAATCTTACATAAATTTTACATATCCTTAAGCCTTCAATAATCATGGCTTAAATAGAGAAATAATAAACAAAATTGACTAAAAAGCCTCTAATAGCCTTATATCCTAATCCCATCTATCCTGGTCAAATACACCCATTTAGTTACACAAAATTTGGAAAAATCGCAAAAATCATTAATTTTGGCCTATTTCCTAGGGATTTTCTCCACAACAGGTCATGTTTGACCAGAGTTGGCTGGGCCTATTTTAGCTTGGTTTGACTGAACCAATAGGTACATGTCCATTCTTATTTCCCAAGCTTTCTAAATCCATGCTCATCTCCCACCCAGGTGTCCTGCAAGTATGACTTCAATGGAGCAATTACGGGAATTTTCAGTTCTCTCCAAAATTACTCTTAAAAACCCAATTTTTACTAAAATTTTTAAAAATTGAAAAACTAAATTTATATACCTGAATATGCATAAATACATCAAAATGGGGTGTATGTGATGTCAAGTGGATGAAAAATGTAGAAATTAAGTGTGTTTTCTTAAGAAAAATTGGACCAAAAACGAGGGCCAACAATCATCATACATCGATGGCTTCAAAAGATCAACTGCGATAGATTCATGATCGTGTTCAAAATTGGAAGAAGATGGATCATGACTGCCACAATCAGAAAAATCAATGAATTCCTTAGCATCCTCATGATCAAATGAATCAAACAGAGGGGTAGATGAAAAGTGAACGAACTCATCCTCTGTGTTTCCAAAAAAGACAGATGAAGGATCAAGTGGATCTTTAATGAATAACTTATCCTCTCCGTTGTCGAATGATGGACTAACATCCAGTGAGTCCTACAAGTGATCAACAATGGGTGCACCCGTGGATGAAGAAACACATGCAAAATCATGGATGGCGCCTCACCAAAGAGGTTAGGAAAGAACGGAGGGGACTCGGACCAAAGGGAGTCATCCTTCGCTGAATGTTGATGTTCAAGCTCCCACTCATACTCTTCATGAATGACAACGCATGTTGGTTGTGCAAAACCAAATCTGCCAATGGGTTGTTCCACGTTCACAACAAGTGAAGATTCTAGAATGGACGAACACAAGACAACATCATCCAGAGGAACACCTGAGTACAAAGACGGAGGTCAAAGAAAAGAATGCATATGAGAACTCAAAGGACTCACAACCACATTTGCACAGAAAATGAGTGGGGTGATGTTGGAAGAGTGTGAAGGATGAACAAGTGTGTGAGCATGATCTTCAACGTCACTAGCTAGTGGTGGAGCTGTTGAATGAGATGGAGGCAGACGGTCAGTTGAGATAGTGTCTACTCCCACATGAGATTGTGCAGTTCCATCAATGAAGAGTTTTGAGCAAGGCTTGATATCATGCTTCCTCTTGGGATGGGAATATTTCTTAAGGCAATACTTGAACCAGTCCCAAAGATAAGCAAACTTCATCTGGCTCCTCAGAGCTTGAAACTGCAAGTCAAGGAAGTGCTGCTAAAAATCAATAATGGATTCATGCAGAGCCCTCCGTTGCTATAACAGTTTCCTATCAATATGGTCTAGATCAAAATGATAGAATGTGTCTTCAATAATATCACATAATTGCTCAAATGAGTGCACAATGTTAGTTGGTAGGCTAGGCACCCAATGAAATGGAGATTTTTGAAGTGTGTATGCAAGAAGCAAGATGGCCTATTCGTTAGAGAACTCATCTTCCTCATGAATCATGGAAAGAAAGTTATGTAAGTGCTTAGGTCAGGCCACTTTGCCTTCACCATCATATGTGTGAGTGGACAAGAGATCGAAAAGCTTCCCTGAGATGGAGACATCTTCATGATTCAAAAAACACCTTGAGGGAAGCAGAGTGCAAGACTCCATGAAAGATATGCAAAGGTTCAAAACTGGATGAGAGGACACTGCTTGTCATTCAGGCCCTCCCTCTAGTGCCAGAACTATTGACGATGCTGGACCTGCCAACATGTCAAGGGGATCTGCCCAGTAAGAAGTCCCAATTAAACCTTAGACTGTTTGGTGTAGGAGTCCCAACAGTGGGTCATAAGGTAATGCCTTGACCGCGATGTCGCATAGAGGCAAGTAAGATAACTCTGTCAGTAGCAAGGGTGTGACTGATGTAGTGAGTCAAGGAAGAGGTATGAGAGGTTCCAACAATTCAAAAGGGGAAGGAGGTGAAGGTGAATTGTAGATTGAAAGGGATCAGTCCCAACTTGGCTAGGAACACACAACACAAAGGACATGGACAACTTCCGGTGGAGCAATCCACTCAGATGTGGCAGTCACATCATACAAGGTAAGATAACACATACAACACTCATGGATTAGTCTGATGTCCGGTAGAGCAGTTGACACGGACAATGACAACATTAACAACATATGCAACACATTAACAACAAGATTCATATAATTGCATGTGAATCATTTCATACACAAGTACATAAGTTAAACAACATATATCATTAAAGCAACTAGAGTAGTCCATCTACAATAACAACATATGAATGAAAATGTGATGGCTCTTATTACATAAAGAAGTGTAAGTCACAATCATACAATACATCCATGTAAACTTGCTAGCCCCAACAGTGGAATGTTACAACCACATCCGCCTGCTCCTCCAAAGAGATGTACTAGCTCAGTGTCGTGGAGAATCCAAGGCACGTTACAATATTGTTCAAGCCTTCTTCAAGATAGTCTTAATAGAAGCTTAGCTGACCAAAAGCCCATACAATGAGTTATGAGGGACTATTTATAGCAAAGGGTGGGGTGATCCTTGACATTCCCTTTTGTGACCATTCAACTACCCTCATGACTCTTCACCTACTCTATGACTGTTACATCCACTCTTGACACCTGACTTACACTTGACATGACTCAACATTACAATGCACATGTACCCATGTGAACAATGGCTTGGACAAGCCAAACTAGACATCATTCGGACTTAGACAACCATAGAAGTCCAACTGCTCGACATCCTCATGCTGATCAACAGTGACATATTGATGCCAAGATTGGTAGTCCTTGAGAGTGTCTGTGTGTTCTGCTATGACATTCATCTGAAACCTAAACCTTGCCTCCATAGCATCTGGGTACACTACTCGGGCTCCTCTGTCCAACTCATCTATGAGCATGCGCATCATTGTATTTAGTGTGGCTAGAGCAACAATGTACTTACACATTATGTCTGCACTAATAGGAAAGTCTCGGCTGGTGGCAGTGCACATCAACTCATTGAAGTACGAGTCAAGCTCTTGCTAGACTTGCTTCCTTGTCTTCACCTAGATGAGAGTCCCAAGTGGTGGGATCACATGAGTGTGCACTATGACCTCCATGCTTTTGAATACTTGTGCATGGGAAGCCTGTATGCTAGTGATGAGTTGCGGTAGGTCTTCATAGTTCTGGATCTGACTCTGGATACATGCTTGCATCTCAACCGCATTGGCCTTCATCATCTTTGGCAAGTGAAGCATGGATCCCATGTACTTCATCGTTCATGCTTGTATGTTATCAACAGTAGTGTGTATGTTCTTCAAGATGCGTGCTCTTCTCACACATCACTGCTGCCATCCGTGGAGGTGAACGAGTGCTTGATGCACGGTACCAAACTTGGAGTACAATGCTTGCATAACTTTGTCCAAGGAAAATAATTCATCTACTATTTCCTTCTTCAATTTAGCTCGGGTGGACATTGTCACCAAGTCTCCTCCTTGCTTGGCCACCTGTAGTTCCTTCATCATTCACTCATTCTCATTTATGAGAAAACGAACACTTGAGCTAGTGCCTTCGACACACACTCTAGTTGCATCGGCCAAAGCAACTGAATGCTTGTGCACATCAGTTAGGATCACTTGCTCTTGAAATTGCAAAGGGGATGTTTGGTCCTCCGAAGTTGGTACTCTCTTAGGCTGCACAACTCTGTGATGAGATTCGTCAAAGGAGATGTTGTGCATATCTACTTCCAGTTGACCACCAAGGATCTCAGTGCCTCCTTGGTCATTTGAGACTTTCTCATCATCAGGATGCAATGAAATGGGTGAGCTGACCTCTTTGTGATGAGGCATGAGGTCGGTATCGTGTTCCAACTCTTATTGCTCCAAGTCTGCATCCAACTGTTCAAGCGCTTGTTTTATCTCATGAGCAAAGTCTTTCCCCTGTGATGGTTCACCATGTTCGCCTAATGCCAGATGTTCAGATGAATAAACTACTTGTACGACCCCCCTACTGTGTCTACTACTGATGCGCTTCCTGATTCTGTTGGCACAACTCTTGTTCTTTTTGGAGTTGCTCCCTTAGCTCATGCAACTCCTCTTCTTCTTCCATTCCCTTCTTATCTGTCTGACTTCGTGCTATTCACTTGTCGCGTTGTAGCCTCTTTGCCTGAATAACCATAGCTGCTTGTTCTACAAGTGGATCTACTCGAAACTTACAGCTTTGCTCCTCCTCCATGCATTCAACAATATTCCTCTTCCCTTTATCGCGCATAGGTATGCTTGGCTCCATTACCTCTGCTGCTGCTGCTACTGTTGCTACTATTGGTGCTCTCAGTGATGCTGTTTCATGATGCTTTTCTAACCACTCTATGGTGAAGCTAACCTATTCATTTGGTCTAGAGGAATTATAACAGTATCTCCATGAGTCCTCCTTGTCCCAATTACATGCCCCATGGATCTAGTTGAACTGAATTCTCGTGGATTGATCCTTCACAATGAAATGTGGGTCATACGGGTTGAAACTTCGGAGGTTGAAAGGGTACTTCCTCATCTGCTCTGCTTCGACATCCGCTTGCTTCATACCCTGAATCTCATATAACCCAATCCACAATAGAAGAATGGTCCAAGGTGCCTTCTTCTTCTGCTACAGTCTAGCTATTAATCCTGCTGAGATATGGTACGCTACTTCCTGCATGACAAGCACATCCAAGGTGAACTTTGGCAAAACATGTGGGGACTTCTCCGCATTGAACACTCAGATGAATGTGCCAGACAGTGAGGCATACCAATATGCAATGCCTAGCAATGCCTTCATCGCTTCCTTTGACATGCAGGGTGGATCCTGTTCGAATATCAACCTATACACCGGGGTGACAAAATGGTCAGAAAACCATATGATCACTCCTCTGAAGCTACTTTCGGACAACAGCTTGGAATACGTGTTCACAACTATCTCCGCTAGTGACCATGCCCACTCCAAACCCGAGAACTCACGTCAGGCATAGACTGCATAGAGAATGTAAGTAGACATACAAATCTCTACACGCATACCATCGAGTGATTTTCGAGCCTTCATGACTTGTTCCTTTAGCTAGTGAGCCAGTGTGCCAGACGAGTTGCATGGTCTTCCTTCTCTAGCCAGTTGATCTAGCGTGATCACCCAACTCTGAGGGAAGGTCTCAGTGCTTGCTTAGCCACTCAGTTGGCATGCGAATATGACCAAGTATTTGTATGCCTTCCTCAATATCTTTGTCTTATAGATCTGGTTGGGTGTCATCCTGAAACGAGCTGGCTCCTTTACCAAATCCTTCAGAATGCCTCTGGAGTGAGCTCTGTTGTTGGGAAAACTAAATGGAGGAGTCATGACAGTCATGGGCTCAGTCATCTGATACATATCGTCATAATCTCATGTCCAGAAGGTTGCAAGCTTTGTCCCATTGACATTATTCAAGATCATCGTCTCGAGGTCAATGTGAGAAACGATATAGTGAATCATGTCTGCAGATGGGAACGTGGGGTATCTGCATGCAATCTGGTACAAGTCAGACTTGTGGATGTCCACGTACACTTGACGATCTTCGAGGTCTTCCCCAAAAGTGCCTGTGAATGCTTCATTAACCTCTTTCCACTTCAGTTTGATGTCCTTGTCTACATAAAGCTTTATATCTTCATAGATTGGCAGATTAGAGGACACCTGCTCAACTATTGCTCCAATTACAATGCCATCTATTTCTTCAAATCCTATTCTCTTAGAAGCCATTGAGAGAGATGGACACCTAAAATATCTGGAAACAAGCAGCATGCATGTAAAGAAATATGTCAGTGAAAACAAATCAAATCTACGGAAGGACACAACACATACCTTGGAAACTGATGAGCAAGGTTGCGCAAATTTCACTAGGAGGCTGGGTGACTTGCTACCAGAAATGCATGAAAGGATGTCTGGGATATCTAGGAGGCTGGACTGGCTGCTAGACCTACAAAATGAGCAATCCAGTTAGGCAGTTGGCTACTGTGATTGCACAATTCTAGCTAGGAAGGACTGTTGGCCGAGGGACAGATTTGCGCAATTTTCGGGCCAAGCAGCCACTATCCTCCATAAATGCGCAAAATATTCCTGGAGGCCAGTGCTAGGCAAGAATGCAAAAAATCTGGAGAGGAAGGTGAGCCTTCCTTCCCTAGGTTGTGAAATGCAGCCTTGGTGAAGGCAGAGCCCCGACCAAGGTTGGCCCGACTCGCCAACGGGCAACAGAAAGAAACTAAGACAGGAAAAATATTGGAGACACTAAGGGATAGCTGAAGTGATTGACAGTGCATGCAAAACATGAATGAAAGATTCAACAGAAAAATCAACATGCATGTGGGTGAGGCAGTTCGCTGGTTGGGCGAACGTCTATGCAAAATAGTTTCATGTGTGCGACAATAGTGACATAGAAATGAAAATAGAAATAGAGCTAGGAAAATATAGAATACATGTAAACAATAGCAGGCATTCAAAGAAATAAAGCAAACAACACTTAGAAGTGAATACAAAAAAAGTGACAGAAATGCTAAAAAATACAAGTTGAGGCCACTTACCAGTGAGTAGCTGAGCTGGATGTGTCGAAGAGTCCTGGACGTTCTGTGGGATGTCAGAGCTCCAATGTCGATGTGAATGAATTATCTCTCATGCGTCGAATAAGTAATTTTGGTCTCATGACGCACATGCCACAAATCTAGGAAAAAGCAACACTTGGAGGGAAACTTCTAAAACAACTTTTCATGTAATACCTGGCTACTAAAAATAGCTCCCTGAATCATGGGATGCCTTTTTCATGTTGTCTCTTGCTATTCTAGGAAGATCAAGTCATGCATGCATGCAAATCAAGTTTCCTCGGTCTCGGGTGGAACTAGTCAACGAGACTGTTCATGCATGCTAGTGCTCAACTTCTTAGGAAAAATGCGCATTCCTTGCTACGAGCTAGGCTAACTTCTTAGGAAGTTTGCACAATTCCTGGGCAGAGCAGCAGACTCCTGCCGAGATTTGTGCAAATGTTGGGTTGATAAGCCCGATGTTGGGAAAATTCCTAGGCTGATAAGCCTCATGCTGGGAAAATTTTCACAAATCTTGTTGGGAGAGTTGGCTGGCAGGATTACGCATTCTTGAAGCCCAACAGGCTGTCAGAGAGGATTGCACAATTCCTGGAGGGAAGGCTGGTTGCCCTCCAGAAATGCACAATTTTCAAGGGGAAGCTGCTCAGCCTATAGTTGGACCAAGTCCGAGTAAGCAACCTTTGAGGGGAATGGATCAACTGTGATCGACAGGCTGCCTTTGTTTGAGGAAAACATTGAAGGTTGAGTACATGATGAAGCAAGCCAAAGTGTTGTGTGACGTTGGTAGGGAGGCTCGAAAACAGGCTAAGGCAAAATTTTGGAGGGTGGTTGTAGCTACTACAACATGTCTCTTGTATGTTTATTTCAGGTATATTAATGAAAGGAAGGGAAGAAAGCTGGAGCAAGGAGGAAAGATCAACATCAAGTGGATTAGCACTATAAGAGGTAGGTCCTTTTATTCGATTCTAATCTAAGGAAATTTGCATTAGATTATTTTGTTTGTGGCTAGACCCACTCTTGGGCTAGAGGGATTACCTTTGTCCGTAGAGGAGATTTACCTATTCCACAAGGTGCTGCTATTCTCCCATAATTCTTAACAAAATTTCGAGAATACCCTGTCAAACAAAGAAATCCTCGCACATTCTTTATGGATATGGGGATTTTCCATTCCCTAATGGCTTTAATTTTGCTAGGGTCTACCTTAAGACCTTAATGAGATATAATATGACCCAAATATTCCACCTCTTGTACTCCAAAGAAACATTTGAAGCTTTTTGCATATAATTGTTTATCATCCAATAGTTTGAACAACTTGTTAACATGTTGAACATGATCCTTCCAAGACTTGTTGTAGATTAGTATATCATAAAAAATACTAACACAAAATTTCTAAGGAAGGGTATGAAAATGGAATTCATCAAACCTTGAAATGTAGAAGGTGTATTGGTAAGGCCAAAAGGCATGAACAAAAATTCATAATAACCCTCATGAGATCTAAATGTTGTTTTTGGAATGTCTTGAGTCTTCATTCTGATTTGATGATATCCTGAACGAAGATCTAACTTGGTGAAGTAAATTAATCCATGCAGTCCATCTAATAATTCATCAATGAAAGGAATGGGAAATTTATCTGTAATAATGAACTTGTTGAGCTCCCTATAATCTGGATACGTGCACACCATGATCCATCCTTCTTGTGCACCAATACTACTGGAGCAGAGAAAGAACCTTGACTAGGTTGAATTATACGAGCCTCTAGAATTTCTGCAACCATATGTTCAATTTCACTCTTTTGGGCATATGGATATCTATAAGGCCTGATGTTTGGAGGAACACTTACTGGAATCAAATGAATAACATGATTATGATCATGAATAGGTGCGAGGCCTTTGGGAGTCTCAAATACCTTGGAATGACTGTCCAATACGTTTTGGAGATGTGGAGAAATAGATAATTTGATGTGGGAACGGCTAGCGAACATAATTGTGCAATTACACCTCGTTGTTCTTTCTTTAGAAGATTTGTTATTCTGTTAGAGATGATTATCTTTTCCAGTTTCCCTGCGATAACCCTTAATTCAACTTCCTTTCCTTCTAAAAAAAATCATGAAAATTTCTTGAAAATTAAAAGATATTGTAGCCAAGGATTGTAGCCACTGGACTCCTAGTACAACACCAGCACCACCCATTGGAATGGAAATCATTGGGCTATTCAATGCGTATTCTTCCATGAATAACTTGATATTATGGCACTTTCTAGAGAAATTTATGGTTCCTCCACTTACAACCATCACTTGACACTCTTGTGATAGATATAGGAAGCAATTCAATTCCTTGGCTATTTTACAATGAATAAAATTATGGGTACTGACCGAATCAATAAACACTATTACCTTTTTCTTCTTGATATGTCCTTCTATCTTGATAGTTTGAGGAGTGGTAATTTTGACCAATGCATTAAACGATATGGTTAGATTCATTTCTTCTTTCTATAAGGTTTTTTGTTGGTGTATATCCTCTTCTTTTGACATTTCTTATTCGTTTTTTTCCTCCTCTTCACAATTTATATAAAATAATTTCTTCTTGACACACTTATGACCTTTAGTGTATTTGCTATCAAAACTGTAACAAAACCCTTTTGTTCTTTTTTCTTCCAATTGTTGTGGTGTCAACCTTGTAGGTTGTGGAAGGCTAGGGGCAACACCACTTCCATATTGATAGTTGTGAGTGGTAGGCTTCCATGTTGCCATGATTTTTCTTTCCATTTTTCTTGCCAACCTAAATTTCTTCTCCAATGAATTAGGTTCCCAAAGGCGAACCTCATGTTGGATGTTATCCTTTAAATTCCCTATGAACACACCAATCCTATGCTCCTTTGGAATATATTTTACCTTTATATTCAATTTTTGGAAGTCCTCAATATGCTCCATCATTGAACCCTTTTGTTTGAGATTTGTCAATTAGCTAAAAAAGGTGTTGCTTTTTGTATCCTGATAATGTGTTGTCATTTCTTCTATAAAAATTGCCCAAGTGACAATTTGTTTATGAGAGCAAAGCCATCTATACGATACAAATTGATTTGGTTCCAAATATAAAGTTGTGATGCTTACCTTTTGTGTGTTTTGTACATTATGGAGATTGAAATATTTCTCCATCTGTAGTATCCATGTTACGGGATCCCTGCCATCAAAATTTCTCATATCGATCTTTGGAACATGGTGGGTCTTCAATCCAACATTAGAGTCTATGAAATCATGATTAAAATTTCTTTTCTTCTGATCATGAGTTTCCCTTACTACCATTTCTCCATTAGTAAGCATTTCTTATAGCAACTTTATCAAATATGTCTTAAAATCTTCAATGTTTCCTTTAATTTTTTCTTCTATACCATCCATATTAGCTTCCATGCCACTCATCCTAGCTTCCATGCCATCCATATTAGCTTCCACGACATTCATCTTAGCTTCCATGCCATCCATCTTAGCTTTCACACCATTCATATTAGCTTCCATGCCTTTCTTTAAACCATCCCTCTTAGCTTTTGTTACTTTTTGTGAGAGTGAAAATTGTTGCACTTGATCCCATAATTTTGATGTATCATGTTGCATTTCTTCCTCTTCTTCATGAGTCATGCTAGAGATTTCAAGTTTCTTACTAGGTATTTCCATTTTCTTTCTTTGAGGAATCAATTAATGATAATTATGCTTCACTATGCCATTTGAATTCCTTCAAATTAATTTTTCAAACCAAACTTATGCCAAATTTAAAAAAAAATACACACCCTTTTTCACTTTGTAGTAACTCGAAATTGAATTTGATGTATCTATGAAATTATGAATCTACAAGGTATGAAATGGTGCCCTTTGGTAGCCCTCTGAGTCCTCTTTCCAATGCCACCAGTTAGATCAAAATTGGATTCTCCAATAAAGAGTTATGCCCAATCTCCCAAGATGACTGGATTATACACTTTTTGAGTAGAGTGAACTTGTAAGAATAACCACGTGTCATTGTTTCAACATTTGGACCTAAAAATGATGCATAGAAAACTACAGTCCGTCCTCTTTATGTAACTTCTTAAGAAATTTCAATTTGATACATAGAGAGAAAGTTATGATGATTTTCCAATGGTCATCTGTTTGGGATGTAATTTGGGAGACTGAAAAACCCTAACTTCCTTGGATCATATATCCAAATATATAGTGAGATAATATATGAAATTCGAATCCAAGGATCATCACGATTTGGGCTCAAATGGGTTTTTTTTTAGCTTTTGAAACATCACAGAAAAAGTACTATAGTGAAAATTCCACGATGACTTGTTTGGACCAACGAAACCCTAGAATCAAAAGCTCTGATACCAAATGTTATGCAACCAACTCACAAAATAGAAGAAAAGATAGATCAACGACTTCAAAATCAGCCTCTTCGAGGGGAAAAACTCCTTTACATTACACAAATGAATAATTCTTCAATGATACAAATGACAAAACCTTATTTCTATATATAGGAGTCTAAGGGGTCACAATATAATCAAAGCCGACATAACAATCATAATAAAAGGGCACAACAATAAAAATAGTGGGTTTCTATGGGGCACAATAATACCAATAAGGGATACAATGACAATAGTAATGGGGGAATCACTAGTATTATAGGGACCTAACAAGTATCCCTTTGTAAACAAGCATCCATAGGATTGTTAGAGTTAGTATGAATCTTTACTAGAATTTGAGTATTCTTCACATCACCAACCACATCCAATGGAAAGGTACCAACCCATACAATACAAATGGTGTCCAAATAAGGTGCAACCAATACCAATAATATCTTGTTTTGAATCTATTCTCAAACTTAAATGCATCAAACTCTGATGCAAAGAGGTCATCATCAACTACAATCATACCAACTAAATCACACATGTTATTCACTTCTTTATTTGAAGCTTCACCATCATCAACAAGGCCTATTGTTGGATTAATCAATTCACAACTCACTTTGCAGTCACCATCCACATGTGTCTCGCCACTGAAGTCCCACTACATAATTGACCTTCCACTAGATCCTCCAATATTTAGAGCTAGTTTAACTGAAAGAAACTTGAATAACTGACTTTGGTTGCTACAAATTAGAAATCCCACATGCTTAACTAAACTCCATCTCCTCCAACTCAAATTTATTGAGTAAACCGGGTGATAGAATCAATGTCACACAGTTAACTACATCCAAGTTGTCTATTGATGTGGAAATTCAAGTTTTATCAATTTAGTCAAGGCAAAATTAAATTGAGATTTTCTTTCTCTATTTTTCAACACTTCCTCTTAGCAAGAAAGGGATTATCAACCACCCCTATCCTGCACCTGTGGAACTCAAAATTCCCTCTTGACAAAGTTTTTTTCAAAATGCGAGCATCTTGTTCCTCTATCAGAATGTAGTGTAGCAACATTATCTGTCTTTGCATACAATGGCGTAAATGGTGATATCAGATATCTATATTCTTGGATCAATCGTAAAATACAAGATTCTCAAAGAGTTTGATGCAACTCTGATTATCACAGTAGATCACAGTTGGATTCATCATTTGACCAAATAGTCCAAGAAATATATTTCTCATCCATATCACCTCACATGTTGCTTGACTTGTAGCCATGTATTCTACTTCTACCGAGCTGAGCGCCACATATGTTTGCTTCATGTTGTATCAAGAAACAACTGCAAACCCAACACTAAAAATCTGACCTGATGTACTCGTTCGGTCTTATGGACTTTGTGCCCAATTTGCATCTATGAAGCCACACAACTTCACTCCCTCTGCCTGTCTATACCATAGTCCAAACTAGGTAGTTCCTTTGAGGTACTGTAGAACATGCTTAACTGCCTTCCAAAATAATTTGGTTGGCCTAACTATAACTTGGCTTACATGGTTTACTGCATAGCACATATATGGTCATGTGTTCACAAGATACATTAGTGAGCCCACTATTTGTTGATAAATGGTAGCATCCACTTCTTCATTAGAAGTGACATCCTCCTTCCTCCAATTTCTTTCTAGAGGTGTCTCTATGGGTTTACATCTCTCCATGCATAATCTTTGTAGTATCTCATTTGCATACTTGCCTTAAGAGACAAACAATTCCATGTAGTCTTCCCATACTTCCAACGAGAGGAAGCACTGCATGAGACCCACGTCCTGCATTTCAAATAACCTTGCAAGATCCTCCTTGCAAGATATGATCAGCTCCTCATCATTAGTTAAAATCAAATCAACAAGATATAAAACAATAATAAGAATTTTACCTTCTACCAAGATGTGATTGAGGTTTGCATCCACTTCAATTTTGGTGAAACCCAAACTGGCTAGATAAATATTGATCCTGGTGTACCAAGCATAGGGTGCTTGTTTGAAACCATACAATGCTTGCTTGAGTCTGCACACATGAGAATCTCATTCAAATGTCTCAAAATATTTTGGTTGCTCGATGTACACCTCCTCCTCAATAACCCTATTGAGAAATGTTGTTTTTACATCCATCTAGTGGAACTTCCACCCCATTTGCATAGCCATAGCAAGAATTGATCTAATAGATGGGTACCTTGCTACAAGAGCAAAGGTATCCTCATAGTCAATTCTTAAATTGATATGTTTTTGTCTTAATTGTTAATTGTCTTAAATGGGTTTCGTCTTAAGTGGCCATTGTCTTAAATATAATGTTTTGTCTTAAAATATTTTTGTCTCAAACTTGTTTTGTCATAAATATAAAGTTTTGTCTTAAAATAATTTTTTTCTGAAACTGTTTTTGTCTTAAATATAAAGTTTTGCCTTAAAATATTTTTGTCTCAAACTATTTTTGTCTTAAATATAAAGTTTGTCTTAAAATTTTTTTGCCTTCAACTATTTTTGTCTAAAATACAAAGTTTTGTTTTAAAATATTTTTGTCTCAAATTGTTTTTGTCTTAAAATATTTGTCTTAAACTCTTTTTTTCTTAAATATAATGTTTTTGTCTCAAATTGTTTTTGTCTTAAATTTTATATTTAACACAATTCAATTGATATTAAATTTTAATGTAAAATAAGTAAAATAAAAAGTGATTTTTTGAGACAAAATATTTCTTGTCTTAAAAAAATGTCTTAAAAGTGCCCTTGGTGTAGTAGTGTTTGATCCCACTAGACTCTTGATAGATTGGAGTTAAGATGGATCTAGGTTTGTATATTATATATTTTTATGTGGTATGTGTATTATGGTTTTCTTTTATCTAAAACATGTTCATAATTTTATTAATAAAAAAAAATTACAATATAACAAATTGAATTTTATTATTTGTATTACTGTTAATTTTTATTATTAATTAAGTTAATATTAAAATATTTAAATTTATTTATAAAGATAACATTTTCTCTATATTAAACTCTATATTATTTGTAACTTTTAATTATTTTATTAATATATAAATGTTTACCAACATTTACACCTTTACCACATCACCTACCACATCACCCCTGCTAAATTGTAAAGTACCTTTAAACATAATAATAATTTTATTAATTTAATTGCGATGATGTTATTGTGAAATATATAATTCAGCGTTCACATTCATTTGATTTTGCATCGGGTTGTGAATAAGATCAATTAAATATTATAGGGATAATAGTCCTGCAAATAAGGACCCTGCCCAATTTTATATATATATATATATATATATATAAACTTTCCACTGCAATATCAATTATTTTAAAGTGGTTTGCAAATGCATGGTTTCAGCTATGCCCTTTTAAGTTTCAATGCAATTAAAAGTGATAATGAGTTTTATAAGAGATGAATGTGTTAGTTTTTTTAAGATTATTTAAATGAATAAGAAAAGAAATACATATTTCAAATTTAATAAAAAATAAATTGAATTGATAAAATTATACTGCGTCCTTTTAAGTTTCAATACAACTAAAAGTGATAATGAGTTTATTTTTTTAAATATTATTTAAACGAATAAGAAAAGAAATAGATATTTTAAATTTAATAAAAAGTAAATTGAATTGATAAAATTATATATAATTTGAATTATATTAAAATATGAAAATATATTAAATTTATTTTTAATCAAAATAATAATTTTATTATTCAAAATTTTTAATATTATAAATTAGAAATAGGAAAAATCAACCTCATATATCAAAACAACTCTAATTAAATAAATAAATTGATTTTTGAAACGTTTGAGCTTTTACTAAAAATTAAATTGAGTTTTGAAACATGTGAACCTTTTACTAAAAATTAAATTTTTAAACCTACATTCTACCAGCATAGTTTGAGTGGTAACATTACCCATAGATTAAAATATTGGAGATGAAACTGACTTTAAATGGACTATGCACTCTGAATTCATTAAAACAAATGATTAGTTATTCTTTCATCATTCACATTGTCAACCTATTGGTTAATATAAAAATTCATTATATTTTTATAATAAAATTGGATTAACGATACCAGATTCATTAAAATAAATGATTATTTATTCTTTCATCATTCATATTGTCAACCTAATGATTAATTGATAATTCATTATATTCTTATATTAAAATTAAATTAACTATACGGTAAAATTGACTAAATCATTTGACTCACAACAAATTTGGAAACTTATCTGCCCTCACCTCTCGATCAAACAAATATTGTCAGTTCTTTTAAATAATGAAATTATATAAACATTATAACTAAATCTTATATTTTTAATTTTAATATAATCCAATTATATAAACATTACAGCTATATCTATATCTATATTGTACTTACAAATTCTCTCTGGCATGTCGGCGTTGGTCGGATAGCAACGACTTTGGCTCGATGACCCACGTATTCCATTTCGCCATGGGAAGAATTGAAAATCTAATTCATATTTTTTTTATACATCCGCAGCCCCGAATGCGGTTTTATGTTGGTGTAAGATTTGTATATTACAATGTTATCTACAGGTATAAAGATGGCCTCCATTAGTAACGTATTAATGCTGGAAGTTCGTGTGGGTTATCATGACAACTGGGTATATATAAATTCCTGTGTGAGTTTACAATTTATTAACTAGTTTATGGAGAAATGAATAACTAATTCATAAGGAACTCACTGTAACTAGTTTATAGGGAATTGAAGTTTTTAGAAAAGACTAATTTGAACATCTTTTTAATGCGAACCTAGGAAGTAAATAATCAAGAAAGAAAAAATTCAATACTAGAACTTTAATAATTGGAGGAGCCTCATTTATCTATTAAAGATAATCATAACAATTAGATATATAATAAAAGTATAGATAAATTTTATTATATAATAATTAGAAAAAACCCAATGTCAATTAAAAATAATTATGATAATTAGAGATATACAATACAGTGATGTTTGGTGAGGTGATTGGGTTTGTTTGGTGAAACCCACTAAGTTAGGGTTCAAATCATATTTAGTATATTATCTTGTTATGGTGTGGGGTTCAAGGAGTAGACTCCCTACTAGCTGAAATCTCCACCAAAATCATAAAAAATTAGTATATCTGCTTGCAGATTGGTAAATGTGCACTTGATATTATATTGCAAACTACTAAAATTGATCCTAAATCTTCCTTACATTAAATCTAATCCGTACCAATTCACCAAAAAGACCAAAAAAACTATGCGATACATAAATCCTTATGTAAACTTACCAACTCTAACATTATGAAATGCTTCAGCGTTAATATAATGCAATTATATAAACATTATAGCTATATCTATATCTATATTGTACCAACTCTAACATTATGAAATGCTTCAGCGTTAATATAATGCAATTATATAAACATTATAGCTATATCTATATCTATATTGTACTTTCAAATTCTCTCTGGCATGTCGGCGTTGGTCGGGTGGCAACGAGTTTGGCTCTATCACCCACGTATTCCATTTCGCCATTGGAAGAATTGAAAATCTAATTCATATTTTTTTTATACATCCGCAGCCCCGAATGCGGTTTTATGTTGGTGTAAGATTTGTATATTACAATGTTATCTAAAGGTATAAAGATGACCTCTACTAGTAATGTATTAATGCTGGAAGTTCGTGTGGGTTATCATGACAACTCGGCATATATAAATTCCTGTGTGAGTTACAATTTATTAACTAGTTTATGGAGAAATGAATAACTAATTCATAAGGAACTCACTGTAACTAGTTTATAGGGAATTGAAGTTTTTAGAAAGACTAATTTGAACACCTTTTTAATGCGAACCTAGGGAGTAAATAATGAAGAAAGAAAAAGTTCAATACTAGAACTTTAAATAATTGGAGGAGACTCATTATCTATTAAAGATAATAGTAACCATTAGATATATAATAAAAGTATAGATAACTTTTATTATATAATAATGAGAAGAAACCCAATGCCAATTAAAAATAATTATGATAATTAGAGATACATAATACACGAAGATATTCCTGAAATTTCCCAGTAAGTTCTGGCCCACCGGGGATGGTGCGGAATTCTTCATTCATGCTCACCGAAAACATTGATATTACACTTTCTGGCAGGTGGGTATCATGGCCGAATAGGTTTCTTATACCGAAAAGGCGTTCACAACATGATAATATGATTGCTAGTACTGATACAATAATTATTCATGCTGGAGCACATGGAAAACGCATATCCGGGAGCGAACATCATGGTTGTAACAGTCACAGAGAAGGAATCGAAGCGGGTAGAGGCACATGAGGGCGATGTTTTTTTTTTCAAATGCTTGGGGTTCGCAACAGTATGTGATATGTGTCATATATTTTAATGGGAAATTCTTTGCATTCGACTGGCATTCTCCCAAACTTATAAAAAAAAAAAAAGGCAAGAAGGTGGGTGAAATCAATATGCAGACCTCACTGTGAAGGCGATTGTTTTGGACGTGTTATATCAATTATAAACCCTACTTCACGGGGACGGAGTTCGATAACTAGTTTGATTTTGTCTTCTTTTACAGCCATCCCCAGATATCGTCGGAACATGGACTGCCCACAAAAATTAGACAGCTTGCCCTAAAATTGAATATTTTCACGTGTATTATTTAATCAATGCTGTGAAGACCTCATTGGCGCAAGGGTTTAATAATGCCGTTCCAGGTTCCCAAATCGAACTACATTTACCGCGTTAACGTCAAAGTGCGTTTGACAACGTCATTTACAATAGCGCACTGTATATCATAGCTGATACATTCGTTTAACGACGTCAAGTCAGAATCGAGAGTACAGCAAATTCTGGTGGTATTCCCATCGTTGGGATGCCCTCGATACGGTTGCAGTCAGTCATTTATTTTGTTTAGTTATTACTTTATTATTACTATTTTTGGTTGTTATATGTAATTTTTTTTAGAACAATTGACAAGCAGATTAAATTAGAAAGTTCTTATTTTTAAAAAAAGAAATCACAACAACTGATTGGTCTAACTCTATAACATAAAAAAATTGTTTATAAAATATATGCTACAGATGTCCAATTCAAGAATGCCATGGGTACTAATCCCACTAATATTGAGGAATGATAACAAAAATCAGTACTGTAACTAAGTAAATTCTCTAACTTAATCTTGTTTAGAACACCCATTAGGATTTCTGACTGATACTTTAAATATTTAGACATTACATTTTCACTTCTATTTAGAAAATTATATATATATACAATAATGGTTAGAAATAAAAATAATACCAGCACTGTAACGTATATATCAATAATACATATAAATCAGCTACATCAAGATTAGATTTCTGACTTTGGAAAACTTTAGTTTTATATATATATATATATATATATAATAGTGGTTATAAATAAAAATAATAACAGCACAGTACATATAAATCAGCTACATCAAGATTTCTGATTTTGGAAAATTTTAGTTAAAGAAAAAAATAGCCAACCATAAATTTATTATTATCTTATAATTTAAAAGCAACTAAATTGAGATTGTAATTGTTAGAGATAAAAAGTTTAATAATAAAAAAAATGACAAAAATCATAGATAACAACAATCCACATAAACCATGTACATTATGATTTTCTCTCTCAATTTCCAGTTGGGAAAACACCAATCAATAATAAATTTATTATTATCTTATGGCTTAAAAGAAACTATGTCTCCACTTAAAAGCAATGAAAACGCAACTAAGTCAACTTTTATGGCCTCATAATGTGAGATCTCATGCACATTACAATGCACAACTCCTAAGATTTCTAAGGACTTCATCACATGTAATCCATGGGCTCTAATACCACAATCCACCAAAACCATGTGCCCCAATTCACTATAGACCTAACAACTTTGAATCTTTTACCTTTTCAAATTTACCTTAACATTCCCCCTTTAAACTTGACTAGGAAATCCACATGCTCTTCTCCCCTATCACCTAGGTCTACTCGACACCACCACTATGAACCTAACAATTGTGTTGATACCCTAAAATTCCCCCTTTAAACTAGGATATGTCTACTCCAAGGCTTTATAGGCAAGGGTAGGCATGCCTAACTATGTTTTAGAGCAATATTTCCATTTACAATTTTCATCTCCAATGTAAAAAAAAAGCTTTTGTTATGTGTAGCAATTATGCTATCATTCTCTCATGTTTGCATAGTCACGCCTAACTATGTTTTAGAGAAATGTTTCCATTTACAATTTTCATCTCCAAAGTAAAAAATAAAACTTTTGTTATGTGTAGCAATTATGTTATCATTCTCTCATGTTTGCATACCTTCTGAGGCTAGGTGCTTTTCTCACTAAACCTAGCTTCTCTCGCTACACATTTTCTCACTAAACCTAGCTTCTATGGCTACACATATCACATTGTTGGACTTCTATTTTCTCTTAGGAAACCTTCACATATTAGAGTTAAGTCCCAATAGAGATTTTCTATGTTAGCTTAAACATACCATGTGTCAGCATATTTGCAACGACCACCTCCTTCTCCAACCCATGATCCCTTGGGTCTAATACCACTAATTAGAGATAGAAACAACATGAGAGAAATAATTATGAAAATAATATATAGCACCAACACACATAAACCATGCACACCATGGTTTACCTTGAAAAACCTCATGTTGTGGGATTTATTATTTTCTTATGGCTTAAAAACAACCATACATTGATTTAAAAGTAGCCAAGAAAATAAACATCCCAACCAAGTGAGTCCTCCACTTAACGCAAACACATTACAATGTAGAATCCCCAAAAGGCATCATCACAGGGAATCCATGGGCTCATACCACAACCCACCAAAACCATATGCTTGAAACTACCACTATGGACCTAACAACTTGGAGTCTTTAATCCACTCAAGTTCATTGTGACAGTAATTTGAAAATAATAATAAGACATAAATTTTTATTTTTGGTTTCAATTTTTCTCTTATTTTTTTCATATTATATGGTTTTATATATTTTATTCTTAATTTAGAAATAATTTAAAGAATGCGTGTTTTGTTATACTAACACAAAAATTGCAATTTCATTAAATTTGAATTAAATCCACTCTAACACTTTGAAATTATAGATTTGAGGCTTTTTTGATCTGTCTTTTGTGTGGTATCGCATTCATGTTTATTTGTTATCGGAGTTTCGAACCAACCTTTGTGGTTCATCATTAGGATCCGATGAATGAAGAGATGAATTTGGTAATAAATAGAGTAGAAGGTTGAGATGGGAATGGATGGAGCCGAAAGTTTAGAAAATCGTATGAAATAGATCAAGTTATTATTTTATTAATTTTTATTAATGAATATTAAATATTAGATGATTATCTTAAAATTAAAATTATATTATATTAATTATAATGTTTAATTAAAATTAAAGTTAAAATAAATTAAAAATATGAAGTGTTACTAAATACCCTTCTTGTATGTTTTAAAATGTTAAGCACTTATTAAAATATCATGATTAATACTCTTGTATGTCTAATTAATTAAAATTTTAATTAAAACATAATGATTAAAACTAAATACATTCCTATATGTCTAATTAATTGAAATTTTATTATTTTCAATATAATAGTTAAAATTTTAATGTTTTAATGATTGTTATTTTTATTTAATAGTTGTTGAGATTATTTAGTTAGTGATGCTCTATGTTCCTAATGCTTCTAACCTATGTTATATCTATATTATTTATTAATTATTATCTATTGTTTTGTAAAGATTTAAATGCTACTTAAGTTAGCTAAAGTTTAATTAAAATTAAAACTAAAATAAATTCAAGATATAAATAATTACTTAATACCTTCTTGATTACTACTGTTATTCAAATATTTATTTTATTATTATTCAAATAATTATATTATTATAATAAATTATAGGGTAGGTATACCAAAGGAAGACCAAGTGTTGATGGGGTTGGGAACATCTAGGGTAAGGTGGACTCTCTAGTTAAAGTAGGAATCCAATTATCACTTCTTTTCCAACGCTCATCGCGGTTGAGGTTGTTAGGGTGTTTTCCTATTTCAATAGCTTCTCTAAATTTTCTATGGTGATAATGATCGATCTTGGCCACAGCACAAGAGTTTTCTATAGAAATGTGATGATTGGTTTTACTAGAGTGCTCGGCCAAGGCTGAGGTTTTGGAATAGTTGTGCTTGATGTCAGTGGCATGCTCTTGGATCCTAGTTAATATAGATCTCTTGGTCTCACCAATGTAGACTTTGCCACAAGAACAAGGAACCACATAAACTCCTTTGTGGTGTTTAGGATCAATAAGATCTTTTACCGATTTGAGACAATTGCTAATGGTATTCATGGGTTTGAAGGTGGTTTTTATATTATTCTTTTTTAGAATGTAAGAAATCCTATCTGTGGTGCCTAGAATGTAGGGAAGGTGAACCTTACCAGCACAATCACCCATAGGTAGTTTGATTATGGGATTCTCTACTTTCTTTAAAGCTTTGATTCCTTGGTGTCTTCTATACCCATTCTTTTCAAGAGCATCCAAGAGGTGGTTCTTTTCATGATCAAAGTGTTCATGATCAAAAATCCGCACGACCCTAGTTGTTAGAGTGTTGAGAGCCCCAAGTTTCTGAGCAGGATGATGGTGGGAGTTGGCATGAAGGTAATGTTCTGTGTGGGTTTTCTTACGATAGACTTGGTGAGATATTGAGCCATCCTAGTTTGTCTTGATTAATATGTCAAGAAAGGGAAGGATGCCATTCTCTTCCACTTCCATTGTAAACTGGATAGAATTTGATTGACTGTTAAGGTGCTCTGGGAAATTGTCTAATCTTTCTTTTCCATGAGGCCAAATGACATAAGTTTCATCAAAAAATATTTTCCAAAGCTTAGGTTTTAAAGGGGAGGAATCAATGGCTTTAGCTTCAAAACGTTCCATTTACAAATTTGCAGTGATGGGAGACAAAGGTGATCCCATGGCCATACCAAAAGTATGCTCATAAATATCATCTCTAAAGCTGAGAAAGGTAGAATTTAGACAAACTTCTACTAATTTTGTTGTGTGAGGATCAATGACTTTGTGAACTACCTCCATGACTTCATCTATGGGAATATTTGTATAGAGATATTTTACATCAAAACTCAACAAGATGTCATTTTGGTCTAGTTTTATCTGTTTGATCTCATTGATGAAGTAATTGGAGTCTTTGACAAAGGAACTAGTGTTTCTCACCATATGCTTAAGTTTTTTAGCAAGATATTTCGCGAGATGGTAAGTGGGACCTCCAATGGTATTGATAATGGGTCTAATGTGGATACCTTCTTTGTGAATTTTAGTTATTTTAAAGCTCAAAAATGCGATTTGCAAACTGTAAAATTTGTTGGCTAAAGTGTTAATATAAAATTCTAAATTTGCATAAATAGATTATCTCTTCTTATTTTTCTTAATGTGATTTTGTGTTTTTGAAATATGGCTTTAGAAAGTTTAGAATATGCTATTGCATTTTACAAAGTCAATATTGTCACTAATTCAAATATGGGTATAATAAAATATTAATATGCTAGCCCATTCATATAAATTAAATGGTTGATTAACACCAATAAGTTCAATATGCACTTACCGACATTTTTCTTATACATCTCCTCTAGAGAAAAGTAAATAGTCATACAACATCTCTTTTCTTGACAACTATTATAAGTAAAATAGCATTTATATTGTTAATTTTTTTTATGAACTAGGTTGCGCGTAGGCCAACCACAATGTTTGATGATGTATCCACTAGTGGGATGTTATCACCATGGTCATGCAAAGCTAGGTTAAACTTGGATGTCCCTTGGGATAGTTTGATTCCCACAAAGGTGGTTTTCATCCTCAACCCCTCCCCATGAACTTTGAAATTGAAACTGGGTAATTTACCAAATATATGTGACAATTATACTTTCACCATAACAACTATGAACTCTCTCTTTATATATATATAATTCAAGTAATTTATATTCATTTCTTTTTATAATTTTTTAATATTTCTAATATACAATAATCAATAGTATGATGTTATCATTCATATATATATATATATATATATATATATATATATATATATATATATATATATATATATATATATATATATTGTTGTTTAATGTCCATTGAGACTAATGAGGCCTATGAGATTTTAAGAAAGTAAGAGATTAATTGATACTTTTTAATATTTTATTTATATGATAAAAGATAATAGAGAGAAATGTTCCTAGTTCACTATAGTGTTGGTAGTGTGGAAGATGTTTTGGAAATGAGAAAAAAAGTGAGTAAGAGTCGGGCACTAAAAGAAAAAGCGATTTTCATCTTCAACCCTCTTCGTATGGCAAAACTGCCCAATTCGTTCATCCCAATGTGTTCTTGGAATAGGCCAACCCCCGGTTTCACTTCCAAGGTCATGAGAATTAGTTCTTATCTATGCAATGTTCAATTTTTCTTAACATTGGTCAAGATAGAGATAGAATTTTTGTTAGCGAGGGTGCGGTTGATCACCTCCTTATAATACCTTAGCTTCGTTGTCCCTATAATATATATACAAGATTCCTAACCAATCACATAAAATAAATATATGTTTTAATATATGCATATAAATAGTAAAACACATTAACCATATGCATAAATTAAATTAAATGTAACATAATCTATATATTAGAACAAATTAAGCATACAAAAATTCAAAGATGCAAGATGCTAAACTATATACTAGGACAACCACATTAATAAAAGTGGTTGATATGCATGGATAGTCTTATAGAATTATAGAATTTATAATTTATAAGACTCGTAATTTCAAGGTTTAATCAAAACAAAGACAGGCACATAGGCATCAACACATTTTAAAAAATCATAAAAACACTTAACTCATGATACATTTCACATTATCAACATACATACATACATACATACATACATACATACATACATACATACATACATATATATATATATATATATATAAATTTAATTTTATATTATTATGAATTTAAAAAGAATTATAACTTTATTTTAAATTATTATTAATTTCAATTATTTAAATTCATCTATTAAAAATGTGAAAATAATTTTTGCCACATTTTTGTGACTTATAAATATTCTTTTCTCGATTAACTTCTCGATGAAAATATGTGTAAAAAACACATTAACCGTTCACATAAATTCAATTAAATATAGCAGAATTTATATACTGGAACAAAGTAAGCATACACAAATTCAAAGTATTGGAAGTAATGCTTCCATGTGTTCTCATGAGTTGACATTAAGAGTTCACAAACGTCAATCTAGAAGTTTCTGTTTTTTATTTATGAGTTGTATTTATGATCTAGATGTGTGGAAGTCAAATATTTATGTCCTATATATGTGTAACTATTGTGATCAATAAAGATATTATAGTGTGATTTGTGTTGTGTGTTTAATTAGTCTCTCTACTCTCTCAATTTTTCTAACATGGTATTAGAGTTGGTTCAACCCTCACTCTCTCACATGAGGGGTTAAGATCATGCAATTTTAGCTACGATATTCCTTTATACAAAGATTAGTTTAATAGAGTGCTTGATATATTATTTGTGTGAATATTTGATTTGTGTGTGGATTGTGGATAGTTCCATGCAAAGGAGAATTGCGAAGATCGAGTGTTGTTATTATTTTGTGAAGTTCCATTATGGAGAAATCTTTGTAAAATAATAAGAGATATGCTTGTGAGGTTGGATCATCATAGATTTGGTTTGATCTAGTGTGGATCTACAATTGAGAGCAATGTCTACATGTTTTAAATGGTGGTTCTTGAGATTATTAGATGGTGCAAGATGTACAACTGTGACATGAGGGTGGAATGTTAGCATTTATCATTCTAGATCTGGACTAATAAAATATTTTGGTAATATTTATCGAGAGATCGAGATCCAAAAGCTACAGATCTGATGGAAAATACCAATATGAAATTTTTTTATTATTATATTTGATCTGATTTTCTTAGATCAATAAAGAGAAATCATTGATTTTGTCTCTGTACATTTTGGTGGTTGGTGTTTGTGTTTTTATTGATTATAAAAAGGGATGGTGGCTCTTAAATTGGAAGTCTCGGTGTCCAAAAAAACAATTCTTATGTGGTTTTATTGGTTATAAAAAGGGTTGGTGGTTCTTAAACTAGAAGCCCCAGTGTCCGAAACATAAATTCTTGTGTGTTAGTAAGGTCAAGTTGTTTGATCAGCTTTTGAACACATTTAGTATCCAAACCTCCATCCTAGCAATTGATGGATAGCCGAAAGTGAAATACCTAACAAATAGTGGTTTGTCCATAAGGTAGTTCATTACTTGAGGGCTCTTATCACAGAAGCCACGACAAGCTGAGGTGTCAATATTGTTGATCTTGCAAAGTTCATCAACGATGGTTAGATGTGGTTAGATTTTAAAAGGAGGTCAAGTGATAGCTCGAAGATGTGGTGGTGAAAGAGCGATATTTGTGAGATTCTAGAGTGGATTTGAGTGTTGATGAAGACCAGTCAGACAAAGATTATCCTTGTTCTTGTAATATGTGTTTTCAATTTTTTCCATGGAAGCGTTAAGGGAGGGTATTGGAATTAATGCTTCCATGTGTTGTCATGAGTGTTCATTGAGAGTTCCCAAGATTCAATCTAGAAGTTGTTGTTTCCTAAGTATGAGTTGTAGTTATGATCTAGATGTGTGGAAGTTAGAGATTTATGTCCTATATATGTGTAACTATTGTGATCAATAAATATATTATAGTGTGATTTGTCTTGCGTGTTTAATTTTTCTCTACTCTCTCAATTTTTAAACACAAAGATGCAAGATATCAAAACCATATATTAAAAACAAATAATGATTAATTCAATGAATAGCAAACACCCCAAATATCACGATGAATAATGAGAGTAATCCAACGAATAACTAGATATGTGTAATTCAAATCTCATTTATGCTTATACATGTAATTCACAGAACAACTAGATATGTGTATAATTTTATCTAGCCTCATTTCCACTCGTCAAATCTCACTTTCGCTCACAGCTTGGCCCTTTTGCGGCAAAGTGGCGGATGGATATTCATCTATTAGTTCTGTTGTCACTTCCAGAGATAGCCTTGGATTTCTTATGAGATCAGTGCCTGGAACATCTAGATTATATGTGTCTCATATGATTATCACGAAATTGTAGACATCACATACATTTTTATACATATGTATACATCTATATATAATAAAAAACATCATGGGTTGGTTAATCCATCAAAAGATATCAACCATGTATCTTTTGGTACTGTTGACATGGCAAATGTGTGCAATGCCAAAAAGAGGAACTAACCCGATCGCAAGCCCCAATTAGACCTACTTTCGTTTGGAATGGCTAGCTCTGACAGGTTTTAAGGGACCTCGTAAACTGTTTGAACATGTCGAAAGATTGCTTCCGGGAGGAAGACTTCATTTAAATCAACAAAAATAAAACAACTAACCTCTATGTATTAAATCCTATCTATACTATGTCTAACTACTCTAACCTAGTCCTAGCTTTCCTAATCTATCCTGCAGAAGCATACTACAGAGGTTTAAACATCATATATATGTTCGGCAGGAGCATGATAAAGAAGATTAAACATCTAATATAGATTCAAGTCCAAATGAATCAATCACTGAATTCATAGCTAGACAAGACTGTATTAAAGCTAAATTGCAACCCAATCACTCATATAGGAATCCACATTCTTTTATGAAATTAAACTTGCAACTGATGTTTAACTTAGCTCCATATCAGAGACCATTCACAAGTTAACCATGAAACTGAATCATATTCAATTTAAAAAGACTAATAATGAACTGTAAGTCATAAATATGCATAAATACAAATCACAGTCACATTCATGCCAGTAACATCACTATGATCCAAAACAAAACAATGAATCTGAAACTATGGCTCCTCCTTGAACCAAACAGTCCCCTTTATTCACAATCAATCAAAATTGTTCTTCCTCAAGCCCAAAAAGCCCCTTTTCCTCTTCAGAGGAAATATTATGCAAAGATCTTGACTCTAGGTCTACCCCATTTCTTCATCTTCCCTACTGCTTTCGATATGAAGATCGAGTATACAGAGATAAAACCGTCATTGAAACTGATGTCGCGTACGGAGCATATCTGTTGGAGCGATTTGCTTCATGAAGAAGTGAACATATGCTGGCAAAAGGGGAGGCTATGTGTCGCCTCCTCATGATGAAAACCAGGCTAGCTTTGCTCTCGGACTATACAACCAATGCATGGGGCTCTGACTCGAAACGCTTGAGGCTACACCTTCAAACCCAATGCTTCTGCTCATATGGCTCTTCGAATCCACTCCTGCATCTTTTACTTCTCACCTGCAGAGATAGCTATCATTAGCTTCATGATTGTGAACAATATAATATAAATATTCACATAAAACACAAGCGCTGCCTTCTACACTGAAAACCCAATCCCTTTGTTCTTTCAGAAAATTTGGAAAACACAGGAAAACAAGGAAAATTATGCCCTGAACACTCAAGTCGGAACTCAAATGTTATATATTAGCACTTATAAATATCGCTGGGTCTGGCATATCACATATCACAATATGCATGAGCCTAGGGTTCGCCGGTATGCAATATGCGATATGGCCTTGGACCTATATATATATATATATATATATATATATATATATATATATATATATATATATATATATATACTGCGGGCGGGTCCGCAAAACACGCTTGCCTTTGAAAACCAAGATTTCAATATTTTTGAGAAACAAAGGAATATACGGATAAAACCATGTCCAACCATAACGCCGAACTTGAAATGCTATAAGCTCGAGTTCATAGAAATCAACAGATTTGCCACATCACTGTGCACACTGTGTATAAGTCCCATGCTCCACCGATATGCGATATGCGATGCGGCCCTGGACCCAACAATGTATATAATGCAGTTGATAATGGCGTCGAGTCCGGGGGCCAGTGGCGCACCATATATATGCATAAACCTTGGAATTAGGCCGATTGCGATATGAGACGGGGCTTTTCAACCCAAAGATATATGTATTGGGGCTAATAAATCCTGTCGGGTCCAGAAACCATGAATGCGTTGAGTTGATTACGATAGGCCCTAAAAAGGATTATGCATGCTTTGTGAAGGATTTTTGTTATAAGGCATTGTAATGGGAATAATGATGCGATGAGGGTTTTGAGGGGTTAAACAAATATCGATAAACAAAGGAATGAAGGGTTTAAGTGAGGGATTTGTTAAAGGGATTTACCCATTTGTGAATGGAAGATTTGGCTCTTCATAGAGTTAAAATCACTAGGGTGAAAGGATCATTCAGAGAAATGATAGATTAGACTTATAGGGGAACCATTCAAAATGTTCTATTAGAGCATGTTTTAATAGGGTGGTAGTTGTGGCCACAACAAATGGCGAATCGACGGGTGAACTAGTTATCTTTGTTTCCAAATAACCTTCAGATCAATAAAACATCAGGATGTTATGATAAACTTGAAATGCAAACTATATAGATGGACAAGCATGGGTTCCACTTAAATATTAACTGCTTCAGAAGGGACAGAGACAGATAACTTCTACTCGCTGATATGATTTTGACAGGCATTCTCCAATGGAAGTATTATGGGTTTATTGACCTTCCTTTACCTATTTCCCACTTTCAAAAATCCCTTTGGGGCCGTCACTGGTCTGTCCATACCTGTTTGGGTGTGTACCTCAGCTCTTCATTGCTCATCAAGCTTGATGTAGGCATGTTTTTCTTGCACTTTATATGAGAATTTTAGTGCTATATTTTTATTTATTGAATGGGGCGTAGTCATGGATCATGCCATATTTTAAAACCGTTTAATCAAGGTTGGGCTTTCCATGTCAATCGGTAATCTAAGCCCAGCAACTGTCCTTACTCTAACTGGCTTCCCAAACAACCTGTCCTTCCAGATTAGCACAAGGACTTGACATTTCATTTCTTTTTAGATAAGTCCTTCTAGTTTCAGGCACAAGGACTAGAGCACAATTAGATTTGCCGTGCAGTGTATGAGACAATGAGCTTAGCCCATGAAAGGAGGTTTACTTGTGAGTAATAGGTATTGGGCCATTTAGTGTGGTGGATGGGACCAATGGAGAATGACTGTAAACCTTACAAGCAAGCATGGGCTGGGTCTGAGTGGGATTTATTTAAATGCAACGTTCCTCCATGCTAGTCCAGCTGTAGTTACACATTTTTTTGTTTTATAAAGATGCCCCTACATGCTCCAAATATCCAAGTTATCAACAGATCTCAAACAGTTCCCAATAGATGCCAATGAGGGATTTCAGTTTGCATTGCACTGCTGATTCTCAAGTGCTCATGGGATGATAGAAAGTCTGTTTGATTTGCAGGGAAAATATTAATTCAGTAATAGCATAATCATCAGCAACTTAATGAAGAAGGAAAAGGTCGAGAGTAGTGAATGAGGGCAGATCTAAAAGGTAGAATGAGACTGGAGGACTACAAACAGCTCGCTGAAAAGGAATGTAATTTGAAACAGTAGGAAAATATACTTGGCAGAAGACAAAAGAAAGGACATAAATACAGCTAAACTAATAGCAAAATGAAATGAACTCTAGCCTAATTAGGAGGCAACCACTAGTGCGTTGGCTACTGTAAGTATCTCTTCAAATGTTGGCCATTAATAGGGAGTTTTTCAGTCTCTCCCTATAACGTTTTCAACCTGTAAGTCACTTGGCCAATTTTTTCAACAAGTTGGAATGGGTCTAGCCATAAGTGTTGGAATTTTGTATGTTTACCCTTTGGCACTCAGCTTGTCCCATTTCAGGACTAGCTCCCCTACTTGGAAATATTTATCTCTCACCATATGATGATCAAACCATTGTTTTACGATCATTTGGTGATTTTTGAATTTAATTCTGGCTCTATCCCTTAGATCCTCTAGCTTCATCAGTTGGTCGATCCTTTCTTGAAGTAGGGCTGAAGGGGTTCCTCTTGAAGCTAGGGAGAGTTGTAGGGATGGAAGGGCAATGTTTGGGGGTAAGATGGCTTCCTGTCCATAGAAAAGGAAGTATGGGGAGTTTCCTAAGGCCACTTTAGGGGTGACCCTATCGTCCCAAAGGGCATTTTTCAAGGCGTTGTGCCAATTTCTCTGATTATCAGAAACTGACTTGTGGAGTATGCGGATAAGGTTCTTATTGGAAGACTCTGCAGCTCTGTTCCCTTGGGGGTAATAGTTTGCTACATATTTTATGTGCATTGAATTATCAATGGAAAACTCAGTCAGTCTTAGAGATGAAAAGTAAGAAGCATTATAAAAAATGAGAGCATCAACGATGGCATACCTATTGACAATGAATTTCTCAATTAATGATATTACCTCATCTTCATTCGCCTTACGGAGCGGGATGGCTTCGTTCCATCTGGTGAAGTAATCAGTTGCCGTGAGTATATAATTGTGTTTTTGTGAGGATTTTGGAGTGATCTTGCCTATGACGTCTAGGCCCCATTGCTGGAATAGCCGATAAATCATAACAGGCCTGAGAGGAACAACAAGCTTTCTTTCTCATCTTGTGGCAGTTTGGCATGCCTTGCATTTGCGAGCATAGGTGTGCGAGTCTCTGAACACTGTGGGCCAATAATATCTGGTCCTCAATATTTTGTGAGCAGTGGTCTCTCCGCCATAGTGACCACCTGTCAGGCCGTCGTGCATTTCTTTCAATACATGGTTGGCATCATCTTTCACCAAACACCTCAGCCAAATTCCATCATGATTTTCTCTATATAAGATGTTGTCGGCCAAATGATACAGATTGGATTTTAATCTGATAGCTCTCCTCTGTGATGGATCCATGTGTTCAGGACATGAACCTTGCACTAAATAGAAGTGTATGTCGTGGTACCACAACTCAGGGTCCAAAAAGGTTTTTGATGCTTCTCTTTCATACATCAGCGCTTCGTTACTCCATGAGAGCTCCTCCCTGAGTTCCCTTTGTGCATATTGTGTGCTCGCATTTGTGATTCTTCAGATGCCTCCTTTTGGTCCACTAAGTCTTATGTCGCTAGCTTGCAAAGTCCCTACCCTCGAACTATCTGTGTCGGCTTTATCTCCAGGTTGAACTCTTGAAGGGCAGTGATCTAGTTCCCTCTTCGTTCACCCACTTCTTTCTACATGAAGAGGGCTTTTATAGTAGGATGGGGCACAATGACTTTTGTCTTGGGCTTTAGTAAGTAAGGGCAAAAATGTTTAACGACCTTGAAAACTGCATAGCCCTGTTTCTCCACATCTGGGTAATTTAGTTTCGCTCCTTGGTTATTTGAACTCATGTATGAAATGGGGACTTCATTGCCATTATCATTTTTTTTAGTGAGAATTGCGGCATATGAAAGGTTGGAAGCAAAGGTGTATAAGAAGAATCCTTTGCCAAAATCAGGGTTGACCAGCGCAGGAGCTTCAACAATGGCTTCCTTGATTCACTGAAATGCTTTCTTGGCTTCATCGTTCCATTTATACACAACATCTTTCTTCATCATCAATTGCAAGGGGTGCACTATTTCTATGAAGCCTGAGACGAATTTTCTAACAAAATTAATCTTCCCGAAGAAGGATTGCATGGATTTTTTACTAGCAGGGGGTTGTATTCTCATGATGGTCTGTATTCTTTTTGGATCAATCACAATACCATCTTTAGAAAGGATATGACCTAGTAGTTTCCCCTCTGTGGATACAAATATTCTCTTCTTGGGATTCAAAGAAATTCCATACCTTCAGCATCTTTCAAAAATCTGCCTCGGGTGATGAATATAATCTCTTCTGCGATATGAATACACAGTGATGTCATCCATGTACACCACTACTAATCTTTTCATCAACCCTCGAAAGGCTATGTCCATAGCTCTCTAGAATGTGGCACCCGCATTAATGAGCCCAAGAGGCATTTTACAGTATGCGTAGGTGCCCCATTTGGTGTTGAAGGTTGTCTTAAGCTGATCCCCATGAGATACCAGTCCCTGATTATATCCTGAAAACCCATCTAATAGGGACAATGTTTCAGACCCAGAAACGCACTGAAGGATGTGTTCCACAGAAGGTAAAGGATAGTTATCCTTTTGAAACGCTCTATTCAGGTTTCTAAAATCAATACACAGCCTGATGTCTCCATTTTTCTTTCTCACTGGCACGAGATTGACTACACATCAGGTGTGTATGACCGGGAAGATGATTTTAGCATCCAACATCTTGTTCAGTTCTTTCTTCACCAATGTTTCTAGGCTTGGATGCATCTTACGCAGCTTTTTTTGGTAGGGATTGGCCTCCTTTTCCAAAGGGATCACATGCTACATAACATTGGTACCAAAGGTTTTTACGTCTTCATATGTCCATGCAAAGACATACTTGTATTCTTTAAATAGTTTGACAAATGCAGCCTTTTCTTGCAGAGAGCACCCTAGGCCCAGATTGAAATTTTTTGGGTCCTTTTCGATCCCAAGGTTGACCATTTCATACTTCATGGACGAGCTATGTGTTTTGTAGTTAGTCAGTTTCTTTAATTTATCATGCAAGTCATACAAGTGCTCCATCCTAACCACTGATTTTGGAATCATATTGGGTTGATGATTTTCCTCATCTTCCCTTTCGTTCATAAGCTTGTCGTGCTCTTTTTCATCGATGAATGCACTCTTGAATGTCTTATCACAATGCAGAAACTCAAGGATTTTCTCATCATCTTTGAAAACCTGCCAATTCAAGATGTTATCAGGCATGGACGGTCTGAAAATCAAATTCAACAGAACATTTATTTTTTTCAATCTAAAATCGGGCAAAAGTTTAGGAGCCATATTAGCCATCAAATCAACATCTTGGTTTTGGCCTCGAGGTATGTATGTAATATTAAAGGAATCAAAGTTGTCAATTAAGTCCCATACCTCATGCTGGTACCTCATCAAGTGTGGAGAATTACAATGTATCCTTCTCCTTACCTGATTTACGATTATCTGTGAGTCACCAAAATCTTTAAGATTTTTCAGATTAATACCAATGGCTTTCTTCAGGCCTTGCAGCAAGCCTTCACATTCCGATGTGTTGTTGGGGCATGTGAACTCCAAATGGCTGGCCATCAGATGTTGGTTCCCTTGCAGGTCAATGAGAATACTTCCAACACCTGCACCTTCAAGGCAGTTAGAGCCATCAAAATAGAGTGTCCAAAATATTGCATCTAATGTTACATCAATTGAACTACTATCTAAGAAATTAGTCCTATTATCTACTATAGTACAGGATAGCTCATCATTTGGATTGTTGGAGGGAATTTCCAACTCTTTGTGTGTCAAAGTTTCTTCAATAGTTTCTGCGTGAAACTCTCCAAAACAGGTTTCTATAGCATAAACACTGAAACTGTAGTTCCCACGGATGGATTTGGTAAACATTACAGGTTCATTGAGACCATTTAGTTCCATTACCACATACTTCATGTATCTTTCCCTATCAACTCTCAGCATATCACCCTTTCGCTTTTGAGGCAATAAGAGATGGGACCAATTAGTTGAGAAGTATCCGTTCAATTTCACTGACCAGTCCCTGCTAAGTAGTATTCCATAGGCCTCAGATATATCGACTACCACTATATCAATGATTTTTGTGTACTATGGTTTAGTAGCCATCTGAATCAACACATCCTTTAATTCTCCAATTACTTTCACATTTTTCCTATCTAATTGTATGATCCGAGTTCCAGTTTTTTCAGGTATGGCCTGAAGTCTATTAGCAATAGCATAAGGCATAATGGTGGATGAGGTACCAGAATCTACCAAGAAATTGTGGACGTTCATGTTGAAAATTTCAAACATGATGAGGAACGGTGGAGTCATCGATTTCGATTTCCTCCCTATCATGGCTGCACTGACATCTTGGGGTTTTCAATTCATTTTAGATAACATGGCCTCCATAGCTGATGGTATTTGGGTTGCAGTAGTGGTACTAATAGGTTTGGACATTGCCTTCTTGGTTTGGGTGTTTGAGGTGGTGGGGGTTTTGCAGTTCCGCTCATTCATAACTTTCAGCAACAAATCTCTTTGCTGCGTTAATTTTAACAAGTCAAAATATGTGATATTAGCCCTAGACTTCTTGAGATCATCTACAATATTGTAGTCAATGTTAGAAATGGGATAGAGTAAGGTAAACATACTTTTTTTGCCATTCTTAGATGGGAGTTTACCATCTTGAGTCACCTTAGTTGCAGTGGGAGATGCCTTTTCTTTCTCTGGGTGACTTGCAACAAGGGTATTCTTGGATTGACTGCCAGGCTTACTCTTTTCGACAGGAGCTGTGGGAGTGAACACTTTCACAGGTTGAACATCTTGCTTTGTTCAGTCTAAGGGTGTTATGTACCTAGGGGGGATAATATGGGGTACCAAGGGAGGTACCCAAGGTAATAATGTAATAATGGGATGGGCCATAGTAATAAATAAGGTGGTTAACCCATGTCATGTAAGGGACCACAAGTAGTTAATAATAATGTAATGGGCCCATGGTATTAGTTGATGGTATGAGGAAACCATGGTAATAATGCATGGTATTGTATGTATGAGGCCTATATAAAGGCTAGAGACTCCACATATGAAGATGAAGAGAAGTATTCTTGTATGAACAGGCATATGGCTTGTGGAGTGTTCTCCTTCCTTAAGGAGTGAATGTATGGTGTTGCCCTACCTTAAGGGTTTTGATAATAAGAAGCATTTCTATCTATTCAGATCTATTTCAATCTATTTCAATCTTATTGTTCTTGGGTTATTTCTGTTCTCGTATATTTTTGGATCATATCTACAACAAGTGGTATCAGAGCTACAACAATTGGTATCAGAGCTACAACAAAGGGCTTTGTCACACCTAGAAACGACCCTTTACTATGCGTGTGGATTTCATTAGCGTTGATTTCTGCAATGTTATCTCCCTCGTCGTTATTCTCATCACTGTGGAAATCCCACAGCATGTTAATTTGGGTTTCCTCATCCGAGGGTTCCTCTACTTAGTATTCCTCCTCATCTCCTTGTTCTAGTTCGAGCTCCGGTATAGGTTCTTCTTTGTTGAGGAGCGATCCAATAAGAGTCAATTCTTTTGTGTTTAAAGCCCCTTCATTAGGTGGAGCAGGCAATGCAAGCTGGCCATGACCACCTTCTATTTTCTTACAATAGAAAGGCTTGAAGGGATTTCTCTTGTTATAGTCTCCCCCATTACCACTAGTACTCTCTTCATGATTCCCTTTCATATCAATGACTATGTTCGTATGTTTCTTAATGATCCAATGCAACCCTTCCACATCCACGGTGTCCTTTTCTTTAGTTTTAACCCCTTTGTTATCATTTCCATTATTCTTCTTGGATGTCTGCGAGGCTTTCTTTTCTCCAGTTGTAAGGTGGCATTCTGTGAGGCTGATCATTTCATTTTCAACTTTCACCGCTTCATCGATAACACCTTGTAAGGTTTGCACATTACTCCTTTTAACTGACATCACTATAGGGATAAGGAGAGAAGATATATAGAATTCCATTAGCACCTCTTCAGTAGGTCTAGCAGTGGTTGGGATTATATTGAAAAAGGTGTTGAGCCGGATGTTAAAATCATTAACCTTCTCCTTATTTTCCATTTTCAGATGAGATAGTTCTAAGACTAAGGCCACAGGTGTTTTGTCATCACCAAACTTGTCTAAAAAGGCCTGCTGAAAAGCATCCCAAGAGGTGATTAACCCTATTCTCAAGCTGAAATACCATGTGGAGGCTGCACTAGTCAAAGTAAAAGAGAATAGGCAGCACACCACATCTTCATTTGCAACCCCCAACCTGCGCAAGGCTAGAAAGAAAGAGCAAATATGGTTATCAACGGTATCTCCCTGCTCAGGGTCGAAATTGGTAACACTCTTTCTGTATTTTTGGGTAAGGGATGTTGCTTCCTGGGTACCGCCATAGTATCCTATGCAAGCCAGGGAGGGAGTGCTCCCGGAGGAGGTGGGGGTTGATTCCCACCTGGAGGACGAGGTGGAGGTTGATTCCCACCCGGAGTAGGAGATGGAGGCTGAATCCCACCTGGAGGGGGTACGTTGGCCATACTATGGACAGGGAAGTTTTGGTTGGAGGCTTCTCTGTTAGGATTCTCAAAATCAAGTGAGGAGTTACCTTTAGAAGGGGAATCCTTAGGAATAACTTCCCAAGGGGTGTTGATGCTTTGCAAGGATTCTAGCACAATATCTTTGAAATAAGTGGCTACTGATGTATCTTCACTTAGGGTAAAGATCCTTGGCTTTCTCTTAGTTCTCAGAGGTAAAGAGTGAAATATGGGAAGCTGAGAGAGGGAACGAGTGTATGCCTGAGTAAGTACTCTGACAAGTTGTTCCTGAGTGACAGGATACTCCCACAGTATCTCTTCCTTGGGTGACCTGGAAACAGGACTTAGAGGGCTCTTTGTTTCTTCAAAATGAGGTTCTTTCGAATGTGTGGCAGGATCTCTCTGACCTTTACTATCCATACATTAATCCTTTTGAATCCATGCATGGAACTTATAGATGAAACCTTGAAAAGCTGGAGAGGTCAGTTCGGCCCTCCTTCTAGTGCCAATTTGTTGACATGGAAAATGTGTGCAATGCCAACAAGGGGAACTAACCCGATCACAAGCCCCAATTAGACCTGCTTTAATTTGGAATGGATAACTCCAATGGGTTTTAAGGGACCCTGTAAACTGTTGGGACATGTTGAATGATTTCTTCCAGGAGGAAGACTTCAATTAAATCAACAAAAATAAAAAATCTAACCTCTATGTATTAAATCCTATCTATACTACTTCTAACTACTCTAACCTAGTCCTAGCTTTCCTAATCTATCCTACAGAAGCATACTACAGAGGTTTAAACATCATATATATGTTCGGTAGGATCATGATAAAGAAGATTAAACATCATATATAGATTCAATTCCAAATGAATCAATCACTAAATTCATAGCTGGACAAGACTGTATTAAAGCTCAATTGCAACCGAATCACTCATATAGGAATCCACATTCTTTTATGAAATTAAACTTGCAACTGATGTTTATCTTAGCTGCAAATCAGAGACCATTCACAAGTTAACCATGAAACTTAATCATATTCAATTTAACAAGACTAACAGTGAACTGTAAGTCATCAATATGCATAAATACAAATCACTTTGACATTCATGCCGATAACATCACTCTGATCCAAAACAAAACAATGTATCTGAAACTATGGCTCCTCCTTGAACCAAACAGTCCCCTTTATTCACAATCAATCAAAAATGTTCTTCCTCAGGCCCAAAAAGCCCATTTTCCTCTTCAAAGGCAATATTTATGCAAAAGCTCTTGACTCTAAGGCTACCCCACCTCTTCATCTTCCCTACTACTTTCGATATGAAGATTGAGTACACAGAGATAAAACCATCAGTGTAACCACTGCCGCATAGGGAGCATATCTGCTGGAGTGATTAGTTTCATGAAGAAGTGAATAGATGCTGGAAAATGGGGTGGCTATGTTTCACCTCCTCGTGATAAAAACCAGGCTAGCTTTGCTCTCAGACTATACAACCAATGCATGGGGCTCCGACTCGGAATGCATGAGGCCAGACCTTCAAACCCAACACTTTTGTACATATCGCTCTTTGAATCCATTCCTGCGTATTTTACTTCTTACCTGCAGAGATAGCTATCATTAGCTTCATGATTGTGAACAATATAATAGAAATATTCACATAAAACACAAGCGCTGCCTTCTACATTGAAAACCAAATCCCTTTGTTATTTCGCAAAATTTGGAAAACACAAGAAAACAAGGAAAATCCCTCCCTGAACACTCAAGCCAGACCTCAAATGTTATATATCGGTGCTTATAAATATCACTGGGTCCGACATATCGTATATCACAATATGCATGAGCCTGGGGCTCCACTGGTATGTGATATGCGATATGGCCCCGGTCCCGAAAACATATATATATATATATATATATATATATATATATATATATATATATATATATATATATATCTATATATACGTTAATTCTGTTGGTGGGTCCACAATACAAGCTTGCCTTTGAAAGCCAAGATTTCAATATTTTTGAGAAACAAAGGAATATATGGGGAAAACCATGTCTAGCGATAACGCCAAACTTGAAATGCTATATGCTTGAGTTCATAGAAATTGGTGGATCTGCCACATCACTGCACACACTATGTATAAGGCCCATGATTTGCCGATATGCAATATGCAATGTGGCCCTAGACCTGACAATGTATATAATGTGGTTGATAATTCCATTGGGTCCGGGGGCCAGTGGCGTGCCATATATATGCATAAACCTAGGAATTAGGCCGATTGCGATATGCGGCGAGGCTTTCGGACCCATAGATATATGTATTGGGGTTAATCAATCTTATCGGGTCAGGAAACCATGAATGCGTTGAGTTGATTACGATAGGCCCCGAAAAGGATTTATGCATGCTTTGTGAAGGATTTCTGTTATAAGGCATTGTAATGGGAATAATGATGCGATGAGGGTTTTGAGGGGTTAAACAAATCCCGATAAACATAGGAATGAAGGGCTTAAGCGAGGGATTTGTTAAAGGGATTTACCCATTTGTGAATGGAAGATTTGGCTCTTCATAGAGTTAAAATCACTAGGATGAAAGGATCATTCAGAGAGATGAGAGATTAGACTTATAGGGGACCCATTCAAAATTTTCTATCAGAGCATGTTTTAATAGGGTGGTAGTTGTGGATAATCTGGATCATGCCACTGCAAAAAACTACCACAGAAGCTTAAAATCTAACAATAGGTACTTTTTCACGCACACAAAACACTAAGAAATGTATGTAAACTTGTGTAGGTCAAGCTGTTCAAGGACCTACAATTCAATAATCTTTAACAAAGTAATGAAAGAAGACAAAGAGACATAATAACTCATTATATAGAGCTTGATAACTACAAGACTTCTACATATATCTGAGTTAAAGATAGACCAAAAGGATGAAAGAGGAACGAATGTAATGATTCATGGAGTGCTATTTAAAGATATAATTTCTAAGTTTCACATAGGCATAAGCATTAACAAGTTAATACAAATGAAGATGTGAAACTGTAAGAAACATTTCTAGCAGTTACGATAACATGAAATCAGAGAGGAAAAATGGGCGTAATGGAATTTACATAGAGAGGCAACATATTATAGTTCTTGAAAGTGGAATCACCACCATTTCATTAATATTTTGAAAGAAATGCATCTTGAAATCATACCATCAAAAATAACATGGAGTTCTTCTTGCAAATTTTGAACCTGTTTTCTTTTTCTCTGATAGTATATATATTCGAAACGACCTCTAAAGCATAGGCCATTAGCAAGATATTATTTCTTGATCTCATACATGATTACAAAAGTTATGAATCAAAATTTTAGCATGCGCTAAGGCATCACTCTCGTAACAGAAATTTTTGCTGAAATCATAACAAATTAAAGTAAATGTAACTGAAGAGTAAAAACAAAGGCCATTGCTGGAAAAATAAACAAGATAATCATTGTTGATGAGAAGACATGGACGGTTGGTGTGAAGTAAGAGAACACCGTGGGTGAACCATTCGAATCATGGGACGGTTGGAAAACTGCTCGCATCGCTGCCACATAACCGGAGGAGGTCATGGAATAGAACTGAAATGCCGGTAGAGGATTTGCAGATTGACCATCCCTGCATAATCTAGTTTGCATTGAGAAATACTTCTAACCATCCCGAGAAGATCAAATTCCTTTTCCGAAAATTTGGTAATGGTTGATCCCTTAAGGATGATCATTCTTTCAGGAGTTCCAGTTATCTTACACTTAACCTGCATTAGTTTTTGATTGTATACCTCCTGTGAGAGAATTTCTCCATCATCTCCCCAATAGTTAGGTAGGCCAGCGTCAATAAGTTGATTGAAAGTGACATCAAAGTTCAATAGCTATTTCTACAACTTAGTCAGAATTTTCTCTTTAGACTTTGCTTCCTATTTTTCCATAACTATGTAAATCATGGCCACTACTTCCACCCTATACAATATATCGAGATACTTGAGCTCTTGATTCATCCTTTCATTCAAGAACTGAATGTATTTTCTGTCATACTCAGAGTTGTTGATACTAGTTTGTTTTTTGTTTTAGATAGCCAGGGAATATTCCTTGTAGAGCTTCCTTTTCTCTTGTATCAGAACTAACTGTTCCCAACATTTGTCAACCCCCTGGATGATCTTATCCCATACCTCTTTCCTTGATTTTATGAGTTCCAGATTCCCTTTTAGCTTGGCCTTTAAATCCTTGTTCTCCTAGGTTGCACCATGTAACTCTTGAGTAAGCTTATCGACACTAGAGTTTTCTTTTAAGAGTTGTCTTTCTTTCTGGGTCACGTGGGCCTTAGCTACATCTAAATCCCTTTCAACTCTCTCCAACTCATCTTTAGAAATCTTTAATTCTGTCAACGCCTTAGTAAGGTGATTAGTGGGGTTTTGGGGATCGTCTTGGAACACCACAGTATAGACATGAGAGTTGGGTCGACTCTGTAACTCATCTAGTCTTGATTGTAGGACTTCAACCCTTTCCTTGCTTTCATTCAATTCTCTGGAAAACACCTCCTTCTCTTTCTCACTTTGTATTATCTTAGGAGTTTGAACATGCTCACTTCCTATCAGCTTCAATTGTCTTCTCAAGGCTAAGATCTCTATCTTGGCATCCTTCATTATAGCTACTATTATTGCTTCATCTGTAAGATCCAATCCCAACTTTAAGATCAGCTCTTTATAATACTCCTTTTGTTTGAAGTGAGCCCGAGACAAGGATTTCTTGACTTTCATGTTTGCAAAAAGATTATATATGTATTATTGGGCTCGATCAATAGTCATTTGGTTCTTACTGATATCACTATATAGCATTTCACCCACTCGCCTATGTAGGTTGACCTTGTCCACCATAGGGATATTGGTTAAGTAGAGAGACACATCTAGGTCCTGTTTGGATAGATGGGTACCTCAACCTAACCTCCATCTCCTCCTTCTCTAAATATATAGCAACTAATAACCCAGTGTGTCTAGAGGTGACCTGTGAAGTCATGTCTTGATACATCTTCTCTTTTCCACTTTTATTCCTCACCTATATATTCCTGCCCTATACCCAGCCTGTTCCTGCTACATAAAGAATTTCCTCTAATTCTGGAATAGAAACCTCAGTTGAGGATGTGGTTGAGACCTCTGAAGGTATTTCTAAATTAACCTAAAATCTTAGGTTCTCAGTCACCTGCCTTTTCAGCTAGATGCTTGGTTCTTCCTCTTCTTGTTCTTGTTTAGGTTCCTATTCTAGTCCTTGCCCTTGACATTTGGATTTTTTATGAGCCGGTCCTTCTTCCATGTCAACTATCCCTAAAGTATCAGAAATCCTTTTTGGTGCTTGTCCATGCTAGCTGGGAATTCAGTCTCCATGTCTATATTTAGAGGCCAAGAACCAAAGTTAGCTTTCCATTCGACCTCAGGCTTAGGATCATGCACACAGGTTGAGGCTTTAATCTTTTCCCTCCTCCAAGGAGACCTTAGGGATCATAATGCAAAATTTGACCCTTCTCAAATTCCATGGATTCGAGCATAGTTTCAATTGTTTTAAAGGCTTGCTTGGTATTTATCACGAAAGGACCTACCGACTTTCCTATTTTAAAGATATAGCCTTTCTTAGCTTGTACAAAGTGGAGCAGATCCACATGTAGGATTTTCCCGATAAATTCAAGAGAAAACACTCTCATTATTAGGAACATTATAAAATGATAAGGGGGAAGCTCAAAACCATAAAACCAGATCTCTGTGTGATCCTCATAGAGGTACCAGTCTCCAATTGCATTTTTCTCACGAAGTTGGAGGAGCTCTTTTTGCTCAAGGAAGATTCTAGGGGGGGTGGAATTTTATGAATGATTTGGTAGGAAATTCACTTGAAGGGTGAGAGGAATTGAGAATAGCCTCCCGAGCCTGGCCTTTTCCTCACATAAACATTCCATTCGAAGATGAAATTTCTTTCCTTGTTAGGGGTAAATACATCCAGTTGAAGGCATTGGAATTCTTCAATGTGAGTTTAAAGAAGCAAATAAAATAATAGTGAATAGTAATGGACACAGGCATCAGTTTTGAGGTAGCTGAACTGAAAATGGATGGAGTCCACAAGGTACTATGGGATGTTTAACTGGGATTCGGGCTGCTTTATCTTGTGCAGACATCCAAGAATCATCCTGCTTAATTGCAGAGTGGAGTTCTTTCCTAAAAGAGCGATGATAACAACTAGGATTGGTTGAACGAAGGGTTTAAACTGAGTTGGTGGGATTTGAATGTCTGAGAGCAAGGCTTTGGCCTCAAGAGTGAGAATTATCTCCAGGTAAGGATGCATTTATCTTGTAAGGAGTGCAATGAAATATCTCTCTAGGGTTGAGTTGGTGAAGGAGCACATGGAGGGAGTTGCAAGGAAGTTGAGAGCTCTCTGGATTAAAAGAGGGGTTATTTCTAGGATTATGTTCCCTGAAGGGGAAATGAAATGATTCTTCTCAACTTGGTAGGAATCCAGGAACCAAACTACAAACTCAGGGAGATGATGAACTGGGGGAGCAATCTGGTAGTATAACCTAAAAGCCACAACTTAGAACGAGTCTTCATTCTTCACATGGCTCGAGAATATTTCATAATGAATGTTGGTGAGGGAAAAGGGACAAAGGGGGTCCACGATATGAGCCTCCATTTCAGTAAGATGATTGGCACCAAGTTTTTTAACCTCATGAGTGTTTGGGGTTGTAGGGGCCATGTGTTCCATCCCTTCGAATAAAATAAAATGAGAAAACAAGGAAACTTGGTGGTGTCGGGTTACCTAGAGCCCGCAGGGGAATGAAAGTGACTTGGGAGGGCACCTGTGGTATTTGGGATGATGGAGAGAAAGCTCCTACACAGTTGTCTAGGTAGAATTTTCTTTGACTATGGTGAAAAGAAATAGTTTACAGGTAAATATTTTTGGGGCTCTCTTTTCTTTACGCAAGGTTGAGGATCCGTTCCCAGGTGGCGGGAGATGGAGGCACGAGAGGATGACATGTGGAGGCAGAGGGTTGGCCGGGAAGGGAAAGTTATTAGCTCAGTTCATCAAAATACTTCTTTAACTTTACCTTTTACCTTTTATCTTGGACACAAATGCCGCCTCGTTGGGGATACCCTAAATATTTCAACCACGAGTGCAAGGAATCCACATGGCAGGGGGTCCCTACTTATTTCGGTGGGGTACATCAAAACATTGACAAATATTTTGTCAAGGCCAAAATCACTCAGGGATGTCAATTAGGCATTGACTTATTCAACATCAAGGCCTGTGGCAGTGTTAAACCACTTGCAGTTATGCAGTCATAACTGCTTTTGGGTGTAGCCACATGTGAGTTTCAAGAAGGGAAGAAGCCCATACTTTAAATGCATTAAAATTTAGAAAACACTTCCTCCTGCATTACTAATTTATGCCTTCTTTATTTTCCTTGGGTCTGTATAGTTGCTTTATCCTTCGGTAAATGTGCAATTTTCACCGTTTGTAGGTTAGGGTGCTCCCTTCGAATCTGTTTATGGCCTTTATGCTCGTGGCTTCTCATTTTGATCTTGAGAAGAAACCTTAGTGTTACATGATGATAACATTAGCTCCACCTGGGGATGGGGCATTGGACCGCAATATATCGAGAACCTACAATCTGTAAACTTCTCCTTTGGGCATGGAGTCTTTTCTAAACAAATGATAATTTTTTGGAAGTGGAATTTTTAACAGAAAACTGGAAATTTCATATATTAATTACAATACACACATTGGTATTTACAATGAATGCAAGGAAGGTACCTCTAATTCTGGAAATAGAGTTTGAGGAACTAACCATTCACTAGGAGATCCAATGATTCTCCTTCTAGATTTTCAAGTAGGTACATATTATTTCCTTTCTCTTTTGAAATTTTGAAAGGACTCAACCAAAGTGAATCGAATTTTCCATGTTTGCCCTTTTCTTCCCTTCGGACATCCCATCAGAGAACCAAATTTCCTAGTTGAAGAGGTTGATCTTTAGCATTTTCGTTAAACAAGGATTTCATCTTATGTTGGTCATTTGTCAATTTAGCCCCCACCCATTCCCTGTTTCATGAAGCTCAACCAATTGGCCTATCCTTCGTGTAAAATCAATTGGATCTTCCTCAGCTTCTTGTAATAAATTTTCCACTGGCATTGGTAATTGGATTGGGAAGACTGCAAATTTACCAAAAACTAGCTTGGAAGGTGATTTTCCAGTGGAATGTTTAGGAGTCACTCGGTTAGCCCAGAGGGCAAACTTCAATTAGGTGTCCCAATTCCTCTGAATTTTGGTGATGGTCTTCTTCAACATTCTCACCACATTTTTGTTTGAGGAATTAGCTAAATTGTTTCCTTGAGGATAGTAGGTAGTGGAATGTCCTATGATGATATTGAATTTCACATAGAAGCTGATGAGATTTGCAGATTTGAAGGCTTAGGAATTATGAGTGTTGGTTTTGATAGGGAAACCAAAACACGATAATATATTTTCTTCCATGAACTTAATTACCACTAAGTCTGTAGCATTTATGGTTGGGATGGTCTCTACCCACTTGGTGAAATAATTCGTGGATGTTAATATCCACTTATGTTGGCCACTGGAGGGTGCATTTATCTCCCCTATGAAGTCTAGCTCCCACTTTCTGAAGGGTTCTTCCACATGTACTGGGATCAAGGGAAGAGTAGAAAGTTGTTGGTTCTCATCAAAGACTTGGCACTTCTGACATGACCTGACTTGTAGATGAACATTTCCAAATAGTGTAGGCTAGTAGAATCCAGCCTTGAGGATTTTGTGAGTTGTGCTCTTCTAGTTGTAATTAACTTCACAAAATCCTCCATGAAATTCCTCAATCACTTTATGAGTTTCACCTTCTACCAAATATAACAACAAAACTCCCACTGGGTCCTCCTAGTAGATTTGACCATTGGATATGATATACTTTTCAGCTTGTAGTCTCAACGTCCTGTATTTGGATTTATCCATCCCTAGTGGGTATCTCAGGAATAAGAGATAATGGATGATATTCTTATACTAGGGTGATCCCTCATATTTAGTATAGATCTTTTTCTCTTCTATTTTAATCCCATTCTGCTAAAATTTTCTCCTTCCTTCCTTTGTTATTAGGTTTATTCCCAACACATAGCAGTTAGATTCTGATAAAATCTTGGCCAAATCCTGGCCTTTATGAGCTTAGTAGGATTTATGTCTAATTCATATTCCTCAATCTTTGCGATCCACTTGCCACTTTTTCCTTCAGTGTCTCCTTGCACAAGGATGTCCTTGACCATTGTCATTGGGACATAGGCTGTAATTTCTGATTGTAGTACATACACTCGAAATGCCTTCAAAGCTTTGACTAGTGCATAAGCTTGCTTCTCCAAAATGTTGTATTTCGTCTGAGCATCTCTCAGGGCCTGGCTTAAGAAGGCAATGGGCTACTCATAACCATATTTATTCTTCTGTAGTAGAACTATAACAATAGTATGTATAGAAGCAAAAGAAAATATATAACAAGGAGTGGAGTAGTGAGGGATGACTAGTACTTGTGCTACAACAAAAGCTTCTTTAATTCTAGTAAAAGAATCCTGAGAGGTAGGGCTCGATTTGACTTCATTTTCCATTTTTAGCATATTTTTAATACCCTTCACAATTTTAGTATAGTTGGGTATGAACCTTCTCAAGAAATTGATTCTCCCCAAAAATACTTGGATCTCTTTCTTATTTCTGGGTACTCATAGCTTCAACTTTCTTAGGCTCAATTTTCACTCCTTGTGCTACTATGTGTCCTATTAACTTCCCCTCACTCAAGGCAAACTGAGACTTCTTAGGATTTAAAGATATCCCATACCCCCTGCATTTATCAAAGGTGAGCTTCAAGTGGAGGATGTGTTCTTCATCAGCCTTAGAGAATAGAGCGATATCATCCTAATATACCACTACGAACTTGTCTTGTTCCCCTACAAAAGCTATATTCATAGCTCTTTGAAATGTGGTTCCTACATTAATAATACCGAAAGGCATGCAAGCATACATGAAAGTTCCCCAAGGGGTGGTGAAAGCAGTCTTCTTTTGATCATCAGTTTGGATTTCCACTTAGCTGTAACTAGAGAACCCATCCATCATGGACATTATAACTGATCCAACCACCTTCTATAATATGTAATCCATCTTGGCCAGTGGGTAATTGTCTTTCAAAGATGCCTTGTTGAGTTTATGAAAATCTACACATAACCTTATTTCTCCATTCTTTTTTGGATTGGGACTAAGTTGGCCACCCACTCTGAGTACCTTAAAGGCATTATGATATTAGCTTGTAGAAGTTTCCTCAATTATTTTTCAATAGAGGGGAGTAAGAGTGGATTAATTTACCTGAGATTTTTCTTGGGGTTTTATTCCACTTTTTAGAGGGATCTTATCCTGTATAATGTTAGTATCAAATGTTCTTAAATCCTCATAAGACTAAGAAAAAATATCCTTATAGATTCTGAAGATGTTTAAATACCTTTATTTATAATGTGAGCGGATTCCCTTTGACATTCTGACCATCTGGGGTTCACCTTCTAAGCCAATATTTCAATATTCTACTTGTTCGTCCATCTCCATATCTGTTGGTTTAGAGGCTACATAATTATTGTTAAATAATCTTTCTAGTGGGACTAGCCCTCAAGGGATGGTATTTCCTTTCAATTGTATAATTTTATGTCCAACCATTGTGTTTTCCCATGGAGTTGGTTCTTGGTCTGCGTCTTTTTCCTCCCCTTGGTCAATAGTTGAGCTAGAGAACTCCCCAACAACCTCTATAAATCATTTGATCTTCTCATCATCCTCGAATACCTACCAGTGCTTGACATTATTGAGTATGGAGGGTTTGTGTCTGACCTCCACCTCATATCTGAGAAGTAGATTTTGAGGTGGTTTGAAATTTATAGCTGCTACAGCAAGGGAATCAGCCATTTTGTTTCTTTCTCTGGGCAAAAATTTGATATTAAAAGCTAGGAAGAAGTTATCAACTAAATCCCATACTTCATTCTTGTAGGTCCTCAATCTGAGGTTTTTAGCCTTGCACTAACGTCTTATTTTCTTTACAATCACCTCAAAGTCTCCATGTACAGTTAAGCATTCAATCTTCATATTCCTTATTGTTTGTAGCCTGAGGATAAATTCTTCATACTCTGCCACATTGTTGGTTGCCTCAAACTCCAGCTTGAATGAGACAGGTATCAAGATACCCTCAGGAGATACCAACAATACCCTTACTCCATTTTCCTCTTTAGAATTTGCTCCATCAATGTATAATTTGCATACTTTGTTTCTATCACTGTGTTGGTCGTCTAACTGCATCGTTAGATGTACTTTTGTTTCTTCTGAAATGGTCTCATCCTCCTCTAGCAATAGGTAGGCGAAGCCACTTTATTTCCCATGTATAGGAGAATTCTTAGAACCTTCAGCTGGGGTCACAGTTTTTACAAATCTTGACTCTCGATACAACCTCCTTTCCTCACCTCCAAAAGTGGGAATAGTGGCATAAGTTAGGTTGAATTTGATAGAACCTACCACTTTGGAACCCCAATATCTAGATAGAAGCATGCAAAATCTAGGAGGAATATCTACCACTACTACGTCCATCATTACGCTCTTTACAGGGATCTGAGCCAGGTCACCAGATCTTTTATCATTCCCAAACATTTGACCCTCTTAGAGTCAAAAGAGTATAGGTCCTTGTAGGGTTTGGTGATCTACAAGCCAAGTTTTTTCATCACATCTAAGGGCACGAGGTTATATGAGGTTCGAGAGTCCAACATACATTTATGTAATAAAAGATCATGAATTACCAAGGTCAGATAGAAGGTTGCAGTCGAAGGATCAAGTTCTTCAACATGAGGCCCAAAAACAACCATTGGTCTTTCTTCTTGAAGGTTTAAATAGTCATGGGTGTACACTAAGGTGGATGGGAGCATGAACTAGGAGACTTGGGCTTTATAAGTGGGTTGTTTTAGAAGTTCATTTAGGGGAACAACGATATTTACCTTTCTGAGTTCCTTCTGAATATTGAATGTAGATTGGCCCTTTTCTAAGCCTCCCAACTCCACCTCTCTTTCCTTATCACTGGTATATTTATCTGAACAGGTTCCTTTTCTTCCGGGTGTTCCTCGGAGCTATTACACTCTTTATTTAAGGAGACTTTAATTTTGGATGAGTTAGGATTTTGCTTCCCTTTATCTTTTTCTCACACTAGGGGAATATCTTGGGGAGAAATTTCCCCTTATTGTTTAGGTTCCCTTGACCTCTTTCTTGAAGATCTGACATCATACCTTAGATGTAGTTGTGCTTGCATGAAATCCACAAAATTTTTACAATAATCACCTATGTCATATTGACTTACTGCTGCTTCTCTATCATGACATATTTCTTGGTGAACCATGTTTTCCTATTCCCCTTTAGAGAAGGAGGAATACAAATTTCCCTACATCTCATGTGTATCCAGTAGTTGTTCATCTGGATCATCCTCTATATATAGAGGAGGAGGGATCTAATCTAGTTGATCCCTTCTCTCCCTTTGAAGTATCTTCAATGGTGGCATTATGTAATTTGGTTTATAACCTCGGTTGTTACCTTGAGCATTCTGTTTCAAGAGACTCTTGTTTTCGAGCTCAAGCTTCACCACCTTATGAGATAAATTCTTAATGAGATTATCCATTTCCTCCCACTTCATATCTGGTAATTCTTTAACTTGACCAGAGGAGAATGTTTCATCTTTCCCCTTTTTCTTCTCAGTAGGTTCATTATTTCCTCTTGACTTCCCTGCCGAGGTGAAATTTTCTTCTACCTCAAGAGCATCAACTTGGAGTTGATCCAAAGTATGAGACTTCCTCTCCCTTAGGGTAAATCCAAACTTGGACTCAAAGGCTCCCACAAATAGTACACAAGCAGTAGCTTGAGCAGGCTTTATCTCAACATGCAGGTTATTATACTACTTATTGAACCTTTTTATGAATTCTGAATTATCCTCTTTTGGCTTCTTCCTTATAGCATTGAACTATGTGAGTACATACTTGTGATCTCTCCTTTCACCCCACTTTTGTGTGAAAGAGTTTTCGAGTTCTTCCCAGGTGGTGATTGTTGGTTTTAACCGCATACAGAATCTACTTGCATACGAATTCCAAAGCATAGAAAATAAACAATGTGAGAGCATAACACATAAAACACATATACATAGATATTTTCCCTGGATCCCAAAACCGGGACTACCAGCTTGATTTTTCATTATGTTCCTTTCAATGTTACAATACATATATATGCATTCCAAAGCATCCAATACCATGGACCGAAAACCATCGCGTCCAAAACCATGTGCAAAAACCATGCACAAAACCATAGGTAGGTCCGCCCAACCTAATATAGGGTCCAAAAAAAATTTCCCCAGGGCGCTGCCTCGGACCCAGTAGAGGGGGGCTACTCACCCCCCTCAAACTCCCTGTGAACCCCCCACTATATAATCAGTGCAATGAAGGGGGGGCTCCACCCCCCCTCTAACCCCCTGGTTAACTAAGGGAGCTAGTCATGGAAAGAATATAACACAATCCAATAGTGATGGACACATTAGGTAGGTATTTAAACCATTTTTTGGCTTCTCCATCAAGAGATTGCACAAATAATCTCAGGACAACATCCAGTTGTTCTACATTTTGACTCTTAGTAAAATCATAGAAGGTTTCAATGTGTCTCTATACAGTGTTTTCATCCTCCCCATTGAACCTAGGAAAAAGCTTTAGGTAGTCATGGGGAATAGCACTTATGGGTTGAGGTAAATCAATAGGGACATAGTTATTCAGTAAAAAACCCAAAACATCCATCTAGATTAATGGGGGAGGATTAAGGTTTATAGGAGGAACTTTGTCCAAAACCATATTTGTTGGAGTAACTAGACTAACAGCAAGGTGATTGAGGATATGGTGAATATCGCTATTATCTAGGATAGATTTACCTTTTTCAACCTCAAGAGGAGAAGGAAATGAAACAAAAGGAGTTGTGACTAATATTTCTTCCCCCTTAATCTATGATTTTGGGGCACGATGCTCTAGATCATATTCTGTAGGGTATGTAAGGACTTTGGGAGTAAAATCTGAGTAGTAAATGACAACGTGTTGGGAGATGGATTGAGGAATCTTCAAAGAATGATGAGATAGTAGAATTGGTAGCGAGAGTTTTCTCCTTCTAGACTCTCCTGAAAATTAACTTCTTTGGGTCAAATATGGATGGGGTTTTCTGTTGGGAGGTATTTAAACAAGTGTGAGGCTTTATAAAAGCCAGGATGATAAGCGATAGTGGGAATTGTGGAGTCTCCAAGGTGATAAGGATGCAATCGGAATGTATTTTCTCACCTACACAAAGAGTTCTTGAATTTTCATATCCCAAAGGAAAAATCCTTCAATAAGTCCCCAGAAAGGGCACCAAAAGACAGTGTCGCTTCCAGGGGCAGCCTTGGATTGCTTATGAGACCAATACCTGGAACATCTCGATTATGTGTCTCATATGATTATCAAGAAACTGGTGACATCATATACATTTTTATACATATGTATACATCTATATATAATAATAAACAACATGCACTACAAGAAAAAAGGTCATTAGTGAGGGTCATGCCTCTGATGGACCCTTAAGGTCTGTCACCAATGTCTCATATGGTGATCGTCTTTAAACAAGTGTTGTTGTAAGTGTATATAGTGATGTTCCTTTATGGTTTTTCACAAAAACCATTTTCAATGATACTTTTTGTGAGGGTCGTTAGAGGCCCATCACTAATTCTCTCTTTGGTGACACTTTTGGTGAGGGTTGTTAAAGACCCATCACTAATTCTCTCTTCGATGAAACTTCTAGTGATGATCTTTTATTGACATCACCAATGATATTTTTGGTTACTTTTGGTGACGATAAATAAATTTTCGTCACAAATGATCATTTCGATGAGTTTTTGATGACGCTTCATGCCTGTGACAGACCTTTGAGGTCCATCACCAATGTCACATATGATGACGGTCTTTAAAAAATCATTGTTGTAAGTGTATATAGTGATGGTCCTTTAAGGTTTGTCACCAAAGCCATTTTCAATGCCACTTTTGGTGAGGGTCGTTAAAGGCCCATCACGAATTATCTCTTTGGTGACACTTTTGGTAAGGGTCATTAAAGGCCCATCACTAATTATCTCTTTAGTGACACTTCTAGTGACAATCTTTTATTGACCCTCACCAATGCTCTTTTTGGTTACTTTTTGTGACGATCAAAAAATGGTCGTCATCATCAACCATTCAAATGAGTTTTTGATAACGTTTTGTACCTATTACTATATTTTTTGTCAAATAATAACGATTTAAGACCATTGTTGTGGAGTCTTTTTCATTATGTGTCCAAGGTCATAGTGGTTATAATAGTCAGTCAATTTTTTAAGAAGTAATTAGTGTTTATCATTTCCCTCAAGTCATAAGAATATAGTTTTCCTATGAGCCAACACATGATAGGGGAGTGTTGCAGACCTTGAATGAAAAATGAGGTAGCTAGAGGGATTTTTTTTGAGCTGAGTTTAGTAACTTAAAGGAGTTGAGTTCATTGATAGAGGCAGATTGAGGAGTTGCAGAATGGGAGGCAAGAGGACCTACCATATGTGTTCAGGACACATGGACTGAAAGGGTTGTGTGTGGCCACCATCAACAAGTAGGTCAAGTGTTGTCTTGTTCAAGGTATATTGGTTGTCAAAGGACTAACACCAAGCCCTAGTTGTATTCCTTGTATCAATGTGATTGTAAAAGGCCATGATCCCTAGTACGAGAGCTCTAGCCTATTCTATTATAGTTTATAATATAATGAAGAAGGGTTTGAAAATTTTAAAAAAATTCATGTGCACTAGTTGATTCCATGATGTGTGTAGATTTTGTTTTCCAAAGTAGATGTGTTGTGGCACTTGAGTGTGTTTGCATCAAAGATTCTAAGACCAAACTGATATTCTCATGTGTTGTGGAAATTCAACATATGCCTTGTTCACCTAAGAACTACCTGTAACTCATCTTAGACTACTCATTTCCAATCTCAACTCATCCCACTTAACAAGTTACCAAGACAAGGCTCATCACATCCAACCATGGTCGTAAAACAACTAAGCAACATAATTTACATCTTGACATGTCATAGCACCTGGTGTGTCTTAGAATGCCTTGGCACTATGTGGCATGTGTTAGCATCCCCTACATTCCTTGGCATGATTTGAAACTCCCTAGAACACCCTAGCACTTCCTGGCATGCCTTGGTAGTTTAGCATATCTTGGAACTACCTAGCATATAACCTTGTCACTCCCTCCTTAACAAACCTAGAACTCATTGGCACTCCCTATCACACACTCTTATTCATTCATTTACATGCATTTTGACCTAGTGCTTCGTTGTGTTTCCCTGACACTCCCTAATACTCCCTAGCATGCATTGGCACACCCTGGCACTTGAAAAATCTTGGCATGCTACCCTAGCACTCTAGCATTCCTTGTAACTACCTATCATACCTTGTCACTCTCTCCTTAGCACACCTAGAGCTCACTGACACTCCCGGTCACAAACTCTTATTCATTCATTTCCATGCATTTTGACCTAGTTCTCCCTTGTGTTTCCTTAGCACTCCTTAACACTCCTTGGCACATGTTAGTACACCCTAGCATCTAGGACATCTTGGAATGTTTCCCTTGCCTCTAACATACCTTAACACTACCTAGCATACCTTGTCACTCCCTCCTTAACACACTTGGAACTCACTGACACTTCCAATCACAAACTCTTATTTGTTCATTTACATGCATTTTGACGTAGTTCTCCCTTGTGTTTCCTTGGAGATCCCAGCTAACACTTCCTTGCCTACATTGGCACATCTTCGCCGCATGCCTCCCTAACACTCTAGCATTTCTTAACACTACCAATCATGTCTCGTCACTCCTCCTTAGCACACTTATAACTCTTTGACACGCCTTGTCACACACTCTTATTCATTCATTTCCATGCATTATGACCTAGTGCTCCCTTCTGTTTCCCTAGCACTCCCTAGCACTCCTTGGCACACCTAGAACTCGCTAACACTCACTGTCACACATTCTTATTCATTCATTTACATGCATTTGAAACTAGTGCTCCCTTGTGTTTCCCTAGCACTTCATAACACTCCCTGGCATGCATTGGCATACCCTAGCACCTAGCACATCTTGGGATGTTTCCTTGGCCTCTAGCATGCCTTAGCACTGCCTAGCATACCTTATCAGCCCCTCCTTAGCACTCCTAGATCTCACTGACACTTCATGTCATAAGATCTTAATCGTTCATTTTCATGCATTATTTTTACCTAGTGCTCCCTTATGTTTATGTGGCATGCCCTCATTTCCATGCATTTTGACCTAGTGCTCCCTTTTCTTTCTCTGGAACTCCCTAACACTTAGCATGCATTGGCACACCTTAATACTTGGGACATTGTCGTATGCTTCCATACCACTCTAGCATGCCTTGGAACTATTTAGCATATCTTGTCACTCCCTCCTTAGCACACCTAAAAATCATTGACACATCATTTCCATCAATTTGGAACTATTACTCCCTTGTGTTTCCCTGGCACCTGGCCCAAACACCCCCTATCATGCATTCATGCCACACCTTGGCACCTGGAACATCTTGGAAGGCCTTAGCACTTGGTATGTATTGGCATGCCTAACATTACTTGGATCTGTCTAGCATGTGTTAGTACTTCTTGTCATTCTCTGGCACACCTTGGAACTTCATAGTTGTCATGCCCTCATAGATAACCTTACTTTCTTTGCGGCTTGGGAACCCAACCAAGGTATTGGAAAGACAATGTTGTGCCCAAACCAAAGTCTCCCTTTGTTTGAAACTTATTTTTCTAGCCCCTTATCACAACCACAGGCTTGCCTCTTGCAAGTCCTATTATGAACCTCTCTTCGTACACTTCATCCTTGGGACACCTAGAATTTGTTGACACTCCTTGGCACACACTCTCATTCATTCATTTCCATGAATTTTGACCTAGTTCTCCCTTGTGATGCCTTGGCACTCCCTAAGACTCCTCACTACTCATTGACACTGTCTCGCATATGTTAGCATGCATTTTCATTCCTTGGCATGCCTTGACACTCCCTAACACTCCTCACTATGCATTGACACTGTCTCGCATATGTTAGCATGCATTTTCATTCCTTAGCATGCCCTAGCACTCCTTAGCTATCATGGCCTCACAACTACCCTTACTTTTTTTTGGGGACTTGGGAACCTAACCAACTCCTTCATCGTCTACAACATCTTGACCAAGTTACGATTACTACTACTAAACTATTCCTTTTCACTTAAGAACTAACTATAACTCATCTTAGGCTACTCATATCCAATTTCAACTTATCGCACTTAACAAGTTACAAGTTATCAAGCCAAGGCTCATGTCCAACAATGGCCATAAAACAACTGAACAACATATTTTACATCTTGACATGCCATATCATGACTTGCACATTTAACAATCCCTTGGCACTATGTGGCATGTGTAAACACTACCTACATTCCTTGGCATGCTTTGGCACTCCCTAGCACATCCTACCACTCCATGACATGCCCTAGCACTTCCTAACATATAACCTTGTCACTCCCTCCTTAACACACCTAAAACTCATTGACACTCCCTATCACACATTTTTATCTAATCATTTCTCTACATTTTGAACCAGTTCTCCCTTGTGTTTCCATGGCACTCCTTAACACACATTGAGACTCCCTAGCTATCATGCCCTTATAGATAGCCTTACATTTTTTATGACTTGAAAACTCAACCAAGTCATTGAAAAAACAATGTTGTGCCCAACCCAAAGTCTCCCTTTTCTTGAAATTGCTTTGTCTAGCTCCTTGTTGCAACCACATAATAGCCTCTTATCATTCTTATTTTTAAATTCTCTTAGGACACTCAATCCTTGACACACATGGAACTCATTTACACTCCCTAGAAAACACTCTTATTCATTCATTTCTATGCATTTTTACCTAGCACTCCCTTGTGTATCCCTAGCACTCCCTAGCATGTACTAACAGTCTTTGACAGACCTTCTCACTCCTTGACATGCCCTATCTACTCCATATCATTCCCTATAACTCCCTGGAACATATTGGCTCTTGGCACTTGGTGGAACCTGACAATTGTTGGCATGCATTGGAATTCCCTGGAATGCCTTGCCATGGTTTAAGATAAAATTTATTTGAGATCAATTATTTGTAATTAAGAGAGAAGTAATAGAGGATGATTTGGAACTTAAGACACACTAGAATTTGGTCCTTGGCATGTATTGGCACTATTGCTAGTATGCCTAGCATGCCCCTATTGAAAAGGTAAGGTCCTGACTTATTAACCCTCTTATGTGTTAATTTCTTTGCATTTTAACTTGGTGTTCCCTTTTATTTCCTTGACACATGTTCACATACCCTAACACCTGGAACATCATATCATGCCTTAGAACATGCCATGTATTGGCATGCCTTGGTACTATTTGGCACATGTTAGCACACCCTAACTTTTCTTGACATGCCCTAGCATTCCCTAGCATGCCTTGGCACTACCTAACATGTCTTGTCACTCCCTCCTTGGTACACCTAACACTCACTGACACTCCCTGACACACCCTCTTCTTCATTCATTTCCATTCATTTTGACTTGATGATTTATGTTTGATGGGGTGCATATATAGAAAGAGTTCCTTTAAGAGAATAAAAAAATGATCACACCATTATTGACATAAGTAATTATGAGATTCTACTTGAATACCATTAGGAAACTACACAAGATATATTAAGAATGACATTTTTAGGGTTTGTTTTATGGTGTGGAAATGGTAAGAAGTGAGTGGTCAATATTGTGATTTTATTTCTCATTAAAGTGCTTATCATTATGACAGACTCATCTTGATAAAATGACACCCTCATCATGCTTACCCTCAAATTCCTAATCTTCTCAAAATAAAGGCCAAATTGCACAATGAAGGAAGTCGTGTTGGTTTATGGTGCCTTGAGTGACCCAATGAGAGTGTTAATGCACTATGAGAGGGACTGAGCCATCTAATTTGTGTCATCTATGTATGACATGTTGTAGGTGTTTTTCACGGGACCATATGGCCATTAGAAAGGTTGTGTAAGGTATAGCCCAAGATAATCAATTCCGTGAGAGAAAAATGTGGAGAGAGATCAAAATAAATTATATTGGTGAGTCCACCAAAAAATATTTACTAGAGCGTAAAATCATGGTAATCAATACCACACATGGAGTATTTTGAGATAGGAATTTCTTTTCTAAAAATTTATTTGGAGTGTCACTGAATTGGTGGAATTCTCAAATTCATGACATTGTAAATTATGTAGGAAATTTGTTCTTTTGTTATAGAGGCTAAGGTTTTCAAGGAGAATATAGGGTTTGTAGGGTCTTAGGGGAAAAGAATCATTAATTTATAGCTCTTTGATATACCAAAGACTTTTTGTTAATAATATTTGGTCAAATCTTCCATGACACTAACTAAGGAGGACAAATAGTACCCTTCGTTGTACTACTCAATTCCTTGGTATGCAATATTGATCTCCTTAGATGTTTTTATTGATGTATTATAACGAGATGGTTAATAGGAATATGTTATGCTAGTTCCAAGTGTTCTTTAGGGTCTTCCACTATCCTTAAGGACATGAAAAAGACAACTCTATCTATAAGTGATGTTTGTTGGGATACTACTTAAAGGCACACCAACAAAGGTTAGAAGGGTGTCCAAACAAGTGACGTTAACAAGATGGATGATATGATTATGTTAGCTTGGTTTCAAGTGTTTCTACAGGGCTTCCAATTTTCCGGAGGATATGTGGAAGACAACTTCACATACAAGTGGTTTTCGATATGATACTACGCAAAGGGGTACTAATAGATGTTAGAAAGGTGTCCAACCAAGTCATGTCACTTTTATTTTCTTTGCGTATTCTTCCCCAACACTGGTTTACTTTTTAAACATCAACATCATGATATTTAGAGACATCAAAACACATCCTTGCTCTTCTTTTTTCTCTAAAATAAGAGTGCATGCTAGCACAACAAAGTGCTATGATACCACTTGTGATGTTCCTTGCTTGTTGAAATATAATAGTTAGATAAAAATAGACATAAATATAATTGCAAGAAATAAACAAAACCAAAATTAGGAGATGAAAATAGTAAGAAAACCTTTATTAATACTCATATTTGAGTGAAATTTTCAATTGTGTCCTAGAGGGGGCAATGCCAAACATAAATAGAGCTCAAAATACAATAATATTCACATGGAAATTGCTTACATAGCTTCTACTAATATATATACTTTATAATTGACCAAAACCCTAACCACTTAGTGGAATTCTCTTAGTGAGGCCTCGACCACTAACTAGTGGTCCTTATTCAATGATACCACCTACAATTATTGATTTGACACTCTACTACCTCATGATAATTACTCAATAAGTATCACCCTAATACATTATGTGATAGTCTATTCCCCTATTTAGGGGAGTTAGCATGGGATCCTAAACACATTATAATGAATAAGGCAAAATTACCCAATGCATAAATAATATATGTTCTTTATATATTCAACAACTATTGTGAATATGCTTCATGCTATTTATTACTTTGGTTAATAATCCAAATACTGAGAAAAAAATAGATAGCCAAACATAAGAACATCCACACACCACATTACACAACATAATAAGGTTTTCACTAGAGAGTGCTCATAGGTAGGAAACTCTAGGTCATATTGTGAGTTTGTCAATCCAATGATTGACAATCATTAAGACTGATTTCATTGACCTTTAAATTGTTGTGTATATTCTATTATAATAGTTTGTCACGTTAGTTCTTACATTGTTTTGAAATATTTTATTACGTAGTCTATTATCTTAGATCTTAGATTAAATATTACTAGTGTATCACTCAAAATTATGGATATATTTGAAATCAAAATGGAAGAAACAATAAAATAAACAAACCATCCACACAAATGAATAGAATATATGACTTGGGAAACCTAATACAAGAGAAATCCTAGCTAGAAGGTGAGGCATATGCTCTAGTTTCTCTTTTCAAATTATGAAATATAAGTACAAAGAAAGGGTCACTCACTATGGAGTGGGCATGGAATTGTGGCATGAAAAATTACTACAAAAATATTATTCCTCTTATATTATCCTCAATATCCCATTCGTTGATGCCATCCTCAACTATGGAATAATAATAATGCCAAAAGAATGGAGCCCCTTCCTTTCCTAGTAACCTAATATAACACAACTTGTAGTCATTCAACATTAAGGCTAAGTTTTTTTCATGTTTCAGTATTCAATTAGTCTTTCTATTTTGGAACATGCCCACATGTGTGAGTAATGGGGGTTGACATGGCACCCACTCATTGCCATGGTGATCAATAAGGAAAGGTCAAGTTGCGAGAGACATAACTTTCACAGATGAACTTCGTTTGAGGTGATTTTCACACAATTGGAAAGCTTCCAATGTCTAGAGTAACATCAAAGGGATGGAGTTATGTAATCTAAATGGACTCCTAATTGAATCTACAAGACCCCAAATCACTAATGTGGAACCTGACTCTAAAGTGGGCCCTACAAGTTTAGTAGCTCCATATGCATGTATGTATCTTCCATTCTTAGTTATATATATATTACCAATCAACTCCAAGTAAACCACAATTGTGGGGGAGAACCCAGGGCACTCCTTCTCAAAGATAAGTTATAGAGTGGGGAAATAAAGTCATTATAAGTCATAGGATAGTAGTGAATATGCTTCAAATTCTAAATATTTTGGCAAATACATTCTAAATCCAACCCAAAGGACATGTTAAGGAATGTGATAAAGAACATACTTAACAATCTGATAGGTAGGATGACATCAATAATTTGAAACATTAACCAAGGAAATGATTATTGAACTTACCTATGCATGGACCAAGTTGTTGGAGATGATGTCCATCTCATTGAAGATGGTTTTGTATTCATAAAGACATAGAACACAAGGATCCAATTCTTGTAGAAATGTGCTATGTCTTCCTCTATATATGATATGCTCATTAGGACCATGGAATCTTAAACTACCAACTTGAAAATCTAAGTAGACTACAACACTTAGCTAAATTCATTGAATGAATTTGATGTCATCCCATCACTTCACTAGTTTTTTAGGGGTCATTGGTTTCTCTATAATCTTAGGCTTTCATTGGTAGCTCATGGTGTCAATCCATTTAGAGAGTTCAAATATACTTACTTAGTGTGACCTACTTTTGTTATTAACAATAACATTCCTCCATGGATGTCAATAAAGAGGGAGCACATAATATTGGCAATGATCGTTCTACGTATTTGTTTAGAATACCTAGAAAGGCATCATTCATTAGCAAGTTAGTCAAAGATAAACATTGTATACTCTTACAATATTGAACAATTTCTACAAACCCTTCAGGTAGAGGTTACTTATCACATGAACTATTTTTTTGGGATCAATAATACACAAGAATAAAAAAGTGAGAAGAAATTAATTTAGTTTATTGTAATATTAACCAAAGTTACATTTTTCATTTGATAAAAGAAGTTAGTACATAGGTGAGCTTAGGCCAAACCCTTAAAAATAGCCGTACGACCTTCCTCTTTTACAACTCCTTGACCATAAGGGTCTAATTGAAAAACACATAGTTCCATTAAAGAATTGTAGGTTGAGGCAACCACTTCAAGCCCTTGAACTTGAAGATAATCCAATATTTTCAATTGTTTACAATAATAAGTCCATTACACACTCTTCATCTGAGAGTTGGCTAGAGAGGGAGAATACTTTATTGATGCCAACCTTGTAAATGAACAACCTTTCCTACTCATTGGTTGGAATCTCCATCACTAGTTGAAGGAGTACATGTGTTGTGAATCAGAGATGATATCTTGGCATCAGTTATTGACACTTGAGCATACTTTCCATGGATTCGATGTAAAAAATATGAAGAGACTCTTTGAATATTAGGAAACATGTGCTCATACTATACTTAATTTGTAGGTGGTAGCACTTCAATTTTTCCATTTACTCGGAATTCTCACCCAAAAGATCAACTATTGAATAATCAATACTATGCTAAATCACTCCTACCTTCTCATTGTTAAGATCTTTGTGAGCTTTCACCTATGACCCTTAAAGTTAGTGCCATTTAACACCTCTAATGGTGGAATATGAGGTATTGCAATAGGAGGTAAACTCCATTCACCTTCACCTTTGTCGAGATCTCTAGATGCACCTACAATCTATAACCCTCCTTTGACTCAACATGAAATTTTGTTATTTTTTCACTTCCTTTACATACCCTCCCTATAGGGGCATCCTCATAGGAAGAGCTTGTGGTTGAAATATTACCACAACAAAATGGGGCGCACTATCTCTTTATAGGGTTTCAAGGGAGGGGTATTGGAAGATAACCATATTATCCCCTATAGCCCTTAATACATTATCAACACATTAATGAAATGATAGATTGATAACTAGACCCAGAGATAGATCCCAAAGTTCAAGGCCAAACCCAAATAGAAAGAATCACGCCATTGATTAAGCATTGATATTGAGTTTTGGTAAAATCAAGGACCTCCTTTCAAGATCTTGACCTTGCTTTTAGCATTCTCAAATGGAAGGTTTAAAACCCACAATAAAAAGGGGAGGTTTGCACCCTAGCCTTTGCAGCCTTTGTCCAAGAAGAATCTATCTAATGGACTAACTTGGATATGTCAGGTCTTGATTTCTAGTGTACACAATAAATGTTTTTGAGGAAAACTCTTTAGCTCCAACTAAATTTTAGTCATATTAAAGAGGAAACTTGAAAAATCCTATTATATGGAGATATTTTCCTTTCCTTTTAATTGATTTACAACAAAACTCGTGCTTCACCTTTCCCATCTTTCTCTTCCTATTTCCAACAAAAAAAAATCATTAATCATATATCATAAACACTTTATATAAATAAATATTGCAATCATTAATTTAGAGAGTATATTTATGGGCGAACCCATGCAACAACCCATTGTAGTCTAATATTGTTCTAATTGTGTCCTCAAAACACACCTTAGCAAACTCTTACAACTCTTGGCTTCAATATCGAATTAGAGTAATTGTGGGGAGGGAAAGCCTTTCAGATATTATTGTTATTTTTATTTCTGGATGGTGCGAAATGTACCTGGTTGAATTCTGGTCCTTCATTTGAAATCAACGATTACCTTCCAATTTTGTATGTGCACAAAGTCTAACTATGAGGTAGGGTTTTTCTTCATTTCTTTCATTTTCTTCAGGTTTTCTATTGAGTGGGGGAAAGTGTAGAATTTCCCACTATAGATCAATAGATTATGCAATATACTAAAGAAAAATACAAGATCTACTTCTACAAAAAACTTGTGGAAGCTTAATTGAATATGAGCAAGATCAAATAGAACACATATAACTGAGAATGAGAAATCAACCACACATGAACACAAAAGAATGCTCTGGGGAAAGCCTCAAATAAAAACCCTGATCTATTTATTATCATACAAGTGGAAATATGTTCAGATTACACAAAGAATCAACTCACAAGCTATCCTTCTCTCTCTACAATTGAAGAATACAGCTCACTGTTGGGCTAATTTATTGACTAAATTAACACAAGTATTTAATTATCAATCCAGGTTTGTAAAACTTGGAGGCAAATCCACTGTATATGGACATCAGATATAATCAAGTTTAGAAGATAAAATTTGAAGAATTAAGGAAGTACATATTACAAATATAAACCTATTTTAACAATTTCTACTTTATTTATGTAATATATTAGGGAAGAGCCTCATAACTTAGGAGAACTAGGTTGTCCTTCCCTACAATACTACTTTCATGAAGATAAATCTAAGAGCACTAATTAACAATGGCTTATGATGCAGAAGATGTAAAAGAAGAGGCTCCTAACTAAGGAGGTCTAAATTGTCTTTCTTCAGAATTCTACTATATCACAATCACCATTGCTTCAAACCAGAAATGCAGAAATAACTTCAAATGAGAAATGGAGAATGAAATTCAATTTTAGTTCAAGATCAAATAGAAGGGGAATTTAACTTAAATTCCTTTGTTTCCCTTCATATGAAAATTAGAATTAAACCAATATTCATTCAACAATCATCACACATCTAAATACATTTGAAACAAAAACTAGTCTATGAAAACTATGAAAATTGAACCAAGAAGTGTACTTAGCTTGGTGTGGGGGCCCTCCACCCTTGCCTTGCACACTTGAAGAAATCTCAGCTACAACAACTTCAGTAAATCAACCAAGCATGAACAACAAATTGGAATGAAACAAGTTCTTCAAATTAGCTCCCAACTCAAATTATACAACAGTTACATACAAATTCCATTACCAAAAGCCATCAAAGTCTTGGCTTTAAATAGAGGTTTAATGAAACAAACTGATCTATATTATCTCTAACACTCATATCTACTCATATCCACCTATCTAAGTCAAACTCATCCAATTCATCCCAAGAAGTATGGTCAATCCCATAAAATCTCAAAATTGCCCTATTTCCTAGGGATTTTCTGATGACTAGTCATGTTTGACCAACCTTGACCGGGCCTAATAAAGCTTTTTCTGGCCGAACCAAGTGGAGTTAGCTTAGTCCTAGTTCCCAAGTTGTCCATCCATGCATAAAACGCGAGCCCAAGTGTCCTGCAAACATGTCATCCACATAGCTATTACAGGAATTTCTGATTTAGTCCAAAATTGCACTTGAAACTCAATTTTCATAAAAACTTCTAGAAATTGCAAAATTAAAATTAAACACCCGAATATGCATAAAATACATCAAAATGAGGTGGATGTGATGGAAAATGGATGGAAAATATAAGGATTAAGTAGGTTTCCCTAAGCAAAAATAGACCAAAACTGAGGGCCAACATCTCCCCCTTGCTGATCTTCAAGCATGTCCTCATGCTTGTCTTTGTCTCATTGATCTTCTGCCTCTGTATGCTGACCTCCCTTGTTGTTCTACCGATGGCTCTGTCCCTTGAAGATGAAGCTTTCTCTTGAGCTACCTCTAAAAATGATATCTATGCCTTCAACCTTTAAAAATCAAAACCATACTTGTTTCAAAAATTGAATTTTAATCCTCTCTGCTTTTGCAAATCAAATCTTATTCTGCCTTCAGAGATTTTAACAAACTCTTCTGAGAAAATCATTCTCAAATCAACATTCTTTAATTCTGGATTCTAACCCACTGAAACAAGGACTTTCAAAAATCAGTATGATTCCTCAAAGAGAGAAGTTGCTGCTTAATGACTAGAGTCCCTCCTTTTCACAGAATGTCGAATACTGGTCCACATCCAACAATGATTCCATATTTGCAGCATTATTCATGTTTTTTCAATCCATCCACCATCATATGGTCTTCCATTAACCAAACCAGGAGAGCCATTAAGCTCAAAGTTGACTTCAGCATATTTTTCCAGGCAATTTACGAAATAGAGGTTGAAAGAACCATAAAAATATCCAAAAAAATGAATTTGAGAAAAAATTCCCGCATGGAGTCTAATTAAGCTCGTTCTAAAGAAAACCCATGTTTTAGTTTTCCAAATTTAATTTTCATTTGCCCATAAAAAGTAATGAAAAATAGTAGGTTCTCAAAATTGAAATGCATTCCTGTGATTGAATGATCATTCAATTTGCAATCAATTTTTTTCTCTTCAAATTTTTTCTCCAGTGTCCTACTTAAATCTTTCTAATGCTCTTAAAAACAATTGAATTTCATGCTTGTTTAAACAGTGCAACAATAAGTCACTGTTTTTTTTAAACATTACCCTTTGTAGAAAAGAAGCAAAAACAATTGTTTCTTATTCTCTGATTCAAAAACCAATTTCTGTTATGTCCTCTTTTACCTCAAACTCCACTCTCTTCATGAAACGTTCTCCTTGTGTATATCATCCATTCACTGTTCAGTCTTCAATGATTTGCAAACCTCATCTTCAGCATTTTATGAAAGGAGAACAAAAAAAATGGTTTTCAACTCTGCCCTGGTTGTAACAGCTCTAAAAACAACTTGTTTCTTCAAAGAAAACAAGCGATTCAACCCTTTACAACAACACTAAAAGACAATATTCCTTTGTTTTTACAGTATACAACACCATACAGTCCCCTGTGACAGCACTTAAGAATTCATCTGTTCACGCAATACAATCTCTTTAACAGCACGTAAAAACACCTCTATTTTGGCAATCTACAATACCTGTTATGCAAAAATTCACATTATAGTGCCTGCAATATAAGCCTTTGTAAAACCATTAAAAAAACTCTGCAATACACAACTCCTGCTTTACAAGACACGTAATACAGTCCAAAAACTCTGTTTTTATTAACCAATTTTTTTCATGCATTGAACTGAATTAATGTGGCTGGAGTTTTGTGTTGGTTATCACCCACCTGGAGCTGGAGCTTGAATGTAGATCTTTCATTTTACTACCTATGCAAACTCAACTTTCTGTCTCTGCTCTAGGAATTTACGACTTATTTTTTACCAACAATTTCACTCAAGCATTTCATAGTTGAGTCACCGAATTTGCTCAGCAACAATGCAACGTGAGTTCTATTTTGGATCACATAGGCTACGTGTTTATCCTACTCAAAGTCCTGAGTTCATGCAACCAATATTTATTAACAGACTCTTCGTGGAAGATGCAGAAAACATTTATCTCCAGCTATACCATAGTTTATTGATTGTGCAATTAAGCCCACTGCCTATGCAATTAAACTCATTGTGTAAACACTTCATTTTGTTAACAAACTCAACGATTTCATGGAGTATTCCTGACTATTGTTGAAGAAGTGGCATGATCCCTCTGTATTGTGGCCCAATTACTGCGTTTTCCATTGTTAAACTACATTTAAACGCCCTATGGCTTACTGATGGAAGAGTCTCAATGAATGACAACTGTGACACATCTTTAGCGGTGGTAGAAGCATTAACTGATGTTTTCATTAAAATACAATATCCCGATATTTCCTCAAAAATATTAATGAAAACGAAATAATCATGAGGAAATTGTGAGATCACCTGATATTTGATTAACAACAACAAAACTTGCAGAAATTTCTGGGAAATGGTTGTGGCAGCGTGTATCTTAAAATCTACAGGTGGCCAGCGTGTATCTATTGTGATAAATCCTTAACTGAAGTGGCATTTTCCATAGTATGACACCTCTTAAATAAAATCCGAAGCTTAAATATCCTCGTAATCCCCTAACTGTTGATAACTTGATGGGATTGACTCTTTCTTGCCACTTGTGAAATGCTTGGAATTTTTCAGAGAGAACAGTCAGCTTGGCATAGAGAAAATATCGGTCTCTAACCTCATCATTTAAATCAATTTATTTCCCTTTATTTCTTCACAAAGTCTTTTAATTTCTTTGCTCAATTCCACATTATTCTCCATAGTACAATGATTCCTCCACACAGGGTTTCTTTCTGCGTTTGTTAGGCAGTCTTCTTCATTGTTATTTCTACTTTGGTCCTACGCAATTTTATTATTTCCACAGCTCAGAGTCTCACAATTTTTACAATAGATATCCTTTTACAGCCTAGAGTATCCTCTATGACTAATCAACATTGCTCCACAACTCACATCGTTTCATAACTGCGTAATTTTTTTATGTTTCAGAACTGTAAACTTCTCTTTGAAAATTTGACTGTTTTGTTATTTGGTTGCTGCCCTTTTGACTGATATGCCATGTATAGTTTCCATTGGAATGCTGAATAGAGCTGTTTATACCGTGCTGTCGCCACCATCCGGTTTATTGTTTGCATTCATCATTCATCACTTCTCATTGGTTTGCAATGCATTACCATCATATGAAGATTATGATACCCCAATAGTATTGCTCTTATGCGCTATTATAAGCTTGTCAAAATAAATCATTTCGATTTCATTTATTTAAATTCTCTTTATAATGCGCATGTTCCATATGTATTGCAATGATTTCCTTAATTTTAAAATGACCATTTTTTTAGGTCATGTTTAAAATTGTTTCCATAGGACTAATGCTTGCTTTGTTTGTGCAGGTTCAACTTTTTAAATCCTCACTTTCATCCCTTTTGCTTTATGGAAAACTACTTAGGGTTAGGGTTTTTGAAATGAATATGGAAATTATGAAGGGAATGTAGAATTATAAGGGTTATGGAATGAAAAATATGTACATATGTACATTGGATTAGGTCTAGGGTAAATGAAAATGTAGATATAGGATAATGGATATAGGATGAGGAGAATATAAAATATGCATTCAGGTATTAACTCAATTTTAACAAAGTCTAGAAATTTCTACAAAAATGTAAATTTGCAAGAACAAAATTGTGCACTTACGGTATTTGTACTTCCCTGTATTATTGAATGAATGTTGTTGTTCCTTAACAATATTGGATGAATTTGTCTTGATCGAATATCGTAGATAGATAGAAACATAGAGCTTATTTATGCTGCATGTTCTAACATCCTCCATTGATTCTGGTCCATTGCTTGTTGATGTAGTTCAGGTCCCTCTGCAATTGATTTATGATAACTCAGGTCCCTTACGTCATGTACATTTTTATGCAATATACACATGCTTTTGCTAACATTTCAGGTCCCTCTGCAATTGATTTCAAAAATATTTCAGGTCCCTCTGCCAACAATACAAGTTCTGTCGTCAATTCAACAGCACAACTAAGTTTATTTTTGCGAACCTTCCCCCCTTGCTGATGGGGAGACTTGTCCTCAAGTCTTCTTTGTTTTGGAGGATGATTCCTGCAAACTCAAACTGAAGAAATGGTAAAACAAAATAAAGAATTCATATTGGCCAAACAAGTTGGTTTTCCGATATGAATTCGAGTTTGTATTGTGCCACTTTCGTGGATTTTCACAACCAAACTCCTTTATTATTTTTGAGCTTTTTCTATTTTTTCTTTTCTGAATGGAGGTGGGGTGTAATGGAGTAGGGAAGTATGAAACGCTTATGAAAATATGTTATATCGAAGTCATGATGTAGTAGTAAGTCTGGACTTCAACATGCTTGGTCATGGAGCTTAACATACAGTATGGATGACAAATGATGATGATCAAATCATGAACAATATGAATTCAATATGAAAGGATTCTTTGGAGATTGATGTGACTTGACATGGTACTGAACTTGACTGCTTCTTCTAATGATTGTCTTCATGTCTTTTTGCCTTGATCTCGATCATGTTGTAGGGTTTGTTGATGTTGGTGGTCAGCATCTAAGAGCAAGATTCAAGAGTTTGAGTTTCATTGAATGAACTCAACATCAGGTGAATTTTCACTTTTCTTTGACTTGAACATTTGTATTCATATTCTGGAATATGAATTTTACTTTGAAAATTACTTCATCCATGGAATTCACTCCTTCATTCTTCCTATGACCTGCAAAAACATAGCACTTGCCTGCAATACAACATTAGATGATGGAGGAAGAGAGGTGTACAGTCTCTCTTCTTCCAATAAACATGTAAATCATTACAAGAATTCCTTAGAAAACAAGTCCAAATATGATAGACAAACATAATGCATTTATTTACCCCTTTGAGGAATGGTGGCCAACCTAGACCTCCTAGTGGTATTTTGTTTACAAAATATTCGTTTGATATCCTATTAGAGTGATTCCAAAGCCAAGTTGACGTGAATTCATATGGCTACCTCCTATATAAATAGGTTTTCAAAATGATTTAAAATGATATGGTAAAAATTATAAGGAGTGCCATGTTTGATAGAGCTGCTTGTTAATTTTTAACTAGACCAACAGTCACTATTTGAAGTATAACTTCTTTGATAAAGATACTATCAATGTGATTCCACTTGGATATTAAAGTAGATTCATTTTTTTATTTCTAGTAGAAACAGGTTTAAAAATTCTTAGGCTTGATATCACAAAATTGGTGATGAATAGGCCTAGGAGGCAGAGTTTTACTATACTGTTCTGAAGACATGCAGTCACTAAATGTGGCATAACTTTTTCATTTCACCTCCAAATGGGATGATTCAAATTTGTTCTTAAACTAGACTTTAAGATACATCTCCCATATAAACAGGTTTTGAAAATAATATGATTTGGTATGTCAAATATGCCAATGAACAGTCAAGACCTAGAATTGTCACCATGCAGATTTTTCGACAAGCGGTTAGTATTTCAAGAATAACTTTTTCATATGATATCTGATTGAAGTGATTCAAATTGATTTGGAAACTAGATTCCAAGGGATATCTTCCCTATGAATTTCAGATAAAAATGTTTCCATTAGACACTTCAAATATATGCTGTACTAACTCTGTCCTCAACATTTCACTTGAGACCTAGTTTTGATTTTGATCACATTTTTATTTGTGATATAAATTGAGAACTTCAAAATGGATTCCAAAACTAGATTTCAAGAGATATGTAAAATAAACCATGATTTCAAAATGATCCTATATGACTACCCAAAATAGGCTTTCTCTTACTGCATTTTTCCATGTAGTCCTTTCAAATAAATATTGAACAATGATTTGAAGAAATTGTTTGAAACAAATTTATTATGGAAGTCTTATTGTGAATTTATTCTACTTGTTTATTTATTCTATTCTATCCTATTCTATTTTAGAAAAATAATTCATTCTCTCAAGTATAAGAGAATTTCTAGTGCATCCATTTTCGTAACAAGATCATAAGTAAATTCATATCCAAATTTGAAAAATATACTTTAATGAAATTTTGGACATGAAAATTTATTTGATCATAAGGACTTGATGAGAAATAATGTTGAAGAATGGAGTAGTGTTGTAGCCTATTCTTTAACATCATCTTTTAGATATTGTTGTTGAAAATGGATTTTGTAGTTATTTTTTTGATTTTATGTTTTTGTTGGGGGGTTTTGTTTTGGAAACCTAATTTTAGGATCTCTATTTCTAGGCATAAAGAAACATAACTAAGAGAAATGTATCTTAACTAAATTTTTAGTGTTTTTGTTTATCTTCTATTTGACTATGCTGATAATTACCTCCCCGGCAACGGCGCCAAAATGTTGGGCTAATTTATTGACTAAATTAACACAAGTATTTAATTATCAATCCGGGTTTGTAAAACTTGGAGGCAAATCCACTGTATATGGACATCAGATATAATCAAGTTTAGAAGATAAAATTTGAAGAATTAAGGAAGTACATATTACAAATATAAACCTATTTTAACAGTTTCTACTTTATTTATGTAATATATGAGGGAAGAGGCTCCTAACTTAGGAGAACTAGGTTGTCCTTCCCTACAATACTACTTTCATGAAGATAAATCTAAGAGCACTAATTAACAATGGCTTATGATGCAGAAGATGTAAAAGAAGAGGCTCCTAACTAAGGAGGTCTAAATTGTCTTTCTTCACAATCCTACTATATCACAATCACCACTGCTTCAAACCAGAAATGCAGAAATAACTTCAAATGAGAAATGGAGAATGAAATTCAGTTTTAGTTCAAGATCAAATAGAAGGGGAATTTCACTTAAATTCCTTTGTGTTCCTTCATATTCAAATTATAATTAAACCAATATTCATTCAGCAATCATCACACATCTAAATACATTTGAAACAAAAACTAGTCTATGAAAACTATGAAAATTGAACCAAGAAGTGTACTTAGCTTGGTGTGGGGGCCCTCCACCCTTGCCTTGCACACTTGAAGAAATATTAGCTACAACAACTTCAGTAAATCAACCAAGCATGAACAAAAAATTGGAATGAAACAAGTTCTTCAAATTAGCTCCCAACTCAAATTATACAACAGTTACATACAAATTCCATTACCAAAAGCCATCAAAGTCTTGGTTTTAAATAGAGGTTTAATGAAATAAACTGATATATATTATATATAACACTCATATCTACTCATATCCACCTATCTAAGTCGAACTCATCCAATTCATCCCAAGAAATATGGTCAATCCCATAAAATCTCAAAACTGCTCTATTTCCTAGGGATTTTCTAGTGACTAGTCATGTTTGACCAGCCTTGACTGGGCCTAATAAAGCTTGTTCTGGCCGAACCAAGTGGAGTTAGCTTAGTCCTAGTTCCCAAGCTGTCCATCCATGCATCAAACTCGAGCCCAAGTGTCCTGCAAACATGTCATCCACATAGCTATTACGGGAATTTTTGATTCAGTCCAAAATTGCACTTGAAACTTAATTTTCATAAAAACTTCTAGAAATTGAAAAATTAAAATTAAACACCTGAATATGCATAAAATACATCAAAATGAGATGGATGTGATGGAAAATGGATGGAAAATATAAGGATTAAGTAGGTTTCCCTAAGCAAAAATAGACCAAAACTGAGGGCCAACACTCACAAACTGAATAGACACAAGATATTCCTTCCCTCGGCCCTTCAAGCCTCCTATTTCCTTGTGCAGTTTTCCTTGGGGTCTAATGCTGCTACGTGTGTGAATTGGCCTCATCACACACCCAACAAACCCAAAAGTAATTGCGCAATCTCCAAGGAATGAATTACTTCTGCATGCAAGAGATATCGTCCATGGAATATTCCTGCAACTGATAGTACATTGTCCCATCATCTGATCTCAACTGGGTCTCTGTTTGAAATGACATGCATGAGTAATTTATGAGAAAATTTTTAGTTATCTGAAGTGCATCAGTTACATGCATGCATGCATTAACTAACTAAACTCACAATTAGTTCAACAAACTATTTGAACTAATCTAATTGGACTTAACTCAGTTAACTGAGCTAACTAATTACAACTCATCCTTATCTCTTTAACTAAGGGATAAATTTCTCAATCAATGGGATAACGGTTGCATGTCCTCACATAGACTTCATGTTTGACTTTCTACAACTAATTAACTCAAGATGAATTAATTAATTATTAATCAAACAGCTGCTAAAAACAAATTCCAATTTTACTTCTCTATTTTAGTTCACAGACTAACCAAAATAGGAAGGTATCCTGAAATGTTATTTATGGCAGTGCTATTTTTAGCATTTCTATATTTAGCATTTCTTGTTTCTATTTTCAACACTCCCTCTCAACAAGAAAGGGATTATCAGTAACCCTAATACTGTCTCTGTGGAACTCGAACTTGCATTTTGACAATGCCTTAGTCAAAATATATGCATCATGTTCCTCGGTCGAAACATACAACAACAACATGATCCTCTTGACCACACAATCTTAAATATGGTGATATCGAATATCAATGTGCTTGGACCTGTCATGAAAAATTGGATTCTTAGAGAGTTTGATACAACTCTGATTATCGTAGCAGATCATAGTTGGATCCATCCTTTGATCAAACAATCCCACTAGAATCTTCCACATCTAAATCACCTCACATGCAGCCTGACTAGCAGCTATGTATTCAGCCTATGCTAAGCTAAGTGCTATTGACCTCTATTTCCTGCTGTGCCAGGAAACTGCAGCTGAACCAAGGTTGAAGATTCCTCCAAAAGTGCTATTCTGGTCTGATGGACTCCCTGCCCAATCCACATCTGTGAAGCCCTTAAGCTTCACTCCCTCTGTCTGTCTGTACCACAATCCAAACTGAGATGTGTGTTTGAGGTATCTCAGCACATGCCTTTGCTACCTTCCAAAATAGATTGGTACGCTGAACCATAGCTTGACTTAGCTGGTTCACTACAAAGCACAAGTCTAGTCATGTGTTGACTAGATACATAAGTGAACGTAGAAGCTGCCGATAAACAGTAGTAGCTAGTACCTCACCTGAAGTAGCATCCTCCTTCTTCCAGTTCCCAGCTGAGGAGTCTGCATGGGCTTTCATTTCTCCATGTGAAAGCACCTAAGTATCTCATTGCCATACTTTCCTTGAGACACAAATAATTCCCCATCTTTCTGCCACACCTCCATGCCTAGAAAGTAATGCATAAGACCCATGTCTTTCATCTCGAACTCTCTTGCAAGGTCCTCCTTGCACGACTTGATCAACTGATCATCACCTCTCAAAATCAGATCATCCACATAAAGAACAATGATCAATGGCTTACCTTCTACCATAATGTGGTAAAGGTTCACATCTGCTTCACTCTTGGTGAAGCCCAACCCAGTGAAATAGCTGTTGATCCTAGTATACCGAGCACGGGGTGCTTGCTTCAGCCCATACAGAGCCCTCTTGAGTCGACACACATGTGACTCATGGTCAAAGGTCTCGAAACCTTCTACCTGCTCAATGTACACCTCCTCCTCAATCTTCCCATTGAGGAATGTTGTCTTCGTGTCCATTTGATGGATCTTCCAACCCATCTGAGTTGATAATGCCAACATTGATCTTATAGATGAGTACCTTGCTACGGGAGCAAAGGTCTCATCGTATTCAATCCCCTCGACCTGTGAGAAACCATGGGCAACAAGCCTTGCCTTATTTTTCTCAACACTGCCATTAGCTGTTTGCTTTACCTTGTAAAGCCATCTGGAACTTACCATTGACTTGTCCTTAGGTCTTGGGACAACATCCTACACACTGTTCTGAATGATAGAGTTGTACTCCTCTACCATTGCATCAACCTAGACTGGTTGTTGTACTGCCTCCTCAAATGAAGAAGGTTCAGACTCTACACACTCCCCAACTAGGGCCATGTACCCAGTGTACCGCTCGAGTGACCTCCTCTCTGTGCACTGAGAAGATGGTTGTCCCACATTCTCTCGCGCATCCAGCATCAACTTGTTAGCTTCACTTGATTGTTTCTGCCCCTCTCAGATCCTCTGCATGCGACTGCTCCACATCAATATGAGGCTCTTCCTCCTTAGGAACTAAAAGTTCCTCCTCTGCATGCAACTTGAGCTCCCTCTCAAGTGATACTCGCATGGATTTCTACTCGTCGAACTTCAGATCTTTGCGTACCACTCTCCTCTGACTGGTAGGTTGGTACACTAGATAGTTGTGGGGTGTATCAGTGTACCCCACAAGTATTCCCAACTCAGCTATTGGATCTAGCTTCCTCTAGGCATATTTGGTCACATGGAAATAAACCGATGATCCAAAGATCCTAAAGTGACTCACATCTGGTCGCTTCCCAGAAAAGGCCTCCGTAGGTGTCTTCATCCCAAGTATACAGTGCAGGATTCTATTCTACAAGTATACTACTGTATTGCATGCCTCAACTCACAAATGCAGTGGTAGGCTCTAGTCATGCAACATCGCTCAAGCTGCTCCCACAATCGATCTATTCTTCCTTTCGGGCACCCCATTCTGCTGTGGGTTATGGGGTGTCGTCAACTCCCGTTTAATTCCTTCTGCAGCATAGAAGTACTTAAACTATTGGGAGACATACTCTCCACCATTGTCACTACACAAGGCTTTTATTTTCTTTCCAGATTCTTTCTCTGCCAAGGCTTTAAACTCACAAAACCTCAAGAAGGTTTGATCCTTCTTTTGCATAAAGTAGATCCAGTATCTACAAGACAAATCATCAATAAAAATAACATATTGCCTTTTTTTAGTGGTGGAGGCTGTAGAGAATGCTCCACAAACATCTGAGTGAACTCGCTCCAATATTGCTCCAATGCTACTGTCTCGATCCGGAAAGGAAGATTTCTCATACTTACCCAAGGTACAACCTTTGCATGTATCCGTCTGCTCCAGTTTTCCCTTGGGAAGTCTGGTAGAAATTTGTTGCATGATCTTCAGGGCTCCATGGTGAAAATGGCCCAATCTTCTATACCATAGCTCACCAACATCTTGGCTTTGCACCATCTCAGCTTTGGAACTCAATGCAGCACAACCATCTACCTCCAGCTTGTAGAGATTCTTTACTCAAATCCCAATTCACTTGGTCTGTCCAGTGCCGATATGCCCTAAGAATACCTTTCCTTTACTAAAGACTACATCATAACCTTTATCTTCTAGCATAGCAAAGGACACATGATTCTTCTTCAGACCTGGTACATAATTTACATCAGTCAGGGTGAGAGGAGCTCCATGCTCCCTCTAAAACACAACCACACCCTCACCTAAAACATGGTACTTTCCATCATCGCCCATCTCGATCCGCATCTGGAGATCCTTCTCCTCTAAGGTACTGAAAATATTCTTGTCACCTGACATGTGGAATGAAGCTCCGTTATCTAGGTACCACACACATCCCACCATGGATGAAACCATACATGCGATGAGAGAGAAATCCAACTCAAACTATGAGGCCAGTGCTTCACCATTTGATCTCTTCGAGGATCCCTTCTTGGATTTCTTCTATGGACAATTTGTAGCATAATGGCCCACCTCATGACAATGAAAGAATCGTACTTTTGATTTTCCAAACTTCTTCCCACCATGGGAAGAACTGGATTTGGAATGGGACGCCTCCCCTTTCCCTTTCCTCGCCTTACTTGCTAAGGCTAGATTTTCTTCATCATCTTGCTTTGATGAAGATCCATCTCTGGTGCTTCTTCTTATCTCCTCCTGCATCAGATCCGACCAAAGTCGTTCCTAATCTAGCAGTTTCTCTTTTCCATTTATTGAGTCTTGGTAGCTATGCCACATCTTAGGAAGACCAAGGAGAGCAAGACTCACCATGTCATCATTGGCTCTCATGATCCCTACACTTCCAAGCTCATCCCTGCAGGTGGTGAGCTTGTTCAGATATGTAGAGATCGTGTCACCCTTTTCACACTTGATCTTCCAAAGCTTGTATTTCAGCACCAACTTCCTTTGATCACTGCTATTATGATATAGATCTTTCAATGTTTTCCACATTGAAAACGGTGTCTCCTTCCCATGGAGGCTTGAGACAAGGTGGTCTCGAACTCCCTCCAGAAGGATTCTCCTCACTCTAGCAACACATTTCTTCCATTCCGCCAATTCTGTAGCATTAGCCACTGCTGGCTTGGGGACTTCTTGATCAATGAATTCCTTTAGACCGTTGTCCTCTAATACTACTTCCATGCGATCCTTCTAGGCTATATAATTCAAGCTGCCATTAAGGGCATACTTGAGTCTTAAACCGTTGACACCATTGGTGAAATTTGAGATGTGATAAGAATTCAAATTCTATAATCAGGGACTTGAAACTTTTAACTTCTCCCTTCTTTGTATACTTTTCTTCGCTTTGATCACCTTAGCTTCGATACCATGTAGAATTTTCCACTGTAGATCAACAAATTATGCAATATACTAAAGCAAAATACAAGATATACTTCTACAACAAACTTGCGGAATCTTAATCGGATATGAGAAAGATAAAATAGAACACATATAACTGAGAATGAGAAATCAATCACACATGAACACAAAAGGATACTCTGGGGAAAGACTCAGATAAAAACCACGATCTTTGTATTATCATACAAGTGGAAATATATTCAGATTACACAAAGAATCAGCTCACAAGCTATCCTGCTCCCTCTGAAATCGAAAAGTACAACTCACAGACTGAATAGACAAAAGATATGCCTTCCCTCAGCCCTCCAAACCTCCTATTCCCTTGTGTAGTTTTCCTTAGGGTCCAATGATGCCACCTGTGTGAATTGGCCTCATCACACACTCACCAAACCCAAAAGTAACTGCACAATCTCTAAGGAAGGAATTCCTTCTGCATACAAGAGATATCCTCCATGGAATATTCCTGCAACTGATAGTACATTGTCCCATCATATGATCTCAATTGGGTCTCTGTTTGAACTAACATGCATGAGTTATTTATGAGAGAATATTTAGTTATCTAAAGTGCAGTAGTTACATGCATGCATGCATTAACTAACTGAACTCACAATTAGTTCAACAAACTATTTGAACTAATCTAACTAGACTTAACTCAGTTAATTGAGCTAACAAATTACAACTCATCCTTATCCCTTTAAATAAGGGATAAATTCCTCAATCAATGGGATACCTATTGCATGTCCTCACATAGACTTCATGTTTGATTTTCTACAACTAATTAACTCAAGATGAATTAATTAATTATTAATCAAACAGATGCTAAGAACAACTTCGAATTTTACCTCTCTATTTTCATTCAGGGAATAACTAAAATAGGAAGGTATCTCAAAATGCTATTTATGGTAGTGCTATTTTTAGCACTTCCATATTTAGCATCTCTTGTTTCTATTTTCAACAAAAAACTAGTTAGATATTATTATTATTATTATTTATTTCGGGATGGCATGAAATGTACAGGGTTTAATTCTGATGCCTTTATTTGAAATCAGCCATTACGATTCTGCATGTGCACAATGTTTGACTATGAGGTAAGGTTTTTCTTCATTTCTTTCATTGTCTTCAGGTTTTCTATTGGGTGGGTTGATTTCATGGGAACTCCTCTGAGGTAGGGTTTTTCTTCATTTCTTTAATTTTCTTCAAATTTTCTGTTTGGTGGGATCGTTGATTTCATGGGACCTCCTCTAGAGCCTCCTTACTGGGAATTGTCAATAGATTTTATCACTGTTATTAACTCTAACAAGACCACTTCGAAACTATACACATTTGAATTGACAGTCTGCTAGCCTGTCATAGCATACTCTGGTGCACAATATCCATAAGTTCCCATTACTTGTGTGGAAATGTGAGCCTTATCTCCAACAAGTCCGAGTTTGGCCAACCAAAAATCTGATAACTTTCGATGAAATCTCTTGTCCAGTAAAACATTGGAGGATTTAAAATCATGATATATGATCGGAGGGTTGTCTTTGTCATGCAAATATTCCAACCCTCTTGTAGTAGCTGCAACTATTTTCATTCTTGTGTTTCAATATAATGGCTCCTTATCAGGCGAGAGGTCATGGAAATGGTTTTCCAGTGATCCCAATTGCATGTACTCGTATACCAAAAGCCTTTGATCCCCGTCAATGCAATATCCAATAAGGTTAACAAGGTTTTGGTGATGAAGAAGAATTAACATCAAAACCTCAACAAGGAACTCCCTGTTTCCCTACAATCCATTCCTGTCGAGTTACGTGACATCGACAACCTGACCAGTTCCCTCAAGCCTCCTTTCATAAACTCTGCCAAAGCCTCCTTCATCCAATAGACACTCAGGATTAATATTATTCATCACTGTAGTGAATTCTCAAAAAATGAATTTTTGCGCAGCAATATGTGGTTCCCCCATCTTGGGAGGTTCATCTTGCCTATTCCCATTGGAGGACTTCGATCTCAATCTATTTGAAGAGGCTTTGGGAAGCTGATTAGAAAATGCAGCAGTGTATTCCTGGTCATCTTTGCTCTTAATATCATTAAGTTCATACCTTTTCAAGTGCTACATGTATTTTACATCCTTTGCATATCCACATCATGGAAAACAACTCATTTCTCTACTTAGCTAACATTTAATCTCAGTATGAGCAGAATCCAAGTTCAAGGGAAAACAAGAAAACTCAATAATAGTTCAAGGGAAAAAAAAGAAATCCAATAACAGTTCAAGGGGAAAGAAAGCCAATCGGGCAGCCAACAGAGCAAAGTGTGATATATTTTGTTGTTTTGTTTGTTTAAATCCTTTTTCTTAGTGTGGTCATGCGTAACTTTAAAAAGGCTACAAACATATATATAGATAAAATTCAATAATATATATATATATATATATATATATATATATATATATATATATATATAAGAAGGCAAGCCATAGCATGGCAGTCAACCGAACAGACAACAACCACTACTTTTAGCATTTGACTCCATCCATATAAAATGAAGCACTATGAGTATTTAGACTATCCATGACCATAAACTACATATCCTCTGAAGTTTTCTAGGGGCACATATCCTCTGATATTTATTTGAATGTATAAAAATCCCATGATACAGGAGAGAAATGGGTGTAGGATTGGAGGAAGCACCATATGCCAATTTTTCCTTAACATGCATTAAATAAAACTAAAAATTTTGTGGGTGAATATTGGTTAGAGTGGTGACCAAACGAGGCATAGGTGTAGCTAAGTGCATTAGGTTTGCAATATGGAAAACATAGATGATAAAATTCTTAGGTGTAGTTTAACAGTAAAAATTGACATGCATAGAGAGGGGACAAGTTTGGTGGGGGTGCCCACATTAAGGCCACAAAACTAATGGCTTTCACACATTTAAGTATGCTAGATAGGAACCTACAATGATACCAGGTCAAACACGCACAAAATTGATAGGAAATATTTTAATAACTCGTGCGGATTTATTATATTCACAAGATGTACATATTATTACATAGTTTTATGACCCTTGGTTTTCATCTTCTAAGAGGTCACTTGGAATTCAATGACTATTGGAATACCTTCCCCCAACCCTAACATATTAGGTGTCTAACAAACTTTTATACTAATGGATTCAACTTGCATCTACATAAAACAGAAAGGAGGAATCCAACAACCTTTTTTAGAACCCACTTAACTTTTTTAGAAACTCGCCAGTAATACCAAAAATGGATGCAAACTACAAAATGCTTAGACCATTTTACCAACAACTCTATTATAAATTGTTGGAAATTATTGTGTATATACCCTTCTAAAATATGGCTCTTCTTTCTCACACTAACTATTAGACAAATCTTTTAGGGTAGTGATGATTCTTTGAACTACAATCTTTCTTTGGCATGAAGAAAACATTAAAATTTACAAGCTCTAGATATAGAAACTATGAAATCAAGCACTGTGTCTACACCATATATTTTGGAATAAAAATCAATTACAACATAAGATAGTTGGAATACTTTTAGAGAATATTGTTTTCAATATTTTATTTCACTTTTTTTTCCGCATCTGATGAAGCCAATTTTTTTTTTGCAATCTGATATTTTCACTGAGTTATTAAAGATATATAACATATTAAAAAACTCAACAAACTTTTATACTAATGGATTCAACTTGCATCTACATAAAACAGAAAGGAGGAATCCAACAACCTTTTTTAGAACCCACTTAACTTTTTTAGAAACTCGCCAGTAATACCAAAAATGGATGCAAACTACAAAATGCTTAGACCATTTTACCAACAACTCTATTATAAATTGTTGGAAATTATTGTGTATATACCCTTCTAAAATATGGCTCTTCTTTCTCACACTAACTATTAGACAAATCTTTTAGGGTAGTGATGATTCTTTGAACTACAATCTTTCTTTGGCATGAACAAAACATTAAAATTTACAAGCTCTAGATATAGAAACTATGAAATCAAGCACTGTGTCTACACCATATATTTTGGAATAAAAATCAATTACAACATAAGATAGTTGGAATACTTTTAGAGAATATTGTTTTCAATATTTTATTTCACTTTTTTTTCCGCATCTGATGAAGCCAATTTTTTTTTTGCAATCTGATATTTTCACTGAGTTATTAAAGATATATAACATATTAAAGATATATAACATATTAAAAATTATTGTGGAAAAAGGATGACTTCTCCTATTTAACAACATATAAGAAGGCTAGGTTGGATTTAAGAAATATCCCATAATTTGGTACCTCATAATATATGTGCATGGATGATCTTAAGCTATGGGGCTCAATGTCAAGATTGAAAAATAAAGGATGCTAAGAGTTCTGCAAGGTTTTGGGTACAATATTTTATTGAAAATATTTTATAACACTAGACTATTATGGTGAAACAAAATACAAAGTTGGTTCGTAATATGGAAACTTTGAAATCATGAGACCCTTAAGAATCAAGGAAAAAATAGGTCAAATTCAATGCATAGGTATTATACGCAAAGATATAGAGCATCTATCATTGTTTATTTCGATAATTATCTTTTCAAAGTTTCTCGCTTTGTAAATTATATATTTTGTGGAAGAATGGATAATCTCTCTAAATGAATGCGAGAGAAGGGAGGATCACTTGGTGTTGGTTTTTTAGGAAGGACATGGGATGAATACCTCCGAATTTGGGTTTTATATGTGTTCTGCTAGGGCTTAATGCTTGGTACTGTTAACATTCAATGCCCATTATTTGTCTTTAATTATTTTCTCTGATAGCCTAGTTGTTTTGCAATGGCCCTGGGTAGTTGGCATTGTCACAAGGCATGATATAACCTAAAAATGTGTGCCCTTGGGCACGAATTGATTTTGCCAATTCTTTGGTTATTCATGGAGGTAGCAATTGCAATGATTGTTTTTCTAAAAATATCAAGAAAGGTTGTCTTAAAGGGATTCCTTAAGGTAATAGAATCCTTTTTGATGAAACTCCTATACACATATTTGTTGGTGTTCATTTTGGTGTATGTGATAAGTTCAAGCAATGCACACTATGTATACTTTTTTAGTTGAGTTCTATCTACTTTGCTTTTAAGGCTTGGGTATAGGAACTTTGGAAACCATGTTTGGTTTTAAGTATTTGTGAGTTAACAAAATATATTTTTTACATTTTCATTTAAGAAAGAATCTGACTATGCTGATATTATTTCTCATGGATTTGTGAGCTAACAAAGTATAATTTTTTGTTTTCATTTAAAAAAGAATTTGACTATGCTGATATTATTTCTTGAGGCCTTTACAAACCTCCTACTAACATAAATGCTTGATAGTAACAATTGCCTTCCTATACATAGAGGACTGGGAAAACCTCAAAATCTCCCTTGAACCTCTCACTCTACTCATTCAAATGCCAAGCAAGACTGCATCATCTAAATTTTGTAAAGTCACTTTACAAATTTCATGATTGAAACGAAAATTTTACACATGAAATACACAGTTTCTGATCAGAGTACAGAAACTACAAGAATTTATGCCAAAGAAGATGAAAGATTTGCAAAAACTTAATAGTTCATGTGCGACTCCAGTAGAGTCTCAGTGAAAATCATATGTCCCACTCCCACCAAGGGCATTGCTCCTTTTCCTTTCTCTTAAATTCTCACCCCACGATTTGGCTTCAGCAATTGCATGTTCACGATCTCGACTGACAGCTAAGACTCGCTTCCTGTCTCTGTTGGGTCTCCCAATTTTTCTAAGGCTATGCCTCATCCCATCAGACTTGTCAGAATCTCCAGAATCCCTACCACTACCCTCCTGAGAACCTCGAGACTCATTTAAGGTATTCGAAGCCCTAACACGAGCAGTGTGACGTTCAGGGGAAGTCTCTGCAAGGCGTAGTTCATGCTGGTTACTTCCATGTCTACTTACTTTATCAGTTCCTCTTTTTGATCCATTAGGATACTTCCTCTCCTTGTTCCTTTTCTCATGGGCAGGAATCGATGGTGCAGACTGATTAGTTTGAACAAGATTCACTGCAGGATCATACATCTGGGATGCAAGGTAACCAAGAGTTGTTACTACATCACCGATCAGGGGCTGAGTGGTAACATCCTCCTAAAGACACATTGCTGCCACAGCAAGTGCTTGATACATGCTTCTCATGGGATAGAGTCCCTTGATTAGCTATCTGTGAAATTTTTTTGTGGTCCTTTAACAAAGGTCATGCCCAAGAACAAGATTTTTCTCCTTTATTAACAGGGAATTGTCAATAGCGTTTCTCCCTCTTATTAACTCTAACAAGACCAATCCAAAACTATACACATGTGACTTGACAGTCAGCTAGCCTATCATAGCATACTCTAGTGCACAAAATCCATAATATCCATGAGTCTTATCTCCAATAGATCCGAGTTTGGCCAGCCCAAAATTTGATAACTTTGGATGACATCCATCGTCCAATAAAATATTAGAGGATTTAAAATCACAATATATGACTGGAGGGTTGGCTTTGTCATGCAAGTATTCCAACCCTCTAGCATCACTTGCAACTATTGTCATTATTGTGTTCCAATATAATGGCTCCTTATCATGCAGGAGATCATGGAGATGGTTTTCCAACGATCCTAATTGCATTTAATCGAATACCAAAAGCCTCTGATCCACATCAGAGAAATATCCAATAAGGTTAACAAGATTTGGGTGATGAAGAAGATGCAACCTCAAAACCTCAACAAGGAACTCCTTATTTCCCTGCAATCCATTCCTGTCGAGTTTCTTGACAGCCACAATCTAACGAATGCTCTCAAGCCTCCCTTTATAAACTCTGCCAAAGCCTCCTTCACCCAACATACACTTAGGTCAAAAATTATTCGTCGTTGTAACTAATTCTTGAAAAATGAATGTTTGCACAACAATATGTGGTTCCCCCATCTTGGTAGGTTCATCTTGCCTATTCCCATGGGAGGACCTCGATCACAATCTAACTGAAGAGGCTTTGGGAAGCTGATTAGAAGATGCAGCTAGGTATTCCTGGTCATCTTTTCTCTTAATATCATTGAGTTCAGACCTTTTCAAGAGCTACACATCCTTTAAATCCTTTTTAGATCCACAACATGGAAAACAAATCATTTCTCTGCTTAGCTAACAATTAATCTCACTATGAGCAGAATCCAAGTTCAAGGGGAAACAAGAAAATTCAATAACATTTTAAGGGGAAAAAAAGAAATCCAATAGCAGTTCAAGGGGAAAAAAATCCAGCCAGGTAGCCAGCAGAGCATAGTGTGATATACTTTTGCCTTATATAGATATATACATATAACTCAAGGCAAGATATAGCATGGAGGTCAACTGAATAGACAGTAGCCAATACTTTTAGCATTCGTCTCCATCCATATAAAATGAAGCACCGTGAGGATTTAGACTATCCATGACCACAAATTGCATATCCTCTGAAGGTTTCCAGTGGCATTTATTTCCACTGGCGCATATCCTCTAATATGTATTTGAATGTATAAATATCCCATGATATAGGAGAGAAATGGGTGTAGGATTGAAGCATCATATGCCAATATTTCCTTAACATGCATTAAATAGAACTAACAAACTTGTGGGTGAACATTGGTTAGAACTGTGACAAAACCAAGTAGAGGGGTAGCTAAGTGCGTTAGGTTTGAAATATGGAAAACATAAATGATAAAATTCTTAGGTGTAGTTTCAATGAGAAAAATTGACATGTATAGAGAGGGCACAATTTTGGTGATGGTGCCCACATTAAGGCCACAAAACTAATGGCTTTCATATATTTAAGTATGCTATATAGGAACCTACAATGATACTAGGTCAAACACACACAAATTGATAGGAAATATTTTAATAACTCGTGTGGATTTATTATATTCACAAGATGTACATATTAATACATAGTTTTATGACCCTTGGTTTTCATCTTCCAAGAGGTCACTTGGACTTCAATGACTATTGGAATTCCTCCCCACCAACCCTAACAGATTAGGTGTCTAACAAAATTTTATACTAATGGATTCAACTTGCATCTACATGAAACACAAAGGAGGAATCCAACAACCTTTTTTAGAACCCACTTAACTTTTTTAGAAACTCGGCAGTAATACCAAAAATGGTTGCAAACTACAAAATGCTTTGACCATTTTACTAACAACTCTGATAGAAATAAAAAGGAGGAATCCAACAACCTTTTTTAGAACCCACTTAACTTTTTTAGAAACTCGACAGTAATACCAGAAATGGTTGCAAACTACAAAATTCTTTGACCATTTTACCAACAACTCTGTTAGAAATTGTTGGAAATTATTGTGTATAGACCCTTCTAAAATATGGCTCTTCTTTCTCACACTAACTATTAGACAAATCTTCTAGGATAGTGATGACTCTTTGAACTACAATCTTTCTTTGGCATGAAGAAAACATTAAAATTTACAAGCTCTAGATATAGAAACTATGAAATCAAGCACTGTGTCTACACCATATATTTTGGAATAAAAATCAATTACAACATAAGATAGTTGGAATACTTTTAGAGAATATGGTTTGCAATATGTTATTTCACTCTTTTTTTCCGCATATGATGAAGCCACTTTTTTTTGCAATCTGATATTTTTACTAAGGTATTAAAGATATATACTTTTTAAACTCCTAGTCATTGATTCAATGAATTTATCTTCATTACCTCTTCTATATTTCTTGTTATTCAACAAGATCATTGTAGGTGCCTATACTTGTTGAAGATCGTGCATATCAAAGACATTCTCAAATTTTAGAATTTTTTGGGAAGTAGCTTTTCGAAACTAGCCTTTTTCAAAATTCTTGTATAGGAAACCACCCAAATTCTTGCATAGGAGGCTACTTTTGCATTTTGGGTTAAATTCAGTGTTTTGATGTATCTTTCCATGGTTTCTCAATTAGATGGAATAGTTCCTCTGCCAATAATTATTGTGGAAGAAGGATAACTTCTCCTATTTAACAACATATAAGAAGGCTAGGTTGGATTTAAGAAATATCCCATAATTTGGTACCTCATAATATATGTGCATGGATGATATTAAGCTATTGGGCTCAATGTCAAGATTGAAAAGTAAAGGATGCTAAGATTTTTTCCAGGTTTTGAGTGCAATATTTTATCGAAAATATTTCATAAAAGTACACTATTATGGTGAAACAAAATACAAAGTTGGTTGGTAATATGTAAACTTTGAAATCATGAGATGGTCAACATCAAGGAAAGCATAGGTCAAATTTAATGCATAGGTAGTATAAGAAAAGGTATAGAGAATCTATCATTGTTTATTTCGATAATTATCTTTTCCAAGTTGATATCTTTGTAAATTATATATTTTTGTGGAAGAATGGATAATCTTTCTAAATGAATGTGATAGAAGGAAGGATCACTTGGTGTTGGGTTTTTACAAAGGACATGGGATGAATACCCCCGAATTTGGGTTATATATGTGTTCTTCTAGGGCTTAATGCTTGGTACTGTTAACATTCAATGTCCATTATTTGTCTTTAATTCTTTGCTTTGATAGACTAGTTGTTTTGCAATGGCCCTGGGTAGTTGACATTGTCACAAGGCATGATAGAACCTAAAAATGGGTGTCCTTAGGCATGAGCTGAGTTTACCAATTCTTTGGTTATTCATGGAGGTAGCAATTGCAATGATTTTTTCTCTAAAAATGTCAAGAAAGGTTGTCTTAAAGGGATTCCTTGAGGTAATAGAATCCTTTCTGATGAAACTCCTATGCACATATTTGTTGGTGTTCATTTTGGTGTATGTGATAAGTTCAATCAATGCACACTCTGTGTACTTTTTTGGTTGAGTTCTATCTAATTTGATTTTAAGGCTTGGGTATAGGAACTTTGGAAACCACGTTTGGTTGTAAGTATTTGTGAGCTAACAAAATATTTTTTTTTGTTTTCATCTAAAAAAGAATCTGACTATACTGATATTATTCCTTGAACCCTTTACAAACCTCCTACTAACATAAATTCTCTATAGTAACAATTGCCTTCCTATACACAGAGGACTCGGAAAACCTAAAAATCTCCCTTGAACCTCTCATTCTACTCATTCAAATGCGAAGCAAGATTGCATCATCTGAGTTCTATAAAGTCACTTTACAACTTTCATGATTGAAACAAAAATTTTACACATGAAATACACTGTTTCGGATCATAGTACAGAAACTGCAGGAATTTATTCCAAAGAAGATGAAAGATTTGCAAAAACTTAATAGTTCACGTGTGAATCTAGTAGAGTCTTAGTGAAAATCATAGGTCCCATTACCACCAAGGGCATTGCTCCTTTTCCTTTGTTTTAAATTCTCACCCCATGATTTGGCTTCCGCAATTGCATGTTCATGATCCCGACTGATAGCTAAGACTCGCTTCCCATCTCTATTGGGTCTCCCAATTCTTCTAAGGTTATGCCTCATCCCATGAGACCTGTCAAGATATCCAGAATCCTTACCACTACCCTGCTAAGAACCTCAAGACTCATTTAAGGTATTCAAAGCCCTAATACGAGCAATGTGATGTTTAGGGAAAGTCACTTCAAGGCGTTGTTCATGCTGGTTACTTCCATGTCTACTTACTTTATTAGTTCCTCTTTTTGATCCATCAGGATACTTCCTCTCCTTGTTCCTTTTCTCATGGGCATGAGTCGATGGTGCAGACTGATTAGTTTGAACAAGATTCAATGCAAGATCACACATCTAGGATGTAAGGTAACCAAGAGTTGTTACTACATCACCGATCAAGGGCTAAGTGGCAACATCCTCTTGAAGACACATTTCTGCCACAACAAGTGCTTGATACATGCCTCTCATGGGATAGAGTCCCTTAAGCTTTGGATCAACCATATGTGAAATATTTTTGTGGTCCTTGAACAAAGGTCGTGCCCAAGAACAAGATTTTTCTCCTTTGCTGACTAGGAATTGTTAATAGCTTTTCTCCCTGTTATTAACTCTAACAAGACCACTTCAAAACTGTACACATATGACTTGACAGTCAACTGAACTGTCATAGCATACTTTGGTGCACAATATCCATAATTTCTCATTACTCATGTGGAAACGCGAGTCTTATCTTCAATAGGTCCGATGGCCAACCCAAAATCTGATAACTTGGGATGAAATCCCTCATCTAGTAAAATATTAGAGGATTTAAAACCACGATATATGACTGGAGCTTTGGTTTTGTCATGAAAATATTCCAACACTCTTGCATCACCTACAACTATTTTCATTCTTCTGTTCCAATATAATGGCTCCTTATCAAGCGGGAGATCATGGAGATGGTTTTCCAGCAATCCCAATTACATGTACTTGTGTACGAAAAGCCTATGATCCCCATTAGTGCAGTATCCAATACGTTTAACAAGATTTTGGTGATGAAGAAGAGTCAACATCAAAACCTCAACAAGGAAGTCCTTGTTTCCCTGCAAACCATTCCTGTCAAGTTGCTTGACAACCACAATCTGACAAGTGCTCTCAAGCCTCCCTTTATAAACTTTGCTAAATCCTCCTTCACCCAACAGACACTCAGGCCAAAAATTATTTGTCGCTACAACCAATTCTCAAAAAATGAATGTTTGCACAACAATATGGGGATCCCCCATCCTAGGAGGTTCATCTTGCTTGTTCCCATGGGAGGACTTCGATCTCAATCTATCCAAAGAGGCTTTAGGAAGTTGATTAGAAGATGCAACAGGGTATTCTTGGTCATATTTACTCTTAATATCATTGAGTTCAGACCTTTGCATGTGTTTCACATCCTTTACATCATTTGCAGATCCACAACGTGGAAAACAACTCATTTCTCTGCTCAACTAACAATTAATCTTTGTATGAGCAAAATCTAAGTTCAAGTGGATACAAGAAATTTCAATAACAATTCAAGGGGAAAAGAGAAATCCAATAACAGTTCAAGGGGAAAGAAAGAAAGCTAGCAAATCAGAGTAATATCTCTGATCATGTAAAAGTTAATCTTAGTCTGAGTAGAATCCAGTAACAGTTCAAGGGGAAAGAAAGCCATCCAGGTGGCGAGTAGAGCAGAGTGTGATATATTATCTCCTTTCTATTCTTGTTCTATTCGTTTAAATCCATTTCCTTAGTTTGGTCATGCGTAACTTTAAAAAGGCTACAAACATATATTCCTTCTCATACTTGGGCTAGAGATGTAAGAGCAGTGCTACTTTCTCTCTCTCTCTTGTTCAATCTTATTTGTACTTTATGTGTTTTTGTCTTAAGGTGCTAGTGCTTCTTGGAGCATTCACTCGAAAACTTCATATATAGAAAGAAGAAATGGAATATGTGGGGTGCATGGTGTATGGCTGGACCATGCTCTTCCATGATGGACTTGGACATTGGAGGTGGTTTACGATTTGCTGCTAGACCTTGTTTGGATGTTTGAAAGACATTCTTCCTCGAAGTATTGTATAAGTATGGAGCTTGGCGACTTCATGCTGTTGATGCATGAAGGGAGTTTATGTGGTTTAAGTAGAGTTGGGTATTTCAGAGAAGGTTATTGAGCCCTAGATACATGGGGTTACTTGGTTGCTTGCATGGACGTTTACACTTGACATGTGGACTCTTGGGTTGAGGGAGTAGATATGTAGGTGTGGGAGTCCTTAAGGTGACACATGACCTTGGATATGCATTTTCCTTAAGGAGACACATGATCATGGAGATACATTGGAGCTACATTGGAGCTTTAGACCTTTCGAGGATTGTTGGACCTTGAGGAGTAGTGCTCATGCCGTGGAAGCCTTGCTTGTTAATCATTGTCACCTTTGAGCCTCACACATATCACTTAGAGTAGAGTGCTTCACATGGGTGGAGCTACTTGTGTCTTGCAAGTTTTCTTGTAGTCGATTAGGTCCACTTGTTATTGTAAATCCCATTTACCTCTCATATAAATAGAGGAATGAGTGAGTTGTTATTATAGCCAATCATGCACTTGTGCATATTCCTTTTCATACTTGGGTTAGAGATGTAAGAGCAGTGCTACTCTCCCTCTCTCTCTCTCTCTCTCTCTCTCTCTCTCTCTCTCTCTCTCTCTCTCTCTCTCTCTCTCTCTCGTCCAATCTTCTTTTTACTTTATGTGCTTTTGTCTTAAGGTTCTAGTGTTTCTTGGAGAATTCCCCCCCAAAAACTTCATATATATAAAGAATAAATGAAATATGTGGGGTGAACGGTGTATGGTTGGATCATGCTCTTCCATGATGGACTTAGACATTGGAGGTGGTTCACTATTCACTGCTAGACCTTGTTTGGATGTTTGAGAGACATTCTTCCTCGAAGTGTTGGATAAGTATGGAACTTGGTGACTTCATGTTGTTAATGCATGAAGGGAGTTTATGTGCTTGGAGTAGATTTGGGTATTTTAGAGGAGTTAATTGAACCCTAGATAGCACAGGGTTTCCTGGTTGCTTGCATGGATGTTTACACTTGAAATCTGGACTCTTGGGTCAAGGGAGTGGATATGTAGGTGTGGGAGTCCTTAAGGTGACACATGACCTTGGATACCCATTATCCTTAAGGAGACACATGACCATGGAGGTGCATTGGAGCTTTCGACCTTTGGAGGATTGTTGGACCTTGGGGAGTAGTGCTCGTGCCATGGAGGCCTTGCTAGTTAATCATTGTCACCTTTGAGCCTCACACATGTCACTTAGAGTAGAGTGATTCACATGGGTGGACCTACTTGCGTCTTGCAAGTTTGCTTTAGTGGACTAGGTCCACTTGTTATTGTAAAGCCCCTTTACCTCTCATATATATAGAGGAAGGAGTGAGTTGTTATTATAGTTGATCATGCACTTGTGCATGTTCCTTTTCATACTTGGGTTAGAGATAAAATAGCAATGCTACTTTCTCTCTCTCTATGTCTCTTGTTCAATCTTCTTTGTACTTTATGTGTTTTTGTATTAAGGTGCTAGTGTTTCTTGGAGCATTCACCTGAAAAATTTATATATATAAAGAAGAAATGAAACCCACGAACATAATCACAACCTATCATATAATTCCCCATGCTTTCAAAAACCCTAGATAGGGAAAACCAAGAGAAACCCTAGCTCCACCAAAGATACTCCAACAATAAATCTTTTCGAATATCTTTTTGAAATATATTTTGTGGAGCTAAGGTTTCTATTGATTTTCTCTATATAGGGTTTTGGAGATCTTAGAGCATTATATGATGAGTTGTGATTGTGTTCATGGATTTCAATTCTTACACATATATGAAGTTCTCAACTGTCCAAAATTATGTTATTTTAGACTTGACTTCCAGCTTACCACTGCCTAGCATACCTTGTCACTCCTATAAATTGTGTTATTTCAAAGATTTGACTTCCAGATTTTCATAAATACAATGTCCTCAAAAAGATAGTTGAACTCTTCCATATTCATAGTTAGATCATATTCCAAGAATATATACATTTGTTGTACGAATCAAAAATTGGCTCATGAACAACAATCACATCACAAGTGGAAATTGAACTTGGTTGGGGAGGATATTAATTTATCCTCTGAAGTTCCTGAGTTCTTTCTGCTATCAAATTGAATCAGAACTAGATAAAAATCAGATAAAAAAATTGGTTGACCAAAAAATACATAAATTATTCAGCTTTAGGAAAGAACATATATATTAATGTGCATCTGTATGAATCACAACCATTATACAAAAAAAATCCACTTAACTTGAGTTTTCCCAGAAACAGATTTGGAGGTTTCCCAACATGAAATTCCTAAAGAACATGTTGTCTTTAAGCCAAGCATGCACCATATCATAGTTAAAATATAAATTCCTTGGCACCATTAGACCTGGCACTAGTCTAAGAATCCTATCCCATACTAAGAGCATATTTGTGTTAAAAGAGTTCACCATGCATTTATATCCACATTTTTTTCTTAAGGGAAAAAGTGGTTTTGTGCCACATAAATCAGTTTGAAGCACAAATATCCATATCATAAAACAAAGGCAAGCTTGAAATGCTTGTTCAATAGCTAGAATGATTGTTATGACATTGTTCACAAGTTTTAAGTACTTTTTTGAAGGACTTCAAACGGATGTAAAAGTGATTTAGTGGGTCAAAATGTTCAATGATGGGTATTATGCTCCTACTAAATTGAAAATGGTTGATTTTTTCATTGTTTGGGCCAAATATTGTAATAGCAGCACTAGTGCATTAACTATGCTAAAAGGTCACCAAAAAATACATAAATTATTAAAATTTAGGAAAAATCATATATGTTAATGTGCATCCATATGAATCACAACCATTATAATTTTTTTTTTTCCATAACTTGAGTTTTCCTAGAAACAGATTTGGAGGTTTCCCAACATGAAATTCCAAAAGAATATATTGACTTGAAGCCAAGCGTGCACCATATCATAGTTAAAATCTAAAGCCTTTGGCACCATTAAACCTAGCACTATTATGAGAATCCTATACCATACTAAGAGCACATTTGTGCTAAGAGAGTTCACCATGCATTTATAGCCACATTTTTTCTTAAGGGTGAAAGTGGTTCTGTGCCACATAACTCTATTTGAAGGACAAATATCCATATCATAAAACAAAGGCAAGCTTGAAATGCTTGTTCTATAGCTAGAAGTATTGTTATGAAATTGTTCACAACTTTTAAGTACTTTGGTGAAGGACTTCTAAAGTATGTAAAAGTGATTTAGTGGGTCAAAATGTTCAGTGATGGGTATTATTGTGAGATTATTTTCCTAGCATGCTCCTACTAAATTGAAAATGGGTTTTTTCTATTTATTGTTTGGGCCAAATATTGTAAAATCAGCACTAGTGAATTAACTATGCTAAAAGGTCACTTTATTGTTAATTTGACCATGAATATCTATTTTACAAAGCAATATTTCTTAGCTTTGTTTAAGTTAGTGGTTTGATAAGAACATTTCTATAGTCTCTTCACTGAATTTCTTAGATTTTTTACATTTATTTTTTTATAATAAAGGGCTAACATTTTACCTTGGTTAGGTAAGGATTCTTTAAATAACCTTCTAGCTTAGTTCCTTTTTGTTCCATCTAAGCTTGGAAAAGTGTCATGAATTTACATTGAATAATGTAAGAATCTAGTCTTTTCTAGAAACAATCAAGCCAACTCTTTCATTTTGCAAATTACCTACTAGTTCTGGACATATTCTTTGAAATTTCTATGTTGAAGGTGTTGGATTTAGGTAAGTGATGCAAAATGCACACCTACAGTTCTATTGTTCACCTATTACACGAGTGAAAATTATAGGCAAACTTGGAAGGGTTGGACGTGACTATTCCAACCATACTCTTATTGGCCTGCAATACATATATTCATAACACATACCTACAATACTATTGTTCACCTATTCGGCTAGTGCATATTGTAGGCAAACTGTTAAATGTTAAAATTCGATGCCTCAAGTTCACACACCAGCACTAAAGATGCATCGTATTGTGTGCATCCTTAGATATGTTTGAGATTGCAAGTAACTGTTTAAATAAATGCATGTATAAAACTTCTATATTAGCAAAACATCCATCAATATTTTATTCTAGCATTTTGCACTGAATTCATAATAGTAAGCTAAAAAGTGTCATTTCAATGTATGGAAATTAGGATATATAAATGTCAGATATATACTCTACATCTTTAGGTTATCTCCTTTTCAAATATGAGCTTTTTTAGGCTACATGTTAATTGTTTGAACTTTGAACTTTGAAGAAATTCCTAAATGGACTTCGTAAATACTCGAATGAATGGACTTCGTAAGGTAATGGTATCATAAATTGTCTTATTTCGAATATTTCACTTCCATATTTTCAAAAAATACAATGTCCTCAATAAATACTTATAGGTATAGATACTTATGTTTAGGATTATATATGTGTTGGAACAGTTCCTTTATGTTTTACTATAATCTTGATGTTGACAAGCTTTAGCCAACCTTTTTCATCAATTGTTCATAGAATATGAAAAATATTTCATTGTCAAAATGTGGCAAAATTTACATTTCTCCTAATTTATTTTTTTATTATTCATGACAAGATAATCATGTTGCAGGAATGAGGTATCCTATAGTCTGTTTCAATTTGTGGATTTTTTCTCCTCCCATTTTTTTACAAGGATGTAGATTTCATTTTCATGTTGATGTTTTTTGCAGGTACCTTATCTAGCCCCAAATGTTGGTAATAGAGCGGATCTTCAGAAGTAGTCGAGGACATAGACTATCAGAGTTTAATGTTACAATACCACTTCCACCTAGTATTAGAAAAAGTTTAATGGTCTACGACATAAAGAAGAGTTATTTAATGACGGGGTTGAAAGGGCAACCTCATGTCTTAGTTCTAAGTCATTTATTTGTGTTTCTTGGCTGTAATTCATCTATTCGATTTAGAGCTTTATCAGATCAATTATTTCACTAATCCAAAGTGCATGACCTGTATCTCTCACCCAATGTTAGTTACTTGACATGGTTGATATAACATTCAATTCTAGGCCACTTTTATTTTAAGTCAGAGATTTTGTTGATTAAAAGAACGCTCATATTTTGATTGGTTTACTTGGAGCTTGATTTAAAAAAAAAAATTCCACATGGATATTATTTTTTCAAGGTGGGCTCTTTGCACCAGTAAGGTCAAATGGGTCCTAGAACAAAGGTATACAACAAGCACATCGTTGGCCTTTGTTGCATATATGTTATTCTTTATATCATTGATGGATTGTTATTGATGATGTAAAACAGAGGATGGGAAGGTCCTGCCAATTCTCTTAACAAAACAAAAGAAAATGGAGTGGTAGAATTGTGTTTTAAAGGGTGAGCCAGAAATTAGTACTTGAAAGGTAGAACTTGAGAATAACAAGCTATCCGATCTAGATTTGGAGACACAATAGACCGTGGAAAAAAAATGATGGTATTGACGAGTCTTCTTGGAAAATAAGCTCAATTGTTAGACCACTGCCCAAATTTCAATTATTTGCAATGACAATAGTGAGTCTAGATTTATTTGTATGAATAGTGACTTTGGCCATTGTCATTTTCATTTCCTATGAATGATTTTGATTTTCAAACTCCAACTAGTTTGTTGTTAAACTAATTAAAGCTTTGATGAAAAACTTATAGTTTTCAAAGATCTTTTCTAAATCTATTTTCTTGATAAAATTTGTCTTTTTACTTTAGGTATTGTACATTGCTACTATGTGACATGCTATGATATAATTGCCTGGATAAATAGACAGAAGTCTTGTACAACATAGTCTTTTTTAAATATAAAGAAATAGTGTTTCCAAATACAAAGTTTATTAATTAAGAACATCTTTTAGACTTCTTAGCTAAGTTATGATTATATTTCAATAGAGGATTTTGTGTATGTTGATATTGTGTTGTATTTTTGGTTTCTATTAGGTAACAATGGTTAATAAGAGAATGTGTTCTTGAGCAGCAGACACACATATTATTCTACTATCGACATGAAATTCCATGGTTTTCAGGCATGGAAACAAAAATGCAGTTGTCAGTGTGATATACAAAGTCCATGTTGGATGAATTTAATACTAGTGATGATTTTGATTCCTTGTCAGATAAAGAATGTCACAAGTCAAATTCAAATAATCAGAAGCAACTGAAGAATGAAGGTGAAGCTATTACTTTCTGTCCAAGTCATTTTTTTTATTTTTTCGTTGTTGTCATGTTTTGAGTGCGGACTTGTAAAATTCCAAATCGCATGTTTGTTTATGTGAAGAGGAAATATATATATACATAATTTTTTATTATTATCATATGTTGGTGAGCACCATTATTGCAACAATAATTCTGCAACTCATGGGGCTTCCTACTTTACTTTTATCAACCTAGTAGTTCGTAACAAACTTGGAAGCGATGGTGTTGTATGCACAAGTACTAGCTCTTACTGCAGGCTGTCACTTGGTCAGATGGCACAAGATCACTCTAAGCTTAAGGTAACTTCTATGAATTCTTAGAAGAAGATTTTAACTATGATGAAAGAAATCTAACTCTACATAGGCTATTCTATTTGCAGAAAGAGAAGGAAAATTGAAATGTAACGCAAACCCTAACAAACCCTAATTTACCCACTAAACCTATTGTTGCAGGAAAAGAGATCAAAACTGATGAAATGAGTGCCATTGACTACTGAAAAGGTAAATTGTATTTATTCAAGCTACTTCTGAAAGGAAATGAGAAGAAAAAATCTTTTTGTTCTTTTGAGTGTTTTTATGTGAAATTATTATGCTTGTGATTTATCTGGTCGTGATTGTGTAGAGGTTTGGTGGCAAAGGAAGATGGAGTTGGCTTTTGCAGAGGCAGAGAAAGGTGTGGAGAGGTCTTAAAAAGCCCTAGTACCCTTCTAAAGACTTCCCTTGTGATCGAACTTCGAAAAATCACTCACAAGAAATTCTACAGGAGGCTGCAGGGGATCTATAGAAGGTTCTATGGGAGGATCTACAGGAGGAGGCCGAGAGCTATTTTTGGAGTCTTGAAGGTGGAAAAGTAATGGGAAAGGGTAACTGAAGGCTAGATGAAGGTGTTGAGGTTTTTGGAGCTGGTCTAGGAAGATCAGGAAAGAACAGGATGGTTGGATTTGTTCAAATGGCAAGAAAGAAGCTTATGGATAAAAATACAGAAATTAGGGCAGATTGGCGAAATGTCGCAAATGACTTGGGAAATCTATGCAAAGTGAGTTTTATGGATGTATGGTGAGATGAGGTGTCTTTCAAGAGATCTGTACATCTACTTATAAAAAACTGATCAAAGAAAGAACTAACTATGCCATGAAAACAAAGATTTTTCTAGCTTGACCTAATTTCTGACCTACAAACAGAAAATGTTGAACAGTAATCTTTGAAAAGAAAAGCATGCAAAGAGATCTATGGTAAAGAAAAATAAATGATCTAGGAAACTAAATATGAACCAATATCAATATTTCCAAATCAAAGTATCACACTAGTAGTTGCATGGAAGAGCAAAAACTGTGTTTTGGTGGCAGCAGTACTGCCTTGACCTCAAATCATAGTCCCAGGAAGGGAGAAAGTAGATTAGGGCTTGCCGTTGGCCTTTCTGAATCTTATTCTATCACTATAGTAACCTACTTGAACAATTGAAACAAAAACATCTATGCAAACCATCAAAAGCAACCTAATCTAACAAAGTAACATGAATCTATGTAACAAAAACTAACTCATGAACTGAAGCAAAAAAATATAAGTACAAGGTAAGAGGTGCTGGGCAGCTTGGGTTGGGCCCTAACCCAATAGCTTCAACCCTCTAAAAGACATCAATGCTGGATCAAAAACTGTTTCATCTTCATTACCAAAAATAATGGTCACATTACATGAACTGTTCTCAAAAGGAACTCGAAAATAAGCTGAACAATATGCTGCACAAAAGTGTGAAAATTATACTAATCACTCGCTAACCTATTGAGGCTCTAAGCTCCCTTATTTATACAAATGGAGACCTCCAATAGTCCTCCTAAAATCAAGGAGCTTGGCTTCCTAGAACTAGAGCTTCCTTGTTTTCCTCAAGTTTTGGCTACCATTTGCTCATAAATCCCTTGACTTTGTCCAAAATTGACCAAAAAAACTGTATAAAGCACACATTAGACTACATGGCCAAATGAATAATGCAATTCACTCTATTAGCACAAATATATTCAAAAAAATGCAATAAACTAATGAGAATGGTGGATTAAATCGAATTAAGAGGCAAAATGATCCCATATAATTACACATTTATGGGGCTCATCATCACCCCCCTACTGAATGGGTTGCTCATCCTCTGAGCAACTAATCTAACTCTTCATCCTTGATGGCTTTAACAGATTCCCTGACATCCCATGTCTCTGATGTGATATCTTCCTCTTTATCATGGAAACCTGCCTTCCTATCCACTTCTTCCCACTGTTTATACTCCTCTTCTTTTACTCCTTCCAGTAGTCCTAGTAGCAGTGGAGGACTAAATTTAAGGCCAATCCAATTGGTCTTCAAACTTTGCATTGAGTGCTTATACAGGGGCACTCTCCTCATGGCTTCCCTCATCCTATTTGGGGAGTGATACTCCCTGATCCATAGGCTGTGTGGCAATGTATCCCACCTTCTCATGCAGGCATGAATGCAGTCATCTCCAAACAGTCTCTCCATGTCCTCGAAGTGAGCAATATCCTAGGCCTACTTATCAACATAGTCTGGGACAACTTGAGGATTGCCTGCAAGGTGTTGGTGGGCATAGATGATAGCCATAGGTTCTGCTGGGTGTGCTCTAATCATAAAGGGTTCATTCAATTCTTTTTCCATCATTTTCTAGATTTCCACTGCCCTTTTATCTTCATGGCTCATCCAAGATGCCATGGCCATTAGCTGAAAGTTTCCCAATGCAGCATTTGGATCCCATAAGTTCATGTCAGTAAGTGCCATGTTGTGCAGGTAAAATTCTACTAGCTTCACCTTATCCTCAGCTGAACTGTGATCACATAGATGCATGAATTGGCCATAACCCTGAAAAGGTATTGTGCCCCTCTGGGCCAGTGTCTTGATCTGAAATTGGAGCCACTAATCCTTGAGGTACAATGCATATGATTTGGCTAGCTGTCTGCACTGTAATTCCTCCATAGCCGAGCTGGCCATGTAGGCTAACTGGGATTCCTCTTCCTGTAGCTGCCTTCTCAAAATCAACACCTCATTTTCTGCCTGGGATTCTCTCTCCAGTTGCTGTTGTATTAATGGCTCACTGTCTCCCTGGGGCTCCTCTTTCTATTGTTGTCCTTTTAAGATTGATAGCTCATTTCCTCCTTGAGGTTCCACTTCTTGCAGCTACTTCTTCAACATTTCATTTTCTTCCTCCAATTGAGCTCTTCTGATGCTTTCTGTATGCTTGACCATGCTCAATTCTTTGCCCATCTCTCTCAACTTGTTTTCCATGTGCCTAATGTCTTCCACCCCTTTTCATTTTCCAATTTGCATCCATGTATGGGTCCTGAATATTTCCTTTTCTAGCTCGAAGAAAAGAGGGACTGCAAACTTTTTTGGGATGATCTTCCCACCTTCGAGAAGGTTATAGTAAGAGCCTAAGTTAGGCTGAGGTCCAGGCTCTGGTATCTCTTTTGCCTTGTCTTCCTCTTTGGTTTTTTCTTCTGCCTTCTTTTCAAGCTTTTCAATTTAGTGGAGCTTTGCCAATGTCTCCTGTAGAGATGTCTGTGCCTCCTATAGGACTGTTTTAGAGTCCATTAGTTTGATCATTTCTTTCCAAGTAGAGGTCTTAGGACTTCCTCTTTCGTAAGTGATGGGGCTTTTGGAGGGAGATTACTCCTTTGTTGCAGTGGGGACATTCTCAATGATGATGGGCTCCTTTGAAGATGGCTGAGGCTTCCCCATCTTGATTCTGGTGCTCTTTCAAGCCTTGAAGTACATAGATGGTTGTTCCTTCCTTTTCCATTTGGGCTTGCCTAGAGTACTAAGTGCAGCAAGAACAGTTGCTGCTTCTCTTGCTAGTGTCTTAGGAGACACTTCTCTTGTTGTGTTTCTTCTTCTTCATCTGTCGTTTTGCCTATTTTTGCTGGTTTTGTAACTGTTATCTTTGACTCTGTTTTCTCCTCTGCTTTTTTAGTTTTTTCTTTTGTTGTGGCAGCCTTTTTCTAAGCTATCTTAGGCTTCTTCTTTTCAGTTCTTGTCCTCTTCTTTTTCTCTGCTATGGTTTTCCCTTTCTCTGCTTTTGATGTTGTCTTCTTCTCTACTTTAGGCTCATCTGTGGTGGTGTCATGTTTCTCCTCTCCTTTCTGTTTTTATTCTTTTTCTTATTCCAATTGAATGTTTTGTTCTTCTTCATGGATTTCCTTCTTAGGTTCCTCTTTCTGTTCCTCCTCTTCACTTCCAGATGGACTAAGGTCATCAATGAGAGTTTTGATATCATCTTCTTTAGTCACGTTCCTAAAAATATCCCAGTCTATGGGGATTTTGTAAGTGTGGAGGGCATCATCCACCAGCAATTTAATTAGCCCATGGTGGGCCAATTGGTCTGGAACCCTTGCCTTCAGTTTGGTGCTAGATTCTAATAAGGATTGGAGGAGAAAATATGGAAGATTGAGTTTTCTGGATGTAGCAAGGTCCATGCCATATCTTAGTTCATGTAACAGTTTGAAATGATACCCATAGACTATGTTGTATCTTCCTTCACAGGAGATATATTTCATGATCTGATAATTGACTTCACCCCATGGATAAGGTATAACTGTCCTCCTGATGCCATTCTTATCCTCCACAAGATGTTCATTAGGCTAGAAAAAGGTCTTCTTGGCCACTTGTCCCAGTGGTTTTTCTTCTTTGCTCCAGGGAAGTCCAAGTGGGAGGCCTGTAATCTTGTTGATAAACTCCAGTGTAAGTTCTATGGATTAGACCCCTGAAACTAACTATGCCATGGGTTCTTTAGTGAGGTTTTAAAGACAATAAAAATTCTTCTGTGACTTCCTCATCATACCCATGAAATTTTTCAAAGAAAGGCATCCAATTTTCCCTGGTAAAGAGGGCTACCACTTCTAGGTGTTCATGCAGTTTAGTTGAATTCAAAGGCTCCTTCCTGATAGAACTCCCTGTCATGATGTTCAGAGACTACTGGAATGTTTTAGGTAAGGAGGAAGGCAGCAAATTTCAAACCCAGGAACAAAAGAACAACTAAGGTTTTCTTGCTGGAACTAGAGAGAGAGTTTTTCGTGTTCTTCCTTATCAACAAAAACAAATTGAAATTTTCCTTCCCTTCAAACTCTATTCTCAAACTTAATTTACTTCTCAGTCTATTTGAGGGAAACAATATCTTTAAAAGAACACAAAGAGTATACAGGACAATGTTTTTTCTTCCTCAAAATAAACAGAATACCCACTGCAAATTCACTTTTTTATAGGCTTAATTCTCTAAAGTTGCATCATATTTTTACACAGGAGAACATCACAGAGGAAAAAGAGACAAAATTTTCGTGTAGAAAGTAAATGGAGAAACTGTGTATATTTCTAAAAAACACAAGCAGACTTCTGTTCTCACTTTTCCTTTCTTTTCAACTCAATATTTTGCTTCGAATCCCATCACCTTTTGTAGATATATGAAATGTAGAGTGGATTTTACTAAGCCTACCTTTTCGAGCTCAATTTTGGCATAAATTTCTGAATTTTCCTCTGCGGAGCTGCTCATTGGCCTTCCTATAGAAAGGCTCCTGTAGGACTGTGTTTCCACTCCTGTAGAGTGCGATAATGCTCCTGTAGAGCTCGGTAAACTGAAGGATTCTAAAAATGACAGAGAGTGACTGTCTTGAGGTTCTGAAGGTGGTAGGTAAGTTGTTGCAGTCGAGAGCACGATGATGCAAATGAAACCAAAGGTGATGAAGACGTCAACTACAACGCACTTAAGCTTACGGGCATGTTCTACAGTGACGAGGTGAGGTGGCAGGAAGGGTGCGTTATCCCCATGCAGAATGTTGGTCCATACTCCAGTGCCATTATGATACTTCATTCTGCCTTCCTGCAATCACTTCCATCATTCGTTTTATACGCCACCACCATTACCTATTTTGATTTTTCTTCCTGAGTTGACTGAACACACGTGCCGACTACACCCACTTAGCACTGTTTAAACTCGATGAGGCATTGTTTGAACTGGACGAGGGGTTCTGTTTGAATTGGACAAGGGTGGCCAGTTAGCTGGCCACCAATTTCATTTAATCGTGACCATCTCAATTATTCATGCAGTTTCTAAATTATACTCATGCAACAGAGGAACAGGTTTCGTCACTTACTTGTTAGTTGCTACCGTGCTATTGCATGCTCATACTTTGGCACTCTATTCATGGATTGTTGCTGCTGTTGGTTCTCGTGGCTTCTAAATTGGTGGCTTGGCTACCTCATGCTAGTGATCTTCAATTAGGACTGGTTTCTTACATGTTGTATCATCTGTGGCTGCACTGTCCCTACCTCTAGGGCTTGTTTTTTAAGGGGATCAGCTGTAACAGGAATCCTGCAAGATTTCTTGCAACTACTTCTCCCTCTAAAACTTTTGGCTAAGGCTTGAGCTAGGACTGGAGAGATAGCTGAGGAAGGTTCTAAAGGAAAAGGAAAAATAGCTGGCATGCACTAGGTAAGATTTAAGTTACAAGGGTTTTTGTTTTATTCTTCTTCTTTTTTTTTTGAAAAACAAAAGAAATAGGATTTTGTATTTTCTGTGCAGGAAGGAAAGAAGCGAGTGGAAATGAAGTGGTGTAGGTATGGAATGGAGAGTTAGGAGGATGAATGGTGGTAGGAAGGTCCAAAAGCCTTTTGGACAAGTCTCTAGCCCTATAATTCTTTTCTGGACTTGATTTCAAGCTCTCTGTGGTTTCTATAGGAGCCTCCTGTAGAATGCACAGAGCTTCCTGTAGGATGGATAATTTCTAGAACAAGTGAGACCAGGGACTGGGAAAAGACAATGGCAATGGAGAAATGATCTATCAGGGGTTTATTCAACTTGGTCATGTCCCTTTTCCTTTTGTGGCCCTCCTGCAAGCAACAAAGCATTCAAAGAAAAGTTAATTTTCTTGTTCCTATTTTTCTTTTTTCTTTGTTTTTTTATTTTTCTTTCTTTCTTTCTTTCTTTTTTTTTCTTCTTTTTTAATGAGACATTTGGGGTGCCTCCAGGAGGATTTCACCCTCACTGCCTACCCTAGGCACCCCCAAGGGGAGGTTTTCACCTAGGGATCTTTTATTCTCTTTTTTCTTTTCTGTTTTTTTCTTTTTTCTTTCTATTTTTTTTTTTTAGGGTGTGGGTGGAGTGGAGGCAGAGACTTGCTCCACTACCAACACTATTTTACTTAGATTTTCAATGAGTTCTTGCTTGGAGAGGGGATTCCTGTAGATTTTCAACCTATGCCCATTGACACGCATGGGGATGGCTTCTTCATCGATGATCCGGATCAGAACTGAACCATTGTCATTGCATTTTTCTACTGTGTATGGTCCTAGCCATCTTGTCCTTAGTTTACCCCTAAAATCTTAATACCTTGAATCATACAACAACGCCAATCTCCTTCCTGGAATTGTTTCTCTTTGAGGTGTCTTTCATGCCATACTTTCCTTTGAAGCTGGACTACCTCTGTGTGGAGAAGGGCCTGCAATCTCTATTCATCCGATCCATTTAGCTGAAGTAACCTTTCCTTTTGTGCAAGGCTCAGATCTAGGTCTAGCTGAGCTGCCATCCTTAGTGTGTTATATTCAAATTCTATTAACAACAAAGCCTTCTTCCCATAGATTAGCTCATAGGGTGTGAACCCTATGGTGGTCTTCCAGGTGGTGTTATAGGCCCAGGTGGCCTCAACCAATCGATCTACCCAATCTTTTCTGTTGTTGCTCACTACCTTGGTCAAAATTCCTTCCAAAGCTCTATTAGTGACTTCCACCTATTCATTTTCTTGCGGATGATAAGGGGTGGAAGCTCTGTGCTTAATTTTTGATGTGCAAGCAGGCCTCCAATCAGATTGGAGGTAAACTGACTCCCTTGATCTGTGACTAATTCTCTTGGATATTCAAACTTGTAGAATATATTCTCTCTCAAAAACTTTGCTACTTTTTCTTCTGTAATTGCCTTAATCGCCTTTTTTTCTGCCCATTTTGTCAGATAATCAGTGCACACGATGATGTAAGGTTTCTTTTTTGAAGGAGGATTGATAGGACCCATAAAGTCCATGCCCCACTTCTCAAATGGCTCAAAAGTCACCTGAGGTTACAGGGGCATCTCGTCCCTTGGAGTAGGTTTCCCCATCCTTTGACATCGGTCACATTAGCTAATATATCTCCTTACATCTTGATGAAGATTGGGCCAATAGTAACCTGCTTGCAAGATTTTGAAGGCAGTCCTCTTTGTTGCAAAATGGCCCCCACATCGCCCATCATGACAAGTTAGGAGAATGTCAAAAACTTCCTCCTCCTTGACACATCTCCTCAAAACCTGATCTGGGCCAAGTTTGAAGAGATTGCCCCCAATCCAGGTGAAAGGGGCACTTTTCCTCATAATCTTGCTATTCTCTTTTGAGGACAGGTGTGGCGAGAACTATGCTAAAACTAAGTAATTTGCTATATCAACAAACCATGGAGAGAGTATTGAGATAGAAAATGGGTTTTCATCTAGCATTGATCATCCACCATTCCTTCTTCACTTGTAGGTTGATCTAGTATAGACAAAAAATCAACAACAACATTTTCCTTACTCAGCTTATCAACAATGGTTAAATAAAATTGCTGCAATAAAACTAACCATCCAATAATACAAGCATTTACATCTGGCTTGTTCATTAGATACCTAATTGCAGCATGATTAGTGTGTAGAAATGTTTGATAGCCAGTGATGTAGTGTCTGAACTTATTTAGGGAATGGACTACAGCTAGGAGCTCCTTTTCGGTTATAGTGTAGTTTAATTCTGCCTTCGACAATTTTTTACTTACAAAATATATAGCATAAGACAGCTTCTCATCAATTTTCACTAAGTTTGCTCCTATCTCTTTGTTTGAGGCATCAGTATGAATGTGGAAATGAAGGGCCCAGTTTGGACCTCTCAAAATTGGGGCAGCCACTAGTTTAATTTTTAAGGTATCTAGAGCCTCTTGACAGTTGTCAGTCCATATGAACTCAGCATCTTTTCCCAAAAGACCAAGCAGTGGAGAGGTTAGCTTACTAAAATCCTTAATGAATCTTTTATAATACCCTGCTAAACCTAGGAAACTTCGAACATATCTTACCTTTTGAGGCGCTGGGACCCTTTGGATGATGAAAATTTTGTTGGGGTCCACTTGTAATCCTTGTTGAGATATTGCATGACCTAGCACGGTCCCTTCAATCATTAGGAATTCACATTTTTCAGGACTGAGGGACAAGTTCATTTCAATACATTTGTCCAAAACTTTTCCCAGGTTAGAAAAATCTTCCTGGAAGTTAGAACCATAATGGGTAAAGTCATCCATATAGATTTCCATTGCATCATGAACTAGTTCAACAAATATACTCAATACTGCTCTCTTGAAAGTGGCAGGAGCATTGCACAATCCAAAAGAAAGGACTCGGTATGCAAAGGTACCCCAAAGACAAGTGAAAGTGGTCTTATCTTGGTCTTCCGGGCTGATTTGGATCTGGTTGTACCCGCTAAACCCATCTAGGAAGGAGAAAAAATTCTTCCCTACCAGGCCATCTAACACTTGATCTATGAAAGGCAAAGGAAACTGATTTTTCTTGGTGGCCTTGTTTAGTTCCCAATAATTGTCACAGATTCTCCACTTCCCATTTTTCTTTGGCACTAGCACCAGAGGAGAGACCCATTCACTGTTAGAGATAGGGGAGATGAATCCTGCATCTAGTAACTTTTGCAGTTCTTCTTTGAAAATGTCCTTAAGGGTTGGAATCATCCTCCTCTGAGGCTGCCTGACTGGTTTGCAATCTTCCTTAATGTAAATGTGATGAGTACAGACTGAAGGGTGCACTCCCTTCATCTCCTTATAGTTCCAAGCAAAAGCATCCAAGTGGTTTCTTAATAAGCTACACAATTCTTTCTCCTAAGAGGTGGATAGGGATGAGTTGATCTTCAAGGTTCCTTTTGGGCCGAATTCCACATTCTTAACTCAGAGAGAGGTCAAGTTAGCCACACAGAGATCAACTAAAGGATTGGCTTGAGTTTCTTCCACCAGCTCTTCTAATGGCAACATAATGGGGGGTGGATTCCAAATCAAGTTTTCAATAAGATCATCCTCGGTTTGTGGGCCCCTCTCATGGTAGCTTCTACTGCACACAATGGTGTAGAATAGACTTCATCCTCATCTTCCTCCTCCAACCAGAGAGGTAAATCATGTTCTAACAAAGGTTGGGTAGGAGGATATAGGACTAACTGTTTGAACATATGCCCATTCTTGATTGTCATGTCCCTATCTCGACAACTGATGTAGGCATCTGCAATAGCCAACCAGGGTCTTTCTAGGATGAGAGGATACCCAGTGTGCTTTGACTTTGGTTGGAGAACCAGGAAATCAGCAGGGTACTCCCAAGAATTGCTGGAGACCATTACATCTTCCACAATCCCTTCAGGGGTCATAGTGGAGTGGTCTGCTAACTATAGTACTGTTGTGGTCTTCCTCAGGGAGCCCTAAAGGTTGAGCTTGAGCATAGTGTCCTTTGTCATCACATTAATGGTAGCCCCCAGATCAATTAGGGTATGGGGGATTATGGTGCCAGTGATGTGGACATCGACTACAGGACTTCCAGGGTCTAGATATTTTGGATAGATTACCTACCCCAACATTAGGTCAGACAGTTGTCCTATGACATTAATAGCTAGGGCATCTCTAATGCGCCTGCCTAGGTGCCTAAAGCACTTCTCCTTGATCATCTTGTTGTATATAGGCACATCCTTTATGGCTTGGAGAAGTGGTATCTTTACACATAACTGTTTCAATTCTCCCAGAAGTTCAGTTTCTTCCGGGGTAGGTTGTGTTGTTCCAGTTAATCTCACAGGAAAGGGTGGAATGGCTTTTGGTTCACTTTCCTCTTTTTCTTCCTCATCCTCCTTAGGGGGAGGTTGGTTATCTGGGAGAACCTTCCCAGACCGTAGGTTAATCTCCTGAATCTCCACAACATAGGTCAGGCATGGTGTTTCTCCATTATATACCTATTGGGCCTGTCTATTATTTGGGTTTAGGTTCGATTGAGTATGTATTTGGGGTTGCCTCGGTGGAACAAGAGGCAATGGTTGTGGTTGAGCAGGTGGTAGAGGCAAAAGAGTGGGAGGAGAGTTGTACTAGGGCCTCCACCCCTAATGAGGTGCATTTCATAGAGGCTATGGCTGTGCATAAGAGTGAAATGAATGACCAGTTTGTTGAGAATGGTATTGAGATGGATATGACCAAGGAGGGGGTGTGGACCAGAAAGGATGAGCAGGGGGACCCTAAGAAGGCATGGAAGTGGCTTGATTGGGGTTGTAATATGTTTGGGATGTCCCTTGCATTCCCTGCTCGTAAGGTCTGAGCCGATGTGGTCTCCTTTGGTTCATGAAATAGAGTGGTTCAGTGGCTCCTTCGGCCCCCTAGTATGTAGCTTTAAGTCCGGGCAAGGAAGGGCATTGATTCGTAGAATGGTCTTCTTCACAGACTAAACACACTTCTATAGAGTTCAATGGACATTCGTTCCTAGGGTGCATTTTGGTGCACCTAGGAAAAAATGGCCAATGCCCTGTTGAATTCCTCTTGTTTTCTTTTGATATGCAAGGTATCCATTTGCATGGCAAGAGTCTGCCTCATCTCACTCTTGAAATCTTCCAAGAGATTCTCAAATTCACATCTAAGAGATGGACTGGATGAGGATGTACTAGCTAAAGGTTGACTTCCCCTACCTCTCTTTTTGGCTACCCTAGAATGGTTTCTAAACACAGTCTTTATGTCATCATAAGGTAGTTGGTAGATGTATCCCCCAAACAACAAATGGAGGGTATCTAGAAGGTCTTCCGGACCCCTCTGAGCAGGACCAACTTCAGCGATTCGGGGTCAAGTGTGCACCTGGCCCTTTTATAACTAAGCTAAAACCTCTCTTCATAATCTTCCAAGGATTCATCGCTTCCCATGGTCATTCAGAATATTTCTTCCTTGGTATCCTTTGACCTATAGTAGTCCCGACATTTGTTGTTAAAGGCTTGCTGCATCTGAGCCCATGTTATGATGTTGTTGCCAGGTAACCCCATGAACTAGGGCAATGCTGCATCCTTGAGGGTAGAAGGAAATAGTTTGAACTTCTACTCATCTTCTGCATAGTCATAGGTTCGACGGATAACAAAAAATTCAAACAAGAAGGTATTAGGATCTTCGGTGGTCGACCCATGGAAGTGAGGAAAGGGTGAGGGACTTATATTATTCATTTTAGTGTCCCCATTGGTCTCTCGAATAGGAAAGGTACCCTCTACTCTTTCCCCATTTCCCCTAACATTTCTATTTTCAGCCATGGTCTCAGGAGGGATGGTTTCTTGCTCTTCTTCTATTACAGGATCTTCGTATATCTCTAATGGTTCACCTATAGGTTCTCTGGATCACTTCCACTGAAGAAGAGAGAAGGGTGACTTTGTGATGTGGTGGGGGTGTTGGGTAGGAATTTTCCTGAATTGTTTCTGTTTCTGCGAGGCATGAAAGGAAATCTCTTTTTGGGTGATTTTTCTTTTTCTCTGCTTGTACCTGCAAAACTAAAATGGATTCAACAACAAATTGCAACTATTGAAATGAACTTGTTGAAATGAAATTGCAGAATTGAAATGAAAGCAAGGAAATGACTAATCTAATTTGCTGGAATGGAAATTGTAGAATTAAAATGAAAGCAGGAAATGCCTAATTTGCATTTGCTAAAATGGAAATTGCAGAATTGAAATGAAAGCAGGAAATTCTGATTCTATTTTTGTAGAAATGAAATTGCAGAATTGAAATGAAACAACTGCTCTACTTTTGCTGAAATAAACTACTTAGCAGAATGTTGCAGTAGAAAATAGAAGAAAAGTAGTAATCACAGAATACTCTGACGTTTCCCCAGCAACGGTGCAAAAAAGTGGTGAGCACCAGTATTGCAGCAATAATTCTGCAACTCCTGGGGCTTCCTAATTTACTTTTATCAACCCGGTAATTCATGACAAACATGGAAGCGACGATGTTGTATGCACAAGTACTAGCTCTTACTGTAGGCTGTCACTTGGTCAGCTGGCGCAAGATCACTAGGAGCTTAAGCCAACTTTTATGAATTCTTAGAAGAAGATTTTAAATGTGATGAAAGAAGTCTAACTATATAGAGGCTATTCTATTTGCAGAAAGAGAAGGAAAACTGAAATGTAACGCAAACGCTAGCAAACCCTAATTTACCCACTAACCTTATTGTTGCAGGAAAAGAGATCAAAACTGATGAAATGAGTGCCATTTACTATTGAAAAGGTAAATTGTATTTATTCAATCTACTTCTGAAAAGAAATGAGAAGAAAACATCTTTTTGTGCTTTTGAGTGTTTTTATGTGAAATTATTGTGCTTGTGATTTATCTGGTTGTGATTATGCAGAGGTTTGGTGGCGAAAGAAGATGGAGTTGGCTTTTGCAGAGGTGGAGAAAGATGTGGAGAGGTCCTAAGAAGCCCCTAGTACCATTCTAGAGACTTCCCTTGTGATTGGACTTTGAAAAATCACTCACAGGAAATTCTACATGAGGTTGCAGGGGATCTACAAGAGGTTCTACAGAAGGATCTGCAGGAGGAGAGTATGAGCTATTTTTGGAGTCTTGAAGGTGGAAAAGTTATGGGAAATGGTAACTGAAGGCTAGATGAAGGTGTTGAGGTGTCTGGAGCAGGTCTAGGAAGATCAAGGAAGAACAAGATGGTTGGATTTGTTCAAATGGTAAGGAAGAAGCTTATGGAGAAAAACGCAGAAATTAGGGCAGATTGGTGAAATGTTGCGAATAACTTGGGAAATCTATGAGAAGTGAGCTGGGGCTAGCTATTTTATGGATGTATGGTGAGATGATGTGTCCTGCAAGAGATATGCACATCTACTTACAAAAAACTAATCAAAGAAAGAACTAACTATTCCATGAAAACATAGATTTTTCTAGCTTGGCCTAATTTCTGACCTACAAACAGAAAATGCTAAACAATAATCTTTGAATGGAAAAGCATGCAGAGAGATCTATGGTAAAAGAATAGGAAATGATCTAGGAAACTAAATATGAACCAATATCAATCTTTCCAAATCAAATTATCACACTAGCAGTTGCATGGAAGAGCAAAAACTGTGTTTTTAGTGGTAGCAGTAGTGCCTTGACCTCAAATCATAGTCCCAGGAAGGGAGAAAGGAGATCAGGGCCTGTTTTTTTCCTTTTTGAATCTTATTCTGTCATTGCAGTAACCTACTTGAGCAATTGAAACAAAAATAGTTATGCAAACCATCAAAAGAAACCTAATCTTACAAAGTAAAATGAATCTATGTAACATAAATTAACTGATGAACTGAAGCAAAAACATATAAGTAAAAGGCAAGAGGTGTGGGTAGCTTGGGTTGGACCCTAACCCAAGAGCTTCAGCCCTCTGAAAGAGATCAGTGCTAGCTCAAAAACTATTTCATCTTTGTTACCAAAAATAATAGTCATATTACATGAATTGTTCTCAAAAGGAACTCGAAAATAAGCTGAACAATATGCTGTACAAAAGTGCGAAAATTCTACTAATGACTGGCTAACCTACTGAGGCTCTAAGCCCCCTTATTTATACAAATGGAGACCTCCAAAAGTCCTCCTAAAATCAAGGAGCTCAGCTTCCTAGAACTAGAGATAAACAACAATTCTTCTTTACTTGCTCGGCTGCCCCATGGAATCATCAATGTGGACCTTTGTACTCTGAGTTGTTGATGGAGGATTCAAGGAAAGGGATCATAAATGAGGGAGACACCCCTCTACAATTCCTCTTCCCTGTTTTCCTCGAGTTTGGCCTGCTATTTGCTTATAAATCCCTTGACTTTGTCCAAAATTGACCAAAACATTTGCATAAAGCACACATTAGACTACATAGCCAAATGGCTAATCCAATTCATTAAATATATTAAAAAAAATGCAATAAAATAATGAGAATGGTGCATTAAATCGAATTAAGAGGCAAAATGAGCCCATATAATTACCCGTTTCTGGGGCTCATCATATGTCGTTCATAGTTTCCGAAGATCCGTGTTACATTTGCACAAAAGTTTATATATCATTCAAATATTTAAACACCAAACAACAACATTGAGACATTTCTTTCACTCAACCTATAACATACTTCATCTATCTTCATCAATGCTCTTCTTCGATATGCTATCCACTTATGACATTTCCTTTACAATATTTGGTGCATTTTCTAGTTATAAGTCATTTATAGGTTATAAATGTCTTTAGAGTTTAACTTCTAATTGAATATTCAATTGAACATATTTATTCTCTTATATATAATTATTTTTTCCTCCACCCACTTTTCATAACTTCCATAACCATTAGGTATGGACCTGTAGCTTTGATGCTGCTTTGCTTGTTTAATAAAAAATTGCTAAGACTTTAATTTATTGAAAGTTGTAGAATTTACAATTTATGAAGTTTCAAGGTCAAATTTTTAAAAGTCTGATTCTTTAAAGGGTTCTAGCTCAATGGAAGAGCACCTGCTTTACAAACAGAAGGTTGGTGGTTCGATTCCATCATGCCCTCACATACATATGAATTGCGACGATAATTTTTGGTAACGGAGGCTGTTTTGACCATCACCAATGAGCTTTGGTGAAATTTTTCGACCATCACCAAAATATGAAATGGTGACAATCAACAAATGCCACCATATATACACATCAATAGTGACGACCCTTCCAGGTCCATAAGCATAAATCATTGTTGTTGATATGAAATGGTGACGGTCATTGACCGTCATTATAGTCATTATTTGTGACGGACCTTGAATGCCACCACAACACCTATACTTCTGGGAATGTGGCTTTTGGTGACAGTCAATGAACGTCAGCATATATATGCACCAATAGTGACGGCCATGAAAGATCCATCACAATAAATCATTGTTGTCCATATGAAATGGTAACGGTCACTATCCATCATTATAATGAACATTCATGGCAGACCTTGAATGTCACCATAACACCTAGAATTTTGGTGAAGCCACCTTTGGTGACATTCAGTTTTTGGTAACCGAGGTTATGCTACATCACCATTGATCATATGAAATGGTGACGATTACTTTCCATCATTATAAATCAGTATTGATGATGGACTTTGAATGTCACTAAAACACCTATACTTTTGTCAATGCCACCTTTGGTGACTTTCAGTTTTTGCTCACTGAGGCTATGGTTCGTCACCATTTCTCATATGAAATAGTGACGATCTCTATCCTTCATTATAAATCATTATTGGTAACGGACTTTGAATGTCACCACAACACCTATACTTTTGGTGGTGCCACCTTTGGTGACATTCAGTTTTTGGTGACGAAGGCTCTTTTAACCATCACCAATGAGCTTATGGTGATATTTTTCGCCCCCCACCAATGTCCTTTTTTCTTGTAGTGATGGGTTGGTTCATTCATAAAAAGATATCAACCATGCATCTTTTGGTACTTCTTCACACACACAAAATGCCCAGAAATATATGTAAACTCGTGGAGGCAGAGTCATTCAAGGACATACAGTTCAATCAGCTTTAACAGAGTAATGAAAGAAGATGAAGAGGCATAATAACTCATTATATAGAGCTTGATAACTACAAGAATTTTACATATATCTGAGTTAAAGATAGATTAGATGAATGAAAGAGGAATGAATGTAATGATTCATGGAGTGCTATTTAAAGATATAATTTCTAAGTTTCACATAGGCATAAGAATTAACAAGTTAATACAAACGAAGCTGTGAAAACATAAGAAACATTTTTGGTAGCTACGATAACATGAAATCAAAGATGAAAAATGGGTGCAATGGAATTTACATGGAGAAACAACATACTGTAGTTCTCGAACATGGAATCACCACCATTTCATTAATATTATGAAAGAAAAGCATCTTGAAATAATACCATCAAAAATAACATGGCGTTGTTCTTGCAAATTATGAACGTGTTTTCTTTTTCTCTAATAGTATATATACCCAAAACGATTTCTAAATCATAGGTTGTTAGCAAGATATTCTTTCTTGATCTCGTACATGATTAAAAAAGATACGAATCAAAATTCGATCATGCACTAACGCATCTCTCCTACAATAGAAAGTTTTGCTGAAATCATAACAACTTAAAGTAAATGTAACTGAAGAGTAGAAACAAAGGCCATTGCTGGTAAAAAAAACAAGATAGTCATTGTTGATGAGAAGATGTGGACGCTTGGTGTGAAGTCAAAGAACCCCATGGGTGAACCATTTGAATCATCGGAGGATTGGTGAACTGCTTACAACGCTGCCACATATCCGGAGGAGGTGGTGGAATACAACTGAAATGTCGGTACAAGATTTGTAGATTGACCAGCCCTACGTAATCCAGTTTGCATTTAGAAAGACTTCTAACCATCTTGAGGACATTGAATTCCTTTTCCAAAAATTTGGTAATGGTTGATCCCTTACGGATGATAGTTCTGTTGGGAACTCAATCTGTCTTACACTTAACGAGGGTTAGCTTTTGATTGTACACCTCCTATGAGAGAAGTTCTCCATCATCTCCCTAACAGTTAGGTAGGCAAGCCTCAAGAAGTTGATTGAAAGTGACATCGAAGTTCGATATCTCTTTCTGCAGCTTAGTCAGACTTTGCTCCACCTTAGACCTAGCTTCCTCTTTTGAAATAACTTTGTAAATCATGGCCATTGCTTCCACCCTGTCCAATATATCGAGAGACCTGAGCTCCTAAGTCATCCTTTCATTCAAGAACTGAATGTATTTTCTGGCATACTCAGAGTTTTTATACTAATTTGTTTGTTGTTTTGGAGAGCTAGGGAATATTCCTTGCAGAGATTCCTTTTCTCTTGTATCAGAACTAACTGTTCCTAGCATTGGTCAACCCCTTAGATGATCTTATCCCATACCTCATTTCCAAATTCCCTTTTAGCTTGGCCTTTAATTCCTTGTTCTCTTGGGTTGCACTATGTAACTCTTGAGTAAGCTTATCGATGCTAGAGTTTGTTGTTAGGTGTTGCCTTTCTTTCTGGGTCACCTCGGCATTTGCTACATCTAACTCCCTCTGAACTCTCCCCAAATCATCTTCAGAAAGATTTAATTTTATCAATGTCTTAGTAAGGCGATCAATGGGGTTTTGGGGATCATCTTAGACCACCTCAGTATAGACATGTGAGTCAGCTTAACTCTGTAACTCATCCAATCTTCGTTGTATGAATTCAGTCCATTCCCCGCATTCATTCAGTTCTCTAGACAACACCTCCTTCTTATTCTCACTTTTTATTAGCTCAGGAGTTTGAACATGCTCACTTCCTATCAGCTTCAGTTGTTTTTCCAAGGCTGAGATCTCTATCTTGGCATCCTTCATCACAGCTGCTACCACTGCTTCATCTTTAAGATCCAATCCCATCTTTATGATTAGATCTTTATAATACTCCTTCTGTTTGAAGTGAGCACAAGACAAGGATTTATCAACTTTCACGTTTGAAATGAGCTTATCTACATATTCTTGGGCCTGATCAATACTCATTTGGTTCTTATTGATATCACTGTATAAAATTTCCCTCACTTTCCTATGTAAATTGACCTTGTACACCAAAGGGATACTGGTCAAGTCAAGAGACACATCTAGGTCCTAAAACTTGGGACCAGAAGGAAGGGTTTGGACAGATGGGTGCTTTACCCTGATCTTCATCTCCTCCTTCTGTATATATGTAGTAGCTAATAACCTAGTGTATGTAGGGGTGACTTGTAAAGTCATGTATTGATGCATATTCTCTTTTTCCATTTTGTTCCTCACCTATATATTCCTGCCCTATACCCATCATGTTCCTGCTGCATAAACACTTTCCTATGATTCTGCAATAGCAACCTCAGTCGAGGATGTGGTTGATACCTATAAAGGTATTTCTAAATTAACCTGAAATCTCAGGTTCTCAGTCACCTTCCTTTTGTGCTGGATGCTTGGTTCTTCCTCTTCCTGATCTTGTTTAGATTCTTGTTCCGGTTCTAGTCCTTCCCCTTGACTTTTGGCTTTTTCATGAGCTGGTCCTTCTTCCATGTCAGCAATCCCTAAAGTATCAACCATCCTTTTTTGTGTCTTGTCCTTGATTCCTCGGGATTCAGTGTCCATGTCTATATTTAGAGGTCAGGAATCAAAGTTAAATTTCAATTCAAGCATAGGCTTAGAAGAATGCACATAGCTTGAGTTTTTAATATTTTCCCTCCTTCAAGCAAGGAGACCTCGCAGATCGTAATGCCAGATTTGACCCTTCTCGAATTCTAAAGCTTTGAGCATAGTTTCAATTGTTCTAAATGCTTGCCTGGTAATTATCACAAAAGGACCTACTGACAGTCCCATTTTAAAGATATAGCCTTTCTTAGCCGATAAAAAGTGGAGCAAATCCACATGCAGGATTTGCCTAATAAATTTAAGGGAAAACACTCTCATTGGTAGGAACATTGGAAAATGATAAAGGGGCAGCTTGCAACCATAAACTCATATCTCTGTGTAATCCTCATAGAGGTACTAGTCTCCAATTGCAATTTTCTCACGAAGTTGGAGGAACTCTTTTTGTTCAGGGAAGATTCTGGAGGGGGGGGGGGGTTTATGAATGATTCAGTAGGCAATTGACATGAAGGATGAGAGGAATTGAGAATATCCTCCCAAGCCTGGCCTTTTCCTCACAGAAATGTTCCATTTGAAGACTGGATTTCTTTTCTTGAAGAAGGTAAATACATCCAATTGAAGACATTGGAATTCTTTAATGTGAGTATAAAGAAACAAATAAAATAACAGTGAATAGTAACGGAAGTAGGCAACGGTTCTGAGGTAGCTAAATTGAGAATGTATGGAGTCTGCAAGGTACTCTGGGATGTTTAACTAGCATCTAAGATTCTTCATCTTGTGTAAATAACCAAGAACCATATTCCTCAATTGCATAGTGGAGTTATTTCCTAAAATACCAATTATAACAGCTAGAATTGGTTGAACGAAGGTTTTAAAAAGAGTTAGCGGGAGATGAATGTCTAAGGGAAAGGCTTTGGCCTTGAGAGCAAGAATTTTCTCCAAGAACATATTCCTTTCTCTTGTAGGCAGTGCAGTGAAATATCTCTTTAGAGTTGAGTCGGTGAAGGAGCACATGGAGGGAGCTACGAGGAAGTCGAGAGTTCTCTGGATTAAAAGAGGGGTTATTTCTAGGATTATGTTCCCTAAAGGGGAAATGAAATGGTTCTTCTCAACTTGGTAGGAATCCAGAAACCAAACTACAAACTCGACGAGATGATTAATTGGGGGAGAAATCTATTAGTATAACCCAAAAGCCACAACTCAGATCAAGTCTTAATTCTTGACATGGCTCCAGAATATTTCATAACAGAGGTCGGTGAGGGAAAAGGGACAAATAGGGTTTGGGATATGAGCCTCTCTGTCGGTAAGAGGATTGGTACCAGGTTTTTAACCTCATGAATTTTTGGGGTTGCAGGGGCCGCATGTTTCATCCCTTCAAATAAAACAATACAAGAAAACAAGGAAACTGGGCGGTGTCGTGTTACCTGGAGCTCGCAGGGGAATGAAAGCGACTTGGGAGGGTGCCTATGGTCTCTGGGAGGATGGACAAAAAGCTATTGCATAGTTTTCCAGGAAAAATACTCTTTTACCATGGTGAAAATAAATTGTTGTCGGGTAAATGTTTTTAGGGCTCTATTTGCTTTATGCAAGGTGAATAATATGTGCCCAGGTGGAAGGAGATGGAGGCATGAGAGGATGATACATGTGGGTAGAGGGTTGGCCAAGAAGGGCGAGGTATTAGCTCAATTCATCAGAAAACCACTTTAAATTTACCTTTTACCTCTTACATTTGACACAGATGTCACCACCTTGCAGATACCTTGAATCTTTCAACCACGAGTTTGAGGAATCCACATGGTAGGTGATCCCTACTTGTTTTGGAGGGGTACATCATAGCACAGAGAAATTTTTTGTCAAGGCTGTAATCACTCAAGTTCATCGATCAGACAATGAATTATTCAACGTCGGGGCTTGTGGTAGTGTTAAAATACTTGTGGTTATGCAGCCGAAAATATGTTTGGGCGCGACCACATGTGAGTTACGGGGAGGGAAGAAGCGCGTACATTAACTGCCTTAAACTTTAGACAATGCTTCCTCCCGAATTACTAATTTATGCCTTATTTCTTTGCCTTGGGTTTGTATAGTTGCTTTATCCTCCTATAAATATGTGATTTTCACCCTTTGTAGGTTAGGGTGCTCCCTCCAAATATGGTTTATAGCCTTTATGCTCGTGGCTTCTCATCTTGATCCTAAGAAGAAACTTTAGCGTTACCTGATGATAACAATTTCGCTTGATCTGAACTTAAATTGGAGTGCAACCGATTATAGATATAGCCATGAATATAGAGATATTGTGAAATAAGACTTCATTTCATTAATATCATAATACTAAAATATGCTTACAAATAGAATTGAAATAAACTAGCTCAGGCGATGGTAGCTTATCTCTAAGAAGAGATGTGGCATCTACATGCCTATGAACTATGTTATAATGAGGCTTAAGGGCCTATTTATTATTGAACAACAAGGAAAAACCCTAAAAAATGAGAACCCTAACCATAGGATATGGAAAGCCAATAGTTTGTGGACCTCGTTGGGGTTCGTTGGGCAGCTAACTTTCCAAGGTCGTAACTTGGTCATATTATCTTCGTTTGCTGCATACAACACCTTGTGGGAAAGGCATCTTCAAGTACTACAAGATTTACACCAAGCCCATACAACAAGTTTGTAACTACAAGGGCCTATTGGGGACCTCAATAAAACAACTTGTAGGGGGTCAAAGCTGCTCCAGAAGTTTAGGACCTAAAAACCATTAAAAATAGTAAATGTTGAAATAAACAAGGAAATAAATGAAACTAACTAGAGGTCCAGGTGGAATAGGAGGGTGGCCACCAATATCCACCTAGATCATTCCTCCCTTATTAGGAAGAAATGGTCCCCATTGTGTGTAGAGCCTCCATGAGGTGAGGAAATTTCTGTTGAACTTGGTCCTAGGTGAATCACTTGCATTAATGAAGGAGTTGGCTTGCTTTGATAACTCGATATATCTGGATCCTTTGTTGGTGAGTGTTCTTGATATGTGTATCCATGATCTGATCAGTTGTGGCCTGCTCCATGTAGTCTAGGTTCAGATCTGTTGGTATGAGTTGTTCTACAAAGTCGAAAGTGTCCAACAATGGTGGAAAGTATGCCGAAGGTTGTATGCATTGAACACTAGGTGCAAACCAAGGAACAGTGGAATGCTAAGCTCGAAGGCATTGTCCCCACAACCTTGGTGATGGTGTATGACCCATATCAGAGCGGTAAAATCTTGTAGTGGGGTCTAGGGAGGCACTCCTTCAACAAATGTAGCCAAACTTTATCACCCACCTGGAACTTGTGGAGAACCTGATGTTGAACATGGAACTGCTTGTACTTATCATTGGATTTGTCCAATATATCATGGACCTACTAGTAGATGTGTTGAATGCAATCAATGAAAATGTTAGCCCTGTCGGCTTTGGACTGGACGTGAGCCGAATCTATCTGAGTAGCTCCAAATGGTATGACCACATCAATGGGACATAATGGATGAAATCCCAATCATACCTGAAAGGGGTTATGGCCCTTTGGGTTGTGGAGAGCTCTATTGTAGTTGTTTTAGAAATAGGGGAGACTTTTATTCCATGTGCGTGGATGCTTTGAGTTGTACATGCGCATAAAGTGTATGATCATCCTGGTTAAAACCTATATTTTGTTATTAGTTTGGGGATGGAAAGTCATGGACTTAGTAAGTTTGGTATCCAACATTGACCAAGGACTTGACCAAAATGCACTCACGAATCCGTTGTCCCGATCTAAAATAATGGATTGTGGGATCCTGAAATGTACCCACACTCACTCAAAGAAGATTTTAGTAGTGGCTTCGGCAGGTTGTCCTAGGTCACCCTTCCTTGGGTTTGGCCTTTGCTCTATGGTTTGGGGGCACCTTTTCCTTGTTTCAAATTCACATATCCAAAGTCTCGCTTCTTTTGTTTAAACTTCTGCTCAATCTTGATAGTGTATTGGTATGTCACGCTGAGTGAGGAGATGTCCAAGAAGCCCATCTCAGCTTCGGAAGTTCAAGACGTGAAAAATTGCTAAAAATAGTAAATGCTTAAATAAACAAGGAACAGATGAAACTGACTTGAGGTATAGGTGGAATAGGTCAGTGGCCACCAATATCCACCTGAATCATTGTTCTATTTTTTGTTTGTGGCTCGTCTCTATGTGGTAATGTGGTGGCCATGTATTTAGAATGGTAGTTAATGTTCGTGTAAGTTTAACTTTGGATAATGGAATCAAAATGGTATTCTATGGTTTAATTTAAACTATCTTTTTTCAATTTCAAAATAAAAAATAGAAATTATAACTTCTTTAATTACTCTTCATCTTGTCCATCTCTTTAATATTATTTGAAATCATTACATAGTTATAATTCCCAACCTTTCATCACATACATAAATACATTATTATATTCTAATCAAAACAATGGTATTAAATTCTTCTTCTCTTATTTTAGCATTATCCTTATTTCTCAACAACATAATGGTGCATACATATATAAATTTACATTTAAACTTCAAAATAGATGGAGGTTTTCTTCCCAGCATAGCATATTCAATATCCCATGTCACTTCCTACCTTTACCGACATCATGGCTTTGTTCTAGAGCATCATATTCGTGCGTTATAACTTTGGTCTAGAGCATCATGGCCTCATGTTAACAATGACAATTTTCCTAGAAATAGTGATCCGAGTTTACTTAACTCCCGGATTTAACCAAGATATTTTTCTTTCGTGATGTGATTAGAATTGCATTTAAAATAGCATAAAGGAACATATATGCATGTTGTAAATAAGAAGAAACATGCCAAGAATCAGAAACATAAAACATAAGACATTGATAACATAGTTCGTCCAGGAGGGACTACGTCTCCGGGCCTCGGTGTCAAGATGGTGTAGGTTGCTGCATTAAGTGCTGGAAAGAGTGATGATGTACATGCATATGTTTTCTCTATTATACAAGGAATATGAACTCACGCGGGAGTGGCTCCAAGAGATGTTCCGTTGCAGGAACTCTCATTCAAAAAAGGACTCCTATCAGCATGACATAATTTTCATGTATGTTAACAATGAGAATCCCGCCAACATGGCATCAAAGGGATCTAAATTCATACATACATGATCACACATGAGTATCCCGTAAACATGACGACAAAGGAATATCAATCAAAAAATGACAATAAGTACATATCACATCAAGAACAAAACAAGATCCCACATCAAACATCAAACAAGGATCTATACAGCACAACGCATCTCAAGTAGAGAGACAAAGAAGTACATCTCATATCAAGAACAGAACAAGATCCCACATCAATATCAAACCAAGATCTATACAACACAATGCATCTGAAGCAAAAATACAAAGAAGTACATGATCACACTGTATATACCTCACATCAAGGAGTTATCTGAAGAAGAGGATGATAAACTGTTGGATCTAGATACACCATCAATCTCATGGCGTCAAATCTCATGGAAATGACTGCTTGCACATTGAATGCGACACCTGCACTCCACTTTGAAAAGTGGCTGAAAATGGAACAATCAAATGGAAAATCTAATTGTACCATCAAATTCGTGGCATTGAATAGTGTAAAATCGACTATCAAATTTCTGAATTCTGACAAAGTGAAAATCTGGGGCTACAAGAATCTTTTAGATTCCCCCTAGATTCCTCAAAGATTCCCACCTCTAGGTCATCTGAAGATCTACTGTTGAGATCTAAATTCTATCTCGAAAAGCATGCCATCATTTTTCCCACTGGAACTACGTCATGGTTCCACTGCTCAAAACCCTATTCTCCGTTCCTCTCTCTATTCCCTGTTTCGTCATTCAGTCCTTAGTTTCTTCATTCTGCCCGTGCAAATAAATGTCGCGTTTATATATTAAACTGGTGGCAGAGTAAAAAACAAAGGCCGTTTGGCCAGTTGGTTAGGGCATATGGTTTCAGGCATGGAGGTCGGGAGATCAAATCCCGACCCCTCCAAATATATGTGTAGTTCATTTTTTTGGGCACATTGTATTAACTTAACAACGGTTATGCATTTAACGTGGTGGTGGTTGGTGTATTATTTAATGTTTGTTTTCGTGCGCATTTATGGTTGGAACATGGCACTATTGGTTTTTGGCATATGCCATATGGGTTCGCCACGTGGGCAGGGTCGGCAGAGCCACCAGCCGTGGGTTCAACTCCCACCGGCCTCTTTGTTTATGTATGTAGTATGGAGGTGGGGCATGGGCTAGGTCCACCAGAGGTGGCCTGCCCGCCACCCATATAATATATTTGTTGTACGGTGTTGATTAGGGCCGGTGGAGGTCATGGCCCGTCGGCCATTTTCAATTAAAAATTTGTTATGTAATGGTTTTTGGGTCCAGTGGAGGTGGCGGTGGTCATGGCCCACCACTTATTTTAATATTTTTTAAAAATTTTTGAATTAAATATAGGCCATTTTCAAATATTTTGAAAATAAGGGATATTTGGCAATTTAACAAGGCCACAATTTCACCTGTTTTCAGGAGCTAGGTTTCATGCCTCAAGGCCAGTCAAATTTTAGGACACTTAAAACTGGCGCACAACCCAACTTTGACCAAAAATTTGACTGGCACTTTCTCCCTCATACAAGCTCGGTTTTGAGTGTTACTCGTACAGTTGGAATCAGGGCACCAAGCACTTCGATCTGGTGTTGGTTTGGGAACAATCTGACCACTTTGAATTTTGACCCTTTTTGAGTCCTCTGTGACTTTTGCATGTGTTTGGAGCCACTTAGATCAATCCTCCCCACTTAGGAGCTTTTGGTCCTCCAAAAGCATGAAAATAATATGCAAATTCTTTGTACCCTATCTGCACTTACAAGTATCTAATATGTCATCCTTCCTTCTCCTTCACCTTTGTCCTTCAGAGCCATAAGTGATGAGACGACACCTGCAACCTCTGCGAACCTATAGTACAATTCTACAAATTACATGCTTGTTTTACAATACCAACTAATGACCCAAGCATCCCGTACTTGCCACGAGTTTATAACACACACTCGGTGGTCAAGTTTACATCAAAATGGAAACAATACCCTAGCTATGAAAACAAGGCCAACATATCATTATTGCTTCAACAAGTGATGAAAAGCACATCATCACTGCAACACACGATTTACAAGAATAAGGCCAAATACTATTGTTGCTTTGACAAGTGATGGAAACACAACATCACTTTCACAGCTTAAAATGCAACACAAAATAAGACTAGACATCATTGTTTCTTAACAGGTGATGGAAAACACATCATCACATTTACATCTTAAAATGCAACATATGATTTACAAAATCATGCCCATGACAAGCTAACATATTTGGAAACCATTTTTCAATCATCAAGGTGAATGGATCTCCTCCTTGTGGCGCATTCGCTTGTCGAACAATCGTTTCATCTAGTTCATGCGCTGACGCTTTGTCTTTAAGGTGCTGCTTTAGATGGAGCCTCCAACAAGTGGCTCTTTGATGGCCAATTCTATTGCAATGACTGCAATACATCTTCTTCCTCCAGATCTACTTAACATGTTTCTTTACCTACTGTTGAGAGGGTCTTTCATGCCTCCTCCTTTTGTGTGCTTCTATTCTTTCCCAACACTCGGAAAATACATGGTTATGTAACCCAAAAAAATTACATGTTTTTTGATGCCATGTTTTACTTTCATCATTAACAACATGATTATAATCAAAATGAACATTCTCATATCGAGACTGGTTATACCTTACCTTGCCGTCTCTGGTGTAAGTATGGCAATGAGAGCTTGCCTCAGCTCTTTCCCTCCAATGGGCACTGCCATGTGATGATGGTGATGTGTTCTCATCATTCTCTTTCCTCGACGATTTTGACGATGTCTCGGAAGCATCTGACACCTTTGAGCACTCTCTTTCGGTATATCCCAAGCCTGCAAATCGAGTTCTCCGCACAACCTCCAATGGTTGATTTCTTCCTTGGTTATTAACACCAATTTATTTTTCCTCCTTGTACGTCATCCTAGTAAGGAGCTTCATGTTTGTCCCTATAATTGGGATCTCCAAATCTCCAACAAAAATCATACTATGTGAAGATGAAACTAAAAGGAAATCAACATATTTTACCTCCACTGTTGAATTGGAAAGGACTAATGAGGGCTTCTCATCATCTTTTGTTGGGGGTTCACTATCTGTCCTGGTGCATTCCCCAACTTCTTTCCTGGTATACCCAAGTCCTGCCTGACTAGGTAATTCCTCTACTTTGATGGGGTTGACAATGCCTTAGCCATTAATTTTCAAGCCTTTCCCTTCATACCCCATTTTCTTCAATAGTTTGGAGCCAATTCCCGTGGTATGATTTTAAAAAACAACGAAATCATCATTAAGAAACATACATGAATTCGGAGAATTACTTTTTACCTAACATGGGTCACGCTGCAACTTTTCCAAGGCCTCGTCCTTAGCTTGCAAATGTTGTAGCAAACTTTGGTTTTCCTCTTTCTATTCATGTAGAAGCATATTTAATTCAACGTTCTCTGTTTGAAGATTCTAGTTGTTGTGCTTCAGTTCTTCCAGGGCCTCTTCCATGGCTCGCAACTGAAGCTGCAATCACTCCTTTTCCTCTATCTCTTTTTGTAGAGCTTCATACATTATTTCCACCTTGTGGGAAATTCTAAGCATAGTCTCATACATCACTCTGTCATCCTCAATCACTACATGTTCCATTATTTATGCTCGCAATTCACATCCACGCAAAGACTGCTCTGATACCAAACTTGATCGAAGTTCACTCAACTCCCATATTTAACCAAGATCTTTTTCTTTCGTGATGTGATTAGAATTTCATTTAAAATAGCATAAAGGAACATATATGCATGTTGTAAATAAGAAGGAACATGACAAGAATCAGCAAGATAAAACACAAGACATTGATAATGGAGTTCGACTAGGAGGGACTACGTCTCTGGGCCCCATTGTCAAGATCGTGTAGGCTGCTGCATTAAGTGTTGGAAAGAGTGATGATGTACATGCATGTGTTTTCTATATCATACAAGGAAGATGACCTCACTCAGGAGTGGCTCTAAGAGGTGTTCCATTGCAGGAACTCTCATTCAAAAAAGGACTCCTATCAACATGACATAATTTTCATGTATGTTAATATGAGCGTCCTGCCAACATGGCATCAAAGAGATCTCAATTTAGACATACATGGTGACACATGAGTATACCATCAACATGACGACAAAGGGATCTCAATCAAAACATGACAATAAGTACATCTCAAATCAAGAACAAAAAAGATCCCACATCAAACATCAAACAAGGATCTATACAACAAAATGCATCTCAAGCAAAGAGACAAAGAAGTACATCTCATATCAAGAACAAAACAAGATCCCACATCAACATCAAACCAAGATCTATACAACACGATTCATCTAAAGCAAAGAGACAAAGAAGTACATGATCACACTACATATACCTCACATTAAGGAGTTATCTGAAAAAGAGGATGATAAACTGTTGGATCTGGCTGCACCATCAATCTCATGGCATCGAATCTCATGGAAATGACTACTCACACATTGAATGATGACACCTGCACTCCACTTTGAAAAGTGGTTGAAAAATGGAATGATCAAATGGAAAATCTGATTGCACCATCAGATTCGTGGCGTCGAATAGTGTAAAATCGACTATTAAATTTCTGAATTCTGACAAAGTAAAAATCTGGGGATACTAGAATCTTTTAGATTCCCCCTAGATTCCTCAAATATTCCCTCCTCTCGGTCATCTAAAGATCTATTGCTCAGATCTAAATTCTATCTCGAAAAACATGCCACCATTTTTCCTCCTGGAATTGCATCATGGTTCCACTGCTCAAAACCTCGTTCTCAGTTCCTCTCTCCATTCCCCGGTCCGTGATTCAGTCCTTACGTCCTCTGTTCTGCCTATGCAAATAAATTTTAGGTTTATATATTAAACTTGTGGCAGAGTAAACAACAAAAGCCATTTTTCTGGTTGGTTAGGGTAGATGGTTTGAGGCATGGAGGTCGGGGAATCAAATCCCAACCCCTCAAAATATATGCATAGTTCATTTTTTTTGGCGCGTTGTATTAACTTAACAACGATTATTCATTTAATGTGGCAGTGATTGGTGTATCGTTTAATGTTTTTTTTTGTGCGCATTTATGGTTGGTACATGGTGTTGTTGGCTTTTGGCGTATGCCATATGGGGTTGCCGCATGGGTGTGGCCGGCAGAGCCACCAGCTGTGGGTTCAACTCCCATCGGCATCTTTGTTTATGTATGTAGTATGGAGGTGGGGCATGGGCTGGGTCCATTGTAGGTGGCCTGCCCACCTCCCATATAATATATTTGTTATGCAATGTTGGTTGGGTCCGGTAGGGGTCATGGCCCGTCGGCCATTTTTAATTAAAACTTTGTTATGTAATGGTTTTTGGGTCTGGTGGAGGTGGCGGGGGTCATGGCCCACCACTTATTTTAATATTTTCTTTTATTCTTCAATTAAATATAGGCCATTTTCAAATATTTTGAAAATAAGTGATATCGGGCAATTAAACGAGGCCACAATTTCGCTCATTTTCAGGAGCTAGGTTTCATGCCCCAAGGTAGGTCAAATTGTAGGACACTTAAACCTCGCCCACAACCCAAATTAGACCAAAAATTTGACTGGGTATTTCTCCCCCATACGAGCTTGGATTTGAGTGTCATTCACACCATTGGAATCAGGGTGATGAGCACTTCGAATTGGTGTTGGTTTGGGAACAATCAGACCATCTTGAATTTTGACCCTTTCTGAGTCCTCTGGGACTTTTGCATGTGTCTAGAGCCACCTGGATCAAATAGTTATAGGGTTTTTATTTGGTATGAAATTTCATTCAGACTTCACACCATTTGGGATAAGAGACCTATCCATATTGAATCTCGGTAAGCATAATGTGATTGAGTGCTGTTTGATCTAGGGATATTATCATAGAAGCAAAGATATGGGAAATTAGAAGACGAAAGTGTCTAACTAAAGAAAATAAAAAATATTCTAATCCAATTTGAGTGAAATTGGTGATGATGAATGAATAGGAAAATGAACTTATCATAGTACTTAATATCTAGCCTAGATCCATCTTAATTTCGGATCTGCCAAGCGTACAGAGAGAACAAATCTCTTGAGATGCAAAACTCTATTAGAGTCAAAGGAGATTTGATACCTCTCGATGCTTGGTATATCAAGAGTTAATACGGATCTAGGATGGTTTAATTCCCCCCTTTAAATAGGCTATATTCCACATGAACACCATGTGTCAATACCAATTCCCCTCTTTAAATATGCTATATACCACATGAATACCGTGACTTTATTTTTATTTTAATGTTATTTTTTTATTAATTTCATTTTATTTTGACCAAGTAAATTTTTTTTGACATAGGGTTAATTTTATTTTATTTTTATTTTACTAAGTTAAAAAATGAATATCTTTATAGAGAAAATAAAAAAATATTATATTAAAGAATATTATATTATTTTTTTAAATAAAAATATTGCACTTTAAAATATTATATTCAAAATCTACAGTCCAAATACTCTCGATGGTAAATTGACCATTTTACTTTAGTCTTATTTTAATTTATATTTTATTTTATTTTTTGTAAGCTTGGGAGAACCTTTCCGTTACTTTTCAAAAATAGGCAAGTGATATAAGATCAACATCCAATGCCCAATTTTCTCAAACTACCCATAGGGAAACCAAGTTCTTTGACCATCTACTTGCATTATAGGCCAACCAAAATCTAGAAATTTTGAGATTGTCCCACAAAGCAAGAAAAAATTGACAACCTTTATAACTGCTATTAACTTGAAACCTATACCAGATGTACCATACTTCCTTTCTAATCATCTATTCAAAACTAGACTTAAATAATAAAAAAACATACTCATCAAAATACCAAGTTAATCATATGAAGGTTCCACTGGTGTCAGATCTTTGGCACTGGAGGCCGACAACTGAATTTGAAGCAAGCAAGGGATATGCTTCTTAATGCAAGCAAACTGAGCATTTTGTTGCTATATCTGGTGCTCAATTAGCTTGAATTCTTCATAAATAACCCGAATTTCTTCTGCGTGACCTAAAATGCTTGTAATCATCATCATCAAAGCCTTCGTTACAAGGTTATTCACTAGCCAATATGTGAATAAAGACCCCTGAGACTGAGAGTGACGACCATGGTTCTAGCCCGAGTCTGGAACCATGTCCCCCACGTCCTCTAAGAGTTCCTCATCATTGATATTCCCTTGATTTACAATATTTTCTTCCCATTCATCGACCGTATGGTGGGCCTGTTGGTGGTTGGTAGATCTATATGCTCTAGCTAAGCTGAGGAAAAATGGGTTATGGTCTCAAGAATTTTTCCTCTGGAAATATGAGTTTTCCCACTCCCATGGCCATAACCTTAACATTTCCCCTTGTCTATGATTAGAGTGTGACCTCGATGCATAGTAGGGTGAGCTATGAACTTCAAACTTTTATTGTTGTAAGGATAATTAAGTTGTTCCATGTAAAAAAGAATTCAAATTCCAAGTCTCACAATGTCAACAGTAGAAAATTGATCAGGAGGATGCATAGGATGGATGTGCTCACAATTCAGACTAATTAAAGAACCTAAAGAGGCTACATGAGCATAAACATGATAGAGAAAACCATTAAATTGTATTCGAAGGAAACTATCACCATTATCATCTTGGTTTTGAATTAGACACCCCTCCCAATTCTCTTGACGGATATTATCAATATGGTACTCGAATTCCTCATAACAATAGGATATAGAATTCATTAACCCACCACAGGTTTAGTTTCTCAAAAGTTGCATGGAGTTAGAATTAGAAATAGAAGGTTCAATCCAACCATTAATTAAAAATTGAGAAATAGCCATATCCCAGGGCTTCCATACTTCATGGTTATTAGGGTTACTAAAATCTAATAGGGGTTCCCCATCGAGAGGTCTCATGGCTTTCAGTTTGTAGGTAAGAGGGTGGACCTCATCCCAACCAGTCACTAGGGGGATACAATTAGCATTAGTCCATACTCTTGTGTTTGGACCAACCATCCCTAGCAACATATATGTGCATGGCTCTTTATGATATAGTAAATTATCCGTTGATTTAAAAATAAAGTTCAATGCAGCGTGCATGCATATAAAAAATCGTAGAATCCAACCCCCTATTCTAGGAGCGTAGTAAGCTTTCAGAAGGCAGGGATGATTAGGCGTATTTCTTATTGATAGGTCCTACAATATGGTCATATAAAAGTGGTTTCACTCTAACTTGGATGTATCCAACTTATTAATCATTATCACAATAACCCACGACTATTGGAGAAGCTAAAGATTTCACCTTGACTGATTTATGTGGTGCCCTAGATTAGATAGAAACTTTTGAAATGGTTATTCTATTTTTGCACGTTGGAAACTCTCTTTTGACCTTATATGATAGATACTTGAACCCCAACTTCAATTTCAAGTGACAAACCAGAGGGACTTTCCCGAGGTACGAGGTATAGGATTTATTGAGGAAGAATGGCTCACTCATTCATATGGGTGAGGGAGTAAGACCATGTTTATTAGGAGAATTTTCCATCCTATAGGTCAAGTTCTTACGTGCCCATATTCCAGAGCCATCTTCTCTAAGAGCCATAATGAAATTGTGATAAATTAATTTAAGGGGATAAATTCTTAGTGCCATCAACTCACTCGTTCTATATATCAGAGAGAGCATTGGAATCATGGGATGACCAATTTTAACACACTAGGAAGGACTGAGAAGGAGAGGAGGGGACATGTCAATAATTTCTGGAGCTTGAGAAAATCTTCCACATTCAAGAACTTCCTAGAAGAGGCACCTATGCCACTGAGAACCTACGGAGACAACAAGTTTTCTAGCTGCAACAAGTCTAATTGAAATCAAATCCCAATTCACTGAGTACCTTATCCCACTGTGAGTTAAGTGCGTGGGCATCTCACACATGCTTAGGTTTGTGCAAGTGTGGCCATGCCACCACCCTCACTATACTTCTCTTAATTGCATGGCGGTGGTGCGAATCCCACTCCGCTCCTTCTCTTGATTCTCACCCTTATTGATGGAATTTATAATTTAATTTAATTTAATTTTTATTTTTGTGTAATTTTACTAAGTTAAAATGTTAAACAAGCATGACATGGTATGAAGTTACAACATCTCTACCATACTGTGCTGGAGGGTGCCTCTCAGTGCAATAAAAAAATAATTAACTACTTCCAGATGAAAGAACTATTAGTATAACACTAAATGAATTAAATATAGAAAATTCATTAAATAACCCAATAACTTACTCGGTACCTATTCATTCAATTATAAAGACAACTACACACGACAAATTGAATGTATGAAATATACCAATTATCCGGTCAAAAAGTCCACTATTAACAAGTAATCAAATTTACACCAACACATGCCCACATGAAATTACAATAGAAATGCCATCAAAATATCATAAAAAAATTCTAAAATCAATCAATCTTCCTTCATAGCCTTCAAGGCTTCTCAATATTATACTTTAGGGTTTTTCAATATAAAAATCACTAAAAAGTCATTTTTCCTTATAGCTCAGGAAATGTTAGAAATACCATGAAAACTACTTCTTGAGGTTTCTGGATTGCCCCAAGGGTAATTAAAACTTTTCAGTTCCTTTTTCTTTGACATGTTCTATCTTAAGACAAAATTGTCATAAATTAAAAAAATGAAGAAGTGGCGTATGTCAGAAGACTACATAATCATTTACTTAACTCCTATGATGTCATGTAAATATGCTTCATTAGCTTGATAATGTGAAGACATCATTTTTATTCTACTGGTAAATAATCCCTACATTTCTACATGATATTTAGTGGTGCTTTCTGTGAGAGCTTGGACATCCTTTTGTAATGAAACCATGAGATAATTGAAAATAGTTTTTTGCTTAGTTGGTTCCATGGTGTATTTATTTAGGGAGTGTTACTTGTGAAAATGTGAATTATAGTTACATGGCATCTAATATTCATCCAATTCCCTATTATTATCAAGGTTTGATATTACCTCTCTTTGGCCTCCAATAGGTAGTAACATTTTCATCTTAATCAACCTCTCTGCTAAAGAGTGGTTCCTTTGGTACAAGGCTAAAAACCTAGCCATATCCTTTTATAATTTTTCTTAAGTATTCAATGCTCAATTGGAAATATAGCATAATCATAATTGACTTCTTATTCATTGTTTCTTGGAAGCTATAAAGGAACATCAAGATAACCCTTGATGATTATTTGTGTTGACTAATAACACTTAAAACACATTTTGATTGCACACCTCTTTATTTTTCTTATTCCCAAAGTAGAACTAGATTGACAAAAGTCTTTTGAATCTACTAAAGGAATGTGTAAAATGGTTTTACCATTGCTTTATATATCCCATGTATTTTAATGGTGCAAGACTAATAGTCTTCCATCTTGTTTTTTTCTAGCTTTACCACTTTATTCTCACCCCTAAGTGTTAGAAACCAAGACAATACTAAGATGGGGGATGAACCAGTATTGTAGGAATTTTAAAAAAATTCCTTCACTTGCAATGATATTAGGACACCAAGAAATACCTCGGTAATTTACCTAGAGGTACATGAAAAGAAATAACATAAGTAACACAAACAAACACACAAATGCTTCAAACTTTTCTTCAATTCCTTCACAAGTCAAGATACAACATGTTGTTACAATATTCTATGGCTACAACCAACAAGAAGAAACTACTCCTTGATATATCAACTACAACTAAAAGGAGCTACAAACCTTGAATTTATTAGTGATTCTACTAAAAGGATCTCCAACCCCTAAAATTTTACCAGCAATGACTATAAGGAGCTATAACCATTGATCGACAAGCTATAACTTGCTTGACCTCCATGACTCATCTTTCATGAAATTTTCATATTGAAATCAAGAAGGACAAATATTTACATAGACAATTAAATTTTCCTACCATCACCAACACCTTCAACAATCTTTGATTACTGAACACACCAACAAAATCATAACGATGCTTGATCACACAATTTCTCACACCATTGCTTAGTTGCACACTAATGCATAATGCACACACATATTTCAGATGTTCTCCTATTAAATTTAGGCTTCTTCACATTTCAATTAACTTTAGGTCTCTTCTTACATTAATCTCTTATTTATGTCTTGCTTAAGTCTTTAATCACTGATCTACGCTCTCTCCAAAAATATCTAAGATTAAACTCCTTAATTTTCTATTTAGAGCCCCAACTAAGTTTAGTTCTTTGTTTTTTAACCTATTAATCTTGAGTTCCACATGTGTGAAACTCAAATTCCATCTATGAATGAGGTTTTTAACTCAATCTCTAAGTTAGTTGACTAATTTTAGACAATTTGTGAATTTATTTTAACTTTGGACTGCAATACCAAATTTTCCTAACTACTAAATACAAAAAAATTCCAAATATGGCATAATAACACCAAATTTCATGTTTCCGACTTATACATTCATAAGCCTGAAGGATTTATATAGAAACACTTCCAAATATGTGTTAAAATATTTTTTGGGTACTCTTTTGATCTATAGCCCCAAGGGTTAATATAACACTACAAACACTATGTGCATTTGGTCACTATGTCACACAGAACCAAGTCCTGGTCCTTAAGGCTTGGCCCTTGGCTCCTTACCTTAACGCTATTTCATAAACACATCTAAGGCTTACATATTGGCATGATTTATTGGGTGGGTTATCCCACTGCCTTAAACAACCAAACAAATTCTCTCTAGGCTGATTTGTCTCTAACAAGTTCCATGTACTCTTGATGCCCAATCATCCTGTCATTCCTCCTTTGTGCACTGTAAAGTTCTTCCAGGACCATGCGACCAGGATGACATGCCATCCTTGTGCTTTTAATGAACAATCAATAACAAGTTAGCCTGATGTTGTCATTGACATCTACCACGTATGCCTCACACCTAGTCATGTTGCAGGTCTTCACATGCACACCTTATGATTCCTCCAAGTTTAACCACTTAGAATGATGCCATGTTAAGATCATCAATGCCATGTGGTTCCATATAAGTGGTGACATGTGTCACTCATATTTCCTATTAGGGTACCAAAAACACTAAATCTACTTGCCACATGTCCTCCTCTCATTGGGCGATGTCATTAGTGTTGACATCATAAAGGCTAACCTATCCCTGCCACATGTGTGTCCATTTATCCTTTTATTGACCCATCTTGGTGCTCGTTCACCTATCGGTTAGTCACACCCATGATCACACGACGCGATCATGATACAGTCAGGGCCATGGCCATGAAAACCCTCTCGTGGTTTATCGACCCCCTCCCGCCCATGCATGGTTTGTGGTATAGGGGGAATGGGTGAGTCATGAAATTATCCTTTGTCATTGATCTAATGATCAATTCTATATCACTTATGAATTTTTCTCCATGGCCCCTTCACGTTAACGGTCGAACGCATTGACCCCACTTAATTTTGTTGATGCATCAATGGGGATGTGTGGTGAAAAATCTACCCATTTATAGGCTCAATGTTTAACATTGATTCTCTACCTATCCTTCTGCCACCTACTCCACTAGGTTCTTCCAAACACCAAAAATAACATTTACTAAGCCCACCACACTATATTTAATTGTATCCTTGGACTTTTATGGATTCACCTTTGACTGGCCATAACTTTCAATCGAGGAGGCCATTTATGATCTTCCACGTACTAGTGGAAAGATATTTCACATCTCTTTCTATCTAAGTCTGTTTCATCTTATCTTTAAGTGATTTCTGCTCTAGAAATGGATTATAAGTCATTTCACTTTCTCCATCCATGTTTTCTCATCTTGCAATCATCTTCTCTTTCTCCATCATCTATCAACACCATTTCCATCCTTTGCCATCAACAACAACATATTTCTAACATTCTCCCCCTTTGGAATTGATGGAAAGACCTTGATCAAAAGAAACATAATCATGAAGAAAAAGTGGGCTACAAAAAACGTGCTTGTTCTCTTATCAATTTATGCTCCTTTGGATATTTCTCCCTTTGAAATGCACTTCATTCGTGCTATATTTCTAGTGTGAAGTACACTCACCAAACCACCAATAATACTCCTTCTTTTGATTTTTGTGGTTGGAAGTTCTCCTATCTTTTGTTTGATCACTAGTTTTATCACCAAGACTTCTCCCCCTTTGACATAAATGGAATTGAAGCTAATGGATTCCTCCTAAAAATTTACTCCCCCTATCAACAATCTTCCCTTATCTTGTTGATCTTATGGACCTGGTAGCTTCATCTTGATATGTTGAGTATTTCTAGCTACATTTCTTTCGTTTGAAAGATGATCTAGTCGAGGGAGGCAAGAGGAACTACTTGTAATATCTACATCAAATAGTAAAACTGATCTTGTGAGAGTGGTTTGGTGAAAATATTAGCAACCTTTTCTTTTGTAGGAACATTCCCCAAGTTCACAATTTGGTTGACAACTTGCTCTCTCAAGAAATGGTACTTGATTGGAATATTCTTGGTCTTTAAGTGAAGAACAAGATTCTTTGACATATTGATGGCGCTTGTATTGTCACAAATAATATGAATAGGCTAATCATGAAACACGTGTAGATATTGCAAAGTCTTCTTCATCCACAATAGTTGAGTGCAACAAGAATCCACTGCAATATATTCTACATCAACTGTAGATAAACATATTGAAGCTTGCTTCTTGCTCAACCATGAAACTAGACATTCTTTAAGAAAGAAAGCACCACCACTAGTTCTATTTTGATAATCTACATCACCTACCCAATCAACGTCAATATAAACAGTTAGTGAAAAATATTTCCCTCTTGGGTACCACAATCCATAAACGATTGTGGCTCTAAGATATATGAGAATCCTCCGGGCTACTAGAAGATGGATTTATCTAGAGGTTTCTTGAAACTTCCAACAATACCAACCACCTACATAATGTTTGGTCTTATAGTTGTCAGATGTAATAGGTTGTCAATGATAGATTGGTATAAATGCTGGTCAACTTCATGAGATGATTGAGCATTTTTACTAAGCTTGCAACCTATAACCATTGGTGTACTCACCAAAGAGCATTCTTCCATGCCAAAAATTTTCAATACTTCCTTGAGATACTTACTTTGTGAAATTAAAATCGCTTGGGGAGTTTGTGCAATTTGCAATCCAACGATTCCCGGATGCGGGTGCAGATTATACGTGTTGATGGTATGAGCCGTCACGTGGGCAGGTGGCAGGCCCATGCTGTAGGGAGGTACCAGGTTAGGCGGGCTATCAACCCGCATGTAAACCGATGGCAGAGGGCATTAATGCCGGTCTACTCCGCTCGCGTGAGTCGCTTGGCAAGTGGTGCCATGGAGAATTTTAAGGGGGAGATGTTTGTGTTGCAGAGGAATGTAGGAAGGCATAGCAGCGATGCCCTGCTGAGTTCGGAGAGGCAGGAGGAGACGTCCATTCTGTCGGGGAAGAGCACGCCCTGCAATTTCGCGAAGATTGGGTTTGTCCTGAGTGCTAAGGAAGCTCTGGGTGTTTGCGCGAGGATACATCTGGAAAAGCTAGATATGCAGAGGGAGAGGCTGCGTATGTGTAGCAGACGAGGGGGAACCAGAGGTAGGGCCTTCACGCAGCGAAAAAGCCACAATTCGCCCTCCTCCTCCATTAAAGTCACGTCTGTGCCTCAGAGGTTCCACAGAAGCAATGAGGATGGAGGCAAGCATGCTGGTAGAAGCATTCGTTTAGAGGAGGGTCAGTCGGAGCTTCCAACACTCAGGTACAGGCTCCCATGCCCTCAAGCCAATTCTACTCTGGTAATTTCCATTCAGATTGAATCGGGAGTCTCACAAAGCGAGGAGGCTGAGACTAACATTGCAGCAAGCCGACCTGTGTGTGAGGCAGAGCCAGCACTGGATTGGTAGCGCTACAACAGAGAGGATTGCCCAATTGCGTGCCTTCTGGTCGATGCGGTTCCCAGTCGTTTGGCCCCTAGATGCGAGATTGAAATTGACCTCGAGCGCCCAGTCATGGATTGCGTCCCTGCCGTCGGTCCTTCTGCGCTTGCTGGTCCAAGCAAGCCAGCTCCGGGAGGGACCTCTGGAGCGGTCATCCCTCTCTCAGACTCCGAGGATTCTCTCCGTTTCGGGTGCCGCATAGAAGAGGTGCCTTACACCACTGATGAAGAATGAGCTCGCTCTCGGTAACCTCAGCTGCATTTCTAGGGTCTTCTGTTTATGTTTCTGCCAACTGGTATTGGCTTCTTCGTCTTTGTGTCGGCTATAAATGTTCATGTCTGTCTTTTTCTGGGTCAGTCCTTGGCCCTGGTGTCTGTTCAGAGTCTATGTGTCTTCAGTGGCTATGTGTCAAATTCTAATTTTTGATTTTACTCAATTTTGGAACTGTAATCAGGGCAAGAAGAAGGCTGACAGGTAAATCTCCATAGCCTTGCCCAATGTAATCCATATGTATCTATGTTTTGTATGATAATAGAATTAGTCGTATTCAGAAAAAAAAAAAAAAAAAAAAAAAATTGCAATCCAACGAAATAAGAAATTTCTCCAAGCATAGATATCTCAAACTCGACCTTCATACCAGCTATAAATTGACATGTTAGCAAATCAGAATCACTGGAAAAAACAATATCATCAACATAGACAACCGCCACTGTTAATTTTCCATCATTAGCCTTAACATTCAAATTTCTATCATTTGCGATTATTTTGAATCCACACTTGAGAAAACAACTTTCTAGCTTGGAATGCCAAGCCCGAGGGGCTTTCTTGAGACCATACAACACCTTCTTAAGCTTACAAACATAATCATGCTTATTTTTCAACTCAAAACCATCTAGTTGATCTATGTAAACTTCTTATTGCAACTCTCCATTTAGAAAGGCATATTTGACATCCATTTTATATATCTTAAATTTCTTAAAATAGGAAAATGCCAAAAACATTCAAATTGCCTCTATTCGAGCAATAGGAGCAAAAGTTCCATCAAAATACAAACCTTGAATTTGAGAATGACCTTTGCATAACAATTTTCCCTTATTTCTGACCACTTCAACATGGTCATTTAACTTATTCTTGAAGACCCCCTTAGTGCCAATGACATTCTTGTTTGTTGGTCTAGGAACAAGTTCCCATGTGTGATGGTTCTTAATTAGGTCCAATTATTCATCCATAGATTTTAACCAATTACAGTCTTAGCTAGCATGTGCAACATGCTTTGGTTCCTTCATGGATAATACAGTTGCATGTGCTTGCATAGTGGGATTGAGAAACTACCTTCTGGTTTGCACACCTATAATTAAATCACTAATAATTTGATCAGTCAGGTGGTATTTTTGCACATGCCTTGAAGGGTTTTTGGCTTGTGGACTGGAAGTCTCTTCATTTTCTTCTTCTGAAAGTGGCCTGTGGTCCTCTCATCATTGTTGACTGGTTCATTAGAGCCGAATTTAGTGGTTGTTTTTCTTTAGATTCAGTATACTCATCCACTTTAACATCAATACAATCAACAATATTCTTAGTATTCTTATTGTAGTATATATATCCTTGCCTATTATGAGAACATCAAAGAAAAGTACCTTCATCAGCCCTTGCATCAATCTTACCAAGATTTTCATCATTCTTCTTGATGTAGAATTTACTTCCATGAAATATAAAATACTTGATTGTAGTAGGTCTGCCATGTCAAAGCTCATAGGGAGTTTTGTCACTGTTTCGTTTGAAAGTATCTTTGTTGAGTATCATTATTTTTTTGTGAATGGCTTCAACCCAAAATATTTTTGAACCTTCCTTTCATGCGTCATAGCTTTGGATAGCTTCTGAACAAATCTATTGGTTTCCTCTGCTACACATTTTTGTTGTGCAATCTACCTTATTGTGAAATTCCTCTTCATTACATCCTTCCTACAATAGTCATGAAACTCTTTTGAAGTAAATTCACCTCCATTATCAGATCTTATGCTCTTGATTTTACAATCATATTCTTTTTTATCCATGGCTTTGAAATCTTTGAAATTCTCAAAAGCTTCATATTTTTCTGTAAGAAAATCAACCCACATCATCGTGCTGAAATCATCAATAACAAGCATCAAGCACAATTTGCTTATGGGTGTCTGTGTTCTTGATGGTCCACACAAGTGCATGTGTACTAGTTGAAGTGGCTCTCATGATGAGCTCTCCATAGACTAGAATAGTACTCGATTTTTCTTACCTAATTAACAAGACTTGCAGATCATATTCTTGGGTTTTCACATGCTGGGTAAATCCTTGACAACATTCTTCTTGCTCGATTTGACTATCTGATCAAAATTAAGATGTCCAAGTCTCTTATGGCATAACCAACTCTCATCAATATTTGATAAGAAACACCTCTCCATTTTCTCTTTCAATACATAAACATTAGTCTAAGTTCTTCTAACTTCATCCACTATTTCAATTGTTCCTACAATCATGATTTGAAAATTTTTAGACTTAAAAATCACATCATAGCCTTCGTCACACATCTAAGATAAATAAGTAGATTATGCTTCAACCCATCAACATATAATACATTATTAGATTTACCTCTTCCATTTGACATAACAAAAACTCCTTTTCCAATAATATTACTAGGTGTATTGTTACATTACCCTTTTCAATTCCATGTTAAGAACATTCTTATGTCTCTTGACATGTGCCTGGAACAACCATTGTCCACATACCAGTTACTGCCTTCATTCTGAGCATACAAAAAATATGGCATTGCTATGTGTTCTCCATTTTTTCCCAGACCTTGGGTTCTTGTCTAATTTTATCAAAACAGGTTCAAGCCTCTTATCCTTAAGTATGCAATCAACTACTCTATGCCAAATATTTTGATATTTAAAACAACAAATCAAATTATTCAAAGGAGAAAAAGAATTGGTGTACCTGGGTCTACTATTCTTTTGTCTAATTAACTGATTTTTATACTAATTTCTTCTTCTTTCCCTAAGATTCACGTAGGATAAATTCTCTCTGCAATATGATGCTTTATGTCCATAATTAGTGTAGGTGAAGAAATAGCCTAGAAACATATTAACATACCTAGAAAACTATCTTCTAATAATTGGTCGGGCTTAGTTCTACATAATTCGATTTTCCTTTCCAATATTTTTCTTTTGATATGAAAAATTTCTACCTTCAATTTGTTGCAGTTGATCATTCTATGACTTTGCATTGGGCTATGTGTTGTGTTTGTATTTTTGTTGCTGTATAGTCCCTTCTTTTTCTACAAGTAGAAAGGTGATTGATTTTTTTACCTTTCAATTCTACTACTGATCTAGATTCAACCTCAAATCCACTACCAATTTGATATTTGGAGACTCTCTATGCTTCCAAAAGCTCATTTACATTATTCATCCCTTTTAAAAACTTTTGATTGAATCTCAAATGAGTTGTTTTTCTTTTCTAATTTTTTTCTCAGCAAAACAATTTCACCCTCTAGCCTTTCACAAGCTTGATTCTTCTCACTCAACTACTGAATTAAATATTCATTAATATTCTTACCTTCTTCAATTTGTAGGAGCAATGGTTCAACAACTTTAACCTTTTCTTTGATCAATAACTTCTTCTAGGATTCATTTTTCTTGATCAACTTTTCAATCTCTTCAAGTCCACTTACCAACTCTCTTTCTAAATCCACTTCGTCATATTCTTCATCATAATTAATATCTTTCACGTTAATATCTTCTATAACCATGAGCATGAATTCTTTTGGACTTTCATCATCTTTGTCATCATATGAGGATTGGATCATTTCACTTTCAGAGGATCTAGCTTCTTGGATATAGAGAATCCTCTTATTTGCCTTCTTCCTATATTTTTCTACTTTCCTAAATTTTTCTCTAGGATCGTAGTCCTTCTTCTTCTTTTTAGGACATTTAGAAGCATAGTGACCAAATTTTCCACAGTTTAAGAACTTAAAAGGTAACCTACCTTTATATTTTCTTAAGCCTCTCTTGAACTTCCTCACAAACTTGGTTTCTTCTTCATCTGATTCACAACATGAACCATCATGCTTTTCCTTGTGATGTTTATCTTCTTTAAAGGATGAATCTTTTGTTGTACGCTTTCCATTGGAAATTATCATCTCATAAGTAGTAAGTGTTCCTAGTAGGTGATTGAGAGTAACAGTGTTCAGATTATTCATCTCTTCAATGGATAAAAGCTTGAAACTAAATCTCTTAGGAAGAGATCTGAACACATTTTCAACTACTACAAATTCTTCTAATTTCTCATCAAGTCCTCTTATGGTGTTCACAACTTCATAAACTCTTAAGAAGTACTTTTCAATATCTTCATCATCATGCATCTTCAAAGACTCAAATTACATTCTAAAGCCTTGAATTTTAGCTTGTATGACCTTACTATCACCTTCATAGGAGCTCCTCATCGTGTCCTAGATACTTTGGTAGATGCACAGTCCATTAATTTGACCAATTTTGTTTTAGGAAGGATAGAAAGCAAGGCATTCATGGCTTTAGCATTGGATGTAAACTCCATCTTCTAATATTTCATAATCAATGTTGAAGGTTTTTGATATTCTTCTTCCACAACATCCCATATATCAACTCCAAGTGATTTAATATAGATATTCATCCTTAATTTCTAAAATACATAGTTTGTTCCACTGAACATACATGCCCTATTAGTAAATCGTCCTTCCCAGTTTCCCATGGTCCTCGATCTTTGTTCTAGATGTTAAATTGATTTGAAGCAACCTAGATCTGATGCCAATTGTTATAAACCAAGACAACACTGAGAGGGTGGGTGAATTAGTATTGTAGGAATTTTAAAAACTTTATTTTACTTGTAGTGATATTAGGACACCAAGGAATACTTGAACAATTTACTTAGATGTGCATGAAAAGAAATAACATAAGTAACACAAACAAACACACAAATTCTTCGAACTTTTCTTCAATTTCTTCACAAGGCCAGTTACAACTTGTTGTTACAAAATTATCTAGCTACAACCAGTAGGAAGCGACTACTCTTTGCTTTATTAGCTACAACTTAAAGGAGCTACAACCCTTGAATTTATCAGCTTCTACTGAAAGGACTTCCAACCCCTAAAAATTTACTAGCAACTATTGAAAGGAGCTAAAACCCTTGATTTGCAAGCTACAACTTGCTCGAACTCAATGATTCATCTTTAATGCAATTTTCATACTCAAATCAAGAAGGCCAGATCTTTACATAAAAAATTAAATATGTCTTCCATCACCAACACCTTCAACAATATTTTATTACTGAACACACCAACAACATCATAACCACACTTTCTCACACAATTGCTTGCACCATTGTTCAGTTGCACACCCATGCACAATGCACACACATCTTGCTGATTTTCTCCCTAAATATAGGCTTCTTCACCTTTCAATTAACTTCAAGTCTCTTCTTGCGTGAATCTCTTATTTTTGTATTTCTTAAGTCTTCAGTCACTGATCTAAAACCTCTCCAAAACTATTTGAGCTTAAACTTAATTTGTTATTTAGAACTCCAACTAAGTTTAGTTATTTTTTGTTTAAACTCTTAATCTTGAGTTTTCCATGTGTGAAACTCAAATTCCATCTATGCATGAGGTTTTTAACTCAATATTTTATTTGATATACTAATTTTAGGCAATCGGTGAGCTTATTTTCACTTTTTACTGTAGTTCCAAATATTGTTAACTGCTAATTACAAAAAAATACAAAAAAATGCCAAATATGGCATAATAGCGCCAAATTTCACGTTGTCAACTCATCCATGCATAAGACAAAATGATTTATATAAAAATACTACCAAATATGTGCTATAAGCTCTATTGGGTTTTATTTTGTTCTATAGCCCCAAGGGTTAATATAAATCACTTCTTGCCTTTGGTCACTATTTTGCACAAAACCAAGTCCTCGTCCTTAAGGCTTCGCCCCCAACTCCCTTATCCCGGTGCTATTGTATAAATAACTTTGGGGTTTTTGTATTGAGATGAGTTATTAGGTGGGTCCACCCACTACATCCAACAACCAATTAAAGTTTGTGTAGACTGAGTTGTGTCTCACAACTTCCATGCCCTCCTTACACTCAATCATTTTTTCATTCCTCCTCTACACAATCTAAAGATATTCCATGACCATACCACTGAGATGATGTGTTTTTGTGGGTTTTCCTACTACTTTTAACAACCAATCAATAATAGGTTAGGATGATTTTGTTTCTCACATGTACCACATATGCTCAATGCCTAGTTAGCCTGTAGGTATTAACATGCACACCTTATGATTCATCTCAGGTCAGCGATCCACGATGATGTCATGCCAATTTCATTGATGCCATGTGGTGCCATATGAGTGGTGACATGTGCCAATAGTAATGATGATGCTAATGCCATCTATCATTAGCAAAGACGGTGCTAATGACGTCTTCCACATTATTATAGGTTGTTTCATTAGCTCGTAGCCAATTGAGAGCCACTCAAAAGACAAAGAAAAAGGAAAATACATCTAGAGTTAAGAAAATAGTTACCAAAGAATAATTGCTACAACTACCTTAGCAAAGGATAAAAAGAAACATGGAAGACATCAAAGGGGTCGTTGCTTTTGGCAGATGTATTGAATGTTATTTCATTAGACTAGAAATTAGTCATTAAATTGACACTTTGATTATATTTTTATTATGTAGATGATTCACCACTAATTTAACTAGTTTTATTAGTAATACTGCATTTGAGACCTTTACCTTTGATTCATTTGTGGTTCCGGAAACTTATCTCTCAGCGAAAATTATTTGTAAACATTTTAAGGGATACATTTGCATTTCACTTAATCAAATTTTATTCGCATACTGTGTATATGTGTTTATATTTTCTCATGGTTATGCTATTAAAATAATATCTAATGTTGACAATAATTTGAGTAAATAATTTTACTTATAATCTTTAACTTGCTTTTAAGTTATTTTCATATCTTACTTTATTGTTTTAAAATGATTTTCTTGTATAATTGTTTTAAAAAAAAAATTCATAGGGGAACTCAATCGGTGATTGTCATATTATGAAATAATACGTAAACAATGATAATCAAAGTTCAAATTCCCTATCAGTCAAAACAACCAATACAAAATTTCTCTTTCTTAATTTGACTTTACAATATACTATACTATACTAATCCAAAAAGATAAAAGTCCCCTTTTCTTACTTAAGGTTTTTTATTTTTGGAGATGCTTTCTACTTTTATAATTCATATACGTACAATCTAATGTCATATACCTCAAGACTCCAAATTTGCCTATCATGTGGAAATAAATTAAAGCATACAACAACTGATTTGAAAGTTGCTAAACTTTTCAGAAGCAAAGAGGATATTGTCCTCCATAGGGTGCCGGGTCACTATTCTCTTTTATAAAACAATCTCGAAAAAAGGAACACTTACCTCGTAAAAGTTTTCATATCTAATTAACTAATTATTAACAAAATTTATTTTTATCATAAAATAATTTTCGTAATGTTAACTTATATATATATATATATATATATATATAAATATGCTTTTATTGGGTTTATTATTAATTTCTTAAAGCAAAATATCTACAAAAGCTTATAAAGGAAATTCACTTTAGGTAAAGTAGTCTCCTAATCAATTCCTTAAGATGGTAAGGTATGAAATTATCCTTTCTAATATGTAGATTAAAAGGGAAATTAGAATTTTTAACTTAAAATGAGAAAATACAAATTGAATTACATTTTAAAGGTATTAAATTCATTTCAATAAGAAAGGTAAGACACATTAGTAAATTGAGTTTATCTTCTGTGGTTAGGTGGAATAATTATATTTCAAATTTAGGTTTAATTTTCCTAAGATGACATGTTTATGTTTTTGAACAGTGTATATTGTTGTGTTGTTAAGTGAGTCTATACTAATGAGTGGTATAGTACCAATCTCTCTCTTGCCTTTGGTTTGAGAGGGAGGTTGAACTTCTTCCCTGGGTGGTACCCAATGCTAAAACAATTTAAGGCTTGAGGGTTAGTTGAATTGGTCAATTTCATATCATTAAAGCATATTTTCTATTGAGAGGTCATAGGTTCAATTCTCTTGACACCATCAGTGTCATACTATGTGGTTGAGCCAATAGGAATTAATCCTTTTGGGTGGATCTTCGTGGTACAAATATTCCTTGGACATAGCGATCACCGATATCTAGGGTCTGTGAACCACATAGAAGAAAAAATAAAGAAAGATAAAAGTTGATTAAATTCCCTGAACGAGGTGAATATCGAGAGAAATGGAGGGGGGAAGGGTTCTCACCATCCAACATGGTTGAAGAAATTAGGGGCATGGTAACTCATCCCCAAGGTATTTAATGCACTCAGCAAGTCTGTAGGACCAAATCATTTATGTGATTTAAAACGAATGAACATAATGTTGAAGAGGAGAGGTGGTGGATGATGTGCAAAATTATCAATCTTGCAACTCTGTAGAGGAGGACGATAACGAGGCTTCTCTGTTGGTGATTTTCATGCCAAACATTTCTTCTTTTGGATTGTTACTTGTCGACTTGTAGAGTTTGGTGTGGGAAGGGATGATGGAAGGTGGAGATTTTATACTCGGCCAATGGTGGAATTATGTTGCTTTGGTGGCCAATTTAATAGGAATAGAGGAAGCCCAAATGTTTCTTCAGTTAAGAGGGGAGACTTTTTACATCAATTGCACAAAAAAACACTAAACTCTGGGTAACTTTATTTTATTTTTTGACTTTGGTTTTCGAATACTATTCTTTTCTATTTGCAAGTTTCTTAGTGCCTGCAATGCGTAAAGAAAGAGGGTAATGTCATTGATGTTTTATGGAGTGAGTAGTTTCTTGTTTTTGGTTTCTTGGGTTGGTATTGGAGGTGAATTCTCAATATCTCATGGTCATCTATTCTCATATGCCTACAATTATTAATTTTTTTCCCATTTCTTGAATTTTGGGTGTATAAGTATCTACCTATGTGGTGATTTTGTCTTACTCTGTAAAGTATTATGGTAAAAATCTTTTACAGTGTCGTTGGAAGAGTTGAAGTGAATGTTAGTTGGATTGTTTTGACCTTTTCTCTATTTTATTGGCTTATCCACAACCCTTTCTAAATTACCCCTTATATGAAAGCAACTGTGTTTGTAATTTTAGTGATAAAGGGAGGGACATTATACTGGAACCTATATGGGCATAGGATATGGGGGAATTAAATATTCCTATCATCTATTCTTATCCTCAAGGCACAATATTAGCTCCTTGTGTTTCCTTGTTCAATTGTATCCTCAATCCCTTGTTGTCTCCTGGCTATGTATATTTTTGGTCCAATAGTCTAACAATGAAATTTCATTTTTCCTAGGGAATTCATTATAAGAATATTTTATGTTGGTGTCTTATAGTCTAGAAGAAGTGATTTTAGATGATTATTGCACCACCCTCCACTATGCGTGCCTAGAGGGAAACCTGCCTAAGTAATCCTTTGTTTAAAACATGTTATTAGTATGACATATATATGGTGAGGTAGACTTCTAGCAGATTGGAGTTTACATGTTGTATTCAAATTTTATTTTAGACTCTAGAATAACTATCTCCTACTTTAATGCCATGTCATAGCATGTGGGTGAGGAGGGGGGAACATATTACTAAGAGAAAGTATGAAGGCGGCACACCTGCATGCATCATCATTTGGAGGACTTCATTGTGTGGTACTAAGAACTAATATCAAGTCTGATTTGGGAATAAATCTCTCGACCCAAGGGAGAAGAATCCACTCACAGAGTCACCCTCTCAGACTTAGAGGTCTTGGTAGAATGTACTAATTGGATCCATGAAACAGGGCACACCAAGGGTCATTTTAACTAGTACATGCAAATGATCAAACTTTATTGGCAGATGGAATTCATATTGAGGTGCACACTGATGGAATGATAATAGCATATGGATGATTTCCTTCATTCAATGGAGCATTCCACTTCCATGTGAGAGGCATGGATCACCGATTATATAGGATAGAAAAAAACCTTGGTCTCCCTCTTTTGACGAGAATTGCTTATGAAAGCTCAAAGGTGCCTATACAAATTACAGTTGTGGATTTGAATCCCTTATTGTAGCTATCTCATGTCAATTTTTTGTGTATCTTATGTTATTAATATTTCCATGTAGTGTATCTCGTGACAAATCTATAGTTATATTTAGAATTTTATAGTCTTTTGTTGTTTTTTGTTATCATTGTCCTCTCTACTGAGAATATTTTTATGGTTATGGTTAGGTTTGTTGAGTGAAAAACTAATAAGCTAAATCAGTTTCTTAATGTAATATCAAGTTTTTATTAGCAGTAAAATTTCACCCCAAAAAACAATTAATTAAATTCAAAATCACAATTGTAACAAAAGTTAACAAAACAAAATTTTACTTATAACAAAGAAAAAAAATTAACTTTATATAAAATTCAAACATTTTTCTTTAAAAATTCATAAAAATTTAAAAAATATGTCAACATTGAAATGATTTTGAAAACTTAAAAGCTCTTAAAAAAATTGAATTTCTAAACCTACATTTATTTAAGCATAGTTTGGGTGGTAGCATTTGCTATGGAATATAATTAAAATAATGAAAATGGGACTTGATTTTAAATGCCACATGCTATTATACGTCTCAAATTGTCAACCTATTAATTAAATTTGACATTTCAACTATAGAGTTGATATTCCATCAAATTCTTGTCTTTAAATTAATTAAAGATTTAGTAAAAGATTTCAAATTATTTTTTTACTGAAAGTCATGAAAATAAAAATTTATTTGATCTACAATTATTTTATTAAGGAGTTGTCTATAATGCGATTTTTTGGAGATTTCGGTGACGGAATCCGGCGGAAGAAATTGAGGTTAAATCTTGATTTGTTGTAGTTAAAATGGTTTTTTAACTACATATTTGGATTCAGCACCCTGAAAAACCCCTGAGACGCTTTGATTGTGCAGAAACTAGCTATCAAACTTGCGATTCCAATAAATTGCTGTTAGATTTTGACCGAAAAAACCCACCAGAAAAACTTCTAAAAAATCGCATTATAGACAACTGCTTTTATTAATGATGGTGATAGTGACCTGCCTTCATTTACAAAAAAACATATGTCGTTGTTTAAGAATTTTGAAATTAAATCAACACTACTCCACTCTCCACTCTAAGACGTCCGTCTTCGCTGAGTCGAAAGTTACTTGGAACCATGTTTGACTCAACGGACCATGTTTCCCACCATCAACGAAATTTCCCACGTGATTGATTGAATTGAGCATTGACATTGTCTCAGCAATTTCTTGACAATATATATAGACTCAACCATTGTTCAAATATTCTCAAAATTTGGTCATTCAAGTCGGCGCATTCATTGTCTCCTTAAGTGCATATGGGTTTATCAATTTATTCTTGCGGTTTCGTTATAGTCAGGGCAGGCATTTCAGGTAACCAAACTCAAGTGTGTGAATTGGAGAGTATGTTTAGTGACAAAAAATTAAGAAATCATGGAGTAGAGATTGTTCTTTTTAATATTCAAAATAGTTAAATATAATACATAAAAAATATTAACAATAAGTTATTGGAGTGAAACTCGACTAAATTGAAGTAACATTAAACTAACTCTGACACCTAGGAGATAGTGAGATTAATACATCATCATTCCCTCCTAATCTCAATTGTTACCAGTAGAGACACTTGCAATGCATAATTGCTCTCTTTGAAATTCAAATACATTTTTTCTCACTAGCTTTGTGAAAATATCTGCAACCTAATCTTTGGAACCAAAAAAGCAAGTACTATTCCCCATTATTGATAAGCTTACAGATGAAATGAAAATGTGTGTCAATGTGCTCACTCTTTTTGTGGAAAACATGATTTTTTTATAAAGAAATTGTTGAACTGTTATCACAGTAAATAAGAGTTGGCTCCTTTTTAACATTTGAAATATCTTTCAATAATCTTCTCAACCAAACTACTTGACAAGCTACTAAATATGTTGCTATATATTTTGCCTTTGCAGAAGATATTGAAATGATTGACTATTTCTTGGATGCCCATGAGATCAGATTAGTTCCAAGGAGAAAAGAATACCCTGAGGTGCTTTTGCGATCATCTCATTGTTTGTATAACATGAAAGTGAACAATTTTCAGAATGTGTGTAGAACAAACCATATTTTATGTTTATCCATTATTCTGCTACATGATGATGTTCTGATCTGCCACTACCTTAGTTGTTGTCGCCTCTATATCCTCTCCCACTTCCTTTGCCTCTACCAAGAGAGAGATGTGCTTTGAAAACTTGTTCCATGGAATCTTCTAACAAGTTGAATCTTGTTTAGTGTGTTAGAAGTGATCCAATTAGTTGTTCTACTAATAAAGTTGTAAAATATTTGGATTTCAGAACAACTATTACAATCATGTCATATTTCTTGGGCAAGATTTGAAGGACTTTTTCAACAATATTATGATCTATAATGGTTTCACCAATGAGTTTGATCTTATTGACTATTCCCATGACTCTAGTCATGAATTGGTCCACATTATTTGTGTGAGTCATCTTCAAGATTTTCAAATGATCTATCAATGTCTCCAATTTAACAATCTTCACTAGGTCATTAGCTTGATACACAGTTTTCAAATATCCCAAGCTTCTTTTGTTGTTGATGCACTAGTTATCTTGTCCAAGATAAAGTCATGGAATGAGTTTTGTATCCAACATTTGGCTCTGTGATCTTTCTTTTTTAGTTTTGTAGCAACATTCCTCATATTATTATTCATGGCTGCTAATTTTTCTTCTATCATCTCTACATAACCATTCTGCAAGTTATCCCAACAATATACCGCTTGCAAAAATGTCTTCATCTTTAAATACCAAAACTCGTAATTTTTGCCTTAAAAAATCAGCTCTGAAGAATCCATTTTTTAATGCATATATTCGCACCTTTTTACAACCTTCTTTCGAAGAAAAAATGCAGCGCCCTCTTTTTTTTTAAAAACTTAATTTTTTTGTTTTGTTTTAGTAACAAACTCCTCCCCATTTTCTAAGAATAAGTGGATCACAAATAGAGTTCATTTAAATAAACTCCTTTTCTTTAAATATTTTAAATATAAAATCACAAATCAAAACGCACTTTTTGAAGAGGAATTTCATCTTGAACGAGGACCTTTTTAATGTTTCATTTGAATAGAACACATGAAACCTTAAAAAAAAAACTTTTTAATATTGGAGATAACGATATCTCGTGACCTCTTAAAACTTGAATCTCGTGCATGTTAGAAAAAACATTGTATGTTGAGTTGAGGTTCGAAACACCGTATGGTTGGTGGTCCTCTAGGTTTAGAATGAAACCTCATCTCCAATTTTTTCGTTTAGTGGAGGAACAAAATAACTCTTTTTTAAAATTTAGTTTCAACCTATCATGCTCCTTGTTTGTCATCTGTGAGCTTAAGTCGATTGTAGATTCCTGGAATATTCGGGAATCCGATTGACATGGGCGTGGTAAAAAATTGACCGCATCTATGTCCGTAGGATTCCCAAATATTTCGGGAATCTGCAATCGACTTAAGGATGGCCGCTTCTAATTGGGAATGTCATCAGCATAGAGGAAGTTGAAATGAAAATATAATCAATTTCATAAGTTGTTTATCGTCAACACACTTTTTCTTGCGTTAGGTCACTAGATTTTTTTTTTTTTAAATTCATAGTTCTTTTGAAAAGAGGGAGATGATCTATCTTGTCCTAGCTTCTTGGCCCTCACTAGCTTCTTAATCTTTGCAGCTCTCAACGAGTCTTACACAGACCAAGCTCTGATACCATGACAAAGAATGAAGAGAAATTTTGGAGCAATCATTGCTCTTATCAATATTCCAAATAGCAAAAGAGAATACATAGAAAACATTAACAATAAATGGTTGGAGTGAAACTTGACTAAACTAAAGTAAAACTGAACTGACTGTGACACCTAGTAGACAAAAAAAGAACAAATGTGATGACACCTAATAGATAGTAAGATTAATATCTCAACATTTTTATTTTCTTATCCTTGTCATTTGTAACTAGGGTTGTAGGAATCATGTATGCAAAGGTTCTCACAGAAAATGGAATAAAAGACATCCTCATTATGGAGGATATAAATCGAATCGGTGGGTGGCTGATGAAGCATTAGTTCCCTGGCCTTACAATAGAGATTGGTGAAGGGTGGGTACCAGGCGTTGGGAGTAACAACATGAATCCCATATGACAACTTTCCAACAAACACAGCTTCTGCACTTGCTATTTTGACTATAAAAATGTGGTATTCAACATATATGACCCAGGTATTCACCCATATTAATTTTTCCTCTATTTCACTTTAATTATGCACTAGCCATATAAGTATCCATTTAATTTAATTTAAGGTTGTGTGTGTATGAAAAGGATGCTCGAGTACTTGAATCTGTTGCAACAACTTCATATGAGTTAGCATTGCATTCTGCTAATCGTACGTTTGCCATTGAATCTACCTCAACACTGGCTAATTTTATTTCTCCATTGCAATAATTGAAATATCAGAAATTGTAAGTATTCAAAGCTTGCTTTCAGATTTATTTTTTTGTTTTCATACATTCACAGCCTCTAATGCAGTTGAATGTTTATGAAATGCTTCAACATTCCATCAACACCATTGGAATTGAAAATAGATTATATCTTTCATGCTTTTAAGATGGTAGCTATGCATTCTATAAATTTTCATTTTAGTTAGAGAATGAAATATGTGGATCAGAATGATGTTAAATAAGATTACATTCGACACATCACTATAATAAATCACTGTAGTGACACTGAACTATAACTCAACCTAGATCGAACTCAACTAGTTATGACACTTGGATGGAATTAGATTCTCCAACACCCTCCCTTAATTACAACCACATACAAATTTAATAAATATGTCCGCTAGTCTAACTCTAAAAAAAAGTTACAATTTACTTGGTAAGCTTGTGTATGTTGTGTTCTTTTCATCATCAATATTCTACTTACATAAGTTTATAATAAAAATATTTCTTCACGACTCCACTTCATGAAATATCATTAGTGTTTTCATCATCTATGGTGCCTTCAACATTTATTTTTGCAGGTTCATAGCAGAATTCATCAAAACATGGTGTTGCAAGCCATGCTTCAAAGAAATTTAACTCTTATTCATAATTGTCTTGTTTAACTACATATTGGAAATCAATGGTAAGTGTAAAAAATATCCACAGGACCACATTGGTTTTGTTCCTTCTGCTCTGTAATGAGAGATGTCTCTTATTGTGCTTCCTTCTTTCTCTCTTTTTTTGTCTCTATCTCTTGGACTTCATTACAAACTTGTGCTACTGCAAACATGTTTGCTAGATTCACCAAATGTTTATCCACTTGTGGCTATGCACAATGGGGTTCATGGGCATATAGGTGCTCATACTCTACTTCTTTCGCAAATTCTTTACAATCATATCGCTGAGCACAATGGTATTCACCAAACTCTTCATCTTCAACTAGATTACTCCCCCTTATGCAAAAAATACTATCAAGGGCATCCCAACCCTCATTGTTTGTGTTATCATCTATATATTATTTTATGCATTTCAATGCAAAGGAATTATCTGTCCTTTTGGTTTTGAAATCTTTGAAGAAAATCTTGAACATACAAATTCAATTTCCAAAAATAAAAAACATTTGAAGATAACAAATTCTTTTGAAAATCTTATGCTTTCCTTTAAATAAATCCTTAAAAGTGCTTTCCTTTAAAATATGCTTTGGTTTTGGAACTAAAAGAATACACTTTGGAAAGCTTTCAAATTACCATTGAAGGTTTTGATATGCCTGTTGAGCCTAACTTGTAAGTGAATTTAAATTTCAAACTCCATCCAAGACTCGAAGGTTGGAAATAAAATTCGTTCTTTCAGAGAGGACCTTCATGTTGACCTTCAACTTGTCATCAATGACGCTAATGACCTTTTATGATTTTTTGATAAATTTATGGTGCTAGCACATTTAGGCTGCAGATACCATGTTAGAGAATGAAAATTGTAAAGCAAAATTCTCTTCTTAATATTATAAATTAGTTAAATAAGATTACACTAGAGACATCACTAATACATGACTATAATGAGACTGAACTACAACATAACTGAACTAGTATGAACTCAACTAACTATGCAACTTGGATGGACATTTATGAAACTTAGCAGATGGTTCAAAATAGATTCTCCAACATAATTTACGCAAATATTGCAATTGTGATTGACTACTCATTAATTATGTAAATAAACATTATATTATGAAGTATTCATGGTGACAATGTTGAGATTCATCACCCTCAACAACTGGCATGAATCTCAACAGAGTCTTCCCATTGACCAATTCTCTCCCTCATGTTTTCCTGCCATAAATTCTCATTAAATACTACTCCCACGGTATTTTCATGCTCAGATCACCTAAAGCTTCAACAGTCGGAATGTGTGTGTGGCATGTTTATTGTGAGGCCTTAAATGCCTGTTTCTTGCTTGATACGTAGTTGAAGGAGAATCATTTGATTTCAAACAATTACAATGATTATGATGTTTCTCACCATGGTCTCATAGGAAGTGATCAGGTGCTCAAAATTATGCTAAAAAATTAAAATTTTATAAATTTGTTAAGCTTAGCTTCAGATCGAAGAGCTCGGTGTTCTGATTCCAACGGTGCACACAACACTTAAATTGATCTCGTATGTAGAAGTTATAGTAAGTTAAAGCTTAGATTTGACAAGCTTACATGGGAGGATTGGATGACATGGCAAGGAACTTCAACGAATGAGGAGGCACCAAGTGGCAAGATTCCATTGGCCCCTGCATGTCGCAAATCACAATCGCAGGCAGGTCAACATTAGAAATTATCCACCAACAGGTATCGGGTTGTGATGTGATCGCAATCGCACATCGGCGAAGGGAAGCATTGAAGATAATCACCCCCCAACATACCTGGGTTGCGATGCAATATAAAAATCACAAATCGCAACGTGGTGCAGAATCCTGCTTTATGATTGTCGCCTATTCTCTGCCAATGGCGAAATACAATAAGTTCTCGGATGCGAGAGGATTATCAATTCCAATTTAATGTCTCGTCGGGTCCGTCAAATTGCAATCTCATATCATCGCTTGATTCACAGTCCATAAGACCGCAGAACTCCACCAATTGCGATTTGCAATAAATGGTCAGCTGACAGATTAAGGCCCACCATGGGGCAAAATTCTCACTCAGTTAGTAGATTTTGGAGCGAAAATTATGGGTTTTTGTCAGGTTTGGAGCATTGTAAGCACAAAATTTCACACTTTTGAGCATAATAGAGAGGCCCAAGCCATTGGAAGTCGGACTGAGGAGACATATCCCAGGAGCGGTGAAATCCTTTATCATGTGCTTGTTGTAATGTGTTTTCGATGATGTTCTATGCATATTTATGTTGTTGTTTAGCTTCTGGTTTATGTTAAATTGCTCATAAAATTAACATAAAAACTCTTTATTTCACTTGCAAAAATTGATGAATCCTTGAGCACAATGAAATAATTTTTTTATAATCGGAGGAAGATCTTAGCACTGCAAACTAATAGTCTAAATCAGATCACGTAGGAAATGTCGTCATAACTTGTTAAATACAATTGCAATTAGGGTCAATCGAATGGAAATACTCGATCACAATCCTCCTAAAACTTTGTTGGGATGCGTGAATATGTAAGAATTTTAAATTCACGTCTACATCTTCCATGTGGAGTAGTATTTGTCAATTTAATAATCGATATGAGTAGAATGTCAGAGGAAATATTAGGAAAATTTATTAGTATCGAGACATAGGATTAGGCTTATAATTAGCATTGATTAAAGAATTCATACAGATTGCATAGAATACAAACAATAATCCTCACATTATTAGTAAAGTCAATTCTATATACCTATATGAGCATGATAGCTTGAATCTTTTTCAAAATTTTAGGTTTTGAGCAAAGTTGTTATTTATCATGATGTACAGTTCTAGGTGATCAAGTAGGGCCAACTTTGCAATTAATGCAGAGTTTGGGAACATTAGTCATGGTGAACTTACACATTATCTTTTCTTCAATTTAGATCAACGACTTCAATAGGCAAGTCATGTTTTCGAACGAGAAAAATTAGCTCCAAAGTTCCATATTTGTACTTTCATTTAGTATTAAGCCAAAAATTTTGTTATGTCAAATCAAAGGGAAGTGATGGACAACAGTGAAGGTAGTTCCATTGCATCACTTACTCTAAGGTTTTTGCCTATTTTCAAATTCAATGGCAACAGAATACACCTTGCACGAAATGATCAACAAATGCAAGAGATCCATATAGTTAGGACATAGTGAACACTAGTGTGTTCTTAATTCATTTTGAGGACACTGATACCTTATTGGTCTCTCATATTACTGCATTATCATGAGTGCATGCATTGTGCTTGTGTTTTTCATTTATGGTATACTTCATGTTTTTATTACTAAGTAGATTTATAATAATTTTAAATTTATTAAAATATTTTAACATAAAATTCTTACATTTACATAGTATAAATATTCTTTGATTTATATACATTGAGTAGATATATCAATTTTCATTAATAATCTCTTTATAATGAGAATTATTTACTATCTAGATCCATCTTAACTTCGAATCTATCAAGCACTGAGAGGGATCAAATATCTCGAGGTGCAAACCTCTTTTTTGAGTGCAAAACTTTAGGAAAGGTTTTCACCTCGAGAGATTTGATCCGTATAGACACTTAATAGATCCAAAGTTAATATGGATCTAGGCTAGTTTCAGTTGTGTGTGACCAAGGAATATTTGTCAAAGATATGATTAATTTTTTCAATAATATGTAAATACATCTAATATTAATATAATCATTTTAAATATGCTAAATATGTCTGAGATTAATCTCGTCATTTTAATTTTAAATTTTCTTATTTACCTAAGTTTGTTGAGATGATAAATATTGTTAATAACTTTAATGATGAAAATTTTGAATGCAAAGTGACAATGTAATAGTGTTGAATGATAGAAAATGTGAATAATAAAAATGTAGTCAATTAAAAATAGTCTTCATTGTGATCGATATCAAACTATTTTCTTCTACTAATATTATTGTCATCCTTATTAGTTTCTTCATCTTTTCATATTGATTATATGAAAATGACAGTTGAAATCATGAACCATTTAAATATTTATCTCAAGCTCTTGTAGTAAACATCATACCTTGTCTCTCTTGCTCTCCAATATTAATAGGTTGAATTACTATAACACAAAAACCAATGTACATTGCCAATAAATTTTTGTGCTTACACTAATATCAATGCACATTGTTAATCAAATCACTTTAAAAATAATGTACCATCATACATCCAATTACATCAAATCAAAAATCAACATTTAAACTCAAATCAATGCATCTAATGCAAGCAATTAAATAATATTAGAAAACAACTTCTATAGTGAAATCAATGCGTCTAATGCAAGAAATCAAATAGGATTAGAAATTAACATCTACACTCAAATCAATGCATCTAGTGCAAGTAAGAAAATAGGATTAGAAACCAACAACTACATTGAAATTAATGCATTTAGTGAAAGCAATTAAATAGGATTAGAAATCACTATCTACACTGAAATCTATGCATTTAGTGCAAGTAATCAAATAGGATTAGAAGTTATTTACATTGAATTCAATGCATCTAGTGCAAGAAATCTTCTTCCCTCTCTCTCCCCCCATATATATATATATATATATATATATATATATATATATATATATATATATATATATATATATATATATATATCCCCATATCTCCTTCTTTCTCTCTCTATCTTGCCCACCCAAACACACGCTCTCTCACTCCATATCTATCAATATATTCATCCGTCTATCTCTCTCTCCATCTCTCTCTTCTTCCCTCTCTTCAACTTCCATTAATATCTCTATCTCCCTCTGTCTCTCTATATCACACCCAAAACATACACTCACTTTCTCCAATATATATATCTATCCCTCCCTCCTCCTCTCCCTCTTTATATCTCCCTCTCTTCCCCTTCTCTCCCTCTCTCTTTCTCCACGTTTCTCTCTCTATGTATTTCTTCTTGTCTCCCTCCCTCTCCCCTCTAACTTCATCTCTCTTTCCCTCCCTCTCTCCACTCTCTCACATCCTCTCTCTTCCTTTCTCTCTCTCCTTTTCTCTCCCACCTTGCTCTCTCTCTCTCTTCACCCTCTAACTATGTTACTATGTCCCTCCATTCCCCCTTATCACTCCTTATCTCCCCCCTTCTCTCCACCTATCCTTCTTTGTCTCTTTATCTAACCCCAAAACATACACATTTTCTCTCCATATTTGCCTTGTCACTCTCTCTCTCTCTCTCTCCCACTTCTCACTCTCTATGTCTTTCTTCTTCCCTCCCTCTCTCCCCCTGCAACTCCATCTCTCCTCCTTTCTCGCTCCCTCTCTCCTCCTCTCTCTCAATTGATCTCTCTCATCCTTCATTTCTCTCCCTTTATATCCTACCTCCCTCTCCCTTCCCCTCTCTCTCTCTCTCTCTCCCTACCCTCCAATACTCTCTCTTCCCCCATCACTCTCCTCATCTATCTCAAGTCCTCTCTCTCCCTTTATCTCCTACCTCCCTCTCTATTCCCCCATCACTCTCACTCACTCTCTCTCTCTCTCTCTACCCTCCAATCCTCTCTCTTCCCCCATCTCTCTCTCTCCAGCTATGATACTATATTCCTCCCTCTCTTTCTCTCTCCTCCTCTCCCCCCCTTCTCTCCATATCTCCTTCTTTGTCTCTTTATCTCACCCTTAAACATACACACTCTCTCTCTATCACTCTATGTCTTTGTTCTTCCCTCCCATATATATCTAAACTTAATATATATCATAATATATTAATATATATATATTTTTTCTCAATTTGTCTACTTCTATTATTATACAAAAAGATTCAAAAAGTTACAGCAAGGCCATAGCCTTGAAAATCTTGCCATGAGATTGAAAATTAGCCCAGATGAACACATTCCAAAATTGGTGGACTTCCTTATGTTACGTCTTCTCCTAAGACTCTAAACATTGCGAAACAGGGACAAGCTCAGACAAACAACCATTACGCTGCTGTACAGCGCTAAACAAGCAATTTCAGACATACAGACCCAAAAAGTCGACACAGAGACATATAGACACATACTATGACCTGACACAATCAGAATTGTGAGTTTCAAAAATAGAGTAATGCGCCTACTTCTTAGGCTGCCAAGAGCAGAATGCCATACAAGATCAGTCGTCATCCGTAGTGTAGGGTTCCTCCACTACCCTGCACCCAAATTGCAAAGAGTCTTCCGAGTCTGAGTGAAGGACCACCGAGCCAGTTGGGACTCCCTGAGCAGGCTCGCTTGGACCAGCAGGGGCAGCTTGAGTCGCCAAGGAGGAGGTTCCCATGACCAGGCGTTGAGTATCAATTGGAGGCGTTGTCCCTTGTTCTGGCGGAATTGCCTGATGAGCTGCTACCTAGCCGCTGATATTTTCACAATTTTCTATAGTAACAGAAACTAAGAAAGTAGAATTGGCAAGAGTGCAGGGGATACGATAACGGACTGTTGGATGCACCGCATGCTCACATTCAACCATCCTTCCATGCCCGTGACCTCTGCCTCTTCCAGCTTTGGAAACATTAGGGCGGTTTTTCTCAGGTGCCAACTCGACCGAGGAAGAGGGGGAGATGGGGGCAGAGCTCTGAGTGATGGCACGTCCACAGGAGCCTCCACGTTTGCTTCCCATTCTAGGACGCTCTCTCAGCATTGCAATATACAGTGGATTAACCAGCGCACAAATACACGGAGGGGAGTGACTAACTAGAGCGTGAGCCCGTTGAACTTGAGCATATTGCCTATGAAACACTCTCGAGCCTGAAACAGAGACGGACTTGGGCACAGAGAGTGAATGCCCCTGAGCTACCAACAGCACCGAAGAGGAGTGCGAAGTGACTGTAGAGGAATGCGAAGAGGCCGCCGAGGAATTCCAAGAGACCGCAGAGGAATGCGAGGAGGCCGCGGGAGCACACACATTTTGAAGCGCCATTGCACACTTTACCAGGAGGTAGATGGAGGAGTAAAAGAACCGCATTAAAAACCCTGTGTGGGACCAGCTCATTTGATCTGCAAGGTACCTCGTGGCATGCATGGGCTGACACCTGCCCATGTGAAACGCCACCTTCGTACCATCATGCCAATTGAACACCCGCATCCGGGAGAGAGAGATCTTTCTGCACCAAAGAAGTGCAATCCTGTTTGAGTTGTTCATCGGCTGCCATTTCAAGAGATCCTGAGAAGTAGGGAAGTTGCTGAGTTGCGCCCTGGTTGGCCAATCTGTCTGCGACTTGATTTGCTGTTCTTCTAACATGCTGGAAGGTTATGCTTTGGGGATTTCTTAGCTTTTCCTCCAGTGATTCCAATCTACTGAGCAATCTCCAGCTGGATGCTATTTTGACTGTTGTAGTACCGGCTTGTATTCTGTTGGCTGCGGCTATAAGGATGGATGAGTCTCCTTCGACCTCTAGAGGGAAGAAGTGCTTTTGTTCTGCAATGCAGATCCCTTTCCAAAGTCCTTCCAACTCAGCTGCATTGTTAGTGTCCTTGCTAATAGATCCATAATATATATGCAATATAGCTCCCGTATGGCTTCTGAAAATTCCTCCAAATCTTGTCGGCCCAGGATTACCTTTGGCTGCCCCATCAAAATTCAGCTTGTAAGAGTTAATTGCAGGAGGGGACCAGGATAGCGGAGAGGCTGTGCTTGTTGGAGGACGGGCCTTAACATTGGCTAAAAAGGAGAGGTCCAGATTCCAGTCTTTCAGAATGATACATTCCTGCGGAGATTCTGGCAGATCTGTATCATACCAGGTTCTGATGGCTAGAGTTTCTTGAAGATTTTGTTTTAGGAGGAGCCATAAAGCTTCTATTGGCCGGCAGGTGTTGTTGAAGATTCTTTAGTTTCTTTCCTTCCAGAGAATCCAATAAAGAAAGCCTGGTATTAGACTCCAAAGAGAGTTAAGAAGCTGGCTTTTAAAAGGGTTCTTGGTCCATTTCCTTATGGTTTCTGTAACGTCCTCCATCCGAGCTTCCGATCTCCTGTTACATTTTTCAGTTCTCTCCCACAGTTGCATAGCTAGCGGACATGTTTCCATTAAGTGTCTGACGGTTTCAGAGTGGAGATTGCAATTTGGGCATCTTGATGGGCCAATGAATCCACGCTTTTGCAGATTGTCCCAAGTGAGTATGCACCTTTTACTTAAAAGCCATAAAAAAGTGGAGACTTTAGGCCATACTCCTGGTTGCCAGACTTTTTCCCATATTTGGTCCTTGTCTGTCTGGATAGCTGAGTAGCGCAATTGGTATGCTTCTTTGGTGGTGAATGTTCCTTTGGGCGTATGTCCCCATCTTAGTTTGTCCTGCTGATTGGAGTATCGAATTCTTCTGTAATTGAGTTCTTGATCTATGTTAGTGTGCACTTCTCCTTGCCAATCAATCTGCCAGAGGCTAGCGGGTTTCCAGATTTGGAAGTCATGGTGCGTGGGCTGTTGCTAGAATTGATGAACAAATGTGAGGTTCGCCTGCTGCATGTGAGTTTGCCATAGTGGCTTTTGGAATAAAGTTGCCAGTTTCGGGAGTTGTTGCCATGAATCTTCCCAGAACCTTGCCGTTGTGCCTGAGTGAATTTCCCAAAAACTATGCTCTTGAATGAAAGCACTGTGGAGCTTTGTGGCATTCCATATTAGAGACCCTTGGGTTGTTGTGCTGATTCTGATAAGATCATTCCATTGGCTGCCTGGGGCATATTTTGCTTGCCAGAGTCTTGCCCATGGTGAGTGTGGCTTGGAGATCCAATTCCACCATATTCGAGCTCCCATTGTATTGTTGCTTTGGAGAGGATCCCTTAAGCCCAGGCCACCTTCAGATTTGATTTTTCATACTTCTTTCTAGTTGACAAGAGCCCATTTTCTGTTCAGGCCCGAGGAGCCCCATAGGAAGTTGCGCTGAAGGTTGCAGATTACTTTAAGGACCCATTTTGGTGCTGCCAGGATGGAAAAAAGATACAAAGGCATTGCCTGGAGAACCGATTTGATCAAGACAAGTCTGCTAGCCATGTTTAGAGAGCGAAAAGTCCAAGACGAAAGCCTTGATTCTAATTTGTCTAGGAGAGTCCTCCAAGAAGCGTGCTTGATGGCAGAATCAGCTAGAGGAGCCCCCAGGTATTTTGATGGAAGCTTGGCAATAGTGAACCCCAGAATTCGAGCAATATTCCTTTGAGTAGAAGGGGGAGTGTTGAAAAAGAAGAGCTGAGATTTAGAAGCATTGATAGAGGTGCCAGAGGCGTCAGAGAAGAGGGAGAGCAGGGATTTGAAAACAGAGGCCTCTTGAGAGGATGGATGACCAAATAACATTGTGTCGTCTACAAACTGTTGATGGGAAAGAGGATTAAGACCATGGAGGGAAATTCCTTTTAAAGCATGGGTGGAGACAGCGGATTTGAGCAGTCTACTGAGCCCTTCTGCCATTAGGACAAAGAGGAATGGGGAAAGGGGATCCCCCTGCCTGATACCACGGGAGGGGCGGAAGGGCGAGGAAGGGGAACCATTCAGCAAGACAGAGATACTAGGAGAGGAAATTAGATTCATAATCCATCTGGTCCAAGTTGAATTGAAACCGAAAGCTAATAACATCTTGTGAATGTAATTCCAACTGAGTTTATCAAAGGCTTTAGAGAGATCCAGCTTTAGAATCATTCCTGGTTTTTTTTTAAGCTTTAGAGAGTGAATAACCTCATTCGATAGAATTATACCGTCCATGATCTGTCACCCTTCTACATAACCCATTTGCTCTGGAGAAATGAGTAGAGGAAGGAGAGGTTTGAGCCTGTTCGCTATTACTTTTGAGATGAGCTTATAGATGACATTGCATAGCGCTATTGGTTGGTATTTATCAGGCTTATTTGGTTCTTCACCTTTAGGTACCAACGCTAAGAAGGTTGCATTGAGGGAAGGAAGAATCCAGTGCATAATTCTTGATTCCTCCACTAGTTCCCATACCTCTGTCTTGATGAGCTCCCAAAACTCATGAAAGAAATTGGTCGTGAAACCGTCAGGCCCAGGTGCCTTGCCGTCTTTAAGTTGGGCCATTGCTTCTTCAACCTCCCTGAGTGAAGTGGGCTGGAGCAGTTTGTTGTTGTGGTCCTCCGTTATGATTCTTGGAATGTGCTGCGTGATAGCTCTAATTGCCTGATCTCTGTTACCTGTGGGCACCTTGAGAATATCCTGAAAATAATCTTTGAACTCCTTCTCCATATCTTCATGTGCTTCTAATCTTGTCCCTTGTTGATTGTTTATAAATGCAATGTTATTGTACATTCGCCTTTGGATGGCAATTTTGTGGAAGAATTTGGTATTCTTCTCGCCCTCCTTGAGCCACCTAATTCAAGATTTTTGACGCCAGAGAATTTCCTCTTGTTGCTTGCGAGCTTCTATTTGATTCCAGAGGATCTGCTCTTGATGTGTCTGCTCCTCTGTCCTACCTTCCAGGATGAGAGTTTGTTGAAGCGCGTTCATTTGCTGTTCCAGCCTCTTGCGATTCTCCTGGATGTTGCCAAATTGTGTATGATTCCAGCCTTTGAGGACTTGTTTTAAATTTTTCAACTTTTGTTGGAATTGATACATTTTGGCACCCTATGGCGGGATGAAAGATTGCCATGCTTCACTTACCACTGTCTTGAAGTTAGGATTTGTGAGCCAGAAGGCTTCAAATCGGAAAGGTCTATTGCTGCGAGTGCCCGGCCGAGACCATTGTAGCATTATTGGCCAATGATCGGATCCTCCTTGGGGTATGATAGAAGCGTGGAAGTCCCCTCCCAGATGTATTGCATTATCCGAAATGAGGAACCTATCGAGCTTAGAGGCTATATGATGTATGCCCTTGCGCTTATTGGTCCAAGTAAAGACTCCATTGGAGGTTGGAATATCCATGAGTTGATTGTTGTGAATGAATTCTTTGAGGCCATTGCTGTCACTTTCTAACCTGATTCTGCCTCATTTTTTCTCCTCCATTGATTTTATGATGTTGAAGTCGCCACCACTGATCCAGAGGGGGAACTGCCTGTTTTCATTGAGAATAGTAAGAGTTTCCAGAAGATCCAATTTTTGCTGAAGAGTCTGCGGAAAATACACATTTGAGAGATGCCCATGGATGTTGGTGCCAATGAGATGGAATGACACTTGGATGAGGTGATGGGTGGCATGAAAATCATATAGAGTGAGAATCTACGGATTCCACAAAATGGCTAATCCACCTGAAGCCCCAGAGGCATCGAATGAAACTGAGCAGCTACCTGCCCAGATCTTGTTACGAATTCTTTCTATAGCAATGTTGTTGCTTTTTGTTTCTTGAAGAAAAACTATTGACGATTTTTCTTGTTGAATCATGTTTTTTATCATACGGTGTTTTGAGGGGCTATTGATTCCTCTCACATTCCAGGAGATGAGCTTCATGGATAATGGGGTTTGGGTTTATAGAACTTTGTCAACTTAGGGAATCGCCCTGATTCCATAAGTATTTCTCCTACTATGATAGTCCTTTGAAGGTCTGTCTTGCGCCCCCTTTTCTTAGTTTCTTTGAGATTTTTTTTTTCTGTCCCAAGGGCTTCCTGCTTGTATACCAAGACTTTTGTTGTGCTGCGTTTTGTTTAAGACTCCTTCAAGCCTGTCAATTTGCCAACGGGGTATTGAGTTATATTCTTTTTGTTTGCAAGTCATTTCAAGTTTGAAGATATCTAGACCATCTAGGCTGACATGCTCCGGATCTTCCTCCATGATGATAGGGGAACTCTGGTCTTCCACATCTGTGACTTCCTGTAGACTGAGAGCAAGAGCTGCATCTAGATCCATGGCCAAGGGCTGCTGGTTGAAATCTAGAACAGATTTCCCCTGGGAAGAGGGGAAAGTGTCGAGGTCAAAAACCATTTTATTATCCGAAAGGGGATTGGTTAAAGGGCGAGAAGTGTCTGGAACGGAGGACTGCATGGGGGCAGAGGGAGTATGGGAGGAAGAGGGCAAGGAGGTGTTCTCCTGAGGTTCAGAGCTTGGTTTATCCTGAGGATCAGGAGAAGAAAGCAAAATGAATCTGTTCTGGGTATCTGTTTTGATGGAGCTGTCAGGGACTGCCTGGTTTTTCTTGGCATGCCTACGGCGGTTTGGAACTTTAGTGAATCCTTCCGAGTCTTTATTGGATTCATTGGTTGAAGATTTGGACTGCGAGTTCAGAGGACAATCTTGGAAGAGATGGCCGTGTTCATGGCATTTATGGCAATGAAAGGGGATATGCTCGTAATCTAAAGGCTGAGTCCATTCAAAATCATCATGAAAGAGACTTACCGAGTCGGCTAGAGCTTTGGTCAGGTACATCTGGACACAGATCCTGCCATACGAGGTATATTTGCGGTTTGTGTTTCCTCAGCAACTTTGATGAAGGTCCCTAGTTTGTTGCCAATATATGCTAGCGTGTCTTCTTTCCAATATTCCACTGGGAGGGAATACATACGTATCCATACTGGAGCCCAGCTGAAATCTTCTTTGTCAGGATTGAACCTTGGCTTCCATTCCGTGAGATAAAGTCCTGAAGAGTTAAAGAAATACGAGTCGCCTTCGAATATGCACGATTTGTCCTCCACACAATGGAAAATGGCTGTGAAGAAGCCTTTCGGTCCAAGATGTAGGGTAACCTGTCCTTTGGGCTTCCATTTTGAAGCTATCCATCCCTGCAGCACCTTTTCAGTAGGCCAAAATCCAAGAAAATTTCCTATTAGCGCATGATCCTCCATGTACTGGATCTCACCATTAATGCGATGACTTGGAAGATCAACTTTGATATGCAGGTAGCCGAGGTCGCCTTTGGCTGTGACGAAGAGGCTTTTTGTTGCGCATCTTTTTCTTTGTCAGCTGCATCGCTTTGTGCTGAAGGAATCGCTTTTCTGTTCGTCCTTTGTCCTCCCTAATCTATTTCAGGGAAAACGCCAGAAGGGGTCAGAGGAATCGCATGCTGGTCAATGTGAGAGGCTAGAGATGTGAAAGGAGGGGGGAGGATCCCACCCGTAAGGCCTCCGTGACTCGGGCAGGCATGCACGACGTGTGGACGGTGAACGTGACGGGCGGGCACCCCTTTGCACGGCAGACGGGCGGTGAACGCGACCCTGGGTAGGCGCGCACGACGGGCGGGCGCCCCAGGCACGACGAGCGAGCGCGGTTATACAGCGAGCAGGCGCGGTGAACGCGACCCGAGTAGGCGCGCACGATGGGCGGGCACCCCGGGCACGACGAGTGGGCGCGGTTATACAGCAAGCGGGCACGGTTAACCGGCGAGCGGGCACAGTTCTACAGCGAGCGGACGCGGTGAACGCGACCCGGGTAGGCGCGCACGACGGGCGGGCGCCCCGGGCACGACGAGCGGGCGCGGTTATACAGCAAGCGGGCACGGTTCAACGGCGAGCGGGCACAGTTCTACAGCGAGCGGGCGCGGTGAACGCGACCCGGGTAGGCGCGCACGACGGGCGGGCGCCCCGTGCACGACGAGCGGGCGCGGTTATGTGGCGAGCGGGCACGGTTCAACAGCGAGCGGGCGCGGTTCTACAGCGAGCGGGCGTGGTGCGACGAACAGCCGAGCTATAGTGCGACGAAAGTATGTAACAATGCGACACTTGGAAATAAACTAAGTGTTGGAACCTGAATTATATGCGATGCTTAAGAAGCTAAGCCGACTTGTATTAAGGCTCATTTGGGGTGTTGAAAGTGGAGTTATGGGGTCGGCCTTAGGGCTGGATACCCCCTCCAAATAGCACGCAAGGATGGGTATATATGCGAGGAGACTTGAGCTCATTTGCATCATCGAAGTTCATCACAACTTCGCTATCTCTTCTACATCGAGCTAGGGGTAAAAGGGGCGCAGTAAGTGCGCATATCTCATGCGCTTAAGAGAAGAGTGCGCAGTTTTACCGGGAGTTGATTGTAGGTCGACAGAGTACGGTTGTAAGGCAGTTTTGTGCAGAACCGAGAGGAGGAGTTCTTGGTGTCTCGGGTGAGCACCCTCCTACCGTAAGAGGTTGGCACATGGTTGTAAAAGGCTGTCTTTACCTTGATTGTAAATATTTCTAAGTGTTGGCTTGGATTTTTCCAGGCACACTTGTATGATGTATTATTGAAGATTATCATAATATATTGTTACCAGGCAGACTTGTTCAGGAGTTGCCCCTCCCTTTATACTTGGTTGCAATTGTTATTGTCTTGGTTAATTGCATATTGGATAATGAATGAGTATGGGCTTCATTAAGTATAAAGGCTAATGCATTTTACTTGGTTGCGAAACACAAACTAAGTATGTTAATGTGAAAAGGCGTAGTCCATGTGTACAAGTATTGTTAAAAAGAAAGTGCACGGTGGTGCCGCACCTCGCCGGACACGGTTGGAAGACTACCGTAGGCCTGGGGGCGTGACAGGTGGTATCAGAGCTCGGTCTAGAGCTGGTGAGCAGGGTTGCTCGTGACAGGTTCTTGCAGGTGAAGGAAACCGTTTCACACGAAGTGGAACAAGGGTTGGTTCTATTGCAGGTAACTTGGGAAGCTGTTGAATGGTTGAAACTAGATTGCAGAGAAGCAAGAAGTTGTTAGAAATGGCAGCTGATTCTCAGGCTGGGTCTAGTCACACAGTAAAGGACACAATGAAGGATACTACTCTTGGGTTCATTGAAAAGGTGATTGAAAAGATGGAGGCTTTGGAGACTTCTTGGGATAAGAAGATGGACTCACTTGCAGAAGAGCGAGAGACCAACTTGAAGACCAAGAAGGAGCTTGAAGAACTCCGAGTACAACATGATGAACTCCGAGCACAGTATGAGTACACTGATCTTATGTGTACACAACTTGAAGTAAGGGTCAAGGAGGTTGAAGAAGCAAAGGATCAGGGTCTTGCAGAGATCGTGAACTTGAAAGGAACTCTTGACAAGGTAAACAAATCTCTTGATGAAGCCAAGGATGAGATTGCGGTATTGAAGAAGGTCGTGAGGCATAACTCAGTTAGAGGAGTGCCTCATGTGAAAGTCAATGAACCGGAATCTTATGATGGTACAAGCAGTGCAAAGACTCTTGGCAACTTTCTATGGGACATGGAACAGTACTTGGAACGATTGAGTCTACCTGATGGTGAGACACAAGTCAAGGTGGCTGCTCAGTTCTTGACAAAGGATGCTAAGATGTGGTGGCGAAGGAGGGTGGATCAGATTGCCAATGGCAGTGCTGATGACATCATTTCATGGGATGACATGAAGAAGGCTTTGCAGACTCATTTCAGTCCTCAGGATGAAACATGGGAAGCAAGGATGAAGATTAAGTTCATAAAGCAAACCGGAAGCCTACAAGCATACCAGCGAGAGTTTTCAAGTGCAGCTCTGGAACTTCCCGACATGGCAGAAAGGGACAAGGTGTTCAACTTCATTATTGGGTTGAAGCCTTGGGCACGCAATGAGGTGAAGAGGCAGAAGATTATAACATTTGAGGAGGCTTTTGCTGCGGTTGATAGGTTGGTGGATCATTACGATGAGACTTCTAATGAGAAAAAGAAGTCTGACAAGCCAAAAGAAAAGAAGAAGGATGATGCTTCGAAATCAGATGATAGTCCGAAAGCGAAGAAGCCTTTGAAATGTTGGATATGTGCAGGACCACATGTGGTGAAGAATTGTCCCTCTAAACCGAAGGTGGCCGCTGCTGCACAATCTGATGATGATGATAATGCTTCTGTGGGGATGATGCAGATACTTGGTGCTTCTGCTACTACAGAAGTGACTTCTAGAAGAGATCCGGAAAGGAACAGGTTGGAGTATGTTCAGATGAAGGTTGGAGGTGCTGATGTACTCACTATGGTGGATAGTGGGGCTTCACACAACTTCATGAGTGAAGATACTGTGAGAAGGATTGGGCTGAAATTTGTACCGGTGAAGGCACAAATGAAGACAGTGAATTCTCCTCCTATGGGGATTCTTGGTATAGCTGAAAAGGTGGACACTACACTTGGTGAATGGACCGGGAAGGTGGACTTCACTATAGTGCGGATTGATGACTATGAAGCTGTATTGGGGATGGAATTCATGAAACAATTTGAGGCTATGGTTGTACCACATTTGAGGAAACTCTTCATTTATGATGGAAGGGAAGATGTGCCCATTGGTGTTCCAACCATTGGTGTGACAAAACCTGATCATAAATTAGGAGGAATGCAAATGGAGGATAAGGAGAAGGTGAACAAGCGGTTGTCCACTGTTGAGGCAAAGCTTGTGGAGCAGTCATTGGTCATTAGATCACTTTCAGATAGCATCTTGGACTTGTCAAGAAGGCTAGAGCTAGTGGAGGACGATGATGATGATGATGAAGTATATGTGAGGCCGAATATCCATAAGGAAGATCGGGAGGCATACCTACAAAGGATGGAGATTGAGGATCCTGATAGATGGATTGAATCGATTAGTGAGGGAGAGCCTTCAGGCTCTTCTCCCTCTACGTCTTCTTAGATGACATAGAAGATGGGGCTCATTGTTAGCTGCTCATGGCAGTGAGCCCTTAAACATGTTGAGAAGGTATGATTGATGGTGCAGGGATGATTTGGCATCAAGCATCATGACATGTTGTAGATGGATGGGGTTTCCATGGACCTGAGCATGGATTGTAGATTCTTGATGAGTCGAGGATGTGGCTGATGTTTGAGAAATAGTTGGTGAGGACATGAGGATGTTCACTCTCATGGATTGAGCGTGATGGTTGGATTAGCTACCCAACTAGTTCAGACATGGGTTCGCGAAGTGTACAGAGATGTGTTGGCATTATGCTGGAGTATCCTGACATTGGTTCACATGATGATCATTGAGATGACTACTACATGATGGAGATGGAGCTTTATATATGTTGCAGTGATGTTTGCCTTATATGGAGAAGTCTACATCATGGTCGATGTTGATCTTGGTGGAGAGCTACCAAGATGGTATGTTGTCGAGGATGACAACGATTTCAGGTGGAGGAGGATGTAAGGCCTCCGCGACTCGGGCAGGCACGCACGACGTGTGGACGGTGAACGCGACGAGAGGGCGCCCCTTTGCACGGCAGACGTGCGGTGAATGCGACCCTGGGTAGGCGCGCACGACGGGCGGGCACCCCGGGCATGACGAGCGGGCGCGGTTATACAGCGAGCGGGCGCGGTGAACGCGACCCGGGTAGGCGCGCATGACGGGCGGGCGCCCCAGGCACAACGAGCGGGTGCGGTTATACAGCAAGCGGGCACGGTTCAACGGCGAGCGGACGCGGTGAAAGCGACCCGGGTAGGCGCGCACGATGGGCGGGCGCCCCGTGCACGACGAGCGGGCGCGGTTATACAGCAAGCGAGCACGGTTCAACGGCGAGCGGGCACAGTTCTACAGCGAGCGGACGCGGTGAACGCGACCCGGGTAGGTGCGCACAACGGGCGGGTGCCCCGTGCACGACGAGCGGGCGCGGTTATGTGGCAAGCGGGCACGGTTCAACAGCGAGCGGGCGCGGTTCTACAGCGAGCGGGCACGGTGCGACGAACAGCCGAGCTATAGTGCGACGAAAGTATGTAACAATACGACACTTGAAAATAAACTAAGTGTTGGAACCAAAATTATATGCGATGCTTAAGAAGCTAAGCCGACTTGTATTAAGGCTCATTTGGGGTGTTGAAAGTGGAGTTATGGGGTCGGCCTTAGGGCTGGATACCCCCTCCAAATAGCACGCAAGGATGGGTATATATGCGAGGAGACTTGAGCTCATTTTCATCATCGAAGTTCATCACAACTTCGCTATCTATTCTACATTGAGCTAGGGGTAAAAGGGGTGCAGTAAGTGCGCATATCTCATGCGCTTAAGAGAAGAGTGCGCAGTTTTACCGGGAGTTGATTATAGGTCGACAGAGTACAGTTGTAAGGTAGTTTTGTGTAGAACCGAGAGGAGGAGTTCTTGGTGTATCGAGTGAGCACCCTCCTACCGTAAGAGGTTGGCACATGGTTGTAAAAGGTTGTCTTTGCCTTGATTGTAAATATTTCTAAGTGTTGGCTTGTATTTTGCCAGGCACACTTGTATGATGTATTATTGAAGATTATCATAATATATTGTTACCGGGCAGACTTGTTCGGGAGTTGCCCCTCCCTTTATACTTGGTTGCAATTATTATTGTCTTGGTTAATTGCATATTGGATAATGAATGAGTATGGAATTCATTAAGTATAAAGGCTAATGCATTTTACTTGGTTGCGAAACACAAACTAATTATGTTAATGTGAAAAGGCGTAGTCCATGTGTACAAGTATTGTTAAAAAGAAAGTGCACGGTGGTGCCGCACCTCGCCGGACATGGTTGGAAGACTACCGTAGGCCTGGGGGCATGACACCACCCCTCCTACAGGCGAAGCCATTGAAGGCTGTCAGAAGGAGCCTGGCGGCGCGAGCTCGGAGGGTTAGGGGAGTGCAGCGATTAGGGTTATCAGAGTTCTTGCGGGTGGGACGTTCTCATCATCAGAGCTCATTCTCCCAAAAATATATTATTAATATATATTATAATATAACAAATTTAAAATTATATTAATCCAAAGTTATTAAATTTAATAATATTAATATTATAATATATTAATATGAATATTATGTTTAATAATAATATTAATACTAATATTTTAATATTAATATTACAGCTAATAATGTTTTTTTGCATGGTATTAATAATAATCTGGCCCATAGGCTTCACCTAAATAAAACCTGTTTTTTTGGTGTTCGTAACTATAAAGTGGATTATGAAATAAATATAAAAAGAGGTTTTATGTATTTACCATACCTATGGTTTATTTATATTTTTATTTATTTATTGATGTTCATTTCCAATCATATTTGATATATTTTTATTTATTTACCATACCTATTTATACCTCTTTTATATTTATTTATTTACCATGCCTCTTTTATAAATATGGTATTTGGCCCATGTTATTTCGCCCATACGCTCACCCAAATAAAACCTCTTTTTTGAGTTTTCTTTAAATATAAAGAGGTTTATGGAGTAAATATAAAAGGATGTTTTACTTATTTACATACCTCTAGTTTATTTATATTTTTATTTATTTACCATACCTCTTGAGTAAGTACAAAAGAAGTTTTATTTACTTACTATAGCTCTTTTTTGAGTGTTGGTAAACCTCTTTATATTCTAAATTTATATTGTGTTTATATATAATAATAATTAGATTGATTTTTAAGAAGGGTTGACATTAAATTAAAAATGTTAAATATTAAATGCTAAACATTAAATATTAAATATTTTGTTTATGTTTACATATTTATCTAAGATCTACCCATACCTGATTGTAAAATAATAACAAATGTTATTTTTTCCATTTTTTATTAAAGTCCAAATAACTTTGTAACAATTAAATACCATTTGAATTTGGATGGATCAACAAAAAAAAATTAAAACATAATAGTAATACCGGCATTATGGATATTGAAAATTCTAATTACGATATTGATGAATATTGAAAATACTATTTACAATAATTAGTATTGAGAAGAGTTCTAGTTCTTATCTCATGATTAGATTAAGTAATCAATTTCCATGATAAGAAATAATCACATTAAACGTATATATTGATGGGATGTCATATTAAATTTATGTAATTTTAGAAATTTAATTAAAAATGTTATAGCATTGTAAGTTGTATATAATTTATTTTAATAATATTTAAAAAAGAGTTTTTCTCAGAGATTACATTGAGTAATTATTTGGAGCTCATGAATCACGGTAGAGGGTTTGAAATGTTGGCTCCATGTAATTAATCAATGTGATCTCTCAAAAAAAAAGTATTTTTTAAACATTATGGATTACAGAAGTCTAAACTTAATAATATTGTTAATGATGATTTCTATTTAATAAAATTCATTTTGGGATATATCATTTAATATTTATAATTTATTTAATGAATTAATATGTTACAAAAATATTTAGCATTTATATCCATGGGGTCTTGGTCGGGTGCTCTATTAAGACACTCCTTGATGTGAAGTTCAGTGGTTTAATTTCCTGCTAGATCTAGGTGATATATTGGACATGATAAAGATGTAGCCCTCCAAAACTTATATATATATATATATATATATATATATATATATATATATATATATATATATATGAGTATATTAGGAAGATGTGATAAAATTTAATTTCTAAAATCATAACTGTCTTTTGTTTTTTACTAGTATTATTGTTAAAATAAAGATTAATTCTTATGAGCTTTATAGTGAGATTGAGTATTTGTCAATTCCAAAAATGTTTTGTGATGAAAGAGTCTATCACCTATACAATCCTAAGAGGGTTGAAAATGAAAAACACTTCATCCTAGATTGTCCATCTTATCCTCACATTCTATTTAGTTTTCAAAATACTTATCACATTACAAATTTGTTTAATTTTTTTAGTTAGCAAAACTATGGTGATCTGGTATGTCACTTCTTTTTAAGTATAGAAATAAAATGTTAAAGAATTCTAGTTATTCTATTATCTTCTTAATGGCCAATAAATTATAGAGATCTTATAGGACATTAATCATCATCATCGTATACAATATTACCAGCATAAATCCATCTTAAGTACAGATCTAACATGAGCTGAGAGGATCACATTTCTTGATGTGAAAACTTCTTTAGAGTGCAAAATATAGTGTGTAACTTTTCATTGTGTTAAATTTGTAACACCCCCTCCCAGTTCTACCCAAAGTAACCATTCCAATTGGGGTAAACATGAGGAGGAATGTTACTAAAATCATATTCGATGTCCTATGTCACCTTAAGGAAGTGGAATCGACGAAACATCACATACAATCATCCAACATAATCAACAAACCCCTGAGGAAACAAGTCAACCACTGAGACAGCCTGTTCCTGGACCCCACTGCTATTCTGAATCTCTTAGGCCTCAGTAACTCTCATGCTATGGGAAAGGGAGCAACCAACAACCTAAAGAATCTTTCACATGCCTACTTGCCAATGAATATGGTCCAAAATTGCCAGTTCTGGGCCAGCAACCCTAGGATTTGAGCCATTCTTCTCGCCCAAAATCTCGGCCTCTGCCCATAACTTGTTGTAAGTTCCAGAATCCATGAAAAAACATGATGACAATTTCGATTAATCAAAATCATCTCAAGACTAGGCCCGAGCATCCCCAACCAGGACTGACATTCTATCAAACACTTGGCATCAATCCAACCTACAGGTCTAGGTTACAAGACAATGCATAAATGACTGAAAGAACTTATGAAACATAACCAGAAGGATCACATCATTCTCCATTTAACAGTACAAGTAAATATATGAAATAACCATGACATAAACTAGTCATTCAACCATGCTTATAACCATCATTAAACCATGTAAATATTAGAGATATGAAAACCATTAAATCGAAATATAAATCAGTTGAAAAGTAAGAGAACTTAGATTTTATTAATCATAGGCAAATTCGACCAAGTTTGGGACTTTGACGTACCACTCGACCATAGAAATGGTTGAACTAAATATGTCTTTAAGCTAGTCACCCCCGTGCCATATTCCAAGCATGAGTGTGGGATCTCATAGAAGAACCAAGGGAATCTAGAGGTTAAAACACCTCCACCCTCCCCAAACCATGATCACAGCAAAACTAGTGCTCCGATCACAAATGAACAAAACTTGGAATGCCATCTAGAATCCTTCACTATCCTTGAGGAATTCTCCATCTCATTGTCTGTTAAGCTTTACCGCAATCCAAACCGGATCACTAAGCCCTAAACTGAGACCAGTCTTTTAGGCTCTACCATAATCCACACTGAGATCACTATGCCCTAAACCGAGACTTCTCCCTTCGAATTTACCATGTATCCCACCAAAACAGGTCAAGGGATTCCTTGGCCTTTGTGAATGGAACTTGAGAGCACCTCCACCCCGGATTTTGAAATCCATCTGGTAAACCAAAGCTCAAAAAATGAAATAAACATCCCAACATAACATGGGATCCAGAAAAGGGATAGGCTAGGTTGAAAACCACTGTCATAACTTGGCAAAACCATGCCACCGAGCGTAAGAGAACCATACATGAACATGCAAAGCCATGCATGTCCAAACCAAATAGGAAATCACACATGAAAAATGTCACCTACAAGTATTCCTACTGAAGCTGCTCGATCCTACTTTCCTTTCCTTGTTCCTTGCTTGCTTTTCCTTTCCTTTCATTGCCTTCCATTTCCTTTTCTTTGAGCTAGAGTGCTCCAAGAAAACTCTAAGCGACGAAGAGACTGAGAGAGAGAGAAATGATAATTAGAGATTTCCAAACTTGAACTTACAAAAGAATAACATTGTTAAGACCTAATGTTGAGCAACCTACTGACTAATCCTCATAAGCCTTTTTATGAATGATTCCTCTATTTTCTTCATCTTCCATTATTTTCCTTCAGTTCCCTCCTCACATGAAACCTGTGACCTTTCACCTTATTTTTCTCCTAATTTCCTTTATCTTCATAAATAAATGTGCGAAAAATACCTTTTTTCCTTTTAATGCCTTGCCTTAGACTTTTCCAATTTTCCTTAGCCAAAATGCACATCCAATGATTCTCACTAGGATATCTTTTCCCAACATTTATCTTGGAATATGTGTCCCTTAATCGTGGTCTTATTTTTACCTTTATTTACATTATTACATGGAATTTTCACCAGGGTTTCTAGAGAATCCCTCCCTTGGGGAACACCATGCTCAGTGTTACACCATGCCAAGACCTCAACAAAAACCGCTAAAAATAAAACATGCTGCCCATAGAGGTTTCTGACTTAGCTCGTTACAATATTTACAATGAAATACTTTCTCAAAAGAAAAACATCATTACAACATGACAAGATAATAACTATACCGCATACTAGAGCTTTATAACACGACGTATTACTGTATTTGAAATAACCACATATACACATATGCACATTTGCTAAATCAACAAACAAAAGGATATCATGCCCATATCAATCAACAAGGGAATCCAGAGGATCACACTTCCACCCTCAAAGTAATACCAAGATTCACCTCCTTCCCAAGAAATCCAGAATCCACTGTCATAGTCAAAGCGACATCCAATGTCCAGTGCTACATTTCCTCTCAGTGAACAATTACAAGTTCATTTTTTCGGGGTGCACTTCCAATGTGCATCTGATTCCATTTGTAAATGCTAATGACAAAAAATATATATATCCCTGACATTCCCTTCTTTGCTACGCAGTCTCTCAGGAAATCCGATCACCCCCTCTGTGTAGTCACTCACCTTCCAAGTTCCCCGGAATCCACTAACTCGGGAAATCCATCCTTTGGCAAGGCTTCCTCGCATCAGAAGATACAAAAACCAAGGCATATATTTGCCTTAAAACCATCATACTAGTTATAACATTCTCATGGAAATCAATGGGCACTATTGGGTATCAGTGTCCCACAATGGCCCTACTATTGAAGTGTTTTACCAGAATACTGCTAAATGTTCAGATCATTTTGTTATTGTTGCCAATTATTATAGTCGATTTAGTCCACCCAACCATGCATGTTAAAGCATTCCTATTCCAAGAACATAGTTTCCATTAGATTTAAAATAAATTGAAATAACTTAAAATCATACCTCATTGGTGGTTCGTCAATAAGGTACACTTGCAATCATGTTCTCTTCCTGTCACAACAAGTTAAACTAAGTGTTTGATAAAAACATCAGGTATAAACATATGACATCTAGTTAGCTCAAAACACAACCATCATAGATCAACATCATAAATCACATGTAACCATAAAAAAGCATAATCATAGATCACATATAATCATCATGTACCATAGTCGCAAATCACATTCATAATAAAACTGCATTAAAACATTGATACTTATCCTTAATCAATTCTTAGCTTCTACCTTTGTCTTTAGTCTATACACACTCTAGATCAGTTGCCACACTAAACAAACACCAAGTGCCTTCTCCTCAGCCATGTGCACATACACATAGTGTGCATCACACACATACATCTACACACGTCATACAACACCATGCAATACATGCATCTACATTGTACCATATGTACCACATGTACATAGTACTACCTGTACACTACAACCACCTACATAATGTGTGCACAACATCACGTGTATATGGCACCACCTTCACAACATGTACACAATGCCACATGTACACTGCACCACTGTACAACGTGTACACAATACCAAATGTACACAACATCACATGCACGACATGTGCACGACACCACATGTACATAACATCACATGCACGACATGTACACAACACCACATGCACACAACACCACCTGTACAACATGTACATGAAAAAACATGCTCACAACACCACTCATAAAATCATGCACACAACAACATATGTACATAGAACTATATGTACAACATGTGTACAACACCATATGTACATACCACTGCATCTCCAAGATGAACATAGCATCATCTATACACAACTCTTCATATACAACATGTACACAACATTATTTGTACACAACAATGCATATCCAACATGTTCAGATCACCATATGCACACAACACAGCATATCTGTCATGTACATAGCACCATCTATACCTAGCACTACATATGCAATATGCACACAACACTATATGTACCATCTTGTACATAACATTTCATAAAACAACATGTACACACTATGTATACACAACACCGCATGCGCACAACATCATAGATGTAACACATACAACATATACACAACAATAGTATCTGACATCCAAAAGAACATTGTCTCTACCAAGAAACCTTGCTCCCAGGCTCTTATCTATGCCCGTCACATCATGTCACATATCACACTGCTTTCATTTCATTGATGTATCCTTCCACATTACATGTTATAAACATATGCATAATACAAGTATGCAATATCATTTCATATCCACATGATACTGACCTCGTAAATTTGTTGTGACTACCCCTCCCACTCTTTTCCTCATGAACCAAGAATCTCTTCATGCCATTCACTTGCATAAGAAATCATTCCTCCACAAGAATGATCCCTGACAACCCTATTAGACAGTGACAACATACATACATACATAATACATATGTAATCATTAGCATAAAAAAATCATCATCTTGTCAGATAATGACATACATACATATATAAACATCAACATAATCATGATCATGACATAATTACAAGATAACATAAGGTCTATGTTAAGATAACTTCCTTCATGCATGCACAACATTGAGAACAATTTCTCCCAATGTAGGCAAGGCATATAACACCTCAGATCCATTTAATTTACCTTTTCTAGTTACCTTTCACATGTTTGTACTGACATCATCCATTTACCAGTATGGACCAACCAGTCCAATCAACTATCATAGTCTTACCTTCTACTATGCTTACTCACGCACAAAGCTTCATTTGAGTCTTACCTTACCTATTGCGTACCACATGACTCTCCCCAAGCTCCACTAACTTTCCTCTTTCCCAACCAATTCCTAAGACTCAAAACATAAGATGCAACACAAGAAACAAACATGAAGAAGATCATGAAAACACATAACAACATACAACACCGCAACAAAGTTGCATAGCTATGCACCAGACATGGACAAAATTATAAATCAAGCACAAAAATCACAAAATACCAAAGCGCAATACTAAAAACACACACCATCACTCAATCCCCATGGTTCCCAGTGCTTCCAAAGGAAAGATCAACCTGAGCCTTCTTCAAGATTCATGACAATCTTTCTTGCCATGCAACTCCCTACTACACTGCCATAAACAAATAATGTCAGTACATAAATAAACATAACAATACATCAGTCACATTATCTTGTCGTGCCAAGCTTTTTGCCTTACAAATAAACACATCCACACCATCTCTTAAGGGACTCCAATTATCTTGACAAGTCCACCTGTAACTAGAGACTATCTAATATACATGTCAAGTACATGTTCATGAATCTAGCACTATCCACCTAATGTCAACAAAATCAAGGTTAAGAAGACTCCATGTATGTAAATCACTCATTCATTTGGACTTAAGGTTTCCAAACATAGGCAAACAAATTCTTGTCCAATCCCTTCCTTTTACCTTTTTACCTTGTTGCGATCGAGGCTTACTATGTACTATCACATCACCCAACTATTAGTTGTATAAACACATCAACTATTACCTTGTCGCATGTTTCCTGCAACTGCTCACACATGTCAACCACATGTTCCACATATCAAGACAATCATATCTATCATTTCAAAATCAACATTTACTAGGACTAACAATGATGTCATAAACCATAGTCAACTCATAGTCATCAGTCATAATACATAATTCTACAACTATCACCCATCACACTCGAGTACATGCCATCTATCTCAACTTATATGTATTAGCACTGTTACACAATAATTTGTCACCGTCCCTGTTACCCCTTCTCCCGCACATTGGAGGACTTATTCCGGGACCTGTGAGAAGTGACATAACCTGAAAATACTTGTATTGTATCCCCTTGAGTATGTACTTCATATGCCCTGAAGACACCTTCTGCAAAATACCCATAAAAGTAGCCCTTTTTCCATTGGCATGGTTCTACTATGTATTACTCGCGCCAATGGGGGAAATCCTCCAAAGAGGGCACGCCAGCTGGTGCTCTGTCTCAGAGTCGCACTCGCGCCAGCCCATTTGGGTAAAGTTTTTAATAAACAAACTTATGAAGGTTCTTCCTCACCTATTCATGAACTGATTCCATCTTGAGTTAGTTCAGTTGGGCTTCGAATCTCCATAGAAGGGAAGTAGTTGTCCACCTCTCATGGAAGCTTCTTAGTGATAAAGCCAATCCCATGAATCTTGTGGATGACCCTAACTCCTTCTCCTCTATCTATAAAAGCTTGTCCTTTTTCCTTGGACAAGTTAGTCTCCAAGTTCCAAATTCTAAGTCCCAAAGTATGAGAATTGCTAAGCTCATGCTACAAGAAGCCTTCTTCATTCCCATGAAGCTAAATCTAAAGTGAGGAGATTCTTGTCCAAGTAACCAAGGAGAGAGATGCTTTTTCCCCATTCCCAACAAGCTTTGCAAGGCATGTGCTGCTGATCACCCAGTCAAAGGAGGATTTGACGTTAGAACTATGGTTGTATTCTTCTTTGTTTATAAATAATAGACGACTATCATTATGGTTCCACTCTTATTGTCTTTTGTAATGATGATTGAGTTATATCCTTTCTGACTGATATATAGTTGCATCTATTGGATTTTATGCTTGTGTTTGTGTCGTTCTTTGCATGTGCAGGTGTCCGTTCACGAGGATCATGGGGATTGTGACTAGTCGGAGCAAAGGAACGGGAGCGACGACTCTTCTACAAAATTTAGCGTTGGAATCCAGGTAGGCCCTCATCATCGGTCTTTGATTTACAATTAGGAACCTGCGCACTAGCGTTGTTTGATTGTTGATAGACCCCATTTGGGTTAGTAGGGATCGCCTCTGTCCGCAGAGGGGATTTACCTTCACAACAAGCACAATCATCTTGAAACAAGATCATTTGAACACATAATCTTATTATGCAATTCATCAAACATTCAACCAACTTGCAACATACCATGTTAAATAAATCAAGTAGATGACATAATGAAATATTTAAGCACCAAATATACAACATAAGCAAACTCATACCTTACTATGTCGTAGGGGAGGCTATCTTGTATGCACAATCAATCTAGTTAGCACGGTATAACTTCACAACATATCAACTCAAACATAAAAAAGATCATGATATCTAGAATAGTCACTAGCTAACATGTTTACATCATAACTTATACACAAGCATCATTCACACATATGCAAAGTCAATCTAGATTAATACAACACCACATCATAAATATGTTGGCTCATACCTGAATATCGTAACCATAACCATATGCATAGGTCAATCCAATTTAGCATGATACATATAACATTAAGCTATAAACGCTATAACCCTAATCATCAAGCTAACTGTCATATAACAACAAGTTAACCTATAACATACTCATCAACAACATATAACATAATCATCAGGGTATCTAATATAAAAGAAAAATAGCAATGCGTACAACAACAAATTACTACCATTATTGACTATCTGACACATGCACATATAACTACACTAATCAACTAACATATATCATGAATGTAACCATAACATCAAAAGACATGTACCTAACCCTAATGTATATAACACACATACAATACATGTATTACAATCTGCTCTCACCCCAAATTACAATGCTACAACCTCATTATGATTCTCTACATCTCCTGCTCTATCTCAACCAACACATTAGCATCATAACATATCAATATCATCCACTAAATATATGAAATAGCCATGACATAAACCAATCATTCAACCATTCTTATAACCAGCATTAAACCATGTAAATATTAGAGATATGAAAACCATTAAATCCACATATAAATTAGTGCAAAAGTAATAGAACTTAGCTTTTATATCATAGGCAAATCCGACCAAGTTTGGGACTTCCACGTACCACCTGACCATAAACATGGCTCAACCAAATGTTCTTTCATCCAGTCACCCCCATGCCATATTCCAAGCATGAATGTGGGATCTCATAGAAAAACTAATCCAATAACAACCAAGGGAATCTAGAGTTTAAACCATCTCCACCCTCACCAAACCGTGATCATACCAAAACCGGTGCTCCAATCACAACTGAACAAAAATTGGAATGCCATCCGAAATACATCACTATCCTAGAGGAATTTTCTATCTCCTTGTCTCTCAGGCTTTACCGCAATCCAAACCAGATCACTAGGCCGTAAATCAAGACTAGTATCTCGGGCTTTACCGCAATCCAAACCCAGATCACTAAGCCCTAAACCAAGACTTCTCCCTCAGGCTTTATTGTGTATCTTGCCAAAACTAGTCAAGGGGTTCCTATGCCTTTAGGAATAGAACTTGAGACCACCTCCACCCTGGATTCTAAAACTCATCCGATAAACCAAAGCTTGAAAATCGAAATAAACATCCCAACATACCATGGCATCCGGAAAAAGGCTAGGATAGGCTGAAAACCATTGTCATAACCTGACAAAACCATGCCACCGATAGCAAGAGAACCATACACCAACATGCAAAGCCATGCATGTCCAAACCAACTAGGAAATAACACATGCAAAAGGTTACTTGCAAGCATTCCTATTGAAGCTACTTAATCATACTTTCCTTTCCTTGTTCCTTGCTTACTTTTCCTTTCCTTTGCTCCAAACTAGAGTGCTCCAAGAAAACTCTAAGTGAACAAGAGAGTGAGAGAGAGAGAAATAATAATGAGACAGATCCAAAATTGAACTTACAAAATCCTAACATTGTCAAGACCTAACACTAAGTAACCTGCCAATTGATCCTCATAAGCCTTTTTATGAATGAGACCTTTATTTTCTTCATTTTCATTATTTTCCTTCAATTTCACATTCAACCTGTGATATTTCACCTTACTTTTCTCCTAATTTCCTTTATTTTCATAAATAAAAGTGCCAAAAATGTCTTTTCTCCTTTTAATGTATTTTCCTTAGCCAAAACACACATCCAGTGATGTGCACCAGGATATATTTGCCCAACATTAGCTGGGAATAAGTGTCCCTTACCCGCGGTCTTATTTTTTCCTTTATTTACATTATTACATGGAATTTTGACTAGGGCTATTACAAAATTGTATTTCTGAAAGCTATATAGAGTATATACATGACTAAATAAATGTTTTAACTATAAAAATTTACTTTTTCATGATATATACATAATTTTTTTAAATGATATATAATATATACATAATTGAGAGGGAGAGGATTAATGCAGGGGAAATGCATGGTTTTGTATCATTTGATAAGGGGTATACTGCAAGTGGAGAGACCCCTTGGTCAACTGAATCTCCTTGTACATCTACGCTTGAAGTTTCACACCTTGGTTGGGGTCATTCGTACATTCTCAGATATTTGGAGATTGCTACTAATGATTTCTCATATGAAAATGTCATTGGGGAAGGTGGCTATGTAATTGTCTATTGTGGTTTATTGCCTAATGGTAAACCTGTAGTCATGAAAAATATGCTTAACAACTGGAAAGCATCATGTTGTTACATTATTGTGAATCTCATATTCTATTTTGAGTTGGTATCTATTGCGAAATGCCATTGCTTGGTTTTTTTCATAGGGAACAAGCTGAAAGGGATTTCAGAGTAGAGGTGGAGGCAATTAGGTGAGTCAGGTAAATAGCGACCTAGATTTTAGACCATACACTCCAAAATATTCTACATAAATATTTCAAATCAAACCATAGATGGCAACACTTTATCTAATAGTACAAAACTTAGATGGAAGCATTTCATTTGAAAATACAAAACTGAGATGGCTAGTGCTCAGTTTCCCAAGGATGATTCCAGCGATAGGGATTTGGAAAAATCTGTGCTGCAGATTGGGTATGGGAATCTTTCAAAACCTAGTTCTGATACACAGAAAGATCAAGATTTGAGGTGGATTTGGGCATCAATGTAAAGCTGATCGAAAGGTAGTGGTATTTGTTGTGAAATGACATTGCTTAGTTTTTTCACAGGGAACAAGCTAAAAAGCAGTTCAGAGTGGTAGTGGAGGCAATCGAGTGAGTCAAGTAAAGAGTGGCCTAGATTTTAGGCTAGGCACTCCGAGATCTTCTACAGAAATATTGCAAATCAAAGCCTAGATCACATCACCTATCCGATAGTACAAAACTTAGATGGAATCATTTAATTTGATAATGAAAAACCAAGATGGTTGGTGCTCAATTTGCCAGGGATGATTCCAACGATATGGATTTGGAAAAATCTATGCTACAGATTGGGTATGGGCATCTTTCAAAACCCAATTTTGATACAAAGAGAGAGCGAGCTCTGAGGTGGATTCGGTCATCAATGTAAAGCCAAATGAAAGGCAATATCTGCTGTGCCCACATAGTCAGAAGCCACAGAAAAAGGTTGAAGAAGGGCGCCATGAAATAGGTGTTGTGGTTGAGAGGGAGAGGATTAAAGGGACATGCATGGTTTTGTATCATCTAATAAGGGTTCTACTACAAGTGGAGAGACCCTTAGGTCAACTTAATCTCCTAGGACATTTGTGCCTAAAGTTTCACACCTTGGTTGGGGTCATTCGTACATTGTTAGAGACATGGAGATCACTACTAATGGTTTCTTAGATGGAAATGTCATTGGTAAAGGTGGCTATAGCATTGTCTATCGTGGTTTATTGCCTAATGGTAACCCTGTAGCCATGAAAAATGTTCCTAACAACATGCAAGTATCATGCTGTTACATTATTTTGAATCTCATATTTTGTTTTGAGTTGGTCTTTGTTGTGTAATGCCACTGCTTGTTTTTTTTTTGCAAGGAACAGGTTGAAAAGGAGTTTAGAGTAGAGGTGGAGGAAATCGGGCGAGTTAGGTAAAGAGTGACCTTGATTTCAAACCAGACACTCCCAAATCTTCTACAGAAACATTGCAAATCAAAGCCTAAATGGCAACACTTCAATAAATTTTCTCAGGCATTTCTTCAACATGTGAAGCCTTTGGTTTATTTACATTGAACTGTTGGTAGACATATTTTATCATTCAAGGATTTCTTACATGTGTCATGGTTTAATGTAGTGGTTTTTAAATTTATTCTTCCATGCATGTTATGTGATTAATCCACACATGAAATGGCTTTGTGTATAAGCCATAGAGAAGGGAGGAGCTAGCGCAGGAGTGGACCATCAACAAGAACAAAGAGAGCTACTGAGGATAGGAATTAGCTGCAACCAATAGGGAGAAACAGAGCAGAAGGAAGGGAATAAGTGAATCAGGGGATTTTGTCTATCCAATTGCTATTTTTGATGACTCAATTTCATATCCTCTAGATGGTTCAAAAAATGCCAATGTTGAGCCAACAACATAGACGGGGAAAAGAACGGAGCAGTAGTTCCAAGACAAAAGTTAGAAGTTGATCTAGTTATTTTTGAAATCACAATAGAGTTTATTATTTTGGTTGCACTATAAATTTTTTTGGAAATATTTTAATGCGGGCTTCCCACACTCTCTGTCTAAGAATATGAAATTAATATTTATTTTTGTTATTATGAAAAATTACATTTGTTATTTACAATTTTGAGTGCCATCAAACACTGAATGTATGCAATTCCACACCCATAAACCCTATTGTACATTCATACATAGATGTGCATGTATAGATTTATATGTATGTATCTATGTGTATCTTTGTTATTCTTTTCATTATGAACCCATACACTGTCATATTACAGGAATTCTCATAATGAAGATGGATTGGCTTTTACGGTTAAAAATCACTATGGGAACATCAAAAGGCCTTGCTTATCTCCATTCCGGTCTAACAACAAACACTCCTATCATTCATAGGGATTTCAAGTCCATCAATATTCTTCTTGATGCAGACTTCGAGCCCAGGGTATCCATTACCTTTCTCTTTCTTTTTCAAAAGAGCTCCATTAACGAAATAGAGGCTTACAACCTGTAAAATAATCATTATAAACTATATATCAATTGCTTTAGGAAATTTTATTTTTCTCAAATTTCCATTGGTTACATCGTTATTTCAAGGAGATTTAACTTCTAATGTTCCCCTCCTTTACTGAAATTTTTTTGTCTAGATATCAGATTTTGGCCTTGCCAAACTAATTCCCTGTGAAGACGAGATGTATGTAAGCACCAAAGTTCTTGGTACCTTTGGTTATTTTGATCCTGAATATACCACATTATGTATTTCACTTTCAAATCCATTTTACTAATACTCATGCAGATTTCTTCTTAGGGAAAATTTCATTGGATGGTAAAATCATATATACCTGAGAAGAAATCTCTACTGCAGTGAACCAAAATAATCATCAACAACATCCTTGAAACACACCTTTTGAAATGTACACTATGAAATTTGAATTGATAAGAGAAATCGAATCAAACTTAATTTATATGGCACTGGGAACTTGGAAGTCACTCTTAAATTGTTTGTTATAAAAAAATGTTTATTTCTTTGGATGGAACTTCCTTTCACTTCAATAAATTGATTATATTTAAGAACCATTAACGAATACCAGTCTATTGGAAAATTTGAATTTAGCACTGTCTATATTTTGCAGCGTATTGAAACACGGTGTATATTAGCACAGCATATTAAAAATTATGATTCGTAGTCTTGGATTATTTTATGAAACTCTACAATTTAACCAAATATGGTCAAATTTAGAATTAAAAAAAGCTTAAAAGAATTGACATTGGTTTGAAGACAGATGCTTGCTCTATTCCTTTTAAGCGATAAGCATCCACAAGCTATCAAGAGTTGGTGCACCGTTTACACTATCTGCATATACCACCCTTACTGAGTGAATGACCTTGATGGCCTAAACCCTAAACTTGTTTGAAGAAAAATGAAAGCAATCTAACTAGTGTTGCTAAAAGTGGTATTCCATTTATATATTGTTGTTTTTTCTAAGTGTTGAGACTTCTCAAATTATATGGTACTCCACTGTTACATAGGGTGGGAGATCAATCATCAAACAACTCCGATTCATTATTTAACACCTGTTTTTGTTAATTTTTATATCCATTGTTTATTGTACCTGGGAGGATTACTGTAAGCAATCTGGCAGTGGCAAGCATAGGTCCTGGTCAAAGTGTAGATCAAGCTAAAAGGCAACTTTACATTGGTGGTATTTCATATGACACGGCCAATGATAAGCTTATAGAAGTTTTTTTCGAATACGGAGAGATAGAAGAAGGCTCAATTGCATATGATAAGAATACCAACAAATCTAGGGTACAAATCTAATATACATCGGTTTACTTTATGGTGGGAAGTTTAACATGCTTCTGTTGTTAGATATGTATGCATGTTTTTCCAAGAGCTAGCTCATTTGGCTATATTTGTATTGGTTAATGTTGTATGTATTTGTCACCAAGAGGGTATTTTCATTTGTGACTTTCAGGACTAGAGGCTACAAAGCAAGTTCTTAAGGAACCAAACAAAACCATTAATGTAAGTAATAGCCAGTACTAGATAATGTTGGTCATATTAGTTGAAGGGAAGTTGTTGATCTTGACACCTATGTTTTGTGCTTGGCATGCAGGGAAGGACTCTTACTGTGAAACTTGTAGTTGATGGTCAAAAGGAGAAGTTATCATCACAACCTCCAGTATCTCCACAAGTGCAAACAACTTATGGAATAGAATATCTAAGACTGAACTCATATCATAGGCAAGAGCATCAGTTACCATCCTCTACACCACCACCAATTGGTTTCTCAACATATCCATCAGGTCTTTCAGCATATGCATCTCAGCCTCCATATGCAACACAACCTACATAAGGGAATTCAGAGTGGAAGTTGATCTAGTGAGTAGGCTTAGCCATCCAAACTTATTTCGCTTGATAGGCTATTGTGCTGAGAAAAGTCAATGGCTTCTGGTTTATGAGTATATGAAAAATGGTAATTTACAAGATCACTTGCATGGTAAGCAACAAATAGAGCATAATATGAAATGTTTCAAAGAACATAATTTTTTTTTTTGGATGGGGGGTCATGTTGAAAAATATTTGTTTTTGTTATTATGAGAAATTACATTTGTTATTTACAATTGCAAGTGCCATCAAACACTGGTTGTATGAAATACCACACCCATACACCGTATTGTACATTCATACATAGATGTGCATGTATAGATTTATATGTATGTATCTGTGTGTATTTTTGTTATTCTTTTCATTATGAACCCATACACACTGTCATATTGCAGGAATTCCCAGAATGAATACGGATTGGCCTTTACACTTAAAATCACTATGGGAACAACAAAAGGATGTGCTTATCTCCATTCCAGTCTAAGAACAAACACTTCTATCATTAATAGGGATTTCAAGTCCACCAATATTCTTCTTGATGCAGACTTCGAGCCCAGGGTATCCATTACCTTTCTCTTTCTTTTCCAAAAGAGCTCCATTAACAGAACATAGTCTTACTACCTGCAAAATAATTAGTATAAATTATATATCAATTTCTTTAGGAAATTGTGTTTTTCTCAAATCTCAATTGGTCACAACATTATTTCAAGGAGATTTAACTTCTAATGTTCCCCTCCTTGACTGAAATTTTGTTGTCTAGATATTAGATTTTGGCCTTGCCAAACTAATTCCCTATGAAGATGAGATGTATGTAAGCACCAGAGTTCTTGGTACCTTTTGTTATTTTGATTCTGAATATACCGCGGTATGTATTTCACTTTCAAATCCATTTTACTAATCCTCATGCAACTTTCTTCTTAGGGAAAATTTCATTGAATGGTAAAATCATATATACCTGAGAATAAATATCTACTCCAGTGAACCAAAATAATCATCAACAACTTCCATGAAACACACCTTTCTAAATGTGCACTAAAAATCTAAATTGATAAGAGAAATTGAAACAAACTTAATTTATATGGCACTCAGAACTTGGAAGTTACTCTTCAGTTGTTTGTTATAAAAAAAGTGTTTATTTCTTTGGATGGAATTTCCTCTCACTTCAATAAATTTATTATATTTAAGAACCCTTAATGAATACCAGAGTATTGGACAATTTGATGTTGGCACTGCCTATATTTTGCAGCGTATTGAAACACAGTGTATATTGGCACAACATATTAAAAGTTAATATTCTTAGTCCTGGATTACTTTATGAAACTGTACAATTTAACCAAAGATGGTCAAATTGACATTGGTTTGATGACAGATGCTTGATCTATTCCTTTTAAGCAATGAGCATACACAACCTATCAAGAGTTGGGCCACCATTTACACTGTCCGCATATACCACCCCTACTGAGTGAATGACCTTGATGGCATAAACCCCAAACTTGTTTGAAGAAAAATGAAAGAAATCTAACTATTGTTGAGACTTCTCAAATTATATGGTACTCCATTTTTACATAGGCTGGAAGATCGATCATAAAACAAATCTGATTCATTATTTAACACCTATTTTTGTTAATTTTTATATACGTTGTTGTTTATTGTACCTGTGAGGATTACTGTAAGTAATCTGGCAGTGGCAAGCACAATTCCTAGTAAAAGTGTATATCAAGCTCAAAGGAAACTTTACGTTGGTGGTCTTTTATATGACATGGCCAATGATAAGCTTTTAGAATTTTTTTCAAATATGGAGAGATAGAAGAAGGTTCAACTGCATATGATAAGAATACCAACAAATGTAGGTTACAAATCCAATATACATCGATTTGTTTTATGATGGGTAGTTTAAAATGCTACTTTTGTTAGAGATTTATACATGTTTTTCCAAGGCCTAGCTCATTTGGCTATATTTTTATTGGTTAATATTGTCTGTGTTTGTCACCAATAGGGGATTTGAATTTATGACTTTCAAGACTCGAGGCTACAAAGCGGGCTCTTAAGGAACCAAACAAAACCATTGATGTAAGTAATAGCTAGTACTAGATAATGTTGGTCATATTAGTTGAAGGGCAGTTATTGATCTTGACACCTATGTTTTGTGCTTGGCATGTAGGGAAGGACTATTACTATGAAACTTGTCGTTGATTGTCAGAAGGAGAAGTTATCATCACAACATTGAGTATCTCGACAAATGCAAACAAGTTATGGAATAGACTATCCAAGCCTGAACTCATATCATAGGCCAGGGCCTCGAGTACCAACCTCTGTACCACCACCGATTGGTTTCTCAACATATCCATCAGGCCTTTCAACATATGCATCTTAGCCTCCATATGCAACACAACCTACATAAGAGAATTCAGAGTGGAAGTTGATCTATTGAGCAGGCTTAAGCATCCAAACTTAGTCTGCTTGATAGGCTATTATGCTGACAAAATTCAACGGCTTCTGGTTTATGAGTATATGAACAATGGCAATTTACAAGATCACTTGCATGGTAAGCAACAAATATAACAAATATGACATGTTTCAAAGAACATAATTTTTATTTATTTATTTTTGGATGGGGGGTCATGTTGAACAATATTTATTTTTGTTATTATGAAAAATTACATTTCTTATTTATAATTGCGAGTGCCATCAAACACTGGTTGTATGTTATACCACACCCATACACCCTATTATACATTTAGACATAGATGTATGTGTATACATTTATATGTATGTATCTTTGTGTATTTTTTGTATTCTTTTCATTGTGAATATGAAATTAATTGGGTATTCAAGATCTTCTCTATTAGATTGATGTTATTTTATGGTGCCATGTCTATTCAGCTACGCTACACCAGAGTATGTTAGCATAGGAATGTTGACTGAGAGAAGCGACGTCTACAAATTTGGAGTACTTATCATGGAGATTATTTCAGGAAGATGACCTGTTGATTATGGAAGACCTATCGAGGAGGTTAGAATATAAAGTTCCCTTCAATCCATTGCTAAATTCCTTTAGTACTTTCATGCAATAGAGGCATATCGTTAAGGTCTTCAATCCCTCAATGAATTTCTTCATTACTTTCATTTAAATTAACACAAGCATAAATTTTTGGTTTGAAAGAGGAATGAATCTTTTTAAATATAAACATTTGTAGGTAAACTTGGTAGAATGGCTGAAAATGATGATGGAGAGTTGAAGGTCTGAGGAAGTGGCAGATCCATTGCTCGAGGTTAAACCCATATCCAAGGCATTAAAATGAGCATTGCTAGTATCAATGCGTTTTGTGGATCTAGATGTTTCCAAGAGGCCAAAGATGGGCCATGTCATACACATGCTGGAGGTAGACGAATTCCCCTTTCGTGATCTATGTTTTTTCTTTGGAACAATAACCATGTCGTTGCAAAGTATGGATGGAAATATAATTTTATATATAAATAAGAAAAGTATGAGTCACCATGTTTGTTTATATATAAACCAGCTGATATGTATGTATACAAAGATATTTAAATGGTGTATACAATATATAAATTTTAATTCTTGTATATTTCTCATGATTTATGTTTATGTTTTATCACAATGAATGTGGATATAGCTAAAGAGTGACCTAGATTTCTGACAAGACGCTCTCAAATATTCTACAAAAATATTGCAAATCAGAGCCTATATAGCAACACTTTACCTAAAAGTACAAAAGTTAGATGGAAGCATTTCATTTGATAATACAAAACTGAGATGGCAACATTTCACTTAATGACACAAACTTAGAAAGTAGCATTTCATTTAGTCAAGGCATGTGATTCTCTATGGTTAATTCAATATATTTTCTCAGCATTTCTTCAACATTTGAAGCCTTTGGTGAGGCGTATCTAATCAGTGAAAATTATTTAGAAGAGAAGAATTAAATTGCATATAAAGCTTAGGCTGAACTTGAAGATAGCATCAGTAAATGACTTATCATCATAATGCAAAGAGAGGTATTGGCACCTTATTTACAACAAAAATTGAACACTAGGGATGAGAATGTGGTCAAGTCGCAAGTTGGACAAGGAATCTAGACTCTAAAGTACCAAGTTCCATACTCACTAGCACTAAACAAACTATCGAATATGTTGTTCAAATCTCCTGCTACATGTCCCGAGTCGCCCCACTTATTAACACCTAGCTTGTTGAGTGCACTAAATGAAGCCATATTATATAGACTGAAAATATTCTGAAATTGTAGAAACAAACTAGACAATGTGTTTTCGGTTGTAGTCTAGTGATTAAGATGGGTCATTGTCATGATTAGACCCAGGTTCAAACCTTAGTAGACTTAAATCCATGAAAATTAACTTGTTACCGAGATTTGACATCCATTCATATGTTCCAGGTATGAAACTCAGCAGCCCCAACTTTGTTGGAGAACATCTCAGTGTCTGAAGGCATAAATCTATGCACATTGAGCTCTAATGCTTAGACAAAATATTGGTAAAAGGTAATTGGATGGTTTGTGGATGAAGAAAACATTTGGAGCCTAATTCCTGAATCTAATAAAAAAAATTAAGGTTAAACAGTGATATGGGTTTATTATTCCTCAATTTATGCCTTATTTACGGCGTTTCCTTTGCAACATCTGGGGAAAATTCTAGTTATTTTTATTTTAAAGGGGCATGTGTCGACTCCAGGGAAGGAAGATGGATGAAAAAACTTACACATCCCTCATACTAGGTTGTAGAAAGAACCTTTCTGCTCAGTGATAAATAATCGACATTAAAACATTTTAATAACATGTACATCAAGACATTTTATCATGCAAATTAAAAATGGTTTTTTATTATTAATATATTTTTAAATATATGTGAATATTAATTTATATTAAAATAATTTATTTATAATGTACATTGAATATTTTTTTACAACATTAAAATATTTTATTTTAACAATTTTTTTTCTATACATAGATATATATGAATCTGACATATACATAAATTAGTTAACATAGATCTTCAAATAGTTTATTTAAATTTCTTATTGAAATGTTTTTGAAAAGCATAAGATTTAAGCATCTTACTAACACATTTTTTTACTTCTAATTACTTTACAACATATTTATATTTTTTTTATTATAATTGACATTATTTTTGTATTTAGAACATAATTTCTATTTTTGTTTTAAAGGGAACAAACGGACCGAAAAACTTACACATCTCCTCTCCTCATACTGGGTTGTGCAATGAACCTCTTAGATCAAACAACATAGATCCATCTTAAGTATGGATCTAACATGAGCCTAGAGGGATCAAATTTCTTGATGTGCAAACTTCTTTCGAGCGAAAAATATAGTGTGTAATTTTTCATTATTTAAATTGTATTTTTGAAAGCTATATAGAGTATATACATGACCAACTAAAAGTTTTAACTATAAAAAAAAATTCATGATATATACATAATTTTTTTAAATGATATATAATATATACATAATTGACATTAAAATATTTTACATAACATCAACCCAAATTAAAATGGTTTTTTATTATTAATATATTTTATGTATATGTCAATATTAATTAGTATTTAAATATATCAAAATATTTTATTTTAACAATTTTTTTTCTACATATAGATATATATCGAGTTCATATGTACATAAATTATTTAAGATAGATCTTAAAATAGTTTACTAAAATTTCCTGTTGAAATATTTTTGGAAATTATAAAGCTTAAACATCTTACACATTTTTGTTTACTTCTAATTACTTTTCAATATATATATATATATATATATATATATATATATATATATATATATATATATATATATATATATATATATATATATATATATATATATATATATTAATTGCAAGTCACAATTTATTTCTATTTAGAGCAGAATTTATTTATTTGTATTTTGAAGGGGCACGTGTCAATTCCACGAAGGACGGATAAACTTATACATCCCCTCATACTCAGGTGTAGAATGAGCCTTTCTGCTCAATTATACATAATTGACATTAAAACATTTTAATAACATGTACATCTAGGCATTTTATCATGCGAATTAAAATGGTTTTTTTATTATTAATATATTTTTAAATATATGTGAATATTAATTTGTATTAAAAAAATTTATTGATAACCCACATTGAATATTTTTTTATAGCATTAAAATATTTTATTTTTAACAATTTTTTTTCTAGATATATTTGAAGTTGATATCGACATAAATTAGTTAACATAGATCTTCAAATGGTTTATTTAAATTTCATATTGAAATATTTTTGAAAAGTATAATATTTAAACATCTTATTAACACACCTTTTTTACTTCTAATTATTTCTAATTACTTTATTTTTTTTGTATTTAGAAAATAATTTTATTTTTATTTTAAAGGGAACAAACGATGGACACACTTACACATCCCCTCATACTGGGTTGTAGAGTGAGCCTCTTGGCTCAATAAAATAAATATTTTTTCATTATTTATATTATTAATATAATAATGATTATATTTTTTTTCCCATTTCACAATGAACTTTCAAACTATATATTTATAAATTTGTTTTCAAAATAATTATAATAAAGAAATTAATACTTTCAATTAGTGTTAATGGTAATGTAATATCTCTACTGTAAATACTCATGTAAGTAAAATAAAAGAATTTTATTTACAATTTTGATATAGACAGAATATTATTAATAAAGTTCATCTTTAACCATTTTAGTTAGGTTTCATTTCTTGATAACCACATTTAACATTCTTTATTCACCACATTTTTTATTCACCTTAGAGCTCTTATGGGAGAAAAGAGGGAAGAGGAAAAACCGTGGGAGAATTAGACTTATGTCTGTCATTCACTCCAAAATTATTGGAGAAGAGGTTGTCTGTCATTTTCTCAAAAATTATTGGAGAAGAGGTTTGTGTGAGACTGGAAAAATAGCATGAGTCGTGGGACTAAAAACAAACACCAGGCATCACTATTTTTGTAAACAAATGATGATGTGTTGTGGTTGTTCACAATAGTGATTTGCTTGAAAACCCATGGATTCAATGGTGCCTTATAATTGAATGTGCCGAGTTACGACAATTTATGATACAGAGGTAAGTTTTTATGCTTTAATTTTTAATGGTTTAAACTATTGCAACAAAGAATGAGTATTTCACCCTTTCCCATTTCTAGTTCTCTCTTTTAATGGATGAGTAGAATGCAGGAGAAGAGAAGGGTTTTTACTTGAATAATCTCTATAGGTAGATAGATAAAGATTGATTTTTATATATTTTTTTGGGTTAAGAAAATATATTACTACATGTAGATAAAGATTGTGATCATATATTTTTCTTGGTAAAGAAAATATATTTAAAGATTGTTATTATATGTTTTTCTCCGTAAATAAAATATATTACTGCATGTAGATAAATATTACTACATGTTCATAAAGATTGTGATCATATATTTTTCTTGGTAAAGAAAATATATTACTACATGTGGATAAAGATTGTTATTATATATTTCTTGGTAGAGAAAATATATTACTACATGTAGACAAATATTGTTATTACTATATATAGAAAAAGATTGTTATTATTTATTTGCAACATTAAAAGTTAAGTAACCTTTCTTGTCCTTATATAACATTGCATATCTTTTTTATGTAAGAAAAGATATGATGCATACTCTTTTCTTAAAAAGGGATTTCGTACTGGTGTACGAAATAATAACAAATCCAAGTCATTTTGCTGGAAGTGAATATAGATTAAAGAGGGTAATTTGTGAAGTATTCTCATGGTTAAGAGTGTTCTTTTGAAAAATAATACTTAGTTATGAGAAAATATAATAATCTATGCATAGATGAAATGAAAATAGATAATATAATTCATAGGAATATTTTTTGGAAAGAATATGTTTTTATTATGTGTGAAAGAGAAGTTAATGGTGTTAATTCCTTTGCAAGATTTGCAAAAGTTACATGTTTGGGTGAGTTAAAGGAAAATGATTTGTGTGTTGCATATTGGATAGTTTGATTTAATTGCATGGTTTAATGTATAAAATGTTGCCATTATTATTAACTTAGTTCTTATGCCCAAAAGAAAAGTTGATTATGATACTTTCTTGAAAACGAATGTATGGGAACTTTGTTATGATATTTTTTGGAAACAAATGCATAATAACTTTGTAAAACTATACAGAAGCATAGAAACAATAGTTGATTACATGTAAGAAGATATAACTATTGCTTCATAATAACTTTGTACATAAATGATAGAGAAACTATGCAGAAACATAGAAACAATAGTTGATTACATGTATGCAGATATAACTATTGTGTTAGATATTTTAAAGAGAAACATGGATTTGTAGAGCTGTTGTGTTAGATCTTTTAAAGAGAAATATGAATTTGTGTGCAAAAAGGGGAAAGTATTATGGAAAGTAAACCTAGTCACTTGGAATAAATGTACTACACTTCCTTTGTAAAATACATTATTATATCCACATGAAAGAAATAATGACTAACACATTAGTTCTCGTTTAGAGCAATGCATGTCTTTGTGTATGCAATAGATTTTGTAAATAAATCTATCTTGGAAAAAATGATTTTTGAAAAGGGGCTTACGTTTTCATGCATAATAATAATGTCTATCATGTTAGCTTCCCCTTAGAAGGGAACATCTACTGTATTGGAAATATTAAATAGTTACATGCACATAGAAGAAGCTAAGGTGCATGAAGGACAAAGATACGTTTCTATTATCATTTAAGTGAAATGGATGGTTACAGTTGTTTCCTTTGGATATGAACATGTGCTAGTGTGAGAATGATCATAGTAACGAGGTAATTATTTTGAAATTATTGATAATTATTTGTTTATACATGGACTTGTTAGAAGAAGCATGTTGTGATATTATATTTACATCTCATGTATGCATATGAATAGATGTTAAAAGATCGCTTTTAAGTAATGATTATTGATTGCATAATACTTTTTCTACTCATGTTACCAAATATTGTTGACGTCAACAATGACATGAAATGATGTGATTTGTGCAAAAGAAAAATTATGTTTAACATTGTGGTAGATAAGAACTATTCGTTCATGTTGATGAGTACGAGTTGCACGATGGTGATGGAACAATCATGCCACATGGATGTAGAGAGTGGTGATATGTGGGTTAATGGTTTCAAGACAATTGTAATAGCTTTTAGCTAGGTATGTGGTATTTTAATGATATTTCATTGTAATATTTTATAACAATGGATAAGGGATGGACTCCCTTATAATTCATTGAGTGAGGAGTGAACACCCTTACGAGCGTTTACTAATAGAATTGAACATTTGTTGGTTTTTACCCAATGGGGCTTCCAAGGTATATCGGTGTTCAATGATGTGATTTCTTATTATGTTAGTTTTGTGATGTTGATTCGTCGCATAATTTGATGTTGATAATGTCAAGTATGTGATTAATTAATGTCGTTGAAGGAATCATGAAATGGATGCAACATTACAACATACAATTTATGTTAATATACTACAAGAGTGGTGTTAATGGTTATGAAACATATTATTCCTCTACTAAAGTTACTTTATGTACTAATTAACACTCTATCTAATGGTTAATGAGGAATGTGGAATAGTGATTTGGATAATTGCCGGTGGGTAGTTTGCGTAAAAAAAATTCTATCTCATTGCATTTTCATGCGAGTTTACCGGGGTATGTTACAAGTGGTATGAGAGCTAAAGGTTTTAGCACTGGTGCCTTTACGAACTATTAAGTGGAAAATAAATCAAGGTATGCCACTAGTGGGCATTAGCTCAGGTATGAGTCTAACAATCTACACACTGATATATACAATAGTCTACTTTTGACATGATATGTGTTATTCATGTTTATAAACACATTAAAGAGTAGTAGGTAATAAAGTCTATTGCAAAACTATGTTTATGAAATTTAAACACTCATGCAGATAAAATAAAATAAAACATTTGTCACACTTATGAACAATCTTGAACACCCACTAAGGAAAGTGACAATTAACTACCAACTTTTGCAAATATGGAAATATTAATGATACATTTAATGAACATGAAAGTTACAATGAACTAATTTTAATGAGTGAATGCATGAATGTAAATATGGGGAACATCCTTGAATAAAACAATAGAGTGTTTTAAAAGGAAATTGGATTAACCACTTTAGATATTGAAAATAAACAATGAGTCAAGTAATGAGACTTGATTGTAATAACTAATTGTTGATTAAGTTTTGTCATGGATGCATTAAGATGGTTGGTAGTTGTGATTGGTTAGTGTTGCATGACTAACTAATAAAACTTATATGCATGAATTGAATTTGATTTAAGCTTATTATAATTCGTAAACAAGTGATTATGGCAGTTACTTCATGTATCGGTTTGTTGATGACAATGCACAGTGGGAAATTGCAAATGATTTGGAAAGTGAATACGTGTTAAATGATTCATATTTATGACTAACGTTACTGATGGGATTAAGTAGTAGTAGCTTAATGGCAACAAGAAAATCTGTCAAAGTAAAATCACTTTGCAATCATAAATGAGAAGTATAATGTTATATGATATGCATGATTGTGTTACTTTGAAAATTAAAATGCATACAACATGTATGTTAGTTATGTTTTCTATCAATCTAGATATTGTGGACCCACGTTGAGGGTTAAGTGTAAATACATCCTGTACATCCATGTTTATTTTGTTAATGATAATGTTCATATGGTTCATTATGTAAATTGTTGTGGGAAAGAGTGCTAAAAGAGAAATTTAACATGCCATATAGTTGTGAAAGGCCAAGAGGCCTTGGGTTCATGGAAGTTGCCTGTCCGAAGGGGTTGATGGCACTTACTGCCCAAAATTCCTCTCCCTAGAGATAAATTATCTCAGTAAGGGAAAAGATTTGGCCACGATGGTGAAGAGGGTAGAAATCCTGAGCCAACTATGTTGATTTGGAGCTTATTGGAGGAGGCCCAAACTTCCTCATAAACGGGACGTTGTCAGAGGAATAGGTAGGACACTGCCAAGAGGAATTCTATATTGAACCCTATGTGGTCATTGGAATTCTTGAGCTGTTTGGCTAGTGGATTTCCATACTAGACCTGGTATGGTCTCTGTCAAATAATTGTCTAGATGCAAAAATGAATCGATCTGGTTGTGGAGACTAGTTCCCACAGGTTGGGAGGAGCATTTTTTTTCACTATGATTCTTGTAGGAGAACAAATTAATTAATTAGTTATGTGTTGTGTTAAAAATGAATTTTATATATAATTGCGTAAAATATGTCATGCACATTTAACATGAAAGGATATTAGTTCTCAATAACGATTTATTGGAATTTTAGTTCCTTTGTTGTATTACCAATCTTGTGAATGTTTTAGTAGAGGATAAGAAAATTTGCACTTGGTGCAGTTATTGACTATTTTGATGATTAGAGAGCTAGGTTCTCTCTTGATACTTTTAGAAGTACTATGTGGATGCCTTTAGTGAGAGTTAAGACAATGTGCATGTGGTGCAATGATTTATCATTTTGATAATTGGAGTGTTAGTGCTCTCTAAGTACTTGTAAAAGTACTATGATTTAAATATGACCTGACATTGCATAATTGATTAATAGCTAAAAGTATTTCATTTGATTCAAAATATTGTGACTCATGTGATTGAATTTGTTAGTCATACATTACAGGTTACTTACCATAGAGTGTTGATGGGTCATCTAATCAATATTAAAGTTTTTACATGAAAGTGATCATGATTTTCTATTGGAATTGGTAAGTAATGGTAAGTTGATATAGAGATTTGTTTTTGTACATTATGAATTTGAATATGGGCCAAGAGATGAAAATTAGAACTTGCATATTTTTGCAGTTATAAATGCTTATGACTACTGATTTTTCTTATGTTAAAACATTATAGTTTTTGTTTATTATCATTTCTTGGAATGAAATCTTTCATTTTAAAGAGGATGGACCCCCTTTTGTGTGGTTTAGATGGTTATATCATGAGTAAAAGCTGAAGTTCCAATGGCAGATGAACACCGAGGATGGTGTTCTCCTTAAGGGGAGAGTATGTAATATCCGTATTGTAAATACTCATGTAAAAACTTAAGTAAAATAAAATATTCTTATTTGCAATTTTGATATAGATAGAATATTATTAATAAAGTTCATCCTTAACTGTTTTAGATAGGTTTCATTTCTTGATAACTGCCCTTAACATTCTTTATTCGCCTTGTATCTCGGGAGAAAAGGCGGAAGAGGAAAATCCATGGGAGAATTGGACTTATGTCTGTCATTCACTCAACAATTATTAGAGAAGAGGTTTGTTTGAGACTGGAAAAAACACGAGGTGTGGAACTGAAAACAAACAGCAGGCATCACCAGGCATGGGACTGTTTGCATGGGGGACTGTAAACAAACGATGATGTGTTGTGGTTGTTTATAATGGTGATTATCCTTGAAAGCCCATGGATTCAATGGTGCCTTGTAATTGGAGGTGCTGAATTATGACAATTTATGATACAGAGGTAAGTGTTTATGCTTTTAGCTTTTAATGGTTTAAACTATTGCAATCCAAATAATGAGTATTTCACCCTTTCTCATTTGTAGTTCTCTCTTTTAATGGATGAGTAGAATGCAGGAGAAGAGAAGGGTTTTTACTAGAATAATCTCAGTATGGGTAATTTAACATATTATTACATGTACATAAAGATTGATTTTTGTATATTTTCTTGGTTAAGAAAATATATTAATACATGTACATAAATATTGTGATCTTATATTTTTCTTGGTAAGGAAAATATATTAAAGATTGTTATTATATGCTTTTCTTGTTAAATAAAATATATTACTTCATGTAGATAAAGATTGTTTTTTATATATTTTTCTTGGTTAAGAAAATATAGTACTACATGTAGATAAAGATTGTGATCATATATTTTTCTTGGTAAATAAAATATATTTAAAGACTGCTATTATATGTTTTACTTGGTAAAGAAAATATATTACTGCATGTAGGTAAAGATTGATTATTATATATTTTTCTTGGTGAAGAAAATATATTAATGCATGTAGATAAAGATTGTGATCATATATTTTTCCATGTAGATAAAGATTGTTATTATATATTTTTCTTGGTAGAGAAAATATTTACATGTAGATAAAGATTGTTATTACTAGATATAGAAAAAATTGTTATTATATATCTTTGCAACTTAAAAAAATAAGTAACCTTTCTTGTCTTCATATAACATTGGATATGGCTTTTATGTAAGAAATGATAGGATGCATGCTCTTTTCTTAAAAAGGGATTTTGTATTGGTGTATGAAATAATAACAAATCCAAGTCATTTTCGTGGAAGTGAATATAGATTAAAGAGGGTAATTTGTGAAATATTCTCATGGGTAAGAAAGTTCTTTTGAAAAAGAATACTTAGTTATGAGAAAATATAATAACCTATGCATTAATGAAATGAATAGAGATAATAGAATTCATAGGAATCTTCTTTGGAAAGAGTATGTTTTTCTTGTGCGTGAAAGATAAGTTAATGTTTTCAATTCATTTGCAAGATTTGCAAAATTTACATGTTTTGGTGAGTAAAAAGGTAATGATTTGCGTGTTACATAGTGAATAACTTGATTTAATTGCATGGTTTAATGCATAAAAGTTTACCATTATTATTATCTTAGTTCTTATGCCTAAAATAAAGTTTGATTATGATACTTTCTTGAAAACAAGTGCATGAGAACTTTGTTATGATACATTCTTGGAAAAAAATGCATAATAACTTTGTACAGAAATTATAGAAAAACTACGCAAAAGCATAGAAACAATAGCTAATTACATGTATGAAACAATATTTGATTACATGTATGAAGATATAACTATTGTGTTAGATATTTTAAAGAGAAACATTGATGTATTGTGTTAGATACTTTAAAGAGAAATATGAATTTTTGTGCATAAATGAGTAAGTATTATGGAAAGTAAAACAAGTAGTTACTTGGAATAAATATACTAGATATCCTTTGTAAAATACATATATCCACATGCAAGAAATAATGACTAACACATTAGTTCTGGTTTAGAGCAATGCATGTCTTTGTGCATGCAATAGATTTTTTAAATAGCTCTATCTTGGAAGAAATGCTTTACGAAAAGGGACTTACATTTTCATGCATGATAATAATGTCTGTTGTGTTAGCTCCCCCTTAGAAGGGAACATCTATTGTATTGGAAATATTACATAGTTACATGCACAAAGAAGAAGCTAAGGTGCATGAAGGACAAAGATACGTTTCTAGTATCCTTTAAGTGAAATGGATGGTTACAGTGGTTTGCTTTGGATATGAACATGTGCTAGTGTGAGAATGATCATACTAATGTGGGTCATTATTTTGACATGCTTGATAATTATTTGTTTATACATGGACAATGTTGTTAGAAGAAGCATGTTGTGATATTATATTTACATCTCATGTATGCACATGAATAGATGTTAAAGATCGCTTTTAGAGAAAGATTATTGATTGTTTACTACTTTATCTAATCATGTTATCAAAGATTGTGGACAACATCAATGACAGGAAATGATGGTGATTTGTGCAAAAGACAAATTATGTTTAACATTGTGGAAGATAAGAGCTATTGGTCCATGATGATGTGTACGAGTTGCAGGATCGTCCACTGATGGAGCAATCATGACACATGGATATAGAGAGTGGTGATATGTAGGTAACTAGTTTCATGACAATTGTAATAGCTTTTAGCTAGGTATGTGGTATTTTAATGATATTTCATTGTAATATTCTATAAAAATTGATAAGGGATGGACTCCATTATAATTCATCGAGTGAGGGGTGAACAACCTCATGAGTGTTTAATAATAAAATTAAATGTTTGTTGGTTTTTACCTAATGGGGTTTCCAAGGTATATCGTTGTTCAATGATGTGATTTCTTATTATGTCAGTTTGGTGATGTTGATTCCTTGCATAATTTGATGTTGATAATGTCAAGTATGTGATAAATTAATGTGATTGAAGAAATGATGAAATGGATGCAAGGTTACAACATACAGTTTATGCTAATATACTACAAGAGTGGTTGTTAATGGTTATGCATCATATTATTCCTCCACTAAAATTACTTTATGTACTAATGAACGCTCTATCTAATGGTTAATGAGGAATGTGGTTTAGTGATTTTGATAACTACGTGTGGGTAGTTTGTTTAAAAAAAATTCTAACTCCTTGCATATTCATGTGAGGTTACCGAGGTATGTTACAAATGGTATCAAAGCTAAAGGTTGCAGCATCGGTGCCTTTAGAAACTGTTAAGAGGGAAACAAATCGAGGTATGCCACCAGTGGGCATTTTCTCAAGTATGAGTCTACCAATCTACATATTGATATATAAAATAGACTAATTTTGACATGATATTTGTGATTCATGTTTATAACCGCATTAAAGAGTAGTAAGTAATAAAGCCTATTGTAAAACTATGTTCATGAAATTTAAATCCTGATGCGGATAACAAAAAATAAAACATTTGTGACACTTATGAAAAATCTTGAACACTCACTAAGGAAAGTGACAATTAACTACCAACTTTTGCAAATATCGAAATATTAATGATACATTTAATGAACATGACTGAAGTTACAATCCACTAGTTTTAATGAGTGAATGCATGAATGTAAATATGGGGAGCATCCTCGAATAGGATGATAGAGTGTTGTAAAAGTACATTGGAAGAACCCCTTTAGATATCGAAAATAAAAAATGAGTCAAGTAGTGAGATTTGATTGTAATAACTGATTGTTGATTAAGTTTTGTCATGGCTGCATTAAGATGGTTGGTAGTTGTGATTGGTTAGTGTTGCATGACTAACTAATAAAACTTATATGCATGAATTGAATTTGATTTAAGCCTATTATAATTCATAAACAAGTGATTATGGTAGTTACTTCATGTATCGGTTTGTTGATGATAATACACTGTGGGAAATTGGAAATGATTTGGAGAGTGAATTCCTGTTATATGATGCATATTTGTGACTAATGTTGTTGATGGGATTAAGTAGTAGTAGCTTAATGGCAACGATAAAACCTGTCAAAGAAAAATCACATTGCAATTGTAAATGAGAAGTATAATGTTATATGATATGAATGATTGTGTTACTTGGAAAATTAGAATGCATACAACATGTATGTTAGTTATGTTTCCTATCAATCTAGATATTGTGGACCCATGTTGAGGGTTAAGTGTAAATGCATGGTGTACATGCATGTTTATTTTGTTAATGATAATGTTCATATGGTTCATTATGTAAATTGTTGTGGGAAAGAGTGCTAAAAGAGAAATTTAACATGCCAGACAGTTGTGAAAGGCCAAAAGGCCTTGGGTTGATGGTGGTTGCCTACCCGGAGAGGTTGATGGCACTTGTCTGCCCGAACTTCCTCTCCCTAGAGATAAATGTTCTCAGTAAGGGAAAAGAGTTGGCCAAGATGGTGAAGAGGGTAAAAAGCCTAAGCCAACTCTGTCGATTTGGAGCCTGTTAGAGGAGGCTTAAATTTCCTCATAGACGAGATGTTGTCATAGGAATAGGCAGGATGCTGCCAAGAGGAATCCTATCTTGAACGCCATGTGGTCATTGGAATTCTTTAGCTGGTTGGCCAGTGGAATTCCATACTAGTCCTAGTATGCTTTCTGTCAAAGAACTATCTGGATGCAAAAATGACTCGATCCAGTTGTGGAGACTAGTTCCGACGGGTTGGGAGGAGCATTCTTTTTCCACTATGGTTCTCGTAGAAGAAGAAATTAATTAACTAGTTATGTGTTGTGTTAAAAATAAATTTTATATATAATTGTGTAAAATATTTCGTGCACATTTTAACATGAAAGAAGATTAGTGCTTAGTAAGGAGTTATTGGAATTTTAGTTCCTTTATTGTATTACCAATCTTGTGAACGTTTTAGCAGAGGCTAAGACAATTTGCACTTGGTGTAGTTATTGACTATTTTGATGATTAGAGAAATAGGTTCTCTTTGGGTACTTTTAGAAGTACTGTGTAGATAGTGTGCATGTGGTGTAGTGTTTTATCATTTTGATGATTAGAGTGTTACTGCTCTCTAAGTAATTGTAAAAGTATTGTGATTTAAATATCACCTAACATTGTATAATTGATTCATAGATAAAAGTATTTCATTTGATTCAAAATTTTGTGACTTATGTGATTGAATTTGTTAGTCATACATTATAGGTTACTTACCCTGGAGTGTCGATGGGTCGTCCAATCAATATTAAAGTTTTTACGTGAAAGTGATCATGATTTTCAAGAGTAATTGGTAAGTAATGGTAAGTTGATATAGAGATTTGTTTTTATATATTATGAATTTGAATAAGGGCCAAGTGATGGAAATTAGAACTTGCATATTTTTGCAGTTATAAATTCTTATGACTATTGATTTTTCTTATGTTAAAAAATTACAGTTTTTGTTTATTGTCATTTCTTGGAATGAAATCTTTCATTTTAAAGAGGAAGGATCCCCTTTTGTGTTGTTTACATGGTTATATCATGACTAAAATCTAAAGTTCCAATGAGATATGAACACCTAGGACAGTGTTCTCATTAAGGGGGGAGTATGTAATATCCCTACTGTAAATACTCATGTAAAAACTTAAGTAAAATAAAATATTCTTATTTCAAATTTTGATATAGATAGAATATTATTAATAAATTTCATCTTTAACCATTTAAGCTAGGTTTCATTTCTTTATAATCGCCCTTAACATTCTTTATTCACCTTAGATTTCGGGAGAAAATGGGGAAGAGGAAAAACCGTGGGAGAATTAGACTTATGTATGCCATTCACTCGATAATTATTGGAGAAGAGGTTTGTGTGGGACTAAAAAAAAACACGAGGCAAAGACCAAGCATCACCAGCCATGGGACTATTTTCATGGGGGACTATAAACAAATGATGATGTGTTGTGGCTGTTCGCAATGGTGATTTGCCTTGAAAACCCATGGATTCAACGGTTCCTTATAATTGGAGGTGCCAAGTTATGACAATTTATGATAATAATGTCTATTGTGTTAGCTTCCCCATAGAAAGGAACATCTATTGTATTGGAAAGATTACATAGTTACCTGCACAAAGAAGAAGCTAAGGTGCATGAAGGACAAAGATACGTTTCTAGTATCCTTTAAGTGAAATGGATGGTTACAGTGGTTTGCTTTGGATATGAACATGTACTGGTGCGAGAATGATCATATTAACGGGGTAATTATTTTGACATGTTTGATAATTATTTGTTTATACATGGAAAATGTTGTTAGAAGAAACATGTTGAGATATTATATTTACATCTCATGTATGCACATGAATAGATGTTAAAAGATCTCTTTTAACAATTGATTATTGATTGATTAATGCTTTATCTAATCATGTTACCAAAGATTGTTGATGACAACAATGACATGAAAGGATGGTGATTTGTGCAAAAGACAAATTATTTTTAACATTGTGGCAGATAAGAACTATTGTGCCATGCTGATGATTACGATTTGCAGGATGGTCCACTGATGGAACAATCATGCTATAAGGATGTGGAGAGTGGTGATATGTGGGTAACTAGTTTCATGATAATTGTAATAGATTTTAGCTAGGTATGTGGTATTTTAATGATATTCCATTGTAATCTCTTATAACAATGGATAAGGAATGGACTCCCTTATAATCCATTGAGTGAGGGGTGAACACCCTCATGAGCTTTTAATAATAAAATTAAACGTTTGGCGGTTTTCGCCCTACGGGGTTTCCATGGTATATCGGTGTTCAATGATGTGATTTCCTATTATGTTAGTTTGGTGATGTTGATTCATGGCATAATGTGATGTTAGTAATTTCAAGTATGTGATTAATTAATGTGGTTGAAGGAATCATGAAATGGATGCAAGGTTACAACATACAGTTTATATTAATATACTACAAGAGTGGTTGATCATGGTTATAGAACATGCTATTTCTTTACTAACACTCTATCTAATGGTTAATGAGGAATGTGGAATAGTGATTTGGATAATTACCTATGGGTGGTTTGTGTAAAACGATTTCTAACTCCCTCCATTTTCATGTGAGGTTACGAGTGTATGTTATAATTTTATAATACATTATTTGATGATATATTTAATTATATTATTAATTTATTTAAATTTAGATATGATTGGTTTATCTAATTGCATCAAAAAAAACTTTAATAGTTTAATCTAATATTATTATCTATATACTACTCTTTTTCAAGTGAATTTGGTTGAAATTTAATAGTGTTAAGAAACTTTTTCCCTAGACCTAACTTAAATCTTTTAAACTTTTGTATTTTTAATTTTTTTTTACCATCAATATTATTTGAAATTCAAATAAAAAATTATAAAAATTGATTTAATTTTTTTTAATGGTATTTATTTATATATTTAAAAATACAAATTAAATAAAAAAATTTATATCAAATAAAACTATTTCTACAAAATATAAAACCCAGTAAACTATATATTTTATAATTTAACTATTTTATATTAATTAATTAAATATTTTATTACAATGATATTTAAATAACTAGAAAGACCACCCAATAAAACATTATAATTATAAATTTAAAAACAAATAAATTTTAAATTTATTTTTTCAATTATATTCATATATATAATTATAATTATAATTTTATTATCTAAAAATAATTAAATTAAATATTTAACATATATATATTAAATTAAATATTTAACTTTTTAATCATTGATTTTGTAGAGTTATCTTTTGTATTTTAATTTTTTTTAATTTATAAATTTTAATATATGATGTCATATATTTTTAAAGATTATATAAAATTGATTTTCTTTTATGTTTATGGAATTTAAGATTGAAATTCTCTATATAAACTTTTTAAGTTGTTAGAGTGAACCTTTTAAGTTATAGGTTCAACAATTACACATCAAATTGTTAAATGATATTTGGTTTCGTAATTTTCTTTATGAATGATATATTTTTCTTGTAATCATCAATGTATGCAAGTTCATATGGATTATATTTAAATAGGATAATAAATTAAATATAATTTAATTAAAATAATAAAATATTGGAAAATTTATGTTATAAGATTAAATTTTGTCAATTGCATTTATATAGAGTTAATGCGTATAATGGTTGTTATTTTCTCCAACTAGATTAAAAATTTTATTAGTAATATGATGAATTATAATAAATTAAATATTATTGTATTAACTTTGAGCCTTGTGAATTCTTGAACATACATCTTAGTTGGTTTGGTACCAACAACCAACATAAGAGAGACATTGATTCCCTTCCTCCTTAAGAAATATAAAATGAAAGTGTAAGTTTTTTAACATACATATATATTATTTAATTCTTAATATTATGTATTAATTCTTTTATATTAAAAATTGTATATTAACAAATTTAACACTTTTTTTTTTTTCCGGGGAAAAAATCAAAACTTTTTATTAAGAGCGATAAAAAGTTTTACAAGCGATTGAATCATATGCCACCACATCTGGCTCAGGAGTCTGCTGTTCTGCTCAACATTTAAGGAGCTGTTCTGCTGTTCTGTTGGACACGAAACCTTTACAATCAACCTCCCAACGGAGGTGCAAAAGCAACCATGTAGCATATATGCGAAACAAAAACTGGGGTCTCCTTCAACAGAAGGAAAACAACCCCAAAATACAAAAAATATATATGTCTTAAAGCCCGTGAGCAGTTCCAAAACGGAGAGAAATTAAAAAAGTCTGCTTGCTCTGTTTTTAAATATGCTGCTACTGATAACAAGAACTAAAGAAAACAAAGCTGGAAAAAACATAAATATACATATAATATATAATGCCGCTACAAAACTGCTGTCAAAATAAAGCTGGAGGTCAGATGTCAAAGAGACTGTGCATAAGGAGGCATATTTGATCTGACTGAATGCCCCTGTCTGATCTCTTCTATGACCCAGTTGCCCATATCCTGTTGTACACCAGCTTTAGATAGCTGGTCTGCTTCTTCATTCTTGTCCCTGTAAATGTGGCAGATAGAAAAAATATTAAAAGATGCCTTTAATAAGAAGATTTCTTCCACTAGAGTCCTCAATATCTGATTATGACAAGATGCTTTTCCATTGACCCAATTTATGACATTAAGAGAGTCCCCAAAAATCTGTATCATGTTTATATTTATGTGAAGAAGCCAGCATAAAAGGTCACGAAGAGCTGATAATTCCGCATAGTTATTAGTGCCATAACCCAGCCCAACAGAAGCTTTTAGTGAGTGATCAGGATCGATATGTATGCACAGGCTAGCTCCCGCCCTGTTATTTTGTGAAGCCCCATCAAAAAAACCCCAAGGGATGCCTTCCTGAATGTTGATTTGTTTTTGCTTTTGCTTAGGATCTTTTTGCTCAGGGGGCGGTAACGCAGAGTAAATGGCCGCTATGTTAGTGGCAATGACGAAAGAGGGAATGTCCTTGTCTTGAAAAATGCTTTTATTCCTGGCAAGCCATATTCCCCAGCAGAATATGAGTGGCAGGTTTCTCAGGTTTCCATCAGGAAAGTCTTGCCACCATTTTCTCCAAGCTGACTCCAAAGAATCGAGACCCCACCTAGCATTTATCTTGAGCAGCGCAGTGACCTCCTCCTAGATCTGTCTTGTGAAAGCATAAGATATGAAAAGGTGGTTTATGGATTCATCATCTGACTTGCACAGTGGACATCTACCAGGCCCAACTAAGAATCTTGCCTGTAGAATTTCCCAAGTTGGGACCTTCCTTTTTAAGATACACCATAGAAAAAGTCTGGCCTTTGCTGGGCTTTTGAGTTTCCACAAATTTTTGGCCCACCAATCCGGAATGCCCCAGCCTTTCTTTCCCATCAAGAAAAGGTATCCATCTTTAGGCGAGTAATCCCCTGTTTTACTCTGGGCCCAAAGCAAGCAGTCAGGTTCATCTTTTATCCTGACATTTGAACGTTGAAGTTCTTTTATGAAAACCTCCCACTCAGCCTTCCACCTGACATTTATTCCCAAATCGACATCATCCTTCCAAGCCTGTCCCCAAATAGTAGACTGTCCAACCTTCTCCACCTGATTTAGTGATGTAATACCTTTACTGTCCAGATGTCTGAGAAGTCCAGGTGACAGAGCATAATCTTCATTGCATCCTACCCAAGGGTCTCTGCCAATCCTGATGAGTCTACCATCACCAACTTTCCAAGCTTCATCAATCCAAATTTAAAATAAATTTACATATATTTATTTGTTTTATATTTAATTATCACATACATTTATTTAATTTTAATTTAAGATGGAGATGAATTATAACAATAAATGGAGTTGAGTATATCATTTGTGTTTTTCCTTCAAATTCCAATAGGTATCAAGTTTTCAAAGTTTTAACTTTTTGTTTGAAAACAAATTGTTGTCTTTTTCAACCCTCTAAGTTTTATTTTCTAAACTTTGAAACAAGAAGAGGAGCAAATAATCCACATGTTACCTATCCAAAATTACAACATGATAAAAATACTCAAAGATTCCTTAAATTGTAACAGAGAAAGACACCAATTCAATTAGTTTAGGCTTTGAGCAACTTATGAAATGTGTATTTCTCATTTGTTTTTTTTCTCCATTCAAACAGTTCTCATCATAATAATCTAGAAAATAATATAAAGAGTGGTAAAATATCACAATGATATCTGATCGAAGATTGCTTCTCGTTTAATTAAAAGTTTGAGTGATAAAAATCTGATATATTATAGATTTTATAATGTACTTGTACGTACTTTTAAAATTCTACTTTACCAATACTTTAACCAACCGTCATCTACACCTCTGGGCATGTCTTTGCACTCTCAGAGTCCATCCCGACTTTCGTCTTTGCACTCTCAGAGCCCGTCCCGACTTTCACCGAATATGGGGAGCAAGAATTCAGGGAACACATTGTCTATAAATTGTCAGAAGAATTTCTCCAATATTCTGGCAAAAGACATGTGCTGGATGACCGACTAAAACTGAACAAGGTACAAGCTGCGTGGATTATGTAGAGGACAGACAGATCATCGAATCTTCACATTACAGACTGTCGAGCAATATTCTGACGGATTTGTACCTTTGATGTTGCAGGTAGTTACAGAAATACAATACACAAAACATGGCCCTACTGTTAAGACAGAAGATGGGTCACTTTACATGGCCAAATATGTTATTTCGTCTGTTAGCCTCGCAGTCTTGCAAACTGATCTCATCAAGTTTAACCCCCCTCTGCCTCTAAACACATCGACTACGCAATTCTCTTTACGATTTTCTTTCATCCATATTAAGAACAATTCTGTAATGTAACTATTGTTCACCAATAATACGATTGCGGTGCAGTGTTGGAAAAGAAAAGCTTTCTTCAATTGCGATAGCAGAACTTACACGAAGATATTCCTGAAATTGCCCACTAAGTTCTGGCCCACCGGGGATGCCACAGAATTCTTCCTTTATTCCGACCCAAAGCGTGGATATTACACTTTCTGGCAGGTGGATATTGTGGCCAAATAGTTTTCCTACGCAGAAAACGCGTTCACAGCATAATAATATAATTTTGATAGAAATATGATTTATGCTGCAGCACATGGAAAACGCTTATCCATAATCGAACATCCTGGTTGGAACACTCACAGACGAGGAATCGAAGCGCGTAGAGGCACAGAGTGATGCGGAGACAAAAGCAGAAGCAATGGCGGTGCTCAGAAAAATGTTCGGCGATGGCATTCCTGAAGGAGAGGAAATTCTGGTTCCAAAATGGTGGAGCTTTTCCAACTTTGGAGGACAAAAGCCACTTCCACGACACGGTAGAGCTAAACTATATCGCATATCTTCATCGTTTATTTCCATCGTGCCATGGACCCACATCTCAAAATTATCCATTGCAACGTCAAATGTCCATTGGCAAAAGCTACAGCCTTGTACCTGTTACTTCATTCCAATTATTGCAGACATAATGTTATTTCAATGTGCTGCTTGCAATTTCAGAGACAATGTATCATTTTTACGTTACTTTCAATAGCAGGCGCGGGCTTATTTGTTGGCTATGGGAATTAACGTGGGCAGGAGGGATTTCTCTGCCGTGTTCATTTTTATTCCATATTGAAATGGTTTATGTAATCATTCTTTAATTAGTTACACGTCGATGGGATGATGAGAAGTCATTACGTTGCACAAAATCAGAGTATTTATTTATTTATTTTTATGCGATGGGTTACGCAGCCGTAGGAACTTGTACCATCTGGTTTTACGATGAGATAATATTTCTTTTTTTTCCAAATGCTCGTGATTTGCAACGGTAAGTGATATGTATCGTATATTTTAAAGGGCAGTTCTCAAAAAGGGGGAGAAGGTGGGTGAAAAAGAAGCAAGAAGGTGGGTGAAATCAATATGCAGACCTCACAATGATGCGATTGTTTTGGATGTGTTACATAAATTATAAACCCTACTTCATATACGTCATTCAATAGATAATTTGATTTTGACGTCTCTTACCGCCATCCCCGGATATGGTCTGAAAACGGACGGTCAGACAAAATAGATAGCTTGCAGTACAACTGAATATTTCAGTTTGTATGATTTAACTAATGTTACGAAGATCTCGTTGGTGCTTAATGGTTTAATAATGGCACTTATATATCGAACTAGGTTTACCGCGTTATCGTCAAGATATTTGAAAGTGCGTTTGCCAACGTTTTACATGCGCACTGGTTATCTCACCCCGATGCGTTTGTTTAACGACGTCTAGCGAGAATCGAGAATAAGGCAAATTCTGGTGGGATTCACATGCTTTAAATGGCTTCCATACCTTTTTCTTAAGTAGGAAAAAACGCTATTCTTTTTATTAATAAAAAGGTAGTACATAGGACATTTTCTATTTTTCTATCTTGGATTACATAATTTATTCAAGTTTTTAGCAATATTAAAATATTTTTAATTATCTCTTTGAGTTTGACATCTTTTGCTACACAAAATAGATTTTTCAAAATTGTATTAATTTTTACAAAAAAAATTGATATTTTTATTTCTGTGGCATAAAAATAGTTTCAATTTTTATTATTTTTTGGAGCACAACAAAAAACAAAAAAAAAACTTTGACTACGTTATGCTTTTATGAGTTGATAGTGCCTGCATTATCCATGACACCTTGATCAAAAGAGGCAACCTAAAATTTACCTGTATCCCTTTTTATGCCTCTTTTTGATAGCAAATCAGTTGTCCAGTTTTGTCCTCTATAGATATGATCAAATTTTAAGTGTTGAAAGGTCCTTTCAAGAGTTTTGATGTGATTCATCCAATTGATTAAATTGGAGGACTGAAATCATTTTGTCTCTTCACCCATTCTAATTTTAAGTGTTGAAAGGTCCTTTCAAGAGTTTTGATGTGATTCATCCAATTGATTGAATTAGAGGATTGAAATCATTTTGTCTCTTGACCCATTTTATTATGCATGTGGCATCTCCATAAATATGTATCTCATTAAGTCCTAACCGTTTGGCCACAATCAATACTCCCCACAAAGTTATGATTTTTGCCCTACTATTTGATCCTTTCCCTCCCTCCCACCAAAAGTGATAGAATTTATCACCCTTAATGTAAATAACTGTTCCATAACCACATGCTCTCCTAGCACAAGCATCATCAAAAAAGGCCACTCGAAACAATTGCCATTATTCTTTAAGCTTGAATTTTCTGCCACCTTTACTTCCTTGTATCAGCCCAATTTCAAGAAATAGGCTATTATCTTGTTAATGTCCTCGTGCAACTGCAATCCTTTCTGATTGAAGATGACAGCATTATGCCTCCTCCATATAGTCCATATGATATATAATGGAAGCACCCTAAATTGATATACTTTGGTCCATATTTTGATACATGATGACAACACCTAGACACATCCCTTAGGTGAAATTTAAAAAAAGAAAACAACACCCCATTCCAAATTCCCTTCGCATAAGGACACTGAATGAAGAGGTGATTATTGTCCTCCTCACCCTCCCTACACATGATGCAGATTCCCATTCCATGAAAACCTCTCCATCAAAGATCCTGCCATGTCAAAATACGATTATGAATGGCTAACCAACTAAAACATTTTATTTTGTTTGGAATGTTCCATTTCGAGATGACTTGCAAAAATAATGGAATCTCATGTCCCTTTTCCTCGTTTCGCATACTCATATATATGTCTTTAACCACCGGAAGTCCTTTCTTAAGTGATCCCGCCCAACCCATTTGCTCCTCATTGTTATTTAGTGTGATCCCTACATTTCTAAGAGTAGAAATATAATACTCTGATTCCCCATAGCATTCTATAGGAAACGCCAACTCCTATGCCTTGTATCACTCTTGTAAACCCATATGACTAGGCTTGTGATGAATAATATGATTAAGATGATAAATCTCTTTGTTATGGATGTGATTGAGAATACAAACCGATAACACGTGACTCCCAACCATACTAATAAGGGTGTCTAAACCCGCTTTGATCCTAGCTCCGTCACTTACTAACTAGTGCATATTTCCCATTAGGAATTGTAGAATTTGAAACATACTTCTCCAGATACATGATCTCTCACATTTTTTCCTTGCCCCATTAGAAATCCATACCGAAAAGGATTAGCCATACATATATTTATCCTTGATGATTAGCCCAAATGCCTTCTCCCGCTACGACCCTCCACATGTTTCTAATTATGAGTGCCTTATTGAAAGTACTTAGATCTATAATCCCCCATCCTCCAACCACAACAGGTCTTGCAATGAGTGACCATCTTACAAGATGCATCTTGCCTACTTTCTCTACATTATGGGCCCTTATCCATAAGAAATGTCGAGTAACTCATTAATCTTTTTGATAATTTTATTAGGCAATAGAAAAATATGTATCCAATATACGGATAGATTTTGTAACACAGATTTAAGGATAATCAATCTCCCCCCCAATGACATCCATTTATGTTTTGAGTTATCCAATTTATATTTAAACTTGGCAATTAACCATTCACAATCCTTAATTTTGTATCCACACAAATTCAAAATGAATCCCAAGTAGTTGAAAACATCATCTATATGACTGGAAGATGTCCCAAAAAGTTGTCTTATTTCCTCCAATAATGGTTCATCTTTACTACTATGTATTAATTTTGACATTGTTTCATTCATTAACAGTCCGGAAGCATCCCCAAAAATCTTAATGATTTTATGAAAGATGCACCATTCAACAATAGAAATATGTCCTCGAAATAAAAGATCATATACAAACATAAGATGTGTTACCTGTAGGTTATTCGAAACTCTGATTCCTCTGAAGTGGCCTTTGTCCAGAAAGTCCTTCAATTTCTTGCTCAATGTATCTATTACTAGAAGGAATAGTAAGGGTGACAACTCACATCCCTGTCTCAACCCCCTATAGGCCGAGAAGAACTTAGAAGGTAAACCATCGATAATCACAACAAAATTTGTAGATTTAATACATCCCATGATCCATTTTGAGTTTGTACACTCATACCCATTTTGATCAAGGTTAATAACAAAAATTCCCAATCGATGCAGTCATAGGCTTTAACCAAATCCACCTTAAGTAGACATGATTTTTTATCTTAAAAATTTTATTGAATGGATCATCTGCTATGGTATTCCAATGGCGCCTTATATCTTCCTTCCTTCCATAAATCCAAACTGTTCTTGAGTAATAAAATTAGATAAAATTGGTTTAACTCTTATGGAAATCAATTTAGATATCACTTTATAAACCAAATTACAAAGGGATATGGTCCTAAAATCGACAAAAGTCTTCGAATTATTCCGCTTATGGATCAATACAATAAATGTGGCGTTAATGCCCCCCAATATATATCCCCTATAACTGATTTCCTCCGCCACCTACAGCAGACCTGGAAGTATCAGATCCTTAAAAAATATGAACAGTTCTACTCCCCAGCCATCCAAGCCTGGGATCTTCTCTTTTTCAGATTCGTTCAGTGTCGTCAAGATTTCGTCACTTGTGATAGGTTGACCCAACTTCTCGTTGTCCTCCTGAGATATCCTATTTGGTACCATATCAATCAAAATTGCTTGGTCCTCTTATCTATGTGTCTTTGCTGAAAATTGTCCTTTAAAATGTGCAATTTTTCCCTATTCCAAAGTATCTTGGCTTTTGTAAACATTATCTTTTTCATCCCTAATCTGCCAAATATAATTTTGCTGCTTCTAGATGTTGAAATGTCCATGAAAGTACTTGGTATTTTTGTCGCCCACTTTTATCCATATGGCCCTTCTTTTCTCTTTGATGTCTTCCTCTTGTTCTTCCAAAATGAAACTCCTTCGGCCCTCCGACACAATGATCTTATCTCGATATGACTTCGAGAAATAGAGAGGGTCGGAAATGTCTCTCAATTTCTTCAACCTATTTTCAATCTCCTATAATAGAATCAATTCCTCCCTTTTTTTAATCCATATGTGGGTTTCTGCTTTCATATTTTTACTCTTCGATTCATAATATCCATTGGCGATCGAGGATGACCAAGGGTAGGGAAATTCCAGAATCTGTGGACCAATGATTTGAAATCGGCCATCGACATCCACCAAGGATTGAATTTAAAAGGATATGCGATCATATCCTCGACACCTTTCCAAGCAAGCATGATCGACATATGGTCTGATATAAAGAGAGGGATAATGTTGGATTCAACATCCATGAAATTTGTGTACATTGTCTCACTAATCAAAAACCTATCTAAACGTTTAGATATGCCCTCCTTGTCAGTCCTCCCATTCTTCAATTTAGGAGCCAATGTACCCGACACAACATTGACCAATGCGAATGATACCAACAACCCTTCCAAAAAGGAAAAAAAGTTATTTTGTTTGGCCTCATCCCCGCAAATTTTCGTAGCTCCCAAGGTAAAATTTTGGTCCCCCGCAAATATCAAGGAACTTAGATTTAGGATGCCTTAATTAACCACCATGCTCCAATAACTCCTACGTCCTAAATATGGTGCATATGAAGTAATTATTTGAATTATATTGCATGAGTCTAACATGTAACCCATTAGAAGAATACCTGCATAGGGACAAAATGCCTTTAGCTCAAAATGTCTGGGGTTCCACAACACCCCTAGGCCACCTGATAAACCAGTTACATTCATATCACAAACATGCCACCAAGGAAAAGTCTTTAGGATAACCCCGTAGACTTTGTCACAATCCACCATGGTTTCTTGAAGAGGGATCATAGATGGTTGATACATACGACAAATACCCCTAAGAGATCTGATTTTGGGTTTAGTTCCCAAACCCCAGATATTCAATGAGATAGTAATCATAGGGGAACACTGAAAATAGGTGTATTCCCTCTAAGGATCCGAGATCCATCTATATCCGAAATTATAATATTCCCCACAGTATATGCCTTGTCAATGGAGAACATGGTTCAGGGTGTAGCCTTCCTCCCATGGTCAGAGAAAGTTCAAGTGGACTGTAGTCAGAGACCTTTTTGAATTTAGGATGTCATTTTTTTTTATGGGTAACATTATGGAAATAAGTAATATCCCTAGGTTTCTTTGATGACATAAAAATGGACCTCTTTATGACGAGAGGATCCAATTCTTCTGCCAAATCAATTACAATATCCAATTCTCTATCAGAAGATGGCAATAGATAATAGGCGATAGTCCTATCAATTACAGGAGGAACCTGACCATTTCTGAGAAGGATATCAGACTTATCACAGACCTGGTGTCTCAAACCTGGCAATGCAGGAGACACGAGGGGAGCAGAGCTAGTCTCTAGAGTGAATTCTAGACTCCCATTATCCACATATGGGACATTAATACCCTCTACAAACCTAAGATTAAAAGGAGTGGCTGAAAGGTCCACATAAGACAAGGGTCCAGATCCCTATGGTCAAGTACTATTCACAAAAAAGGGAGACACGATTGAGATATTCAATGTTTGAGTAAAATCCTCAAAATCAACCATAGGATAAGATTTAAGAATACCTGGATAATCGCCTTTGTTGGAAATGCAACCATGAACATCTTGCTCCTCAAGTCCGTCAGAAGAGAATTCTCAATGTGAAAATTTTATGAATCTTACAGGTCGATTCCTAATTGTCAAATATACCATGAAAAAAATGTCCTGTCTGATGGAAATTTAGATGCTTATAATGGAAATCCCAGTAATCAATATTCATCCTAACTAACAAATTTCTCTAGAAAAATTCCAGCTCTACTAAAAGTGCCCTACCTAGGTCCACTTCCACCAATACCCACACGAACCCTTATCTAGTTGTCCAAAGCAACTATAATCCCAATAATAGAACCTGTTAACACTCTTAGCAGTTTCCTCCACCGCCACTGGGTTCCACAATTCTAATGGTAAGTCAGGCATATTGAACCAGATCAATTTTTGATGATGTATATCCAAAAATGAATCAAAACCCACCTTCTAACATTGAAGCAACAAGAATTCCCTCCCCTTGACCCACGACTCCTTTAAAATTATTTCAACATCCCCATCACAGAGAAAATGAAAACAAAACCATCCATTAAATAATAGGCTTACCTTTGGCCTATACTTCAATATCGGATACCACTTCTCCTCTGCCCATTTCTACACTTTTTCCCTAATGGTAGAAGTGTCCTCAAACACACAATTTTATTAATTAGGAAAATAAGTTACATAATAATTTTGCAAGAGTTTACACACACACTCCAACACTCGTGCAATCAAGAGAATGAGCTATATATAAGCTTAATTTCCTAACCTATTCTAGTTATGGAGTAACTATTAAATTAACAAGTGTCCATTTACAATAAATGAAATTCTAACCAATCCGCTAACTCTACTCCTAAATTGGAGCCTAAGATATGACATTATTCTAGATGTCATATCTTTTACAACAATATTATATTTGTAAGTGTCTCCAATATTTATTGAAATATTCTAAATAAATAAATATTCTATCCTAACTTTGTGAACTATGAATTATGTATTTTGGATCATCTAACATTCCCCCTTGTGATCCAAAGGTACATTACAACAGATACCAAGTTCATCTCTAAACTTAGTAAATTTGATCTTGCCAAGTGGTTTTGTGAAAATATCAGAGACCTGATCTTCTGAAGGACAATAAAATCACTTGATGATGTCCTTGGAAATGAGAGATCTGATGTGATGATACTTGGTGTGCACATGTTTTGTTTTGGAGTGAAAAATTGGATCCTTGGCAAGCTTAATGGCTGATTGGTTGTCGATGAATAATGATGTAGCTTCTGCTTAAGGAATGCCCAAATACTGCAAAACTCTACGCAACCAAACAATTTCACATGCTGCGTCCCATGTTGATATGTATTCTACTTCGGCTGAAGAAGTGGCCACTGTAGCTTGTTTCTTGCAACTCAAAGATACAATAGCTAACCCCATGTTCATTAAATAACTGGAGGTTGATGCTCGATCATCAATATTGCGAGCAAAGTTGGCATCTAAAAATTCGCCAAGTACAAAGGTTTTAGTCTTTTTGTAAATAACACCAAAATCTTTTGTTCCTTGGATATATCATAGAACCCTTTTGGCTGCATTCAAGTGGTTTTCTCATGGTTCCTACATAAAGCATGAAAGAATACTAACTACATAAGATAGATCTAGTCAAGTGGTTGTCAGCTAAATCAATTTTCCAATCAACTATCTATAAGTAGTGCTTTCCACCTTTTCCCTCCCTTAAAATTTTGAAAGTTTCAAGTTTTGTTCCATGGGGGTAAGAATGGGCTTGCAATATTACATTCCAAATCGCTGAAGAACTTCTGCTGCATACTTACTCTGATAAATGAAAATATGATGTGGACATTGGAATACTTCAACTACAAGATAGTAGTGAAGTAGTCCTAAATCTGTCATATTAAAACCTGCATGTAACTCCTTTTTCACCTATACAATATGATCATCATTGCTTCTAGTAATGATCAAATCATCTACATACATAACAAGAATCATCAAATTTTTACCTTGTTGACGTACGTACAAAGTATCATCAGATTCATTTCGTTGAAATCCAACTTTCTGAATGTGTTTGTCCATTTTGGCATAGAAAGCTCGTGGAGCTTGTTTTAACCCATATAAAGCCTTAATCAGTTTACAGACTTTATGTTCTTGCCCTTGAATTTCAAAACCTAGCGGTTGTGTCATATATACATCTTCCTATAAATCTCTGTTGAGGAAAGCAATCTTTACATCCATTTGATGAACTTTCCATACTTTTTGTGCTGCTAATGCGAGTGTTAAGCAGATGGTGTTCCATTTTGCTGTAGGAGCAAAAGTTTCCTCATAATAAATGCCCTCCTACTAGGCAAAACCAATAGCCACAAGTCTAGCTTTGTACTTGTCGATTTCTACATTTTGGTTGTACTTAATTCTGTAAACCCATTTGCATCTAATTGGTTTAACACCTAGAGGACAATCAACAACTTCCCAAGTGTTGTTGCCTTGAACTGCCTTATATTCTTCAATCATAGCATGTTTCCATTCTTTATATTTTACTACCTCTTTGTACGTGGAGGGTTCAGTAAAATCATTTCTAATCAAGGAAAAATTTCCTTCATTCCTCGTTGACCCCCTTGTTCTTGTTTTATTTTTCTCATGAGGCCTTACATCTTTCAAAAGTTGAACAACCCATTTTGGCAATTGATGTTCACTTGTTTGAGATTATGAAAAGTCACCATCATTATAAAGAGGATTAATGTAAACAGAGGTACGTTGATCAACTGAAAACTCTGGGGGTGGAGAATCACTGTCAGAAGAACTACGGCTACTAGGAGATTTTGATGAACTGCCAGAAGACCCAGACCATATTGGTGAAGTATATGGACTGGATGAATCATTCTCAGAGGAAGGAAAATCAAGTTCATACCAATTTTGTGAATTTGGTTGACTTTGAATGTTTCCTTTCCTTCTATCTCCTTTTGTTTCCAATCTTTGAAGATGATGTTCTATTTCTTTAGCACTCTTACTCTCAGTTTCATCAAAAATGACATCTCTACTGACAATAAATCTCCCATTTCACAGAAGTCTGTACCCTTTCTTCTCATCTGAATATCCAATCATTGTGCATTTCCAACTTCGTGAGTGAAGCTTAGTTCGTTTCTCTTTTGGAACTAAGTCATAACACATGGAACCAAAAACTCTAAGGTGTTTAACTTTAGGTGTGAACCAAACCATGCTTCACAAGGTGTGATTCCATCCAAAGAAGTAGTGGGAGACCTGTTCCTTAGGTAAAAAATTGTATGGGTTTCTTCTGCACAATAAATAGGACTTAACTTTTTAAAAGTTAACATAGATCTCGCCATTCCTAACAAAGTGTGATTCATTCTTTCTACTACTCCATTTTGCTAGGGAGTGTAGACATTTGTAAGATTTCGTTTTATCCCACTATCCCTGCAATAAATTTGGAATTCATTTGAAGTGAATTCCCCTCCATTGTTAGTTCTAAGAGTGCCAATCTTTTCTTTGACTTCATTTTCAACAAGTTGACAAAAAGTTTTAAACTTTTTAAATGCCTCTCACTTATGCTTCAAGAAGCAAACCCATGTCATTCTATTAAATAATAAATAAAGTGTAAGAAATATTTTCAACCTCCTAGAGAAGCTTGCAAGGGTCCACAAATGTCACTGTGTACTAATTGCAAGCGCCCATTTGTTTGCCATGAACTTGTCGAGAAAGTCTCTTGACTTTGTTTTCCATAAATGCAAGATTCACATCTTTCATTTTCTTTCTTGAAGATAGGAAGTCCCTTAACCATTCCTTGTTTTTGCAGTTGAAGGAGACTGTCAAAGTTTAGATGTCCATATCTCACATGCCATAATCTGACAGGTGAAATGTTTCAGCTTGTTGCCCCTGCAAAGTCAGAATTCCTTGGAATAGCTATCCCTTTCATCCTTAAGAGTTTTCCATCTTCATATCCTATCATCACTGTTTTCATGTTCTGTTTGATTGAATTAATTTTAACTAGGCCATCCTTCAAAACCACTTGATGTCTAGCTTGTCGAATCAAGACTAAAGACAACAAATTATTTTTAAAGGTGGGTACATACCGTACATTTGAAATCAATATTTCTCCAATGTCAGGAAGATAAACTTTAACGACACCTTTTCCATAAGGAGTATGTTTTGTATCGTTAGCAAGAAAGATTGAAATAAGGTGCCATGGTTGGAAGTTCCAAAAGAAGTCTTGTCAAAAAGTCATGTGTTGAGTTGCTCCTATATCTAAAATCCATGCATCTTCATAATCACTTTTAAGAAAAGTGGAAACTAATGTTGTTGATTCAGATATTTGACTTGATGTGAAGACATATTCTGAACCATCATTATCTTGATTAGTGGCAAATTGAGTTGTGTTGTGATGGAAATTTGGAATTTTATCAATGGAAGTTCTACAATCTTCTGCAAAATGGCCCACTCTATTACATCTTTTGCAAACAATTTGATTCAAGTCTCTGCCTCTTCCTTGATATTGTCCTCTGCCTATGCTTTGACCTCTACTTTGACTTTACCATCTGCCTTGACTTTGACCTCTTCCTTGATTTTTTCCTTTGCCTTGAAAGTTGTCTCTGTTTTGAAAGTTTCCTTTGCCTTGACTATCTCCTCTTCCTTGAAAGTTTCCTCTACTATGGCTTCTTCCACGACCTTGCGCACTATGTGCTGCTCGATGTTGATTGAAATGTCCTCTCCCTATGTCTTTAGAATTGTCATTTGATGATTTACTTGTGCTGGCCTCTGTGAAGAAGACATCTTCCCCTTGTTTCTTCTTCCCAAAAGTTTTGTTGTGTTGAGACAACATCTCACTTAGCTCATCAAACTTTAACTTATCTAACTTTCCAGTCACTTTTAGAGTTTCCAAAAAATGTGTGTAAGAAGAAAGCAATCTAGCAAATAGAATTGTGGTCATGAAACTGTAATCTACTATTTGAAATCTAGCCTTTACTATTTCTTGCTTAATATTTTTAAGCCTGGAGATATACTCGAGGACATCTCCTCCTTCAATTAGTTTTTGTTGAAGCAACTTAAGTTGTAGATCAACCTTTTTTGATTCAGGTTGTGTATCAAATAGATCTTTGAAAGTACGCAAAGCATACCATGAATCCAAGGCGTTTTCAATATGAATATACATCTCATCATTAACTAAAGACTTTATAAGAGCTAGTGCCTTGACATTTTTAACTTCCAATCCTGAAGTAAACGTTAATAATTAATAATAATTATATATTAGAGTGCTTTCAATGAGATGTTTCCATGTCTCGTATGTTTTTACGCCTTCAAGCTTATCAAAATCAGAGAATAGATTAATTAACTTCGACATTGTAGTTTTGAAGCTTTGCACCAAAAAGAATCAAGCACAGGAAAAAGATGAGAAACATGTCACACGAAACATGCCACACAAAAAAATGACTTGTGGGGGCTTGGCATTGACCCTCATATAGTCGTTGAAGGAGAAAAATGACTGAGCTTTATACTTAGCTCTAGTCAATTTCTCTTAACAATTTACAATGAAATCTTTAAAAATTAGATGGCTTACAATCCCTTGCAAAATTTTCCTAAAAAATAATCTAACCCCATCAAAACAAAAAATTACTTGCAATTACAATATCAGTCCAAAATTGTAAATTGATACAATTTTATCTTATCGCTCCAAAAAAAAAAGTCCTCCTTATTACAAATATTACAAAATTTGAAAATATAATTACAAAAGAAAACTCCACCTTATGTCTCCATTAACAATAATCTCTTTTTCATTTCTTTTAAACTCTCATTCATTTAAAAGAACTTTACGAAAATCTTTAAAACGTGAATTAAAAAGTGAATGGAGGTAATTTAATGCTCATCTTCTTTTTTTGAAATGTAAAAGCACAGAGGTAATTAATAAAATGAATGCTTATCTCAAATGAAATGTGAAAGCACACAACACCAAGAAAATGGAGTTGTCTATAATGCGACTTTTTGGAGATTTTGGTGACGGAATCCGGCGGAAGAATTGAGGTTAAATCTTGATTTGTTGCAGTTAAAATGGTTTTTTAACTGCATATTTGGATTCAGCACACTCGAAAGCCCCTGGGATGCTTTCATTGTGCAGAAACTAGCTATCAAACTTCCGATTCCAATAAATTCCTGCCGGATTTCGACCAGAAAAACCCGCCGGAAAGCCTTTCAATTTTCCAGATCGACTTTCAGGCTGGGGAACTTCCACCACACAAGTTCTGCTATTTTTCCGATCGACTTTCAGGCTGGTAACTTCCACCACACAGGTTCTGCACGCTAGATTCTTCACTGCATTGCAAATCTGCGATCTTCCTCTACTGCATCTGGATCATCAGGATCAATGGTCATTTTTTCCTTCAAACAAAAAAAACTATTTTCAATGCAGCTCTGGCTTCCGTTGATTAACATAGGCTGGTTAACACAGGCTGAATGTTGGCTGAATACTTATTGCTGGCTAAATGTTTGCATCTACAATTTTTTTTTTGTTTTTTATTGTTGCTCAGAAGATAATGACCCATTGCCTCTTAATCATCTGCTAAAAAGTGTATTCAATATCCATCTGTTGCCATTAGTAAATCAGATTAAAAAAAAGTGGGGAAAGTGATTTATAGAGGGTAGCGAAGAACCCAGTGTAAGAAGGGACGCAGTGATGAGGGATTTGGGGGCAGCGTGAAGCCTTTGGCTGAGGCATGCAATTCCTAAGATGTTGTGTGGGAACAACGTAGCATAAGGAGGGCATTTTGGAGCAGTGTGGGCTTTTGAAAGCGTGGCGTAGGTAATAGGGGCTTTATTCTACTGTAAACACAGTATTGGAAAATTCCATAGTCAAATAAATTAGAAAGACTCAAGATATGGACCAAGATATAGTCAAAGGCTGTATAAGCAATGAAAGTTGCAGTTCTTGAAGGCTGTGTTCAGTAGTGAAGGTTGTGTACAACATTTGCCACAAAGGGAATCTCACTCAGGCAGAACTTAAAAGGATCATTAAACGTGAAGAAATCAATGGCTCCGTCCACTTGCGTCGCTTGATGAAACATAACTTATAGGGAAACTTTGACAGTGAAGAATTTTATTTTTATTTTTTACAAAAAAAATATTGATTTTCAAATTCAAAATTTTAAAATGAAACTTTGACAGTGAAGAATTTTATTTTTATTTTTTAAAAAAAAATATTATTTTCAAATTCAAAATTTTAAAATCAATAATAATAATCTTATTTACTTTCTTTTTAAAAACAACTCGACAATTTGCATACCAATCATTTGTTGGTCAATTGAATGGAGTTTTCCAAGGCCTATAATCTCCTCCTCATATCAGCTGCATCACTGTGCTATGATATCACACTAACGGCAAAAGTGTCCTCAGACATAATTTTATTAATTACCAAAATAAATTACATAATAATTTTGCAAGAGTTTACACACACACTCCAACACTCATGCAATAAGGAGAATGAGCTATATATAAGCTTAATTTCCTAACCTATTCTAGTTATAGACTACTTATTAAATTAATAGTGCCCATTTACAATAAATACAATTATAACCAATCTACTAACTCTACTCCTAAATTGGAGCCTAAAATACGATATTATTTTAGATGTCATATCTTTTACAATAATATTCTATTTCTAAGTGTCTCCAATATTATTTAAATATTCTAAATAAATAAATATTTTATCCTAACTTTGTGAACTATGAATTATGTATTTTGGATCATATAACATTCCCCTGACATCTTCAAGTGATAGCACCGCCCACCAAATCTGTATCCCTTAGTCTTTCAAAACTCACCCAAAATGCACCCGGACCCAAAACTAAGGGTGGCTGACTAGAAAAAGCCTTCACTGGTTTGCACTTAGTATGAACAACTTTTTGATGCTCCAAGGATTGGAGGGTGGAAGAAATTACAACATTAGGATTCGCGCTAGAGTCAATAACTGGAAATATGGTTGATTAAGTTAATGACCCAGATACCACAGACACATTAGCCTTCTGTGGTTTTAGAACAGTAGCTGTATCAATTCTTCAGTAGATGATGTTGTGCTATTCTGCATGAAAGCCAAGTGGCCAACGTCGCAGTCCATATTCCAAAATTCTAAAATCCCCAGCTAATTCTAGACAAACCGAGCAAACCCCTTGACAATAATGATGAGTATCATCAACCACGTACTCCATGAAATCGCTTCCTAAACCACCTAAAACCAGTACCACCCATATCGAAATACCAAGGGAGAATAGTACCAAACCTTAAATGTAGAATCAAATGAAATCCTTAATCAATAATTCACTGCACAACTAACACCCAATAAATCATCCCTGAGAAGTAGATTCAGATCCCGAATAGTACTAGGGATCACCGTAGTCTAACTAGCCGGAGGAATTTCCCAGAAAGTTATGGAAATTCCGGTAATATTTAGAGAAAATTCGGCAGGGATTTTTGTAAATCCAAATTATAGTTGTTAACTTCAAAATTTTAGGTGTCTTAGACATTTTTTGATGGTGCTAAATCCATTTCCACCATCAAAAACATGATTCAAACACTGCCTCTATAAAAGAATTTTGAAAAAAAATTCCTCGATTCCAACCACTTTTGACCGTCTGGGCAATTCCTCCACCTCGGTAGACGACTCCCTAGGGATCTAGCTGCGATGGGCCACACTTGCCTTGTCAGAGGGAAATCTAGTTAGGTGTAGTCCTTGAATAATCACAGCTTGCAAGAATAGTACATTCGTTTGTAGTCCCTCCACTCCTACTTAGCCAACTACCACAAATAGTCTCAACCAACATAGGAAAAAAAACTGAGTCCAACCACCATTGACCCTCTTAACAACTTCACGAAGATGATCGCTCCCTCCTTAGAAAATTTTCAAACTGTTAAACTTCTGAAAGACCTCCCCCCATCCGAAATTCACCTAGAACATGAGTAAAAACTCTAGAGCTCCTATATCTTTAATTAATCACAATGAAAAACTGAAAATATAGTCTCTCTACTACACCCTTGATATGTGATAATAATAAATCAAGGGCAACATACTCCATCTAACATAATACACATGGACTTCGTCCTCCACCAGATCCCTCCATTTTATCACCTTTGATATGCCTTGTTGTGGTCGAGACTATATCCACAATATCAAGGAGATCCTGACTATCCAGTTAAGCATGACCCAATGCACTAAGTGGGATTTCCATATACGATCCAGTGAACCATCAAACAATGAAGCGAAAGAAAATCCCTCCTGCAGATCCACATACCTATGTTGCTACAATGAGGGTTTCTAAAGTGCGCATCATTATCTCCACCAGAAGTTTCTTGGGCAGTAACAGATTCCACTCTAAGAAGATAATCCTGAGATGGACAGACTGGTTCATTCTCATAATTGTAATTCTCAACATCCTTCTCCTTGTCGTTGCTTGACGGTGAGCTGAAGATTACTATCACACGATCATCAACACTTGGAACAATATCTATAACGTTTATCTTCGAATGCATCTCTTGACTCATAAATTTTATGACTTTTCCCGCCTTTCATATAACAACTCCGACCACATTAACAGGACACAATATGTGATACACAGTATTGTCAGCACCGGGCAAGGGTTTCTCTCTACCACTTCTAGAGTTCGGCATCTTAATTCTATCATTTGGATGGGCTCGATACTTGTATCTTGGATTTTGTTTCGGAGGTCACTGATAATTTGGAATATTTTTATAAATTGTTTGGCAGTTTAGTATTTGGTTTAATGTTTTAGATGCTAAAGCTTTTGAAAATGAATGTAAGTCTTTTAAATCCCAACTTCAAAAATATTTAGGGATACCTATTCATGTCGAGCATATCCATAGAAGAATAGAGTGATCAACTAAGCATAAAAATTTACAAAAAAGGTCTTTTATCTTATTTAATATATCTTTTGGAATCTAGGCAAGTGACATCCAATAGACTTATATTGCCTCAAGGATTCATTTAATAAGAACAAGTTTTCTATCTCTAGAAAATTTCTTTAAGTAACAATGTTTTAAGCCTTTTTTCAATATTTTCTATTAACTAAACCCAATCTACAACTTTATATGAGTTAGGATTTAACTTGAATCCCAAATATTTGTGTCCCACATCAATCTCAACTACAAAAAAGGGAAAATGTACCTTGATGAAAATCTATATCTTCAACATTTAGCCCAGAAATAGATAATGTAGATTTTGCTGAGTTAATCAACATACTTGTAGCTTCTTCAAATAAAGCAAGTACATCTTTGATGGTTGTAGCATCTCTTCTTTTCCCATCACAAAATATTAGAATGTCATCTACAAACAATAGATGTGAAGTGAAAATCCTAGCAGCTACACATAATCCTTTTAGAGAACCCCTCCCTTTTGGCCACCCCAAGAATTTTGGCTTAACACTTCAGTGACCAATGAAAAAAGCAAAGGCTATAATGGAAATCCTTGTTGAAAACCTCTTTGAGCATGAAAGAATAATTAGAATGATTAATTTATGAGAAGATCAAAGGAAGTGGTAGTTATTCAGCTCATAATCTCATTTACAATCAGAAGACTAAACCCCATATGAGTAGGCAAGAGACAAATATAGATCCAAATTACCCAATCATATCCTTTTGAAAGGTCAATCTTTATAATTGCACCTTTGATATTCCTTAATTTTAGACTATGTAGTCCTTCTTAGGCTACTCCAATAGCTTCATGGATCTAATTCCCTTCAAGGAAGCCAAACTACTCTTTTGATATCAATTTACATAATATTGGCTTTAACCAATAGGAAATGACCTTAGCAATGACCTTATATTGCACCGATACATGGGTTGAAACTTGTTAAAAGAAGTGAGGTTTTCTAATTTTGGAATTAGAGTGATAAAAGCATTGTTAAATGAATCTAGAATCCACCGAGTGGTTCATGATTCCTCCACAAAACGAAAAAGATAATATCCAATCATTTTATAAAAATAAATGAAAATTCCACTTATCAACTAGCTATAGATTATTAAAAACTGACTCTCTTTGGATGGGAGTATTGTATGTGAAATATATATACCCTATGGAGTTAGAGGACTAGATTTGTATACCAACTAAATTGAAAAATAACTTTTGTATCATTTGGAAAGATTTTCTCTCCTCATTCTCATTGATTGGTCAGGTTTAGCCTAGAAAGTGGGAGATGGATTGCATTAAAGGTTGGACTCAATCCTTGGACTTGAAGTCATAATGATCACAAACTTCCAAATTTTTTTATTAAATACCTACATGGTAATGGTATTATTTACTTGAGATAATTTGGAAATCCAACGTGACAAACCAATCTATGGACTGGGCTTTGGGTTTCGACATATCATTTAGGCATACCCTTACATATCCATCATTTATGGATTAGATATGTTGGAAGCTTATGCACATCACATACCAAATTGGTTCATGAGGAGTATGAGTTGGTTTGGTCTCATGATCTCCATGGAGATTATACACCAAAAGCTCGATATATTTTTCTTATTTTTCATAGATTCCAATATATTCATGAGGACTAGTGGAAACTTTTATGGAAGATAAAAGGTACCACAAAATCAAGACTTTTTATATGGTGTGCACTAGCTAATAAAATAACATCTTGGGACAATTTAATAAGGAGATGTTTTGAAGGTCCAAAAGGATGTCCTTTATGCAAAGATGATGTAGAATCTCCCAGCCATTTATTCCTATTATGTTCTTATTTTAAAGGTGTTTGTAAATATGTTATGGAAAAACTATGATTTACAAATGTTTGGCTAGGTGAAGAGTTAATGAACGCTTGGTTTCAGTGGCTCTCTTTGAGGGAGTGCAAATTGTACCGAGTATTACCTATTTTAATAGTTTGGGGAGTTTTGCTTACAAGAAATGGATCTATCTTTGAAGATCACCTCATTCCTATTGAGCTTTCTAGGACAAAGATTTTAGTTGTTTATTACCTTCTCACAAAGCACCAAAGGGATAATAATAGAATCCTCAATATGGTAGTCATCGATAGATCATATCCGTGGGCATTCTTTGATGGGGCTTCTAAGGGAGACACTCTTAGATGTGGTGGAGGAGTTGTACTTCATATTTCAAAGACTCGTTTCTTCTCTCTAAAAATGGGCTTCAGAGCAGGTTCCAACAACTATGTAGATCTGTTATCGTTAAAATTGTTTATGTTTGCAATTGAGAAAGGAGTGGATCATTTATAGGTCTTTGGAGACTCTATGTTGGTTAAAAATTGGGTCAAAGGGTCTTATAGATGTCACAAGATAAGTCTATTTCCTTTGTTGGAAGAAATATTAAGACTGCAAGATACATTTACTTATTTTTGAGTGTTTCATGTTGACATGGAACTCAATAGTAAAGTCGATGGTCTTTCTAAGGAAGGCTTGCAATTGGATTTTGGCACATGGAAATAATAACAAAATAATCAACTCTATGAATTCTATCATAGACCATTAATTAACAGAGCTGATCAGTTTTGACCATTCTCTTTTGGTTCACATGCTTTCAATATTTTGTGGGAATTTTTTATATTTCCATGCATTCATACTTATCTCATATGGTGATTATCTGTATAGAGACTATGTTGATTTTGTACTTAGTTTTGTTGTAGTTATTTTAGAAGACAATATTTGTATCAATTTTCATATGGCTATATGACCTCTCTTTTTGGAAGGAACATCATATCTAAATTCATGCATGTCATTAATGCGCACAATGTAATTTTATATATTAAATAAAATTACAGTTTTTTCCGAAGAAAAGAATTTTTGTGAGTTAATGGTGACCACTAGAAGTAAGTATGTAGTTAGATATAAGGTAAGAATCTATTTTTTACTTGTCATAATTATTAGAGATAAAAATAATATAACAGAAGTAAAGATAAGATTATATATGGTAAAAATTCACATAAATCAAGTACATTATTAATGTAATTTAACTAATATAGGAGATGATCATTTTTCGAGAATTTTTTCTAGGAAAATTTGCCCAAAATTTAGTAGAGATTTCTAAGAGTCATAAGTTTAATTTATTTAATTTACAAATTTCCTAAGGGGTTTTTGGGGTATGAATCCCATTCATACATTCAAAAGTGCATTTTAAACAATAAGAAATCACAGCTCCAGGATTTTGGCCAAGAAATCCATTTAATAGATTTATTATTATCTCATGGGTTAAAATCAATCATGCCTTAACTTAAAAACAACCAAGTCGGCCTCGTAATTGTTATAGATAAAAATATTACAAGAGAAATAATGATAAACATTATGCATAGAAACAATCTACATAAACCATGTATATAATGATTTTCCCTCGAAAGCTCCAGATAGTAAAAAACCAATTAACAATAGATTTATTATTATCTTATGGTTTAAAAGCAACAACGCCTTGACCTAAAAGCAACCAAACTTTTGATCATGGCCCAATCGAGTGAACTCTTCACTCAGCTCGCACACATTGCAATGGGGATTCCAAAGCCTTTTAAACATTTCTTGACATGTAATCTAAGGTCTATAATACCACAAGCCTCAAAAACCATGTGCCCCAAACGACAATTTTGAATACAACAACTTTGACTCTTTCACCAATTCAAGTTTTCCTTAACATTCCCCTTTAAACTTGATTAGGAAATCCACATGCTATCCTCACCTATCACATAGGTATACTCCACCCTACCATTGTGAACATAACAATTGTGACTCCTTCGGGGATACCCTAACATTTCCCTTTTAAACTTGAGTTGCTCTACTCCAAGACTTTATACCCAACCATGTCTTTATGCCCATAAACATGTAATTTACGAATTTCTTCACCATTTTTTTATTATTATTATTGTATTACTGTTGTCTAGCACTTGTGTTTACGTTCTCTCATGTTTGCACACAAACTCACACCGAGTTCTCTTCTCATTGGATGTCACTTTGATGGCTACTTTCCTCACTATATCTTGTTTAATACTTCTCAACATGTTATACCTATACTTTCTCTTAGAAAATCTTCACGTATTAGGGTCAAGTCCATGGCTACTTCTCTCATGTTTGATTCCATGGTTTTTTTTGGGTAATTTAATTGATGGTTGAATTATTTCATTAATTGTCAACAAGGTTCGTGCACTTGTGAAGCGCATCTACACAATATATGCTAGGAGTTATATTTTTTATTTCAAAAGATGAAACATAAATAATATTTCTATTGAAGAAAAAGTGTAACTAGATTAGCTCATGTCATTCCTACATATATGCTCTTTCCATCAAAATTGTTCTTTTGAAGGAAAACTAGTTTAAAGGTGAAATAAATTGAAAGTTTTATACTATCAAACTGAATTGAAACTTATCCTACTTGAAAAGAATAAAATTTACTCTATTGAACTTAATTGAAAATATTATCCTAATGAACATAATTGAAATATTATTCTACTTGCAGTGAATTCAAATGATATTTTAAGTACTAGAAATTAAGTCTCTACTATATTCAACATGAACAAAGCTTTAATCCAATAGCTTCAAAATTATATCAAGAAACAAAAATAGAAAGTGATGATCCAAAATACAACTATGGGGAACTTACAGTGTGCACAGTTGTGAATAGAATCGATTTGGTCATTAACTCATAAATATAAAATAAAACAATTGAAATAAGAAAACTGAGAAAGGAAATATTTTTGGTCTTTTTAACATATGTGAGTGCTCAACCTGTGCAAATCAATCGTTGTCAAATCATGAAAACAGAGTAATGGAAAAGAGGCTATTTGTAAATTTAAAAGAGACTACTAATGGAATGAATCAATAACTAAAATAACCAACAAAGAAACTAACTTACAACTCTCTAGGTGGGCCTCTTGTTGAGTGTAAGCATGAATGTACTTCAACTAACGAATAATTCACCCACAAATTTAATCATCAAAGGAACAAAGTAATCATATTAAAAGGAGAAGTTTTAAATATAATAACAATTACAAATCTTGAAGGTGTCCTTTTCCTCACTCCAAGGATTTTTATAATCCTCTATTGAGTAATAGTTTGAAGATTAATAAACCGAGGAGCTAGTTTATAGTTGGCAAGGAAGAAATTAAATCAAAATAGGAATCATTCTTCTCATGATTTGCTATGAGAAGAGAAAATCATGAGATTATTTTCATTTCACATATCATAGCCTTTGATTTCAAACTTTTCACTTTCAATCCCATGCTCGCTTGACAATGCCACGATCTTCCTTCAAATTTTGCGCAAGGTTGGAGTATTATAACCAGAGATGACTTATGGTTTGACCATCAGATATCTTGAACCCTGTGAGTTTATAGATGAGTGTAATAGGTGGATGCCTATATATTGAACATTTTCCATCTACCTATATCCTTTATTCTTCCTCAAACATGTTGGAACCCGCCTAACCATGAATGTAACTGCGAAATCTTTAGTTAGTTGTAGACTGAGTGCATTTTAATAGATATAGAAATGTTTTGATTAAATTTTGATAAAGAAAAAATATACTATAAACCATGAATGAATGATACCATTTATTATATTTTAGCATATATGAAGTGACCTTACAACTTGAGAATATTGCAAAACTATCGTGAAATGGATGGACATGAAGGTAAGAGGATATAAAAGGGAAGACAATTCAGGACTTCAACCTTCCCCCACATCGAGGGTTTTGTCATGTCCTCATGCATCAAAACTTCAAAATTGGTAAATTGTTTTGTTCACAACATTATTTCTGAAGCTTGGATTAGGAAATACAAACTAGTGCATTCTTTTTTACTCTTAAACAAGTGATATTCTTGGTTTCCTCATTAATATATTGCCCTAAAATCATTTGAATATGTTTATGAGAATCCTGTTTTTGGCATTGAGTTTCTTGTTCTTCTTATACCAGTGGCATAAATTCAACAACATATTATCATATTAAGTCATCAAAATTTCATTTTGTATTTTTATTGCCTCATTTTCTTCTTTGAGATGCATTTTTAATATTTCCAACTCATATATCTCTTACTTTAGATCATCTCCAAATTTTTGTTATTTCTGAGAACTGTCATTTTGTCAAGCGATACTCTTCATAAAAAATGTCTTCATATTCACTTTGTGGAGAAGAATTTACCTTTTGTTGCACTCATTTCTCTAGTGTTTGCACATAGCCATAAATTTTCTATTGAACGAGATCAATTTCAAGTGTCTTTCTAGTTGGACTTGGGGTTTGATAAAATGTTGATGCTCTTGCCTCTTCATCCGTGCTATGATCTTCCTCCTCAAGGTCCACTATGTCAGGTGGCTATATGTTTAAATGCTTAGAAATGCATTTACTCATTCCCGGCGTTAGTTCTATTTCCTCTGTCTTTTGAATATTCTTTCTCTTATTACCTAACTTCCTCATTTTTCTCTGTTGTTTGCCCACTAGCTTTGCTTCTTTTATTTCTTCATAATTCTTAATGCTTGAGCTATATTTCTTTCTTCTAACATTGTGATTATCATTATCTACTTAATTTTATCTATAAATGGGCAAAGCAGGGTATTGTCCTATGGTTTATTTGGCGAATATTCCATCTGTTCTCCTTCATTGATAGTTAAACCCCCCTCTTCATTGATGGCCTCAGGGTTAAGGTTTGAAACTGTTATGTGCCGACTTCTTTCAGTTTTTGTTATTACTTCCTCTTCTGGAGCCTCTACAAAATGGTTTTGGACTAAAAATATTTTCCAATTATCTCCCTTAGTCTTCAAATGTGTTTTGATAAGAATTTTGATTAATGCATGATGATACGAGGCACTATCAAGGGTTTTAGAATCCCGTTGTACACTAGAAGTCATTTTCTTGAGACTACAATGAAGAAAATATGGTATATTCAACTTATTTCCATAAATGAAGTGTATTACGAGTAAAACACGGTAGAAAAACATTGTGCCATATCATTCCTCACAAGTTATTTTTTTTTTTAATGAGTAGCAACAAATTTCTCCACTTAGTTTTCAATGCAGTGACTAGTATCCATTTTTTCAAGATGGATGTATCCATACCTGGGTTTCATGGGAAGACAACCAATTCTTTTTCTTTAATTTTCCTATTTTTGAACCAACTTTCTCCATTTGTGGGTAAGCCTATTGCTTCTGCCATTATGGATTATATAATTATGAGCTTAATGTCTCTAGTATTTTCATATACTTCATCAAACACCCATGTAAATGGCTTTGTAACCTATGTCTTGTTCCCATAAAATTTATCAAAGAAATTGAGTCAACCGGCATTTCAACTGATCTTTGACCCATGGATATGCTTGAAGACATTTTACTCCATTGGGCTCTAATATGACGATGACACCCATGGTGAGGGAGGAGTTTCAATCTAGAATTGCTACTCTTGACATGGGTGTTGGAGGTGATGGAGGGGTGGTCGATAAGGCTGAATGGTTTGTTGGTAGTCAAGGTAAGGAAAATGTGAAATATATTACTTATGGCAGTGTTCAACTCATAATAAAATTTCTCCTCTTGTGTAAATGATTACCATGATCCTTATATCGATTTTTATAGGATCGCTAGAATTTAGGTCATTTTGTATATAATGGAGAGATTTTGATATGATAGATAGGGACATGATGAAAACATAAGGTTATGATTGTAGGGATTGTTATAAGGTATAAAATTTTCTCAATTTTTATAATATATGTGTCATAATCATTCGATGAATTTGGCAATTTAATTTCCTTAAATTAAAGATAACCTCACATGTTATTTCCATACCTTGGCACATACCTATTTGGAATTTGATGTCTTGTTATTTCACTTCATATCTAGAGTGATCTAATTCTTCTTTAGGTATAGATTATTGTGAGCTACAAAAGTAGAAGTCGACTACAGAATGTCATTGATTCAACAGTTGTTCCCTTTAAAAGTTTGTTGTTGTTGTTGGAGTTGAATTTCATTACTGTTTCTACCTCCTAATGATGCTTGAAGAAAACTAGGCCTCAAAAAAGTTGTTTTAGACTTGAAAGTTTATTAGAAGAAAAAATGAATAACAAGTGGGAAAAATACAATGAATGTGAAAATATAAACCGCCAACTATTTTCTTGGTTTTCAGTTAGTACTTTCTATATAGATATGCCAACAATGTTGGTTTTCATGTCTATACTAATTATTATTATTTTTCTTTTCTTTTTAATTTAGTAAAGAACATTAAATTTTGGTTGGGAGATTAGGAGAAAAATCTCCTTTCTCAACCAACTTGAAATCATAATCATTTTGCAAATATTTGACAAACTCTTCTCTTGTCAAAGTTTTGTGATATAACCTTAATCTATGGCCATTAACAAGGAAGGTAATATTTTCTTCATCAATAGTCTTGATTCTAACTACTCCATTATCAAAGAAAATATCTATCTCATAAGGGCCAAGCAAATGAGTCTAATTTTTTTATTGAAAATCTTTGAATTTAGAGTAAAAAAGAAGAGCCCAATTACCTGGCTTGAATTTCTTAACTTTGATGAACGTTTCTATACCATATTAATCTTTATTGTTGGACTATGTTGGCTCTTTGGATAACATATTGTAATATTTCATCTAACTCATTCAATTGTGCTAACTTTCATTTTTTTAGCTTTAGATAGATCAAGGGCCATTTTTTTGTTGTTCTGAAAGTCTCCACTTGGAATTCAATTGGAAGCAATACCTGTTTCCCATAGACAAGCTCATAATAGTGTGTCTAGTAGTATTCCTCAATGTGGTATGATATTCCCAAAGTGCCTCTAGAAGCCTTTCTTCTCGATCCCTTCTATGAAAGTGTACATTCTTTGTCAAAATTGATTCAAGTACTTTATTGGTAGATTCTACTTCCCCATTGTCTTGTAAATGATATGGAGTAGAATTTTGATGTTTGATTTCGTATTGCTCCATTTTTTTTTGTACCAACATGTATGCAAATTGAGTACCTTGATCTGTCACAATTTCCCTTATGACACTAAAATGAGTAAACATATCCAGAAAAAGAAATGTAACTACAACATTTTTAGTAGAAAAAGAAAATGGTTTAACTTCTACCCATTTCATAACATAATCTTTACAAACAAGTATATAACTTTTCTACTTAGATGAAGGATTGATTAGACCAATGAAATATATAGCCCACCTTTCAAAATGATCTACAAGTACCTGAGGTTGTAGATGCATATTGTCGAATGGAATAGGTTTTCCGATTATTTTGTAGTTATCGCATCTCTTGACATATTATCTGGAATATTTAAAAAGAGAATGCCAATAATATCCCAAAAGAAGGACTTTGTAAGTAGTTATTTTATCACCAAAGTGTCCTCCACATGGTTGATCATGAAAATATTTCAATATTTCTTGTACTTTGTCTTCTAGAACACATCTTGAGATGATTAAATCAGGTCTCATTCGATACAATGCTCCCGCTACCCAAGAGTAAGGTGCACTAGATTTGATAACTTTCTTCTTTTCTTTGGCTGATAATTGTGGGGGTAACTTTCCTGTAGCCAAAGAGTTAGCAATAATTTCAAACCAAGGAGTTTTAGTAGATACTAAAACATATATTTTTCAAGAAAATTATCTTTTATAGGAGTATGATTATTATCATTCTACATTCCAGAAATGAAATCAAAAACTATGTTTTATTTTTCTAGCTTGTCCAGAATAGTAATATTGAATTCCTGTAATAACAACGAACATCTAGTAATCCTACCATTAGTAATTGGCTTATTCATTAAATATCTAATAGAAGAACGATATGTATGAAGGTAAGTTTCATAACCAGTGATATAGTGTCAAAATTTATTAATGGCATGCACAACAACTAAAAACTCATTTTCTGTTACAATGTAATTCAACTCTACAGGATTCAAATTTTTACTTGTGTAATAAATAACATAAGGAGTTAGATAATCTTGCCCCAACATAGCTCCTAAATTTGTCTCTGAAGCATCATTTGAAATATGACAAGGAAGAGACCAATTAGGTCCTCTTAAGATTGGCGCTTCAGTGATTTTTCATCTCAACAATTTAAATGATTTCTGGCAGTTAGAATTCCAAACAAATCACAATCTTTTGTAAGAAGTTTAAAAATTGGAGAGGAAATTTTTGTGAATTTCTTTATGAATCTTCTATATAATCTTGTAAAACCAAGAAAACTTCTAACATATCTTTTACAAGTAGGAACTAAAATTTTAGAAATTACTTCTACCATAGATGTATCCACCTTAATTACATCACCCAAAATATGGTGGCCTAAAACAATTATCTCATCAAGCATCATAAAATATTTCTCATGACTTAATGAAAAATTTTCTTCCTTACACATAATGAGAGCTTTTTCTGGTTTTTCAAGGGATTCTTCAAAAGTATTTCCATAAATAGTGAAATCATCCATGTAAACTTCTACACAGTCATGAATTAGATCAAAAAAGGTACCTAACACTACTCTTTGAACTGTTGCAGGTGCATTACATAACCGAAAAGGAATTACCCTATAAGCATATGTACCCCATGGACATGTAAATGATGTTTTGTCTTGATCTTCTGGTGCTAATTGCATTTGGTTATATCCACTGAAACAATTAAGAAATTTAAAATATTTCTTCCCTATTAAGGTATCTAGCACTTGATCTATGAAGGGTAGTGGAAAATGATCTTTTAAAGTAGCCTAATTCAATTGCCTATAATCAATGCACACTCTCCACTTTCCATTCTTCTTTGGAAAAATCACTAAAAGTGAAACCCATTGGCTATCTGATATCAAATAGATGAAATTCACATTAAGCAACTTTTGTAATTCCTCCTTAACAATTTCTCTCAGATTAGGATTAATCCTTCTCTAAGGTTTCCTAACTGGTTTAATAAATTCATGAACATAAATATTATCCATATGTGTTAGGATAAATTCCCTTCATGTAGGTTTTAACCCCTTACAAAAATTACCTACATACGAATTCTAAAAGTAGAAAGTAAACAATGGCAAGAGAATAAAACATAAAACATATATACACAGAGATTTCCCCCGGATCCCAAAACCGGGACTACCAGATTTATTTTTCATTATATTCCTTTCAATGTTAGAATACATATATATACATGCTGAAGCATCTATAAAACCCATTCCATTAACCACGGATTAGAACATAATCGTAGTTCCCTTGACCGGATCTACAAAATACCATGGATAAAAAACCATCATGCCCAAAACCATGTGCAAAATCCATGCACAAAACCATATATAGGTTCGTCCATAAAAATATAGGGTCAAAAAAAAATTTCGGGGGCACTACCCTAGATCCTGTGTAGGGGGGCTACCGCCCCTGCAAACCCCCCGAAAGGGGGGGGAACCGCCCCCCCTGTGGCCCCCCACAACACCCAATGCAACTTACAAAGAATATAACACAACCCAACATTATCCCATTTGTTGTTTTCGTTCCACTAGGGGCCACAAGAGAGCTTAGTCATTGATCCAACCCTACAACACCCATTGTTTCTCTACACCAAAGGAACTTCTCAGTGCTCATAGAATTTTGCAATGCATCTGAAATATTCTTCAAAGTGTCCACCTTTGTCAGCAACAACTTTTCGTCCTCAACCATATCCCTCACAATGTGATATTGAACATCAATGTGCTTTGTCTTTGAATGATAAGCAGGGTTCTTTGCCAAGAAAATTGCACTTTGGTTTTCATAGTCTATCCTTGTAACTCGTTGTACTAACCCTACTTGAACAAAATCTCTGGAACCACACTTCTTCCTTGATTGCATGAGTGGCTGTCATCTATTCTACCTCTAAAGTTGAGAGTGCCACTACAGACTGTCTCTTACTCATCTAACTACCTGCACCTCCAAATAGGTTAAACACATACCCACTTGTAGATCTTCTCTGATCTAGAGCTCCAACCTAGTCTGCATCAACAAAGCCATGGATGTCTAAAGCTCTATCCAATCCTGGTCTGAGGCACCCGCAAAACCATAATCACTAGTGCCACATAAATACCTGAAAACTCGCTTCATTGTTGTCCAATTCTCCTTCCCTGGTTTTGACATAAACCTGCTCAATACTCCCACTGCATGTGCAATGTCTAGTCTAGTATAGACCATTGCATACATTAGGCTACCGACTACACTTGGATATGGAACAAAAGACATGCCCTCTTCCTCTTCTTTTGTCTTAGGACATTGTTCAACAGATAACTTTACACCTACAAGAATAGGAACCTTCACCGATTTACTATCCTGCATACTAAACCTCTACAGTATTGTCTCAACATACTTCCTCTAGTTTAACCAGAGCTTCCTTTTTTCCCATCTCCTTTAATTTCCATGTCCAAAATATAGTTTGCAGCACCAAGATCTTTCATTTCGAATTTGGAGGACAATTGTGTCTTCAAATCCTAGATACTTTCTTTGTCATTTCCAACCAGCAACATATCACCAACATACAAGACCAGATAAATAACACAGTCACCAATTAATTTAAAATACACACAGTGATCTTCTTTGCTTCTGGTGAAGTTAAATTTCTGTATAAATGTATCAAATTTCTGATACCACATCCTTGGTGACTATTTTAACCCATACAAAGACTTCTTTAACTTGCATACCAGTTCTTTCTTACCCTTCACCGCAAAGCCCTCAGGTTGCTTCATGTAGATCTCTTCTTCCAGATCCTTATGAAGAAATGTTGTCTTCATATCCATTTATTCTACCTCAAAATCAAAACCAACGGCAACAAATAAAAGTAATCGAATAGAATCTACCATGGAAACAGGAGAAATAATATCACAAAAATCAATTATCAACACCTGGGAATAACCTTTTGCTACCAACCAAGCTTTGTATTTATCCACCTTTCCTTCTACATTCACCTTCTTCTTAAACACACATTTTTTGCTAATGGGTTTCCTGCTAGCTAGAAACTCCACCAGATCCCAAGCCTCATTTTTGTGCGAAGATGCCATTTCATCAACCATGGCCTATTTTAAGAGTTTTCCATCCTCTGAATATACTGCTTCCCTCACAGTTCTCGGATCATCATCAATAACAGAAAAGGAAAAATTTGAACAGAAAGAATATGGACTATACCTTTCTAGCTACCTTCTTTCTCGAACTGATCTTCTCACAGTTGGAGTTTGTGGCTCTTCATCTTCTGATTCCTCTTCTGTTGTAGAGTTTGATTCCTCCTCCTTTAGATCAAACTCTATCTTATCAGGTTCATTTTGTAGGACTTCATTTTTAATAACATATTTTACCTCTCTAAACACCACATCTTAGCTATACAAAACCTTCCTTATTTCGTTCCAAATTTTATCACCTTTTAAACCATCCTTATACCTAATAAATATGCGCTTTTCTGATTTATTATCCAACTTTGTTCTTTTCTCCTTTGGAACATGTACATATGAATCACATCTAAATACCCTTAGATGTGAAAGAGAAGGTTTCTTACTAGTCCATACCTCTTGTGGAGTCTTATCCTCCAACGCTGATGAAGGTGATTTGTTGACCTAGTAACATGCAGTCTCCACCACCTCTTCCCAGAATTCCTCTCCTAACCTAGCACCACTGAGCATGCTTCTTCCTCTTCCCATCAACGTCTTGTTCATTCTTTATGAAACTCCATTTTTCTCAAGTGTGTATGGAGTATTCTTCTACCGTTCTATACCACACTTCTTACAAAACTCTTCAAATTCCTTCTTACAAAACTCTCTACCGTTATCTGTCCTTAGCACATTTATCTTCTTCTCTGTATGGTTTTCCATCAGGGCCTTGTTATAGACATATTTGGGCACTGCAACCCCAATAATATATGTCAATAATCCAAGGGCTCTCAAACCCCTAAAATTGTTGTTTCATACCCTAAAGGATCAAGGTCAACTGATTACATCATTTCCTAGAAGTTCTCCCTGAAAAACTACTCAGAACTGGTCAAAAATGGACCATCTCACCTACTCCATGGCCAAGGTGAGATTCATCTCACCTTGTACACACGGGGGGTGCGATGCATACTGAAAAGGCCTTCTGTAGGGTACGATGAGCAAGAAAGGACAAATGGTAGAGACAGTTTTCCAAGTGGATGATCATGGAATCTTCCAGAAACTTCTCATATGACACTTGCCTCTCTGAATTCGCCCGAGGATGAGTAAGAGATCAAAGAAATATCCAAGTGGAACCGAGAACTATCAGTGAAATGACACTAATCAAAATCCCAGAAGCCGACTCACCCCCTTGCAAATATCTATATATGGATCCCTCATTCTAGAGATCCAGAGGCTGGAATTTTGTAATTTGTAAGGAAGTGTTGTTGGGTTCTCTTCGAGACATTGTATTGTTGGGTGATCTTGCTTTTTATGAGGTGAAGAGGGCTTTCATGCTGGGAGGATGATGCTGGATCAGACAACTTGGTTTTAATCCTCTCTTCTACTACTTCTATCAATAAAGCTATTTGAGTTTTCCTCCATATACTTGTATATCTCTGAATCTTGTATTTATATATGCATTTGTATGGTTAATGTACATCTGATCCTATATTTTTTATGGTTATAGATCTCTATGCTTTGATGGTATTTTGCTTCTTTGACTCTACAAGTGTTCTTTGAAGCAGGACAAGTGAGTAAGGAGTGGCAAAGCTCTATCAAAGGAGAGAGGAAACAAGTAAGGAGCCAAGTGAAAGACTGAGGTTGGTACTCTTTGCTTCTCTCTCATCTATCTCTCATAAAGGAAAACACAAGTAACTTTGGTTTGTTTGTTTCTAAGATAGCTACCTGTCTTAGTGGGACTAGTAGCTCTGAATGGACACTAGCTTTCCCGATAACAAAATGGCGACTCCACTAAGGAGCTAATAGTTTGTTTGTTTTGTTACTGTTGTTTGCTTTATAAACTACAGACGGAGCCTGAAGTTAAGCCAACTAGCCTTCGAACTACTTTTGCTATGCAACTGCAAAGTAGATCAACGCTGCTTCAGTCAATCTCCAGGTGGTTTATGAACTGAACATCTGACTTGCAAACATCCTAAGTGCCCTAGTGGTAGCTCAAATAACCTCATTAGATCAACCCTTATACTTTGTGTTTACTGCCTATCAAAAGCTCAACCTAAACCCCGAAACTTCGTTGCAAACTGTGAGTGATATCCAAGCTCAGTCTTGTCCCTGGACCATCGCACTATCTCTCATTGGTAAACTAGATGCATCGCACCTCCCGTGTGTTGCAGGTGAGATGCATCCCTATTTCCCTATGTTACAAGTGCGATGATTGAGTGAGACTGTTTCTACCTCCAGATTTTGGTTTTTTCTTCATTTTCTTCAACTTTATTCAGTAGTTTTGCTATCTATGATCAGTATATCACTATTGAAACCTTCTTCCTTTGCATTATTCAGCCTCCATTGACAAAGAATTGTGATTTTTTTTTTTATGTATTTTTCATCATTTACAGTTCTCCTTTGCAAATAGTATCTTAATCGAACTGTCGTTTTTTTATTTGAAAGTGTCGCAAGTGTCATTTTCAGTCAAGAAAAAGAGTGTCATAAAGTCTTCCTCTTTTAGGTAGTCGATTACACTTTTGCTATTGTATTTGATTTGAATCATCAATTCTTTGAAGTATCGAAAGCCGTTTTCAAGTCGAAATTGAAAGTGTCATCTTAGTCTTCCTTTCGTTTCGAAGAGAAAAATTTGTTAGTATTGTTGCTTTGAAAGAAAATAGTTCAGATCTGTACTTAGTTTTCTTTTTTATCATTCTCACATTAAGGAAACTAAAAAACAAATACATGCATGTGCATTTGCATTTAGACTGCATGTGGAAATTGATTTAGGAAAATTGCATCTAGTGTGTGCTCTCTGCTCTATGTTGAAAGAATTTTATTCCTCTTTCCTTAGTAGCTAGGATTTTCATTGCTAAAAGAAAGTAAATGACTGTTTATCATCTTAGATTGCATATTTAGGAATTGTATATCTACATCACGTGGTGAACCTTAAAGGAAAACTTCTTAAGAAAGATAAACTATAAAATAAACCTCAATGAACATAAAAACACTTTGGAACCTAACGCACAACATCTAGAAGTCTCGGCTACAGACGTATTCCGGTGTCGTAAAGCCTGGTAACTATCATTTTCATCGTAGGTTGGGTGATTCCTCCTCTTTGATATGAAAAGTGCCAGTATGGACTTGTGCACCCACGTACCATTGAGTATATATTGGGAGACCACGATAGGATGATATCCTTTATCCTTAGGAAGCCGTGTCTGCGCCCTATCGATCACAATGCACTGAATACATCATTTGGGAAGATTGACTGTCGTACCTTAAAAAGTATTCTGTAGTTTTTCGATTGGTTTGGTAATCCCTCTGTCTAGATTTCCAGAGTAGTCACTTTCGTTCCTTTTCAGACTCCTTAAAAGCAAAGGTCCATCTGATCACTTGTCACTTCAGGCTCATTAAAAATCAAAGGTGACTAGAGTCATCTTTAGCTTTTTCTTGACTCTTAAAAATTGAAAAAGAAAGTTGTGTCAAAGCATCATAAAATTTATTTTAATTTGGAATAACATCACTATTCCCTCGTTGGTCTTACGTTGATAAAATGGAGTCTACCAATCAAGGATTTCCCCTTGGGGGAAATCCTAGTCCTTTATCCTCTTGGAGAGATGTTGGTGCTCCACACATGACTACATTGTCCCTTCCAGGACTCACAATTGGCCTGCCAGCATGGCTTTTCTCAACCTCTGTCGTTCAAAATACCGTAATTCCTCGGCAATCAAATCAGCAACCAGATGATACTGAAGTCGCTCCCCCACCTTCTACTTCATTTGTTTCTCCCTCTCCTTCTTCCTCTTCGCTTGGTGAAGCTAGTAATGCTAAAAACCAAGTAACTGAGAAGAAGAAGAAAGGCAAGGAGAAGAAGAAGAAGAATCCAACAACGAAAGGGGGCAACCATGCATCGTTTGACGAAAATCCACACATTGCACCATCCAAATCTAAATCTCCATGTGTCATTTGCAAAGGAGACCACTATCATCGAGATTGTCCTTGCATCCAGCGGATCTTAAGAGATTGGTCTCCCTGTTTGCACAATCTGGTGTCTTCAACCTCTAACGATCATGTTGAGAGTACACCATCAACTAGTGAAAATGAAGTCAACAGAAAAAAGGGAAGATCTAAATTTTCTTGTAGGCTGTGTGAAGGCGATCATGCCCTCAACCATTGTCCCTTCTTAGACGAAGCTAAAAGAGTCTTGGATAACCGTCCTGCTTCACTGCAATGAATTCCTCTTGGATGCAGGAAACTCTTGCCGAGTCCATTGCTAGTTGAAAATTTGACTAACTCACCTCTGCTGTCAGTCGAAGAATCTATCATTGAAGATAAACCCTTTGAGTCCACACTGGACCAAATTCAACAAGTCGAGATGGCAGTCGACCCAATCTTGTCTTCAAAACGTCCACCTTTAGATGATACAGTCACCAAAGAGAATGAGAAGGACACTATTCAAATTCTTTTTGTTAACACATAATCCAATGATCATGGGGGCAAACTACTCATTCCTTTTTGTAGGAAGGAAGTTCATCAGATATTCATCCAATCGTTTATTCGGTCCCTCCTCCAAGAAATCTAGTCGTTTCCTTCGATTGGAATCTACTAGGGAGACCCCACCTACCATCTAATGTACCATTCCGAATCATAGTACAAGCTAACAAAATGATCATGGCTAGTACTATCATAGTTGAAGGGGCTTCTGTGAGTATCCATTCCTCAACTGCTTGGAAAGTGCTTGGTTCGCGATCACTTTTGCCTAAGATTCAAAATCTATCAGGCTTCAATAAAGGAACCAATCGACTGTTATGGATCCTTCCAAATTTTCATATAAATTTGAGAAGGAAGACCATTCACCTAAATGTAATGGTAATCCAAGGACCTCTAGATTACAATCTACACCTTGGGCATGACTACATTTACAGCATGGGAGCTATTGTTTCCTCACTCTTTCGAGTGATGTGTTTTCCATATGAAGGCAGACTGGTCCAGCTCGTTGACCAGCATTCATTCCCAGGTTCAAACACGGCTACTAGTCAAATACCATCCCTAACTGGTCTTTTTGCACAAGGAATGTCTAATCAACTCCCAATCTATCCACCTAATGAGCGCAAGTGATTCAGTGAATGTGACTAAACTAGGGGGCATGTGCCCTGGTCTGCTTCGGCAGGAAACCCCAGATATAAGGTAGGTTTCCACATAGGATATATGACTAGCTTGACACACCCATCCATTTAGGAAAATGGGATTAGACTGGGAAAGGATTCCCTCATCAAAGGTTATGTGATTGGAAGCTCCTACCATTCACCTTTGTCTATTTCGATGGACAGAGCCAAGGAAGTGTTTTGTCTACTATGCGGATAGAACAATCTTGCTAATGTGAGAACTTCTATATGGTAACCTGGAAACTCTACTTCTCTTTATACCTAGGGGCATGAAAACCTTTTTTATGCAAGTAAAAAGCGACCAACATAACTCTAACCCTGTAGTTTTACTAATTTCAACTGCCTAAGTTAGGTGATTGGTTTGATCCACCATTCACCTTTGTCGAGACCAACGGAAACGGCAAAGCAAAGGAAATGTTTCCCGTCGGGAAAACTATCCTACCCAACCTCAGTAGTTCTTTAAACCCTAGGATAGTAGTTGGTCGTTCCTAGCTTGCATATAAAAGGCTTCGGAGCACAGTTTCACGTGGGGCAAGCTCCCTAAAAAATGAACCTACTAATGAGAGACATCCTTATTATATGACTGGTGCGAGTAGGGTTACGCGAAGATCAAGCTCGTTAAAAAATAAACCTAACAATGGGCATATGTTCGACTAGAGTTTAATCTCATTAAAAAATGAACCCACCTTCGGCAAATAACCTTTGTGATTGCATTAGATATCAGCTTTTAAACCTTGGTCGTGTTCTTACCATCACCTCCACTCTTTTTTAGCCGATCATACGCCTCCACTTGATTGTTTACCCTTTTGAGGAACAACTATGATGAGTATTCTATTAGCCACCTTCTTTACACTGTTGTGGTTGAAATGTTCCAAACCTTACCTGGAACGAGTTGCTATCCAAAAACATCACTCGTTCCTCAAAAACCGAGTCTCCTTTAAGCTCGTTTTAGACTCGTAAAATATGAAAATATTTCAGAGCAATTGGCCTCTCCAACTCGTTAAAGTCATTGGAAGTGCCATCCCTCCTTTATATTTTAATCTTTTTGGACCTCAGGGATCATTACACAAAAAGATCGAGCTCTTGTCTTTTTCGGCTCACTAAAGTGATCGGAAAAGTCATCCATTTTGTATTATTTTATACTTTTTCGGACTTAAGGGATTATACTACAAAAAAGGATTACTGGAGTTTCCTTTCTGTCTCTTTTCAAACTCTATAAAATTGAAAAGGACCAAGTTATCTTTGTCATTAAACTCATTAAAACAATAGCGACAAACTTGTCCATGCAGACAAGAGTGAGTTTCACTATCGCTAGGCTCGCTAAAAAAAAGCAACAGGTTTGCCTGAAGGGAAAATTATATAACAAGCATATGTTATCCTCCTCAAGCTTGACAAAAATAAAGAGGTACTAGTCAGCAATGACTAGGGAAAATGGGAAGAAAAATTGAAGAACTTGATTGGTAGCAAGTCGCTCTTGAACATGACACTTTCACTCCATCACCATGGTTGAGTCAGGTTGGGTTATTTCGTTCACCAGCCATATCACCATTGGTCCTCCATACCATCCATTTTGGGGTTAACACTACCAATCCATTCCAATGTAGCCGATATGTTCAAGAGAAGTCACTCAGAGAATTCACCAACCCAGCTAACGTCTCATTTGCTGCAATACCTTAACGCTCCATTCTTTCATGACCGCCACCATGAACCTTATATCATCATATTGTTTTCACCTCCACAAAATCATTTGCTCCGTTATGTGTCGTAGATGTGGGATTCATTAAGGCCCTCCTATGACGGGTCACTTCTTGTCAACATTAGCTCATTATCCAAGAAGTTGACTTAGGAACAACCCTTTCAATACTTTGAAGGTTGCATGCCTCAATGGCAAATTTCTCACTTTCAGTGATAGGTTTACATCAATGGGCTTTGACCGAAAGATTTTGCATGGTGTTCGACATCGAGTCATGTATTCACACCATGTGAATTGTACTACAGTACCTTGAGGGTCATCATCATTATCGGTGATTGCTCTCGCGCCTGTTAACAGCCTACATCATTGGTTGGTAATCAGGTGATGTCTTTCCATGTTCGACATCAAAACATCTTTTCACATTGATCGGCTTGTACTTCAGGCGAAGATTGAACAAGTTTTAAGACCTCGGATATAGTTTCATCCATCCGGGCTGTGATAAATTCAGGAAAATAAAGACATAAAATGTACATCATAACTATACAAATAATCATCCAAGCTAAGGGATGATGGCTCTACCATAATCATCAGTGTGCCACACAGATGATTGTCTGTCCTATGTACATGAAAATGAATTTATAAAGCTGAGCATGGGAATGCCCACCTCAGCTAGATCAATAAAATATTATGAAGATAATGTATTGTATTGTATCTTATTACAGGTCACCTTCTAGTTCGAAAAACCTCAGATCCTCATGATAAAGCATTTCACCCGAAATCAGAAGATTTACGACCTCATGCTTTAGGGGGCAACTGTTATAGACATATTTGGGCACTACAACTCCAATCACATATGTCAATAAACCAAGGGCTCTCAAACCCCTAAAAGTGTTGTTTCATACCCTAAAGGATCAAGGTCAACTGATTACATCATTTCCGAGAAGTTCTCCTTGAAAAATTGCTCAGAACTGGTCAAAACTGGACCATCTCACCTACTCCATAGCCAGGGTGTGATGCATCTCACCTTGTACACACGGGGGGTGCGATGCATACTGGAAAGGCCTTCTGTAGGGTGTAATGAGTGAGAAAGGACAAATGGTAGAGACAGTTTGCTAAGTGGATGATCATGGAATCTTCCAAAAACTTCTCATATGACACTTGCCTGTCTGAATTCGCCCAGGGATGAGTAAGAGATCAAAGAAATCTCCAAGTGGAACCAAGAACTATCAGTGAAATGACACTAATCAAAATCCTAGAAGCTGACTCACCCCCCTGCAGATATCTATATATGGATCCCTCATCCTACAAATCCAGAGGCTGGAATTTTGTAATTTGTAAGGAAGTGTTGTTGGTTTCTCTTTGAGACATTGTATTGTTGGGTGATCTTGCTTTTTATGAGGTGAAGAGGGCTTTCATGCTGGGAGGATGATTCTGGATCAGACAGCTTTGTTGTAATCCTCTCTTCTACTACTTCTATCAATAAAGCTATTTGAGTTTTCCTCCATAAACTTGTATATCTATGAATCTTGTATTTATATATGCATTTGTATGGTTAATGTACATCCAATCCTATATCTTTTATGGTTATAGAACTCTATGCTTTGATGGTATTTTTCTGCTTTGACTCTACAGGTGTTCTTTGAAGCAAGACAAGTGAGTAAGGAGTGGCAAAGCTCTATCAAAGGAGAGAGGAAACAAGTAAGGAGCCAAGCGAAAGACTGAGGTTGGTACTCTCTGATTCTCTCTCGTTTATCTCTCATAGAGGAAAACACAAGTAACTTTGATTTGTTTGTTTCTAAGATAGCTACCCGTCTTAGTGGGACTAGTAGCTCTGAATGGACACCAATTTTCCCAATAACAGGCCTTAAATTATTTAAACCTATCAAAGACTTCAGATTTATTCTTGAGGAAATATATCCATGTATTCCTAGACAAGTCATCTATACATGATACATAGTACACATACTTTCCCAGTGATGGAACCTTCACAGGTCCAAACACATCACTGTGCACAAGCTCTAATATTTGTTTCACCCTCTTACCACCAGATGAGAAACTCACCCGATTCTGTTTCCCATATTACACAATTTTCACAAAAATCAAAACCCAGAGAGCTATTAGACATACCTTCTACCATACCATTACGATGAGGTATTCAAAGGCCCTTCTCTCCAATATATCCAAGCCCTTTATGCCATAGCATGGTATTTTCTCTAGAGACCACTAGATTTTTTGCTCCACTTTCAGGAACCACAAAATTGTTGCACCTATCAATAACAAAGCTACCTTAAATCTTATACAAAGTTTCAATCAGAACTCCCCGCATCAATACCAGTTTTCTCAGAACCATCTCGCAGGTATCTTTCTCTAACACTATTTTTACACCTGCATCATCAAACTTGCTTACAGAAATCAAATTTCTGGCCAATGTAGGAATATGTAGAACACCTAGAAGTGTTCTAATCCTTCCACCTTGCAACTTCAACTTTAATTTTACCCAACCAATTTTAATTTTACCCGACCAATGATTCTATCCTTCCTGACATCCCCTAAGAAGACATCACCACCATCATATTTCTCATACTAGCAGAACCACTGTCTATGGGGAGTGAAGTGATAGGATGCACCTAAGTCAATCAACCATGCCTCATGATCTACATGTGTACCTGAAGAAGATGCCAAGTACACATACCCACCTTCATCTTAGGTGGTTTTCGCTTATGTAGAAGGAGCATCATCAGATCCTTTTCCTTTCTAAGGAGTTTTAGATTTAGAGTCCCTTTTGAAGTGCCCTTCCTTTCCACATTTTCAACACACCTTTATAGGTTTTCCTGGAGATTTAGATATCGCTCTAAATTTAGATCTCCCACTCAAGGAATTATTTTTTTTGTTGTTATGGGACCATCCTCGTACAAACAAGGCATCACCATTTTGGCCCTCCATATTTTTTTGTGTCATCTCCTTCGACAACAAGGATGAGACTATTTCCTCAAACTGCAAGGCAGTTACATTTTTACCTATTGCAATGACCACACTATCCCATGAATCTGGTAGAGAATACAAAAAACTGATGCACTTACCTTCAACTTAAATTTTAATATCAACAGATAATAACTGGCTCACCACAATATTAAATGCATTCATATGCTCTGTCACTGAGTCTCCATCTTTCATCCTCAGGTTATACAACTTTTTCTGTAGGAACAATTTATTCACTAGAGACTTAGATTGGTACAAACTACCTAACTTGTCCCACAAAGCCTTTTCCAAAGCTTCATGTGATACATTTATCAATACTGAATCTGAGACACACAATTGTATTGTATTATTTTCCTTTTGATCTAACTTCACCCAGTCTTCAACTAATATTTTTGTTGGTTTAGTACCCGGATCTACCTTGATCACCTGATCTTTATCCACTAACAGATCCTCCATCTTGTGTTTCCACAACTCAAAACTATGACCATTAAATTTCTTGATCTTTATCTTTCCACTTCTGACCATCTTCTTTCTCCACAAGAATTTGTCCCACAAATCTCCCACTGAATAAGGTCTACCACAGGCTCAAGAAAAAAACTCTTCAGTAGTAAAGGCATCCCCTTGAAGCCAAAACAACTCTGATACCAAATGTAGGTTTTAACCCCGTACAGAAATTACCTGCATACGAATTCTAAAAACAAAAAATAAACATTGGCGATAACGTAAAACATAAAATAGATATACACAAATATTTTCCCATGGATCCCAAAACCAGGACTACCAGATTGATTTTTCATTATGTTCCTTTCAATGTTACAATACATATGTATACATGTCGAAGCATCCATAAACCCCAATCCATTAACCCTGGATTAGAACATAACCATAGTTCCATTGACCAGATCTACAAAATACCATGGACAGAAAACCATCATGCCCAAAACCACATGCGAAATCCATGCACAAAACAATAGGTAGGCTCGCCCGCTTAATATAGGGTCCAAAAAAAATTTCCGGGGGCACTGCCTCAGACCTTGTGCAGGAGGGCTACCACCCCCCTACATACCCCTTGAAAAGGGGGGAAGCCGCCCTACCTATGACCCCTTGTAGTGCCTGGCATAAGGTAAAGGGGGAACTAGTGCCCCCCCTATGACCCATATATTACCATGCATATGAAGAAGAATGATTTTGTAACATCTTTATCAATTTATTCTTTTGAAATTCTTCAAGGTTATTGTTAATATTTAATGTTTTCCCCAAAAAAATTTCTTCTAAGGAGTTTCCAAACTTTTTCATAGAATGTGAATCCATTTTCTGAGATGATAAATATTCAATATTACATTTCTCTTGAAAACTTTGATCTTTCTCACAATATGAATAAGAATCATTATTATTCATCAAATTTACTAATGGATCTTCCTCATCTAGTGGTGAAAGAGTAAATACTGAATGTCATCAAAGTCTTCGTTATCATCATCTATCCAAATTTCACTTTCTACTTCAGTTATTTTTTTCACAGGTGGGTATAATGTGAATTTCTTAGTAGATCTTCCATCAGAGATATACAGATCACTAGATCTACAACTTATGAATTCATCATCTTTAGATAGCCAAGGTCTACCAAGGATTAATGGATGGCCTCCTAAATTATTCTTGGGAGTTGAAATACAAAAATAAATAGGCTACCCCCATGAATCTAAAGACATGGACACATCTTCCAAAATACCATCTAGTTTAATAACAAATCTTTCTGCTAATTGTAGTGAGGTTGGGGTATATTGAAGATTGGGAAGCTTTAACGGATCCATAGTTTATTTGCTCATAATATTAGAGGCTAGTCCTAAACCAATCAAGGTGTTTGGGATCTCAATACCATTAATGTGAATTTTTACAATAGGGTACCAAGATCTAGATATTTTTGGACCATTGGTTTCCCCATCATAATAACTACAATATTTCCTACCAATAGAATTTCCTTGATGTATTTTCTCTTTATTCATGGTTTTTAATCCAAAATGCCTTAATTTTTTTTGAAAATATAGCTATTTAATTTATAGCTTGGAGTACAGTAACTTTGATGCAAATATTTTCCAATTAATATAGCATATCATATTCTGGTAAAATAATTTTCCTTTCTATCCCCTTATCGGTTTTGAGTCTTTCAAGAAAAGGAGAATTTTGTAAGGAAACAAAAGGTTGTTATAATAGAGGAATTATAGAAGTTGGATTATTTGGTTATCGTCTAATTCTATAGGAACATATTCCTTTGGAGGAATATTTTCTTGATCCATAAGGGTTTTTTTCTCAGGAACCTTATCCTCTTTAAATCCTTGGGTGACAATTAGTGGTGATTTCTTTTGCAAAACCATACTATATCTAAGTTGGTCATCATTTAGACCTAAGGGGGCTATCATGTAGGCTAGAAATTTTTTACCATCAACATTGTAGACAGGTTATTGATTTTTATTATTTGGATTTGGAAGTGGTTGAGCAGGTAGTTGATTAGATTTATGAGGAAAAGGAGTGGATGGTAATGAAAGTTTTTGATTTGATGTTTGTGTTTGAAATTGTGGTTGAGTTGGTTGAGGAGGGTAGTATTGAGGTAGGTATGGGAGACATGGTTGTCCAAATTGAGGATACTGGGGAATTATACTATAAGAATTTTTCCAAACCTTGGGCCCAAGATGGGTTTTCAACTTGAGGTAGCCAAGGTTTCCAAGCCATAGGTGCATTCCAATTTCTCTATGGTTGCGCGTATGATTGATATTGAGTATTAAGACCTTGTGTTTACTTAGTTGTTGAGACTTCCATGTTCTTTTAGCAATAAAGCGATGTGATTAAGCTTGACTTGATCTAGCTTCATCCTGAAAGAGAGCCTTAAGACCAAGTATTGAAGGACATTGTTTATATCATGATTTTTCAACACATATGAAAAAAATCTCTACACTCTCAAGAGGACATTCTCTTAAGGTATGCTTTTTCCTACACCTAGGACAAATAATAGATAATGCAACATTCCCATTTTTTTTCTTGTTTTGTATCTTTAGAGTATCTAGTTTTTCACTAAGATTTTCAAGGATATCTATTTTGAAATGATCAAGAAAATTGCCTAATTTTTATCTACTTATTGTTACAGATGCAGATTTACTAACTCTTTACATAAATGGATCTCTTGGATTCTTACCATATCTGGCCTTACCTATTGAAATGTGCCTGCACAATTCACAAGATTTCATCAAATGACAATTGAGAAACATTTCCTTTTGACATTAAATTGAGAAGATCAATCCACTATCTATTATAGATTTTACCAAAAGTATTATAATGTTTCCTCATCTAAATTAGGCATCTTGGACCTTTTGATATGTAGAAAAATATTTCCACTAGGTCTTCAAGGCTTTCATCCTCCTTTTGCATCATCTTAAAAACTTCATCCTTACTATTATGGTGCATAATATAATCTTTATATTTTTCTAGGAATACTCTCTTTATTTCATCCCATGTTCTAATAGAGTGTGTACCTAGACCCATAAACCATTTAAGGGCTCCATTTTTTAGATTAGCTAGAGATAAATTCAATTTTTGAGCATAAATTAAATAGTCATAGGATATACATAATACTTCAAACTCAAAAATAAATGTCTTAGGATCCTTAGTTCTTAAGCTATAAATATTGGGAAGAATAGAAGGTGAGATATTTTTCATTGTGGCTATGGTATCTTCATCAAATATAGGGAATCCATAAGGGTATTGTTCTTCCCTTCCTCCTCTACCACCTCATCCACCACCTCATCTATTTACTCCTCTGCCTCTTCCCCCACCAATCCTAAGTTCACCATCTATATTATGTACTTCTCTTTCCCCTTCTCCTACCCTTGTAGATTCGTCAAAAGCTAATATAAGGTTCAGTAATAAGATCTCTACTTCTTCCTCTAGTTCTTCCACTAATGGTACCTTAGAAAACATTATACTACTACATTTGAGTAGAAATTCTAATGGCAGAATTCGATGGAACATATAAAATTAGAAAAAATGTTGGAAGTTAAATGTATTTTTTGGCTTTTCTTTCTAAAATCTCGATGCATGTCAAATATCCAACAAAAGTTCTTTAACGGTCGAATATCTAATGAAATGTCTTTTTCCATCAATTGTCCAACGATTTTACTATAATCCCTCGTGTCGTCAAATATCTTACGGGAGTTCTTTTAACTTCAGATATTCGACACTTTATCCAATATGAAAATGTGTCGTCTAATATCTGGCAAATGGATATTAACCATTACATAATGTTTAATTCCACCATTAATGTCTTTTTATGCTGGAAACGTCTAATATGAGATCACTTTATGTCAAGTTTAACTAATTAAAATATATATACTATATATTTGTTATAATTATATGTAATACTATTAATATATAATTAATATATATTAATATTAATATGATTTTATACGATTATATATATCTATATATATACACACACACACACACACACACACACATTCAAAGTTTGGTGACAAAAAATGTCACATAGCATTCCTCAAGCAGACCAAGGATACATGGGATTGACATCTGGGGCTTTTGAGGATTGAAGATGCTATTTCCCTTGTAGAAATTTCAAGGGCTTAAGGCCAAAGAGAATTCTAATAAAATCAGCTAAAAAGCATTGTAGAGACTATGGACACACTGAAGGTGAGCATGAATATAATCCATTTGTAAGTTATTCATTATATGTATTTGTATTGTAGATTGTTTTTGTATATGTTTATATGTATATTGTATTTTAGATTGTATGTCTTTGTATTTTCTTTCTATTGTAAATGTATTTTATAATATTCTTTTGGGAGGTATCTCGTCTATGTTGTCGTCTTGATGTGGATTAGAAATATTTTTTGATTATTTTTAGGTCAATTAAGGGGTTAGGTCGAGTTAGGGGTAAATTACTTTATGAGCTTATGGACAAGGGGTTAGGGGTTAGGGGTTATGGGCTTAGGCGTTATGGGTTTAAAGGCTTAGGGGAATGGGGTTAAGGTGTTAGGGGGTTAATGTATGTTTATAGGTTTAATTAGGACCTAGAGGATTTAGAGGTTAATAATGAGTTTTTATGGAGCATTAATAATAAACGTTTAAAGTATATTATGCACATAATTTAAAAGACGGGCATACTGAATACGTTTTTATAGGAAATAAGAAATTAATTATATAATATATTATAATAAAATTTATAGGACAAAATAATAAAATATAAATACCATTAAAAAATTAATTAAATAAAAAATTGATTAAAAATAAAATTATTATAGAGAAAGATGATTAGATAAAGATAAAAGGAGTCATTTTATTAATTTTGGTAAGATGATAATTAATAAAAACCATTTTTTATGAAAAAGATTATATATATATATATATATATATATATATATATATATATATATATATATATATATATATATATATATATATATATATAGATATATATCTTACTCTATTTATTAAAAAGATTAAATTTATAAATTACAATTATTAAAATGTTATGTTTCTAACCGCAATAGCTTTCACTCATAAAAGGGACTCTTTCTCATTTTTTAAGGAAAAAATGTATGGGACAAAAACCTTGCACTTTGTGTTTCAAAATGTTTTAGGTGACAATGAACGTTTTAAGCTCAAGTTATATATAGTGAATAATTCTCTATATAAAGTATCTTTTTATGATAAGTAATGGGTCTCATTTGTTGTAAATTGTGGGAAAACTAATTGAAGTAATATTAAAACTATAATAGTTTTAGCAAAAGGGTAGATTAATGAAATGTTTGATAAATCATCAATCAATATTTTTTACAAATGTGTCTTATTATCACTCACGCAAGGTAGAACATTCCATTTTGAATATCCTTTGAAGTAGGCACAATGTTTTTATTCTATAGCATACACTTATAACTAAGTATAAAGGAGTGAGTTTTTGATATTTTCAAATAAGTATTCAAAAAGAAATAAAACCCTATTTTCTATAGAAGGAGAGATTTTTGACGTTGTGCCTTAGTAAAAAAGGGTGTACTATGAAAAATGTCTTTATTGGGTTCCCTACCACTTGCCTAAAGAAAAAAATGCACTTCCTTTATTCAAGCTTAAGCAAGCATAGCACCATCAATCAAGGCAGTTCCTGTGAGATGTTCACTCATGTCGACAATTAGTAAGCACTTTTGTTGAACCTCACTTTGGTTGTGTTTGTACTTCTATTTTGGTGAGTTTTCTCAACTGTCATATTTTGCACACTTTCGCTTTCACAAGTGCCTCTTTCACATTCACGACTATCATTTTGGCTTGCTTTCACTTTAATAAGTGGTATTTTCATTTTATCTTCTCCCTCACATGTGTCACATTCAAATTAGTTCGCATGTGCAAGTGTCATTTTCATGTCTTCTTATAGTCACATGTGTTTCTTTTAAGTATGTTCACCCCTATATGTGTCACACCTTTGTACATCACTGGAGTTATTTCTGGTGCACTTCTCTGCATTAAATGCTCTTACATATCATTATAATATGTGTCAAACATAGTCCTACAACTCACATGTGTTGACTATTCCTAAATTTCTTAGACATAATCTTAAACATCTTGTTAAATTGCACAAGCTTCATGATCACATTGATTTGTTGTACTTGTTTCTTTCTCTCACACAAGCTCATGGTTGCTCAACCATCCTCTTAAAACTCATGGTCTCTAAGTGAACTTAAGAAAGAATATGACATTATAATGATGAATACAAAATAAGATCAATATGTTTTTTTATTATGGTTGTGACTATATATCTCATAAAGTGTCTTACTTCCTCCATGTCAAGAAAAGTTTCTTAGATTTTTCTAACTCGTTCTTAAATATCTTGATAAATTGTGCAAGCATCATCATTGATATGTTGTCCTTGTTTCTTGGTCTCACCTAAGTTGTCTTTCTCTTTGTATTTGTTGTCTTTAATTTCCTTATATATTATATTTGTAAAAAATTGTTATACCAATGTTTAAATATTTACTATATAAACTACTATTACTTTATTGATTGTAATTTTATAGTATGGCCCCCCTAGGACATGCCTTGATGAGGAAGAGGTGGTTGCAGTACAAGAACTTGTTCAAGAACATGGAGCAATTAATATTGAGGATCAAGCTAATGATCCTATGGAAGAATATAATGATGTTGATAACATAGTTGAAGAAGATGGGACAAATAGATTGATCTAGGAGACATTTAATAATTTTGGAATGGATGATGATGGAAACCACTATGATGACTATGCTTTTGATATACTTGTACTTGAGAGGGAAACTAAAACCTCTTTATGAATGCTCAAAAACATCTCTTCTCTCTACTATATTGTCGCTAGTCAATTTAAAGGTGGTGAAAGGTTTGTAAAACACGTGTGACACAACTCCTAAGTTATGTAATATATTTTGTGGCATTTTGTACTCTATAAATGATAAAGAAATTACATTTCCTGTTATTCAATGTTAGTACGCTGATCATCATTTAATTAATTTATAACATTTGGATGCAATATGTACGATTAATATTGTTTAGTACATTAACCAATACTACTTTGTTTTTTGTTGTAGGTTATTAGGTGAATTTTTGTTACCACGTTCAAATGTTTTACCTCATACATACCGATATCTACATGCTATTATGAAAGATATTGGAATGGATTATCAAGCTATTCATGCATGTCTAATGATGATATTCTCTATTATAAATAACATGCGTTGAAAGACAAATGCACAAAATGTGATGAGAGTAGGTATCAAACCAATAAAGTAACAAACAAGGTGCCTCACAAGGTTCTTCATTATATTCCCATAAGTCCACATCTCCGACAATTGTTCATGTACGAAAGCATAACATAACTTATGGATTACCATGAAATGAATAGAAGTGAAGATGGTGTTCTTTGAATGCTTACAAATGGATCTGCATTTAAGAATATAGAGGAAAAGTGGCCAAAGTTTAAAAGAGAACCACATAATCTTATGCTTTCATTAGAATCTGATGATGTTAAGCCATTTGAAGAGCCCAGATCTACTTACTCAGTGTGGCCCATTTTTGTTATCAATAATAACACTCCTCCATGGAAGTTAATAAAGATGGAGCACATAATGTTGATAATGATTGTCTAGGCATTAATTTGTTTAGAATAAAAAAATTCAACACAATACCTCATTTGTCTTATTTGTTTCATAATTATGTTATATATTTTTTTGTTTGCTCATTTATGTTCAATTATGCCTTATAATTATGTCTTATAATTTTTTTTATTTACTCATATATGTAGTAATTTGTAGAAATTAATGTGTAAATTAAAAACTTCTCATGAAATTTACTATATCACAAGACTTGAAGCTACTCTTTTTTCCCAAGGGAAAATTGTAACATTCATTAATATAGAAAATTACATGTTGTAGATGCTTGAACAGGAAACATATATCAAAATTGGTGGCCTTGCCACATACATAATAAATAGGTCTGTTACATGATTGTAACCTAATATACTCTGAGAAATATACATAAGATAGACAAAAAATTATAGTTCAGTAAAATAGACATGATAGTGGATCATATCCAAAACAAAATATCTCCAAAAAATTAGGGTATAGCTGCCCCTAGATCCACAAATGGCCTATGAAAGAACTCATAGAAAGTGTGCCTCTCCTGATCTTGAATTATCTAGTGATCATGTGGAAGGATCGTTGCCTCCTTGGAAAGCTGATCAGAAATTTGGTTTCTTTCCCTGTAAATATGGTGACAAGAAACAGAATCAAATTGTGATTTTAATAGTAGAACTTCGTCCAAGAGATTCCGCAGTGTGTGCACATGACAAGTAGATTGCTGGTTGAACCAATTTATGATAATTTTGGAGTCACCAAAGATCTGTAAGTGTCTACATCCCTTTTCTATTGAGAAATAAAGAAGGTGTCTGAGGTTGCTAAGTTCAGCAAAGTTGTTTGTGCCATGGCTAAGGCTAATTTTTATTTTGTAATGCATGTCCTTATTTAGAAAAATAACTGCTCCCCCCAAACAACCATCGGGTTGTGCAAATTCGTCGAAGTACACCCATGTGAGGGATCTATTAATGATCTCTTGTAAGATAATCATGTTAGGTTGTTTGGGATCATCCTCAAGAATAAGATGACAGAGTTATGATATATGAGCAGAGTACATTGTTTAATTATGAGGTATATTGTGGAAAATTATTGAGTTCCTATTGATCCAAATACCCCAGTTGTTACAGATCCATTTGGGCCCATCACTCCCATCATTTAGATCAGCACTATTAGGGCTCATCAAACCCTAATTCAGTTGCTACATGCCCTAGACAAGTCATCAATTTGAATGCCTCCTTCCCTGAGAGTTTTCTAGCCTGAGACCCTCTAGAAATGCCTCCTTGAGGGACCAACGCAGCCTTGGTCAAGGGTAAGTGCACTTCAGTACAAGTAGGCCCATCTCAGAGTGTGTTTCATAGCACTTAGGCCCACTTTGACCTACGTTGGGAGAGATTGAGCGAAATCCACATAGGGTTTTGGGAATATTCTTATCTTCTGGAGCATTCTAGAAGATTTCCACACTTATCATCTCATATGAGCTCGAAATTGGATAGGGAATGAGTTAATTAACCTCCTATCCTCTCATCCCTTCCTCCATGGAAACTAACTCTAAGTTTGGAAGTCCATTCAATACCCTCATTTATGACAAAACCTCCTCCATTTTCCTATAAATTGAGCACTCATCTAAGTGATCAGGGGATGGACATTGAGAATTTGTAAGGAGATACTGTTGGTGTGAGGTTTGAGATTGTAAGCAAGTATTTTTATGCTACCGGAGTGTTGTACTTTTTATGTGATATTGATTGGAACCCAAGCTGGAGGAGTGACATTGGATCAAATTTCATGGTTGTAACTCTTCCTTCTACTTAATGAAGTTGTTTACACGTTTTCCCATATTATTGTCTTTATGTATGATGATTATATGTGTAAATGCTTTCGATTCCATTTTCTTATAGTATATATATCTCTTGCTTTGATTGGTTTTTGTCCTCTATTTATGATTGCAGATACTTGTTGAGTAGAATAAGTTTGAGAAGGAGCAATGGGAACCATACAAAGTAAACAAAGGGAAAGAAAAAGATAACAATTAGGTCCCTTGTCTTATTTATCTTCTATAGAAAAATGTTAAACTCTTTAAATCTGTTGTTCTAGGTGTAGCTACCCACCTAGGGAAATTGTATTTATCCGTAGATGCAAAACTCCACATAACAAATTGGTAACTCTGATGGGGAACGATCATAATTCCGGGTAGTTTACCTTCATCCTAGTACACCCTAGTATACTTTACTTACTTCCATTGATCTTGTCTCAGCCTTTTTGAAGTGTTTTTTGGTAAAAATTGTGCTTGAAAGCCCCTAGGATGCCTCTCTAGCACTAGCATAGGTTTGGTCAAGAGACAGAGTGCTGCAGACCACCCTTGGCTTGAGGAAAGTTCTCTGAGGCACATTGTCTACCATTCAGGGCTTTGTTAATCCTCCTTAGGTCAAAAATCCCACCTTTGACTTGATTTTTCCCAAATTTCCTTTTGTTTTTGCTTGCTAAAAGATCAATGATTGTTGTACTTATGAAATCAGTTTGTGTTTCCTCTCCTAGCCCTACTGTGGCCTTAATTGTTTAGTGTTTCTTAAATGATTTATTTATCACTATCAATTCTTTATCAAAGATAGTTTTATAGTCTATTAATCTTTGTTCAAAATAAAGTGTCTTAAAAGTCTTCATTTCTTTCGAAAAGGAACTGTCGTAAAGTCTTCGTTCTTGCAAAAGGATTGATTGATTATATGTGCATTAGTTTCCTTTTGTTCATCTTAACATTAAGGGAATTGAAAATAAAAATTTGCATCGTGCATTGGAAAATTTTGTGTGTGCTCATAGGAATAGTTTAGGGAAATTTCATTAGATGTGCTCTTTGTTCTTTGATTAAAATAATCTAATTGCTCTATCCCTGCTAGCTAAGGTTTTCATTGCTCAAATTGAATGGAAAGAATGCTTATCATATTAGTTGCATTCTAGGAATTTCAAAGACATCACATGGTGAACATTGAAAGGAAAATTCTTAACTAAGATCAACTTAAAATTAACCTCAATTAACCTAATGGAGCATTGCCACCTAACGCAAAACATTTAGAGTTTCTAGGCTAGAGACGTGTTTCGACATTGTAAAACATAGCAGATGTCACTAACTTGTCTGCGATACATTCCAAGTGTGATACCTCCTTCCACGTACATGAGTATATTGTAGCTCATCCACGTACCTTTTTGGTATATAGGGCAGTGTTACAATACGTAAAGTATAAAGGAATGCTCTCACTGTGCAGTTTCGCATTAGACAACGCTAATATGAATTGGGCCTCCACGTACTTTCGGGTATATATGGGAGGATAAAACTAGGTTGCTATCCATCCTTAGGTAACCGAGTCAGCCACCTTGTACACAGTGATACACCGAACACAGCATTCAGGGAGATTTCTTGCTCATACTTCTCGGTTCACTAGGAGATATTCTGCAGTTCACAGTTGCTTGGTACCTTTTTCCTAGCTTACCCAATTTTGTTTATTTCTTTTTTGTAATAAAATCAATTAGAAATCATGGAGGAACATCAACTCTTACCCCACCGTTCGTGGAGGATAGCGAGTAAACTGCCTTTACTGCCTGAAGTTACACCTATCCATCAAAGCAGTCTCATTTGAATGAATCCAGTACTTCATAAACTTATGAATTACCAGAAACACCTATACCAGTAAGTAATCTAACCCCAGTTACTCCTACAGTTACTGGTACATCTGTTACTGAAGTGGAATCTTCACAATTACCTGAGGATACTAGAACTGAAGCTAGTGAAACGATAGCCCAAGTTGTTCAACAACAAGTTGATTCTCAACCTGAAGTTTTTCAACAAGAAATTACTTCTGAACTTGATTCTGTTCAACCATAAATTGATCCTGAACCTATCATTGTTCAATCAGAAGTTACTTCTCAACTCGAAGTTGTTCAAGAAGCCCAACCTAAACCTGTTCTTTTACCAGAAAACTTGGATCTTGAGGTTGAACAATCAGAAGTTGTTACTATACTGGAAGAAGATCGACTGGTACATCCTTAGACATCCGTAACTATCGAGACTTCCTCTTTACCTGAGGAAGAAATACTGGAAATCTACTACGGACCTGATGGTGAAATCCTTCAACCTGGTTTGATTTCGATAGAAGAGGAACCTGAGGTAGAAACAGCCAGAACTCCATTCCATTTTGGAACCAGACTTTATCTGTATCCTCATACTCCTCATTTTACTGCTCCTTTTGATCTTTACTACTTTCAAACACCCGCTGATTCGTTAGGAAATTTATTTGGACATTTGACTATAGCAGAGTCAACATCCTAGACTGTACCATTTGTTACAGCTATGACAGAATCTTTTGTCGCAACCTCTTCGATGTTTACTACGAAACCTGAGTCACACTTGTATGGTGTTATGTCCATCCTATCGGGTTACCAATCTTTATCTGGAACCCACTCAGGTGTTGCTTCTAGCCCTTGGTCTTCACTAATGTCCTCTACTAGAATTTTATCTAATTCTTCATTAACGGATACTGAACAGGTAGACCCATCAATTCAATATCAAGTTGGTTCATCTAGTTACCATCCTATGTATTTGATTTACACTGGACTACCCCCATATAGAGAACAATATGCACAATCTCTTTATCCTCCATCTTCTGGGGGGAACCATATGTTGATATGTCGTCGTCTTTACGTTAGCCTCGAATGACTATCTTTCAGTGGCAGCCAAAAATGCCCATTCAACCTAGGCTTGTGTATCCATCACAACTTATGCAATCTATCTCATCCATACCTACAACGCCTATTGTTACAGTTTTGCCGCAGTCACAAGCTCGGATTGTTGTATCTCAACCTGTGCAAGCTGGTCCTTCAACCTCAGACCCCCAAGTTTCAGGTCTACAGATTCAGCCTTCTCAGGCAATTTTACAACAACCACTGGCATCTGGAGTCCAACAACCTCAGGCCAATTTACCTTTTACTGGAATGACTCAGACTTACACTGGTTTAGTGTATTCATAACTTGGTCAAGCTTACATTAGTGGGAAACAACTGTTAAATCAACAATCGTTGTATCAACAACAACAATCGTTGATTCAATAGCCATGGTAGCCCCAATATTAATAACAGCAATTCCAACAATACCAACCTCATCCTAGACGTGGTCAACAAGCCTATGTTCGGTTTGGTCAACAACAATTTTACCCAGGTCCTGGTCAACAAGCCTATGTTAGGTTTGGACAACAATAAATGTATCCTGGTTCTGAACAACAACCTCACTCCAGATTTGCTCAACAAACTTACCCTTATCAAGGTTACCAGCAGTAGATGCCTTATGCTGGTATGTAAAGGCCTATTTCTCGGGAAATCACATCTTACCCTAGATATGCTCAACCTAACCCAATAGATAGTTGCCTTTCGTTGCAACACTTGAATTACTAGATCTAAATCAGCTCACCAATGATCCACTTCTTTATGCACCTTGATGGTCAGTGATTCCTCATAAACTACCTTTTGATATTTCGAAATACAATGGAAACCCTAGAGAAGACTCATCCAACCATTTCATGACTTTTCATTTATGGTGTTCATCAAACTCCTTGAATGATGATTCAGTTAGACTACGTCTTTTCTAGAGAACGCTTACTGGTCTGACTACGAAGTGGTACATTAAGTTACCACGAGCTTCTTTTGACAACTTTACAACCTTGGCTACCATGTTTTTAACCCACTTCCAGTTACCCATACAATATCAAACTGGAATGGAACTATTAACCAGCTTTAAACAGACTACTGCTACTCATATCTTTGATCATATTCATGAGTGGTGTCGTCATCGTCGAGTGGTTAAAACTTATGTTCCTTATTAGCTTTTAGCTGAGTGTTTTATAAAATCCTTGTTTCCATCTATCACTGATGATGTGGCAAAAGGGGGAGTTGTCATTTAAGAGCAAGTAATTGCTCGTGCCCAATATTTGGACTTGATTTACACACAATCTAGCACACTCTATGAAAATATCCTGAATGCACCCAGACCAACTTTCACTATTTCTCCACCACCATCGAGTAAGGACTCTCATGCTGGTGACGGTGTGATTGGTTCTTCGAGCACACAAATGGCATGTATACCATCTGCTCAAACACTTTCCATTTCCAATCAAACTACAAATTCATTTGACAATGCTATTGCTTCAGAAATCAATGCCATGTCATTTGACAAAGGCAAGAATGAAAAGAAACTAGGAAGCAAGAAGAAGGGGAAAAACAACAAGAAACAAAACAATTCCCCTAAAGAGAAATCATCTACTTCCTCTCCTTCGGCTAGGAAACCTCGTTACCCATGTTTTATCTATAAAGATGAGAATTTTATGCGAGATTTTCCTCACCGATCTGAAGTCTCAAAGCTTCTGAAGGCTTCTAATACATATGTGGTGTTGATTGATCGTTTTCCAAAACCGGAGACAAATATGGTTGCTATAGACCATGCTTCCACTTCCCAAGTGCTTATGCTATCTGTCTCTGAGCCTAAAATTAAGTTTTGGTGTCAGCACGAAGTAAAGATTATGGAAATCAACCGTCGTCATTGAATAACCAGGCTTATCAACCTAATCCTTCGACTGTGACTTCGTATCATCCTATTCTTCCACCTATTGCACCATAGTTAACAATAAAACCACATAAGGGAGTTGTAAATAAATCAACATTTAACCCTCGAGCTCGAGCTGCACATAACTATAACATAGTAAAAGATTTGGCTCAGTCACCTTCTGCTATTTCAATTCTGGAGGTGCTTCAAAATTGTCCATCCCAAAAGCAGGCTTTGTTGTCAACAATTGGTGGAATCGATCCAACTGATTCCAATCTTGTGGCTTTCAACCATGCGAGTTATATACCATAGTTACCAGCACAATTAGCATTCTTGATTCAAGTAAATTCCTTGAATAAACTTGTTCACCGAACCATTATTGACGAGGGGGCATCTACTTGTATCATGTCTATTAATTGTTGGAAAACACTTGGCTCGTCGCCTTTGTCATGTTCACCAACAATGTTAAAAGCTTTTGACAGTCGCACATATACGCCTTGTGGAATTTTGAGTAATCTACAAATCGAACTAGGGGTAAAAACAGTAACTGTTGAAGTTGAGGTTGTTTACGAAACCCTTGACTACAACTTTTTGCTAGTAAGACCGTGGGTTTATGCTATGGCTGCTATGGTTTCAACATACTTTTGTACGATTTCATTCCCTCATAAGGGAGAAATCACAGTTATCGATCAATTCCCCTTCTTCGCCTCTAGTTCATAGGCTACTGGAAGCATTTCGTTGGTTCACGGGCCCCCGCTATCTCTTCAAAACATTGGTGTAGGTCTGTTGAAGGATTCTTCCCTAATGGCTACTTTTTCACTACTGTCACCATCAAACTTGGCAGAAGTGGAAAAAGTTGAGACTTGCAACATGATATCTTCCACTTCATCTGACTTAAGGAAGATTACCAATATTTTTGAAGTTGATAGTAATAATGAAATCATGCCACTAAGCCCCCTTGAGCTTGCATAGAAATCAATCTTTCTGGCTTGCGCGACGAACCCAAATCCATCTTCACCAATTGTATGGGTAGATCGTTCATTAGAACATGGTACTTCTTCTTATCATTTTTCACGTATATTTTCTACTAATGAAGGAATCATCCAATCAATGATGATGGAAGAAGAACCATGGGAAGATTATCATCATCGTTCCCATCTTCTAGATCACATAAAAGATTTTTCAAATGAACTTAATCAGCCTTCATTTGTCGATTTCCTTTCGAATTCTGTTTTCATAGATATAGTAGATTCCGAGTGAAACTTGTCAAATATCGAAGAAACTATTTCTATCAATTTTTCGAGGAAACCTAAAGTTGTAGAAAACATTCATGTTGGAAAATCTTGTTCTCCATTAGAACTTGATATTTACCATGCTCTCTTTCATGAATTCCAAGATATATTTTCATGGTCATACGAGGAGATGCCAGGTATTGTCTCTAGTATAGTTGAACATGAAATGAAAATGTATCATGATGTCAAACCAGTGCGACAGTGCCTCCGTCTTGTTCATCCAAAGAAGGCTACTACCATTAAAACAGAAGTTGAAAAACTTTTGCATGTTGGTTTCATATACCTTGTTCCTCTTATTGATTGGGTTTCCAATATTGTTCCTGTCACGAAGAAACAAGGGACAATACGAGTGTGCATCGATTATAGGGATGTTAATTAAGCTTGTCCAAAAGACAATTATCCCACTCCCTTTATCGACAAGATTATTGATGAATGTGCCGAATGTGAAATATTTTCATTTATGGATCGATTTTCCGGCTATAATCAGATCAATATCCACCCAGAGGACCAATCTAAAACAACTTTTATTTGTCCATGGGGCACATTCGCTTATAGGAAACTCCCTTTTGGTTTGAAGAACGTAGGCGAAAATTTTTAGAGGGTAATGAACTATGCCTTCCATGACATCAAACATATTGTTCAACCATACCTTGATGATTTACCCGCTCATTCATGAAACCAGACTGATCACCCACATCATTTGAGAGCTATATTTTTATGGTGTCGACACCACAAAATACAACTCAATCCACACAATTGTGTGTTTTGTGTCAGTTCTGGTCGTTTTCTTGGTTTCGTAGTGTCTAATGAAGGAATTCATCTTGATCCACTTAAGGGCCAGGCAATTCTTGACTTGCCTCCACCTTCAAATCTACTACAGTTACGGAGACTCCAAGGGAAGGCTAACTTTGTGAGGAGGTTCATTCCCAATTATGCTAAATGCTAAAGGATTTACTCTTCTATTGAAAAATGGGATACTCTTCCATTGGGATCAGGTTGCACAAGATTCCTTTGTTACTCTTAAAGATACCTTGATTAGAGCCTCATTAATGTATTCCTCAAATTATCAAAACGACTACTTCATGTATCTCACCACTATAGATACAACCATTGGAATGGTTTTAGTCCAAGAATAAGATGGGATTGAACATATAATATATAATTTCAGTCGCGATCTCAAAGATACAGAAGCTAAGTACTCTTACGTTAAAATTTGAACTTTGGCTGCTATTCAAGCGGTACAGAGATTTCAACACTATATCCTGCTCTAAAAGACCACTGTCGTATATTTTGTCACGTCAATTGCTGGGGGGGAAATACTCAAAATGGATCATCATTTTGCAGGAATTTGATTTGGAATTCATCAAATCCAAATCAAAGAAATTTCTAGTTTTCGTCGAGCTTCTTTGTGACCTTCGCTCGAATACCATTGATTGAACATCAAAACCATCAATTATGGATTAGTCTCTATTCCTGATTTCATCATCTGACCAGTCGTATGGAGATATATTGATTTTTCTCCAGAACCAAACATTCTGGCCTGATACCTCTCGCTCGCAACTGCGACGTATCTGATAGCAAGCCAAATATTATTTGATCATTGGTGACACACTTTACCGTCGTGGTATTGATACGATTTTACGAAGGTGCCTCACTCATGAGGAAGTTGAGAAAGTTATGAATGATTTCCATTCAGGTGCGTGTGGTGGAAACTTATATGGATATGCTACCACACAGAGAATTCTTTGTGCTAGTTACTTCTAGCCTACCATATTCAAAGATTGCATTATTGATGTCAGAAGTTGTCATGCATGCCAGATATATGACCATAAATCTAGATTACCACCTGCACCATTGCATCATGTCGTCGTTGTTGGACCATTCACCAAATGGGGCATTGACTTCATGACATGTAACCCTACCTTGACCGGGGGACATGAGTACATTATAGTCGTCGTGGACTATTTCACAAAATGGGTCGATGCAATTCCCACATTAAACAACAATGGCGAGACAGCTGCACTTTTCTTTTTCAACCACATGGTTGCTTGGTTTGGTGTACCACAAGCTATAGTTACAGATCATGGGTCACATTTTTGCAATCACATGATGATTGAGTTAACTACCAAGTTATGACTTTCACATGATAGTTCTACTCCTTATTATCCGCAAACTAATAACAAGTTGAGGCCATCAACAAAGTCTTGAAGCGAATGCTTCAAATAATGATAGGGGTTCATAAACGAAACTGGCATTTAATCCTATACTCTACTTTGTGGGCATATCAAACCTCAGTAAGGAATGCAACTGGATTCAAACCCTTTTAATTGGTGTATGGTATAGAGGCAATCTTGCCGATAAGATGTGAAATTTAATGTCTTAAACTCACAATTGACTTGTTACCTGACACTGCTAATGAATAAGTGCATTTCTCAGAACTCATCCATCTGGATGAAACACGTCGTGAAGCCGCATTGGCTAACGAAGCACATATGAAATGAATCAAGGCACAATATGACAAAAATGTCAAGCCTTACATTTTCTCAGAAGGAGACCTGGTCTTGCTTTATGACCACGAAGCTGATAAACTAGGAGTAGGAAAATTTGAACCACTATGGATGGGCCCTTACATTTTCAAGCGTGTTTTGGCAAAAGGTGCCTACGATTTGGTGGACTATGATGGAATTCCACTGTCGCAGCCCCGAGATGGGCTGTATCTCAAACATTACTATGCTTAATTGAGTGTAGTAAAATCACTGTATATATGCTTTAATTTCATGTGTGTGTATCAGTGTGTCTTTTAGATTTTTTATGTGGTTAAGTAATCCACTTTGCATTTGTTTCAGATGTCATAATATTTGGAACCATTTTTTGGTTACGCCGATGGTGCTAATTGTATTACACAAAACCTAGCTTCTATAGCATGGGCCATTTTCACTCCAAGTGGTGAGTTAGTGTGTTTTCAAGGGATTTGTATCGGTCATTATATGGACAATATCGCTGAGTATAGCATATTGATTGAACTTCTTTCTGATTCCATTTCACTTGGCATTTGCCAATTCATCGTTAGGCTAGACTCACAACTCAGCGTACTGCAACTAACAAACGTTTATATTGTCTGGAACCCAACAATTCTTTGTATGTTCCTTAGAGTTTGTATTTTTGAAAGACATTTTGAGTACATTCAATATCAACATATTTCTAGAAACTTTAACACATTAACTGATTCATTAGCAAACTATGTGTTAAACAGACATCTGCGACACATGTAAAAGTAGATTTTCAATTCACATCATTAGTTGAATAGGATTGCACATAACCATATATATAAAATCTCTAAAAGTAAAAATGGATAAATGTTTTAGAAGTTTTTAAAAATTTGTGTCCAAGACATGTTTTTTCATCTGACCTAAAAACTCAAAATGCATACATAAATCATCCTAAGTAGACCTAGTGATGCTTATGATAACAGGCCACACCCTGAGCTATCATGCATAATAGCCCCATCCAACAGCCAGGGACACCAATAGTATGGCCTTGCAACCTCATATGTAACTCCTTCATCCGGATATCTGGAATATCGAGGGTTAGCCCCTCTACATGATCCTGCAACTCTGCTAGTGTCTCAGTCAAATCCAAATCCTGGAGAACTACCCTCCCAACATTTCTCCACATTGGTCCACCTACCTCATGTTGATGTCTCATAGGTCGAAGAGTATCAAAATTTGTATGCATGAGAATAATTTTAGTTTAGTCTTGGAAACATAAAAAAAACAAAGACATGTAGAAACTTAAAAAACAAAAAGATTTGGTCAAACATAATTTACCTATAGCACCCCATTGAGCGCCCACTAGTAAACTCAACTTTGGATCTCCACAAAAATCCATCCCTGTGTATGGATTCTCCTTGATGACAATGTGTTATTGATTGAGCCAACTGAAGAATGCAGTAGAAAATGGAATCGATGGCTCACCAGCATGTCTAGCTATCAATTCGACCCACCTCTGCATCCCTCGATCTCTAGGACCAACTACACCTAGTGTTACATGTTGAGGTTGCATCAATGGAATTCTCTCTAAGGTAAAAGTGATTAAGAGCGATCCATAGCTAAAATTCTTCATCTTACCACTCTTTAACTTTCTCATCTACTCTTTCAGTGAAGAAAGTACGACCTCACACCAATTGAATAGAGTTGGTTCAAGACACTCAAGTGCATATTGCATGTATGATTTGTTTGCCAGATGAAGTGTCACACTGCTTGCCAACTTTTTCATAGTGAAAATGATTATTCTCCAAGGCAAATCATAAATATCTTTGATAATTATATTACCATCTTTACTAGGTTGTGTAGCTAGTTGACAGAATTGTCGAACATAGTCCCTCGCTGATTCACCCCCACAGGAAGAGCCTGAAAGAGAAATGGGGGCACCATGTTTCGACAACCCTGTAAGAAAGTAAACATCATCAATCATAATAGGGACCACTTTGTCCCTTATGTGAAAATCCTGATCCGTTGGATCCCATGCATGAACTAGGAATTGCGATACTTTTGGTTATTGCCTCATCCCGGACAACCTAAAGTATTTGAGAAACCCACATTTTTTTAGGGCCTCAATAGTACCCGGATCATTTAGGGCAACCATGTCTTGTTCTTGATGCTCTCTTTCTTTCCAAGTAATAGACATTCTGATTCGATGAAAGATTGAAATCAAACCATAAGCTTAGTTAGGATCCATTTCATGCAAAAAACTGGAGAAATTTTGGGCCAAACAGGTGAAACAAATTTTTGAAACTCATCCAGTGTAGCCCAAACAAGGAGACAATCCACTGCAGAGCAGCTGCCCTTCCGTTTGGTGCTTTGCCATGTAATTTTTGACATGGAAGGCTGGGTTGATCCCAAGGCGAAATATTCTAACCCTAGGGGCCCTAAAAACCATAAAAACTTGCATGAAACTGTAAAAGAATGACATGAAAAGAAAGAGGAGGGGTACATCTTCTACCTAGTCCAGAAGGCACGAGAAATGATCCACGGAATCTCTCGCAATCAGCTATTGAAGATCAAGGTAAAAAACTGGTCCAGAGCACAAACTGAATAGTAAATATCAAATGGTGAAAATAACATGGTAAATTCTTGTTTTATGTTTATTTCATGATCTTTAAATGAGTAAACTTTAGTATTTACCTAATTTTACCAATGAAATAGGTATGCTTGATCCGTTTGGTGTTTCTTTGAATAGATTTACAGTTGACTTACAAAATTTGATGTGCATGATTGTGAATTGTATTTTGACCATAAAGCATAGTTTTATCTCTTTTTTGAGCTCTGTTAAACATCAAAAAAGGAACCCCCTTGGAGTCCTCTTTAATATCTCTTCATACTCTCGAAATATGAAAAGATTGTCGAGCACTTATCATTTTCAGCTCATTAACAGATTAGAAATGACATCTACTCATTATAAGTTTAACCCTTTTCCGGATTGAGATAGATTATTTATGAAAAGGGAATACATTGATCGAACATGGTCAGTAGGTTCTCTCTTGTATTATTTTACACCTTTTCGGACTTGAGAGACAAAATTATGAAAAAGAACTTGTGGAGTTTTCTTTTTGTCCCCTTTCAAACTCTCTAAACATGAAAAGGACTGAGTTATCATTGTTGTTAAACTCATTAAAACATCAAATAGAAATAAATTTGTCCATTATGACAAGACTGGGTTTCACCTTCACTAGACTCATTAAAACATCACATAGCGATGGATTCATCCGAAGGGTGGAATTATACAACAAGCATATGTTATCCTCCTCAAGCTTGATAAAACTAAAGAGGTATTGGTGAGAAATGACTGGGGATAATGGGAAAAGGGGTAAACCACTTTATGGTAACAGGTCGCTCTGGGGATAATGGGAAAAGGGGTAAACCACTTTATGGCAATAGGTCGCTCTTGAACATTACACTTTCACTTCATCATTGTGACTACATGGTTTGGGTTATCTGCTTGATGGTCATCATACCTTGGTCTATCATACCATCCATTACTTTGGTTTTGGGTCAATGCTGCGAATTCATTCAGTGTCGTCGACATGTTCAAGAGAAGTCACTCAATCAAAATTCATCCTTTGCAATACTCATAACCTTCATTTTCATGACCTCCATTCCTGAACCTTGTGTCGTCAGTCACATTTTGTCTCAAAAAATCCTTACACTTGTTTCTTGTCGTTGATGTGGGATACATCAAGCCCTTGCAACAAGTCACTTCTTGTCGACATTAGCACATTATCCAAGAAGTTGACTTAGAAACACCCTTTCGGTACCTTGAGGCTTGCATACATCACTGGCAAGTTTCTCGCTTCCAGCGATAGGTTGATATCACTGGCCTTCGACCGAAAGACTTTGTATGGTGTTCGATCTAAAAACATCCATTCACACCATGCAGAATGTATTATTGTACCTTGAGGATCATTATCATTATCGATGATTTCTCTCGCATCTGTTAACGGCTTACGTCATTGGCTGGTAATTAGAGGTTGTCTTCCCATGTTTGACTTTAGATCACATATTCAGATGGTTAGACTCATACTTGACCAAATGATTAAACGAGATAGAAGACACCGGATCTAGTTTCATCCATCCGGGCTGTGATTTCAGGAAAGTACCATATCATCGGTACGATGGCTTTACACTGATGGCCATCGCATCATGGGTCTATATATGTAGACAACTATCTATGTACTAGTAATGAAAGTTTATATGATGAGCATGGGTATGCCTTCCCTCAACAATTCATGTAGGATTGATTCCAATGGCAAGGCCCCCTCATCGTCCTCAAGCATCAAGGGCATGGAGGTTCTAGTTAGGGAGGAGGGGAGCCAGGGCCAATATGGTATGCTCACAATTACCAAATATCTCCTGAATCAAAATCATATCCACCTTTTCTACTTCAAATAGTCTTCTAAGAGCTAGTTGTTTAGAAGGGCTAGCCAACCTGTGACAGTTGAAAGAGATCCACCTCTTGACAGACCCAAGGGAGGGTTATTCCTTGCTCTAAGAACCCCATCAATGGAGAGTTGTCTACCTCTGGCCATCTCAAGACTAGCCTACTGAATGGATTTGGACATGTTAGAGTTTCTTCCTCAGCTTTAGGGAACTTTGAAATTTTTGAGGTGGGGATGATGCCCCTAGACGACCTCTAGAGGAAGGTATCAACTTGTCAAGAGATCGCAGGTGATATCGGTGGCCAGAGATAGATTCAGATGAAACACCCAAAGAGGATGAGGGGCAAGAGGGAAAACACAGATGGAAGGAGGAGGGGTAGAGAAAATATCAAGGGAGACTAAAGGGGGGCAAGTAATTGGGGAAATATTGCATCTGGAAAGATGTACATCATAGGGAGGAGCATGTGGAGATGCAGATGATTCAATATATGCAGAAGGAGAAGAGGGAATAGGATAGGAATTAGTACCTGAACAACGCGAAGTAGCCACAAAGTGTGACCTGGTGACACTAGGACAAGGCATTGGTGGAGGAGAAACATGTTTCCTTTGATGTACAACAAATGACCTTGATTTTGATGGGCCATCCCTCGGTGCATGTTGATCCCTTTGTGTGAGCCACCCAACCTTTCCAATGTCCTCCAATGCCTCCATAGAAGGGATTTATTTTTCCAGCAGAGGGCACTCTTTGAAAAGATGTCCCACCTTGTGACAATAGTGGCAGCGAAAAGGATCTCCTTCATAATCCAGAATTTGAACCCTAGTAGTGTTCCTCCGATGAATCTACATATCCTTCTCCAAGCCTTCTCTGGTATCCAAATACACAAAGATGTGGGCAAATGCCATTTTTCCAGTCTAAATGAAATACTTATCATGATCAAGGTAAGTCCCTAGGGTGTTCCCAATGCGCTTATAAATGTAATCCGACCATAGATGTAGGGAAAATCCGAGCAACCTAACCCAAATTGGTCCAACTCCCAATTGTTCACGATCCGGATCAAAGAGGGGACTCCATATTTTGAGAAGAACAAGAGCCATTTCTATATCCCAGTATTTGGTGAGGACCCATTCTGCATGTTCTGGATTATGGAATTGGAGCGTGAACTATCCTTTTGACATAGTAACCACCATAGGTGAAATGTCCAAAATATGACCACAGATTTCTGAAATCCATTTACATAGGCGAGATGTAGAGTAGTTCCTGCCTCGAATCCTTACAACCAGAACCCTACTTGCCATACTAATGACATCAACCATGGGAAGCCCTTCACCAAGAATAAGTTTTCTAGCCTTGTTGCTTAGCTTAATGTACTTAGAATTTTTTGATCCTGCTCATGTGATCACCAAATTTCAGGGGCAATGCTTCGATGGATGGTGACTCAGTCAAAGTACTAATCCTGGCAGCATCAGTGGGACTATCAGGTTGTGGGATGGGGCACATTCAAAATAGCTAGAGGAAGGAGGAGAAAATACAAAAGGAGGGTAAGTGGGGAGAGATGACAGAGGGGAGTGAGTGGTTGAAGCAGAGGTGTAAACCCTAGAGGGTCCCGGATTGCCAGAGGAGGGCACATATGGGTGAATGTCAAGGCATGGTTCCAAAAAATGAATTGAGGAAGGAGATGGAGTGGGAAAATCAGGGATGTTATAGAGTAGAGAGTCATCAGGATATCAGCGAAATGGTGAACCCTCAGAGGCTTGTGCTACAAATGGATAAGGCACCAAAACAATATGGTTAGGGTTGGAAAAAGAATATGCAGGAGAAATCCTAGATTTGCGACTAGGGAGACCGGAATATCACTTGTCGCTGGTGGTTCCATGGATAACAACCAATGAGAAGGATTGGTCTAAATGGATGTAAACTCATATAGGTCCTTCGAGAAATCTACGAGCTAGATATCCATCACTAACTCAGAAAAGAGTTGCAATCGTCTAGTGCTATGACATGAGACCGATCGTTAATGAAAAAATTGGTATAATGAGCTCAGGTTTCCACACTATTCATCTAATGTGGGCCTCGATGGGAGGTGGAAGGAAAAGTGGGTCACATAGGCACTGCAATCACCCGATACAACTTAACTGTGATACCACAAGGGTTACAGGGTTGGGTTTGATCACGCGATTAGGGCCCAAGCCATTTTTCACTTGAAGCTACTCCATTCATATGTAGAATTTAATTCAGCATCTAAAAAAATAATCATAAACATGAAAAGGGAAACATCACATATACATATAGATTTATCTAGGGGAAAACAACTACTCAAAACCCCTTACTACCTATATTGCATTAATCAAATAATCTAAATCAATACAATATGTTTTCTCAAGCTTGAGCACAACCTTCACCTATATATTTTGTTCTCTGCTTGACTGATTGAACCTAGCCAATACTTAGCCAATTTAAAGCCTTCCCAAGCTCTTAATTTAGTGTGCTTTTCCCTTGGGAATTAGGTCCCTATTAATTAGGAAATTCCATCATCTGGATTGTGCAATTCCTTTAGGTCAATTCTCTGACTGTATGTACCACCTATACAACTTGAAATAGCTTACAATTGATAGTACACTTCCCTTTAACTCCAATCTTAACTGGGTAACTCTAATTATCTTCATTCATGAGTTAATTTAGGATGATTGATCAGTTATCTAGATGATCACTGAGTGTGGTTGAAGTTCCACTTACACAACTTTACCTTCCACTAGTTCCTCCAATAATTAGAACTAGTTTAATTGGCCATAATTCAATTTAACTAAATTAAATTTCTACAAATGAAATTAAATCAACCTAGGCCCCTAAAATTTAGGAATCCACTACACACTACTGAATTTGTTATCCCTAACTCACATTAACTGAGCCAGACTCCTATTATTTAGGAAACAACACAAGTAAACTAAACCTCAAATCATTAAATTGAATTGAGTGTTCTTAACTGAGTGAAAGGTGCCATGTCACCTAAGTTAACTCCTCAAGTTGTTTGCTGATATCGAATTTCAAATTTCCTCAATTTTAATTAAGTTAAAAATCAAAATTGAGACTTTTCTTGCTACATTTTAAACACTCCCTCTGGGTAAGAAAGAGATTATGAACTACCACAATCCTGCACATCTGGAATGTATTGAATGGAACACCTCTTAGTTTTGATGTTTCTCTTGTAACACCTTCAACTAAGAAGCATGAAAAAAAAAGACAAAATAAACTATGTTTGCAACTGGCTATTGGGAAAACTATGATGTTGCTGAATCTGCTACTGAGCCTCCTACTTTGCTTTCAACACTCCTATGCACTCCTAAGTATCTAAGTGACACCAATCCTGGTGCTATTGAACACTGTGGGACTTTATAGAAATTTAATTATCCATGATACAAACACACCTCTGTGGATCCTGCCCAAATTTCTAAAACACTTGGACTAGGGCTTCACATTGCCCCACGTCACACCTAGAGTTATGGCTACATGTGCTCTCTCTATCCACTTGGATCGAATGCTCCCCTTGTTGGAGGTATCTTCTTGAGTGAATTTCTCCACTCTACCTCCTTTTTGCTTCTCCATTTGTGGCTTCTCCACAAATTCTTGAGGCTTCTTCTGAGGTTGTAAGTTGAGAGGTCTAACATGCTCCCTCTCAACCATCAAATCTCTAGTCTCTGCCTTTCTCCTCAAGGATTTTCATGCTTATTCTACCTCAAGTGCATATAGGTTCTTAAATTGAACCACTATTTTCTTCACCTATCCCTTGGTGATATGTCTTAGGAAAGCCTTCCCTTTGCTAAATATCACATCGTAGCCACGATCTTCCAACATTGCTACAAAAACTAGATTCTTCTTCAGACCCGGTACAAACATCACATCCTCGAGCCTGAGAGGAGAGCCCAACTCCTTCTAAAAGGTGAAAGTATCAATCTCGGTTACACTGTACCTTCCATTGTCTCCAAACTCAATGTTCATCTAGAGATCCTTCTCCTCCAAATCATTGAAAGAATATTTATTCCCTGTCATATGGAATGAGGCAACGCTGTCGAGATACCACATGCTCGTCATCACTGTGCTTCTCATGCATGCAATGAGAGTGATGTCAAGATCAAACTATGAAGATAAAATTCACCTGTTGTTGCTACTGCAGGTTCTTTTTTGCTTTCCTTCTTATCAGGACACTTCATGGCGTAGTGCATGAATCCATGACAGTGAAAGCACTTGATTTTGGACAAGCATTTAAGCTTTCCCTCTTGGCTGGAATGAGCATCACCTTGGGACTTCATCCTCTTTTCCTTCTTTCCCTTGCTAAATAATGCAAATTCGTCTTCCTCTTCTTTGGAAGAGGTCCCATGTTTGGTATTTCACCTTATTTCTTATTGGACTAACTCAGACCATAATCACTCCCAACTTGATAGTTTCTCTCTACCATTTACCAAATATTGATAATTATTCCAGCTCTTGGGAAGGTCCAAAAGGGCTAGAGCTACAAAGTCTTCAGGTACATTTACACTGACCCTACCAAGTTCATCATGACATAGTGTAGACTTGCTCAGGTATTGTGGAATTATGTCCTTCTTTTGCATCCTGATACTCCAAAGCTTGTCCTTGAGTGCCAAATTCTTGTGCTCACTACTATTTTGGAACAAATATGTCAATGCTTTCCACATTTCATATAAATTCTCTTTCCCATGGAGATTGGAGACAATATGGTCTCTGTTGGCTTAGTGGGCCCTGACCGAGGTTTGATGTTATTTTATCCAAACAAATACCTACCATACTATCCCTTTCAGCATCAATCCACAAAGCGCGAACTGAAGTCTCACTTGAAGCAGTATCGGTGGATGTTGGAACCAAGTTTCTGCACCCAGAGATGGTAGTGATGTCATTTTATGCCCTAACTCTGTCTTCGAGCATATCGATAAGCCTTTTAGGGCTTACCTATATACTTCTCTTAATTGGCCTCTAAACCTTCACGAAGGTCTATGACTGTCATTCACAAACCCTGACCAGGAAAATAAACCACTTACTCGCTTCTATAATTACTCTTACTTCCATATTTACCCAGATTGGACTAAGTATTTGATAACTTCAATATGCATTAATCTGTTCTTCGCATAAACAAATATTATTACTTGCATAAAGAAAACAATCTAAAACATATAGATTTGCACATCAATACAACATTAAATCATGAAACAATTTTTCAGCATAACGTAACCGCATTTATTCATACATAAGTAAATAGATCAAACACAGATATTTCCATAGTAATCTTCTTTATTAGTACTTCAGATCTTCTTACAGACTCTAACTACCATATGCACTCAACTGCATGGGTCCACACACTCAGCTGCAGACTTCTACCCTAGGCCTCTGCACACACAGCTGCAGAGCCTTTCTTCTATTCTAATATTCTTCTCTCTTAGCTCTTACTAACCCATCAATGACTTCACTGCCTTTGACTCTTCTAAGACTTTCCTTTTTATACAATTCCATGGTCCACGGACCATGGGTGGATATTCTAAAGTTGGCATAATGTACATAAAAGAATGGTGGAAACCCTTTCTGACACTTTATATCTATGTGCTCTGCAGCCAGAAATTGTGGAGACTTTACACTTTACATACAAAAACTTGGGCTTTCTGCCCCAAAAGTTGGGCTTTTAACCCCAAAATCGACCCTAGGGGACCATTTCCCAACAAGCCCTGAACACAAATATGGTGACTCACCCCAGAGTCACTCTGCTAGCGCAGAGATCTTGCTGTGAAGACCTACCAACTCCACTTGTACCACTACAACTTTAGTTGTACACTACTAGCCGCTTACTTGACTTGCTCCACCAACTGCTCCGTTGCTAGTCTTGCGCTATCTGCCTAGATCTTCTGCTATGTTGTCTGCAGGTTGGCCAAGTTCTCCTCAATGGTGGCAGAGAGTACATAGGCCCCATCTAGCCAAGGCGCCAATCTGGCATTAAGGACTACATCTTTTCGCTGCATAATTCCCCATGTTCTTTCAGTTCCTTTGCCTCCTGTAGCTTGGCCAATCTCTGTGTGACGGTGAAGGTGCAAGCCATCATTGTGACTTCATCCTAATGTTGTTATAATTCCATTTGCCTCAGTATTCAACCTCTGTAGGGTGGGATATTCCTCCAGACTTGTGACGACCTCCATAGATTTCTCGAAGAGCCCAGTGCATTCTCCCATCGCGACATCTACTACAGCGACTACATTCTGGATAGTTGCCTCATGCTATTCCCTAACCTCTGGTAAAGTTGAAGGTTGTGCACTCAACTCGAGCTTTGTAATCTTGAGGTTCAGCTCAAATTTAACCTTGGCCATCTCGATCTGAGCACCGTGCACACCTACAGCCAACTTCCAAATCATGGCCTCCACAAGTGCCTCTTCGGGGATGTATAATTATAGAACAGTTCGGCACGCTTCTGCTACCACCACTGCAGTGCAGTCATTCTTCTCCTGGAACTTCTTCCAGGTGTTTATTGCTTCCATTTTCTCAGTAAAAAATTGGTCATTGTTAACCTTCTTCTCGCTGATCACACTCAACGCGCGCTTCTCTTGGGCCCTAAGTTCCACGATCACACCTTCTTGCATCATGTGAAGGAATTCGCTTGGGAGAATGGCTAAGTTGAGACCAATGTTCCTTAAAGAATCCTCATCAGTGTCTATCTCCACGCTTAAAGCTCCATTAGGCAACACAACGGCCTGAGGATCTAAATAGCGAAACATCTCCCCTGCTCCAATGGTCCCTAGTGCCAAAGTAGTTGACACCACGTTGCTCTACACATCTGAATGGAAACCAAGGCTTGCTTCTGCTACTGCAAAAATCGTTGCAGCAGTTCTGCCATCGTGTCCCTTACTTTATCCCTGATGTCGTCCAAGTCACCCTCTGTCAAGGTGATCAGGTCTAGTGACGACTTGGTGGCCTTGGACTTTTTGCACGACCCTTCCTTCTCCTAATCCCTATTCTGCTTCACCCGAAAGGTAGTTCTTTTCATATCTATGCCATCCTTCTTTGATTGTTATTCTTCTTCTATTTATGGTGAATGGGACTTCTGACTTCTATCATAATCACATTCTTCCTCCTATTCCTTGACAGCACACTCCGCTTCTACACGTGCCTTCTCTGTAGCCTCCTTCTTTCTCTTTTCAGCCAACTGCTGAATTTTTGACTAGGCCTCTTCCTTCTTCATCTTTCCTGCAGACTTACTAGACCCGACAGACAAATCTGAGGTCATGTGCCACTTGGCTAGCTAAAAATTGAGGTTCGCTATTATGGTATCATCCGTCATGAGGTATGGTAGATCATACCACTTTTGTTCTGGGTCCTTACGCGCTCGGATGGAGATATAGTGGAAGTATGCTTTGAACTCTGCATATCCCAACAACTACTAAAAAACAGTTGGTGACAGCCTTGGCTTATGGTTGATGGCCATATTGATGCTCATCTCCATCAATACCCATAATACCTTGCTCTCGCAGACCTGCTCAGCGTCCTTCATGGCCCATAGAGAAGCAAACTTCGCTGCTTCTGGAAAATCTTTCGCGACTGGAGGAAATTGACTATCCTCCGACAACCTCCATGCAACCAACACAATCGAAAGTAAAAGGCATGAGTAATGAAATTTTTTGTTGTGGTCTTGTACCTCCCTGAAGTTCACAAGGAACGCGCTACACAAGTAGCGCACCCAATTGAATTGTATGCCCTCCACACACTAAGGGCCGCTAATGAAACAACTGGTGTTAGCACCTCATTTGCCCAACACTTCCTCTTTACCTTCTCAGCCAAGATTTGGGTGGCCACCTTCATGACGGGGTCGGTATTCTTGAAATTAAGTATCTGCATGACTTCTTGACAAGCCTAAACTTGTCCTTCATTCGTTCGGTGAGGTCGCACTCACCCATATTTCTGCCAATCACCTTCGCTAGATTTAGCCCTGAATGGGGTAGTAGGGTGATCCTATGGATCAACATATCAGTTATATGGATCGACTCTTCCAACCAAAGGCACCTGTCATGCACCACACACAACAACTATTTGATAACTATCAAATTTATGGGAGTGCGGTGGTAATTTGGTACCCATAGCAAATTCAACAATCCTACCTTTTCCACCCCACAAATCCACTTCACCGGCTCCAACGTGGTGACAACCAAGTCCTTGTATAATACTCTCTGCATGAAATTATCAGTAGCCAGGTGGGGGAACCACTCCATGTCCGCCAAGTCCCAATATTCAAGCTTTAGATGGGGGACACGTGCCAAGCGCGGTCCTTCAAATGTGATATTCTCTGGCAATAGGGGTGTATGAAGGAGAAACTTTCCCTCGTCTAGGTCCTTTGGGACCTTCACCTTACCTTGGCACAAAGGGATGTATTCTGGTAGCTATGAGATAGGGTCGACTCCCTTAATATTAATGTCCTCTGCACCCATACCAGTTTATTTTGCACCCTCCTCGGATTCTAGGTTTACCACCTTGCCTTTCTCTTGTGTGATGGCCTTCTCTTTTTCCTCGTGCTTCCTTGGCAACTTGCACAACGGCTCTGTCGCTTTCTACTTGTCCTTCTTCGTCTTGGAAGCCTCTCTTGCTGGTGTAGGCTTCGGCCTAGGCGACCTTGGTGATTTTGGTACCACAGCGGGCACCTCCACACTTACGACCTCAGGGGAAGATCCCTTAGAGGCCATAGATCCTCCAGCACTGTCTGTTTCCATGGCCACTGACATGAGGTTGTTAAGGAGCTCCTAGGTTTCCTTAGGTAACTTGTCAAACATTGAACTGGCCACCAAATCCTCAAAAACTGCGGGATTCATGCTCAACCCATAACATGACACAGAGTCTCTCAAAATGCAAAGTGATTTTTTTTGGGTGACCATCTGTAATTTATAGGAAAATTCGAATTCAAATCCGATCGTTTCCCCCCAAAATCCACTCATAAATGCTAGATTAGTGGAAGATTTTCAAAAATCTCACTCTTAATTTTAGCCTTAAACTCCACCCCCTCGCTCCTCTTAGCCATTTTCTCACTATAAAATCATGGACAATGACCACAATGGTCACTTTCTCACTGTCTTGCATGGTATCTCCTTCTATAGCGTAGCTCCCGTCGTGCTTCAGCTAATGTTGTGATATTCTTCCATCCTGTGCAATCCCTCAGTCACGCAGCTCTACAACCCAGACAGTGTAGCTTATAGTCCCATGCCTCCTTGTTGCTGCCTGGAACGCTAAGATTGTGCTTCCATCATATAGTCATCTAGCCGGATCCCTAGTGTATGGCTTCAATCAGCTACCATTTACGTTTCTGGGAAATGGATCTCCATTCAATTTCACAAGTTGAACGTCTCCACCAGCGGTAATATCTTTGCTGACATATGGTCCCAGCTAATGCATCTAAAATTTTCCTAGAAATTTATCAAACTTGCTGTCATATAATAAAACCAAACCATTTACCTTGAAGGTGCGTAGTTTGATGTGCCAATCGTGCCATGCCTTTTCGTGTTCCTTCTGAACTTACTGATGGAATCTAGTCAAAAATCTATCTTCTTCAAGCTCTGTCAACTGCGTGATCCTCTCTTCCAGGGCTCCTCAGCCAACCATTCCTGTGAATGCCATTATGCATAGACTAGGTACAATATACTTCATTGGCATCAAAGCTTCTACACCATAAACCAGCCTGAAGGGTGTCTATCTAGTCAACTTATTACAAGTAGTTATGTAAGCCCATAGCACCGTGGGTATGTGCACGTCCCAATCCATTTGAAACCTTCGTTAGTGCATTCTCAAATATCTTATTAAATTTTTTGATCATTGCATTAACCTGTAGGTGATATGGCGTGCTCTTTTGATGATAAACTTGGAATTCCTCTGCCAGTGCGCTGATTGTTTCATTAAGGAAATGTGTACCGCGATCGCTCATCAAAATCTTGGGCAACCAAACCTAGTCAGCACATATTCAAAGAGGAACTTCACTATTGTTGCCCTTGTATAATCCTTTACAAGCTGTACCTTCGCCCATCTGATCAAATACTTCGTCGCGGTGATGATATTTGGCGCACCCGTCTTCTTTCTTGGAGGCTAAATCGAGTCTACAAAATCAATTGCCCATTTCTTGAATGGTTGTAACAACACTTGCAGATTCATAGGCAGCTCATTCCTCTGTGATGGCTTGCCCATCCTCTCACATGCCTTACAATAAGCCTTGGAATCCTTATGCAATTTCAGCCACCACAACCTAGCACCTAAAATCTTTTGTGTTGTTTATTTTCCTGCATAATGTCCTTCTGCAGCTCCTCCATGAGCTTCAGCGAGGATGTTGTCCCATTCATATTTAGGTACATAACGTCGCAAAATTTCATCTGAGCCCATTTTATACAAATGTCCTACAATGACAGAAAAGTCTGTCACCTGCACCACCAACTCCTTCTTTTGTTGACTAGTATACCCTTCTGGAGCCATTCCTGTCATCAAGAATTGTATGATATATGCAAAGGGATTGTCAGCTACGTGCACCGCAAAGAGCTACACATCAGGAAATGCTTCCTCCAAATTAATAGGCTCCTCTCCCATTTCAATGCATGACAAATGATCTGGTCCTACATTCAATTTTCCTGGATCCGCAATGACTTCAAAATCATATTCCTGAAACAAAAACATCCATCTGCATATCTTCCCCCCTAACACAGGCTTTTTAACCAGGTACTTTTATGTAAAATGGTCTATGAACATCTTAAAGTTTCCACCTAGCAAGTAGTGTCTAAACATTTGGAGCGAGTACACCATAGCCAAACCTTCACGCTCTGTCATTGAATAGTTCTTCTTAGCTTTAGACAACTTTTGACTTGCAAACGCTATAGGGTGATCCAATTCTCCCTCACCGGCCTATGTCAGTACTGCTCTAAGCACAATACATGATGCGTCCACATGAACATGAAATTCCTTCTTCCAATCCGAGAAGACTAGGATCAGTGCGGTGACCATCTTTTCCTTTAACACATCCACACTTTGCTGACATTCCTCATTCCAACAGAATGTAGCATACTTCTTTAGAAAATTCTCTGTTGAGAGTTTTAATTGATGAATTATTCCTCCAATATTTATATGTCAATCCGGCCTTGTAAACATTAGCTGCACTGCACTTCTTGATTCAGTTTGTAGGTCAAAGCTTTAATGTTTCCTTTATAATGATAAGCTAAGTAATGGAATACACAAATTCTCATAAACGCACAACATCAAAAAGGAAATCAATCCATCCTGCTAACACAAGCGGAATCAATAATCAAATTCAACTTAAAGACTTGAAATCTCTATAAACTTAACCTATTATGTTCTTGGACTGGAATCTAGACTCAAGTGAAGGCCTAATTCTTTACTAGAGATTCTAGTTTGACAAACTATGAAATAAAATTCCTAATTAAATAGACTCCACACATCAACTCAACAGTTTAAAGTTACATTCGAAATCCAAACCCTAATTTTTGGCTTTTACAATTTACACTTGAAAGAATTAAAAGATCTAATCTACTTGCAATGGTAATTCAATTTTAAACTAAGCAATCAATCATGCACTCAATAATTGTTCTTGATGATTTGGAAGATGATGACAAAAGAATTAAAAACGCAGTGTTCAGAATCGATCAACCACACCCAAAATTACACTGTGCACATTAAAATTCATATTAAATCTTTATGCTAGGAACATGAAGTCCTATTCTACAATTAAAATGACACGACTCTTATGGAATCTATAATTAAACCTCAAGGCAACGTTGGTTTCAACCATACTCTATTTTTATTTGTATGCATCAATGTAGAGATTCATGCTTTCAATTCGATCTTCTAGTTTGAGCACACATAGGAAGTGTTCATTCAAATTTGAAGATGATTTTAGATGGGAAAGAACAACAATCTAGTTCTCTGTGTATATATGAATGAATGTTTACAAGATTGAATACAAATAAATGGAGCGATGCTCTGTTTATGTCGAATGCACACCCACAGCAAACTATAAACAATTCCTTGAGACCATTCAATACGAAATCCTCAACATTATATGCTTAGCTTGTCTAATCGAAATTTGGCACACGAGATCGTTCCTTTAACTGAAACCAATCCAACATTAACACACACAGTATCGAATTGCTTTGTGACAGCTGATCAAAATCAAACTTAAATCAATTGTTCAAGAATGAATTTAAATCAAAATGCAGGAATTAACTAAAATGCACATAAATATTACCTACGCATATGATTACAGAACCTGGATCCAGACTATCGTGGGCCCTTGCCACACCTAGAGTCAGCTTAGAAGCTTACAGGAAAGAAATAAACTTCAACGCATTCAATTCAGAGACTCAATGAGTTCATAATTGATCTGAAATGGAATGAGTGACTCGCCATGTTGAATCACAGTACTAAGCTTAATTACTGAATAACATAATTTAAAATCTTCAGGTTTGATAGCAAAATGAAATGGAAATCATCCACTCCCTTTCCACATTTCTTTCCACAGGATTTATAATCCAGTTTACATATTAAATTTAGTAAAAATAAAATCATGGAGATGCCAATCTGATTTCCATTCCAATAAAGGCTTAGCAACCAACAGTTTTCTATACAACATCTCATTGATAAGACATAATTCTGTTTTGAAATATGAAAGCCGGCTATGCATAAGAATCATCGATTTTCCTCATTTAATTCAATGAGGTCACATTGACCATCTTAATCATCCTAAAGTGCAATTCTTCAAGTGTAATTTCCTAGAGTGCAATTCTAGATTGTTGCCTTAAGTAATTGTTGCCTTAAGTACAGTTCCTTCTTTGAGTGAAAAAATATATTTTGATGCAGAAGTCTTGGGCCCCTTCGATGGGGATTTGGTATAGTCCAGGCACAAGGAGGTCAAAATGACATGAAAAGAGTTCAATTTTATCTAAAAATAGGGCAAAAAGTAGTATGAAAAGTGTATGATCATAGAGAAAAACGGAGTCCAACATCTCCCCCACACTTGAGGTGATGCATGTCCTCATGCATCTCAAACCAAAAATAGATTGAATCACCTATGTGGCTGGTCAAAGGCCAACTCCCTTGACCAAGACTTCAAGTCCTCTTTTTACTGGCACTGAACATTTGGTGAATTGCCTGGCTAATTTTTTAGCATTGATCCTTTTTGCAGGACGAGTCTTGGTTGCTTTCCATGTCAAAAGTTGTCTATTATTTCTCTTCAAAGCATCATTTTGAGTGAAGAGTCTCAAGTTACTATCACGCAGTTGATTATTCACTCCTCTAACATAATCAAACAATACCTTAAATTTATGAGGCTAATCTTTGAGTTTACTAATCCTTTTCCGGAGTCTGATCAAATTAATTCTTAGCTTCTCTTCTTCTTCAAAAACAGGTGTCCTTGCTGGAGCTGTTGGAGTTGTGGATTGTTTAGAAGGACTTCCTCCAAGAATCTAACTTACACTATGTTTAGGTGAAGAGAATTGTTGTTTTTTTATTGGGTGAAGACTAAGTGGAAGTGTGTAGATCGTGAGAAATGTCATCAAGAATTTGGGATTGTAATGGAGGTGAAGGAGACTGAGGGAGAGATAATGGAGATTAAGCAACGAACTTTGGAGATGAGGTTACAAACACTTGTTGAGGATTAGCAGCTTGAGATGTAGATGGGGTGTGAGGAGTTTTTTCATGCTTCGAGTCCTTCTTCTACCTTGTATAGAAGTTTCTATAGTAGGAGCTGAAGTTTTGTAAGAAAGAAACAAGGTTCTCCTAACATTGATCTTGGGTTGGTGACTTTGTTGACCTGTTGAGGGAATTTCAGCTTGCTCATCTGTGGAGGTTAAGGTCTCCCTTCCCCTTTTATCCTTTTGCTTCTTTTCTAACTATATTTTTTAAGGCTCAACTACCTGGCTAGAATCGAGATCAGGAATTTTAGAATTCTTGGGAGGAGGTGACACAGAATGGGCAAGAGAAGTGGGGGAAGTAGGGGTACTTTGTGAGGTAGGTGTAGGGGTTTCCCTCCTAGACTTCAAGGTTCTACCAATAGGCCTCCATCTCCACTTGACCTATGTCTCTTCTCCTATAAAGTTCTCTATGAGAAAGTCTTCCCAAGGCTTCTTTCTCTTACTTAGTTCAACCACAATCAAAATTTTAATCAAGCTATGGTGGTAGAGGGAAGTCTTTAGTTTCTTACCCTTAGATTGCACTCCCCTGGCCATCTTGTGGAGGCTTAATTTCAAGAAATGGGGAATATTTATGGAGCAGTCCTCTGTAAAATGCATCAAGAGTATGATATGATATAGAAAACTGATGACGTACTTTCCTTCGCAGGTTAAGAAACGTTGGATCATAGTTAGCAAGGGATGCCATTGATCCTAAATGCAAGTACACAAGACTCCTTTGGCCCAACTAAGTAATTGATAAGTCAGTTTTAGAAACGCTGCATAATTGGGAATTTGTAATTGGCTGCCCTTGAAGAAATGCTCCCCATTTGAAGCGAGCCCTATTGCTTCGCTAAGAGACTGCTCTGTGCTCTTGAGTTGCAGGTTTCCAACTTTGGCTCTCTTCCCGTCAAATGTTTAGGCGAAGGCCAAAGCAACTGCATCATTGTAACCCTGAAACTTTTGCAGACAAATTGTCCATCCTTTCTCTTTAATGACTGCTTTACAAGACTGATACTCAGGGGTCCTCAAAAACTGGCCAATTGTTGGCTCGTGCTTATCTGCTCCTACGGTCAATTCTGAGAGCACCTGTAGAATTCACTGGCACAGAGAAGTGATCAATTCCACAAACAAACTGACTCTGTTATAGCAAATGTCACTCCATAATTAGGACCCAATCAAAATTATGAGATACCTCTGCAATGAGAACAATTCGTATGCAGTGATTGTGAATAAATAGGAATGATGCAGCAATTAAAAAGCCAGAAATGGAACTTAAGGTAATTTACTTGGAAATGAATGTGTATTGCATGCTGGAGTCGTGGCCATCGAGAACAATAATTCTCTAGCGACCTTTTGGAGCGACATGTGACAATTGTTCATCATTACAGCATCACACCTGTGAACAAAAGCCAGAAAAGGACTGTTGATATGGAATAGACTCAACGTCAACCTCAACCAAAGATTGCTTATCACATCATACTAACACCTGTGCATACTCTAAGGAATAATACCCTACATCCAACCGATGGATCGGTGTATGTCATGCCCATCAAGGCAAATCATGCCCACATTATGAACATATGTGAGGAAAGGATAGGGATCATAATCATGAAGAAGCCGAAATGGGAAGTGGTTCAATCAAATCCAAGCATACGTTAGGAATTGGGAGTGGAAATAGGAATAGAGCCTAGATTTTTAGCAAATTAGTTAAAATACAATTACATTTAGTGAGCATTAGAACTATCTGAGACCAACTTAGGTAAGTTAAGTCCAAAACCTATGTTACTGTAATGATCTTGGGTATATAAGATAGTTTGAATCTCTTCTAGGTCCATTGGTTGAAACATGTTTCCTTACTATGCAAAGAACAATGATTTTTGCAGTGAACTGAGAGATCCAACATCTGAGAAGATTTCCTGGTGCTTTAGCAGCAAAGTTTACATATTTTTGAGAGAGTGATATGTTTTTAAGAGATTGATGGTTCTGCTGTCAGGATTAGCACTTGAACATTCATATCATTACAAATATTTTGGAATCTTGAAATAAACTGATTCTCAGGAAAGCTCTAGCCGAGCATTAAGTACTTGAGAACAAAACTAGTTAAACATAGGAAATGAAACATAGATCTATAATTCTTTTGATGAATTGGCATCAAATTTGTTGAAGAAGGCTAAACTGGAGATAGTAAAGGAGGCTAAAAAATGAATGTCCCCTTCTCCCCAAACAAAGAAGGAAGATGGCTGCTGCAAATGTTGATCAAGCTGTTATAAGGCAACCTTTATTGAAACAAGATGACTGCTACAGGAAAAGGAAATGCTACTACAACTGTGCAGACTGCAACAAAGCTGTGTCGAGTTCTCAAAACCATATAGTCTTCAACCGCTACACATCTATGTGCAATCTTGCTTATGTGAATAAATGGTGTCAATGTTGAACATAAGCAAGAATCATTGGATTACCGATCATTGAAGAGATGTTAACCAATGCAAGATATCCCACCTTTAATGTTAATGGGAATCAAAGCACCAAGTACATTCTACTAGCCATGAATGAATTTGTTGAAGTCGAATGGACTGTAGAATTCATCCACTAAGAAACATTGATGTATTTCCTTATTAGAGGATAAGGATACCTGCCACTAAGGCATGCAGGCTCCTAGGTACCTTATCTAACCCTAACCTTGGTCCCAAATGATGTGTTGATGTCGATGGGAAAAGGTTCATTGGCAGGCAGACCTTAAGGAATCCCACATCAACCAACTCGAGTACAAACATAATGACTTGAAAGATTCATGATTTGAAGAACTCATACAAATTTACAAACTCTATTGGGAACTTGCCACTAGTTACCTGGTTTTCAAGAAAAGTCCTTGTTCAGTTGCACCAGACAAGCTGGTTTTCACAAAAGACTTATTTTTCTCTTTATTATTTCATTTATTTACTTACAATACTAACTTTACTACTATACTGGAGAAAATATGTCCTCCTTCAAGTGAAAGAGAAATTCCAATGAATCAATGTGTGAATCAGGTACAAAGATATAATCATGCCCAGATTTAACATATAAACTCTAGATGGTATGTGAGCATGAACAAGTAGTAGCTTTGAAAGATATGATGAAAAGAGTATTTGAATATGAGAGTAGTACTATGACTGAGTTGTAACATGTAACCAATGCTCAATGTAATCCTGGTGGTATTAGCTCATTTCTTCATTTGGAACACTCTGAAATTCCTCCTTGGTTGTGCCAGGAAAAATTGAATAATTGGTCTCTGGAATGCATACAAGGCTTGCTGCTGGACATGGTGAAATTTCTTTAATCTCAGGTTCAGTTGGATGCTCCCCATCAGATTTGGTATATGATTCATCGATCTCCTTGATGGATAGGAAAGAGGAATCCAAGGAGGCTTCCAAATCCTTTTCTAGCTATGGAGAGGCAGATAATTTCTTGAATGTGGTGAAGATGAACTCATTCTAAAAGGTAAATATCCCAGCCACTACTAGGATTTGAGAAATTATTTCGATAGACATTCATCAAGCTCTCAGTCATTCTTGAATTTCTCGTGCTGGTTGATGATCCCTGTCTCCCAACATGGTTTAGTACAAAAAATATGGGAGGTATAGCATCCCAAAAATGTTTTGTCATTCAAAGCTTGAACTTAAAGCTTCTAATTGCAAGAAAACTAACACTGGAAATAAATCTACCTTTACTATTCCTAGGTCTTCCTTTACTTTTACGGATAAAGAAAAAGGAAATAAAATATCAAGAACAAGAAATAATCGGTCAGACTCTGTAGCAACTCCACAAAAGTGGATGTGTGGCTCTTCACTCACATCTTACCGTACACTCTTCACCCTCTGACAATCTTGCAAGATCCTGAAACTCTGATAATAGTTACCTGAAAAAAAAATTACAACTCAATGGCAACGACACCAAAATGTTGAGAGTTTTAATTGATGAATTATTCCTCCAATATTTATATGTCAATCTGGGCTCGTAAACATGAGTTGCACCGCACTTCCTGATTCAATTTGTAGGTTAGAGCTTTAATGTTTCATTTATAATGATCATCTGAGTAATGGAATACACAAATTCTCATAAACACACAACTTCAAAAAGTTAATCAATCCATCTTGCTAACACAAGCGGAATCAATAATCAAATTCAACTTAAAGACTAGAAATCTTTATAAACTTAACCTATTATGTTCTTAGACAGGAATTTGGACTCAAGTGAAGGCCTAATTCTTTACCATAGATTCTACTTTGACAAAATATGAAAGAAAATTGCTAATTAAATAGACTCCACACATCAACCCAACAGTTTAAAGTTACATTCAAAATCCAAACCCTAATTTCTCGCTTTTACAATTTACATTTGAAAGAATTAAAAGATCTAATCTACTTGCAATGGTAATTCAATTTTAAACTAAGAAACCAATCTTGCACTGAATAATTGTTCCTGATAAATCAAAAGATGATGACAAAATAATAAAAAACGCAATGCTCAAAATCGACCAGTCACACCCAAAATTACAATGTGCACATTAAAATTCATATTAAATCTTTATGATGCGAACATGAACTCCTATTATACAACTAAAATGACACAACTGTTATGGACTCTATAATGAAACCTCAAGGTAGCGTTAGTTTCAACCATACTATGTTGTTATTCGTATGAATCAATGCAGAGATTTGTGCTTTGAATTCAATCTTCTAGCTTGAGCACACATAGGAAGTGTTAGCGTCAGTCTTTCCAGCCTTCCTCCAGTGATCAAACATGCTCTTACAAAGTCATTTTGAGGTGCTAAGGTCAAATTTTGTCATTTCAGTGAGTCTTCAAGCAAAATTTGGTCACTAGGTATTAGTTCTAGGGTTTGCTTTTACTCCTTCCAAAGTTTTCCAAATTTCAGTCCATGTCACCATTCAGCTGAGTGTACCATCATTCAGAGGTTTTCATCATCATGTCAAGTTCCACTGGGTCATTTTACACCTTTTTCATGCTTCAGTTGTGCCTAGGTAAGGTCCATTTCCCTCTCCTAGGGTTTTGGAGGTAATTTCCCTTGGATGGAAAAATCATCAGCAAAACTTATATCTTGATGTTCATACACCTTCCCCTATCCGTCATGTACTTTATTACACACTTCCCATCACTGAGATCCCTCGAATTCCTCATTTTTGCACAAACCCTAGTTTCTTGCTACAACTTGGCAATTTTCTAGGCTAGACCTGTGTTTCGCCCTTTTGGACCCCTTCCCCTCACTCAATTTCTGAGACTCCACTTTCCCCTACTTATTAACATCCCTCCCTACTTCCCAAAATTTTCTCAAGAATTTAGAAGCCCCTTATCCCCTTTGTTTCGCTTCATTTCAACAAATCCCTTGTCCCACACATCGGGGTAGGTTTTACTCAAATAATGCTTCTGAGCAATAAAAGATGAATTTGGGAAAAATGAGAGCGGTTTTTGTCCAAAATAGGCCAAGGAAGAAAAACCTCCTTCACTCTTTACAAAGGTGTCATGGTTTTATATAAATGTCAAAAATACAGTTGCCTTGGGAGAATTGATGCACCTCTGAAGTGACCTTGGGAAAATCAAGTTTTCTCATAGCGTGGTTGGCCAAATGACTTGCATGATAAGTAAAATGATAACTAGACACAAAGATCTTTCCAATTATCTATCATGAGATCAATTTGGAGTTGAGGAAGGCATTCAAAAGTTGACTGTAACAGCACTCTGCCTTTGGGAAGCCTCATTTGGCACATTTTGACCAGTCTTCGGAGATTTTATTTTTGAAAGGGAAAATGAACTCCAAATTAAAAAATTCTAGTTGGGTTTGAAAGTAGACTCAAATACCTTTCCAATGAGCTATCACGCACCCAATTGTAACATAGGTAAGGCCTCCAAAAGTCTTCTGGAAAAATCACGACGTATAGAGCAGGTGCCGCAGCGAACTGGAAGCGTGCAGCGCACTGGGAGTTTTTGCCCAGTGTTATTCTGAACAGGCGCAGTGCACTGGGAGCACACGACGCACTGGGTATGTGGCGTGGCACATACACCTGAAAGCCCGAATTTTCTTGAAATTTCTTTAAATTTCCCATAACTTGCATGGATTTTCTAGGTAGGGTTGTTATCTTGGTTTTTCATCCAATTTTGTGATATGTTATGGTGGTAGGTGGATGATAACAATTGAACAAAAATCTTAAACCCTACTTCTAAAGTACCTCAAAGGAAAAATTGTTGTGGGTTCCAAAATCATTGTTTTGCTACCAAAGTCACTCTTCCATCCCATGTCTCCTTTCTTTCCATCATTCCCTTCTCCCTTATTCCATTTCTTCCTAATTTAATTCTTCCCCATCTCCAAAAATTCACTAAATCCCTATCCCCAATTCCCTTCCATACATTTCCAAATGTAAAACCCCAAACCCTACCCTATACAAAATTCCCAAACCCTCCTAAAAAAATCTGTCCCAATAGTCCCTAAACCCATACTAATTCCCCTCTTCCTAACAGTCCCTTGTTGCATTTGTCCCTTTGGTGGCAGAATTCAATCACACTACAAAAGAGCAGTCCAAAACAGTTCTTTCACCGACATCTATTTCTCCAAGGCAGTGGTGCAACAACAGTTATGTCATCCGGTTATTCATCCGATTATGAAGTGGAAACCCAAAGTGACTCACCCTTGGAAGGACATGCACCCTGAGGATTCATAGAGGTGGCAGGCATATCATTACTTGTCCCGGAACTTGGTGTACAAAGCAAGAATCGGGAGTTTGAAAGCAAAGGTAAAGAGAGCATCAAGGAGGAAAAAAGTGGATGAAGGACTCCAGATATTGGCCAAGGCATCCTTGGCCCACCATTTCCCTTGATGAAGAACCTTCAGTCCAAATTTCAAGAAATTTGGAGCAATTCTTGACATTTTGGAATTTTTGCACTAAAAAACAGGTTTTTTCTCCCTGTGCGTCGCGCCACGTGGTGTGCGCTTACGATAGGAGGCTCCAAATGAAAAAACGTTTATAGTTTTGGATTTTTCATGAAAAATCATGACTGCTAGTGCATGTCCAAGAGGTTTGGGCAAGTTTTGAGTCCTCAGGAGGTCAAAAACACCCTAAAAATGACCTCTCTGCCCCTAATTTCACACACAGAAAGCAGTCTTGGGAGATTGAAGTTTTGGAGGGGCAAATGACATCCAAATTCAAAAATTCCACTTGGGTTGGAAGGTAGATAGGTATGTTTTTCCAAAAATCACACTTGGGCTCAATTTGGACTTCAGGAAGTGCCTCAAAATCAGCCTCAAAGTGGCGTGATGCACACAGAAATTGGCGCGACGCACAGAGGATTTTGGCTTGTTTTTCACTGTTCAGCTCAGCAATTCGCCCAGTTTTGACTAGTTTTGCTTCTTGAAGTTATTATTGACTTTTCATGATGTAATTTGACAACCATGATGTAATATTTGCACATTTTCACTTGTTCTAGAAGATTCATTCACCAAAAGGTGAAATGTGAGTGAATGAACCAGTTTCCTAGCATATAGGGGTAAGTTGTTTGACTACCTAGTTTTTAGTTCCTTGTTTAGAATTGGTTCAAACTACTCCTATAATGATGAGCTCGACCCCTAGAGGCAAGGGAATAGGTTTGGCTTGTCTATATTATGTAATTTCTAAGTCATTTTCATGGTTGGACTCTTGGGAAAAGTTGGACACTTGGGATTGCTTTTGGCATATCATTGTACATTCTATCTCTACATTTTGGCTAAGGAAAGACCAGGGTTTTGCAACACTGTTTGGGATCCATATGGCTTTATGTTTTGATGGTGTGCTTCTCTAAGTAATTGTAAGTTCATTAGTGTTATGTGTATCATTTTCCTCTCTTTTCTTCTGAATTTGAACAAATGAATCCATTAACTATTATGCTCTACCTTTGAATTTGTTTAAATTTCCATGTTTTCATCTGTTTAAGGAGAATTCTTGAGACTCTCTTGCTCTCCTTAGCTCCTCACCAGTCTGATCTATCCATTCACTCAATTTAAATCATCAAAATGATTGCCTTCCTTGCCCTAATCAGAACTCTACAGAAACTGTGCCTCATCCCCGAGCCCAATTTCCCTTTCCCTGTTTCCAACACAAAACCCTCAAAAACTCAAATAAAATCCTTTGCACTTAATACCTAGCCTAAAATCAGTTGTTAAATCAGTCATCTCGAGCCCCATCGCTTGTCTTTTTCCGAGATTGACCCGGAGAGAGCCCTCTCCTGTCCTCGTAGGGCTAGCTACGAGGCTGAGCATGGTTTGATGTGGACCTATAACCTTGTCTTTTCAGCCTGAGGAAAATCTAGGCTCTAACATAGTGGTGACCATACTAGGGAAGAAAATGGTTTGCTTGTTGATGTCATTGGTTTTCTAAGCTTCAGACGGAGCCTGAAGTTATGACAGGTAGACTTCGAAATGCTCTTGCTTTGCATTAGCGCAAGTAGATAAATGCTGCTTCAGTCAATATCCGGTCTAGCTTGAAGTCGTGAGACTTGACTAGTGAATTACCCCAGTACATCAGATCGTTCTAGACTTTGGGTGATGACTCTATCATTCGATAGGCTGAAATCATTCACCTGGCAACTTCATTCACTGAAAATTCTAGAAATCAATGCTTCAAGGTGACTCCACTATAGAGAGATCAGTAGCTTTAAGGTTTTCAAGATGGATCAAGTTGCAAGAAGATAAGCCCCATGAGCCGAGATCACATTCAAGGCTTTCCAAATAAGATTCTGAAGGTAGATTGGTCTAGGAATTTGCCTACGTTTAAAACAGATGGTAGGAAGGATGCTGCTTTACGTCTAGTTAGATTTCACATGCATATGCGCAAGTTGAAGGCTGATTTTCCTGATGATTTCCTAATGAAGATATTCCTAGCCGCTCTGGAAGGTGAAGCCCAATCCTGGTATGAAAGTTTGCCGCCTGCTTGTATTTACTGTTTAAATGATTTTCATGCCATGTTCATTGAAAGATATAAAGAATCGTATCCATCATTAAATTTAGTTCATGACTGTTGCAAACATGCTTCTACTTTTATTGAAAGTCTTGAGAAGTTTTATGAAGATGATAATCTCATGGATGAAGAGATCATGGAAGCATTGCATGAAAATCCATTTCAGCAACACATAGAACTCTTAGAGGAAACTTCGCAGTAGGATCAAAATCAGCAGGTTGAGGATTTCCATATGGCTGAAAATGATGAAAGAAGAAGTTTTATTTCAGATTTGGTTGAAATAAAAGAGGATACGCAGGAAAATGATGTTCCAATCTCAGAAAATGATGATGATAAATCAGATCGAGAGACAGATTGTGATGAGGAAAAACATGTTGTTCCCAATCTCATAGAAGAGAATTGTATTGTTGGAGCTGCCTCAAATGAAGAAGACAGAGTTATGGAACCAAATGTTCTCATGTCATCAGCACAAAGCCTTCATAAAGAGATCATCCAGCCAGTTCATAAATAACAAGATGAGATCTGTGGTCAAGTAAGTAAAGAGGTAGATGATATAAATGATATTGTTGGGTTTCACAAATCATTTGAAGTTTCTTTTCTCATGATTGATGAATGTAAAGACAATCTGGCTGTCATATCATATGAAGATGATCTACAATATATTCAGACTTCCGCAGACCAAACCATTCAGGATTCCATTTCAGATTCTTCTTCCTATGTTTCATGTTTTGAAATGTTCTTTGAAAAGGAAATCTGCTCCTCTACTTGTTCAAAATCTTTTCAGGACCATGAACATACTCTTACTGAAGTACATTATGAAGGAAAGTCAGAAGCAAAGGAGAAAGACACCTTTCTCTTTCAGCAGGAGGACAGACTTCATGTTTTTCATGATCCAATGGCAAATCTGTTGTAGTCAGCAGTGAAGGTGATTATTGCAGTATTCAGTGATGAAGGAGATCATGGTCAACTGTGTTTTTGGATGCCCAGTTACAAGTATCTACTGTTGACCAGGAGATATGATCAGGAGAATCAATCAAGAAGGCATCTGCTTGATTGGTTACATTGGCATTTTGATATAGTTTGATGGTATATTGTCTTGTAAGAAACATAGGTGGTCATGTACTACCACCAAGTTTTAAGTTTTAAGTTCAGGTCTTAGTATTTTGAGTTAGTTTGTTAGAGTCAAGTGTTTTTTCAGTCCTTTCAGTTTGCATCGAGTTAGTTTCAGTCAAGTTTCAGTCAATAAATGAGTCAAAGTCTTGTGTTGTTTGTCAAAATAATGACTCCATAGCCCAATGGACAGAGGCACTGTCTAGCTTTTCCAGAGATTTGCCATTCTTGGCACCTCCAAGGAGCTACCATCCCCATTGGAGCCAATGTTAGTGTCAGTCTTTCCAGCCTTCCTCCAGTGATCAAACATGCTCTTACAAAGTCGTTTTGAGGTGTTAAGGTCAAATTTTGTCATTTCAATGAGTCTTCAAGCAAAATTTGGTCACTAGGTATTAGGTCTAGGGTTTGCTTTTACTCCTTCCAAATTTGTCCAGATGTTGGTCCATGTCACCATTCAGCAGAGTGTACCATCATTTAGAGGTTGTCATCATCATGTCAAGTTCCACTGGGTCATTTTACACCTTGTTCATGCTTCAGTTGTGCCTAGATAAGGTCCATTTCCCTCTCCTAGGGTTTTGGAGGTAATTTCTCTTGGATGGAAAAATCATCAGCAAAACTTATATCCTGATGTTCATACACCTTCCCCTATCCTTCATGTACCTTATTACACACTTCCCATCATTAAGATCCCCCGAATTCCTCATTTTTGCACAAACCCTAGTTTCTTGCTACAACTTGGCAATTTTCTAGGCTAGACCTGCGTTTCGCCCTTTTGGACCCCTTCCTCTCACTCAATTTTTGAGACTCCACTTTCCCCTACTTCTTAACATCCCTCCCTACTTCCCAAAATTTTCTCAAGAATTTATAAGCCCCTTATACCCTTTGTTTCGCTTCATTTCGACAAAACCCTTGTTCCACACATCGAGGTAGGTTTTACTCAAACGATGTTTCTGAGCAATCAAAGATCAATTTGGGAAAAATGAGAGAGATTTTTGTCCAAAATAGTCCAAGGAAGAAAAAAATCCTTCACGTTTTACACAGGTGTCATGGTTTTAGAAAAATGTCAAAAATACAGTTGTCTCGGGAGAATTGATGCACCTCTGAAGTGACCTTTGGAGAATCAATTTTTCTCATAGCTTTGCTGGCCAAATGACTTGATTGATGAGTAAAATGATAACTAGACACAAAGAGCTTTCCAATGAGCTATCATGAGCTCAATTGTGAGTTGAGGAGGGCATTCAAAAGTTGACTGTAACAACACTCTGCCTTTGGGCAGCCTCATTTGGCACATTTTGACCAGTCTTGGGAAATTTAATTTTTGATAGGGCAAATGAACTCCAAATTGAAAAATTCTAGTGGGGTTCGAAAGTAGACTCAAATACCTTTCCAACGAGCTATCACACGCTCAATTTTGACGCAACAAAGGCCTCTAAAAGTATTCTAGAAAAAGCATGATGCACAGAGCAGGTGGCGCGGCGCACTGGGAGTTTTTGCCCAGTGTTATTATGAACGGGCGTGGCGCACTGCGAGCGCACGACGCACTGGGTATGCAGCGCAGTGCATACACCTGAAAGCCTGAAAATTTTCTTTAAATTTATTTAAATTTCCCATAACTTGCGTGGATTTTCCAGGTAGGGTTGTTATCTTGGTTTTTCATCCAATTTTGTGATATGTTATGGTGGTTGGTAGATGATAACAATAGAGCAAAAATCTTAAACCCTGCTTCTAAAGTACCTCAAAGGAAAAATTGTTGTGGGTTCCAAAATCAGTGTTTTGCTACCAAATTCACTCTTCCATCCCATGTCTCCTTTCTTTCCATCATTCCCTTCTCCCTTATTCCATTTCTTCCTAATTTAATTCTTCCCCATCTCCAAAAATTCACTAAATCCCTATCCCCAATTCCCTTCCATACATTTCCAAATGTAAAACCCCAAACCCTACCATACAAAAAATTCCCAAACCCTCCTAAACAAATTTTTCCCAATAGTCCCTAAACCACTACTAATTCCCCTCTTCCTAACATTCCCTTGTTGCATTTGTCCCTTTGGTGGCAGAATTCAATCACACTACAAAAGAGCAATCCAACACAGTTCTTTCACCGGCATCTATTTCTCCAAGGCAGTGGTGCAACAATAGTTATGTCATCCAATCATTCATCCGATTATGAAGTGGAAACCCAAAGTGACTCACCCTTGGAAGGAAATGCACCAATGAGGATTCATAGAGGTGGCAGGCATATCATTACTTGTCCCGGAACTTGGTGTACAAAGCGAGAATCGGGAGTTTGAAAGCAAAGGTAAAGAGAGCATCAAGGAGGAAAAAAGTGGATGAAGGACTCTAGATATTGGATGAGGCATCCTTGGCCCACCATTTCCCTTTATGAAGAACCTTCAGTCCAAATTTCAAGAAATTTGGAGCAATTTTTGACATTTTGGAATTTTTGCACTAAAAAACAGGGTTTTTCTCCCTGTGCGCCGCGCCACGTGGCGCGCGCTTACGATAGGGGGCTCCAAATGAAAAGAATTTTATAGTTTTAGATTTTTCATGAAAAATCATGACTGCTGGTGCATGGCCAAGAGGTTTGGGCAAGTTTTGAGTCCTCAGGATGTCAAAAACAACCTAAAATTGGCCTCTCTACCCCTAATTTCACACACAGAAAGCAGTCTTGGGAGATTGAAGTTTTAGAGGGGCAAATGACATCCAAATTAAAAAATTATACTTGGGTTGGAACGTAGATAGGCAGGGATTTCCAACAAGCACACTTGGGCTCAATTTGGACTTTAGGAAGTGCCTCAGACTCAGCCTCAAAGTGGCGCAACGCACACAGAAATTGGCGCAACACACAAAGGATTTTGGCTTGTTTTTCACTGTTCAGCTCGACAATTCACCCAGTTTTGACTAGTTTTGCTTCTTGAAGTTATTATTGACTTTTCATGATGTAATTTGACAACCATGATGTAATATTGGCACATTTTCACTTGTTCTAGAAGATTCATTCACAAAAAGGTGAAATGTGAGTGAATGAATCAGTTTCCTAGCATATAGGGGTAAGTTGTTTGGCTACCTAGTTTTTAGTTCCTTGTTTAGAATTGGTTCAAACTACTCCTAGAATGATGATCTCAACCCCTAGAGGCAAGGGAATAGGTTTTTCTTGTCTATATTATCTAATTTCTAAGTCATTTTCATGGTTGGACTCTTGGGAAAAGTTGGACACTTGGGATTGCTTTTGGCATATCATTATACATTCTATCTCCACATTTTGGCTAAGAAAAGACCAGGGTTTTGCAACACTGTTTGGGATCCATGTGGTTTTATGTTTTGATGGTGTGCTTCTCTAAGTAATTGTAAGTTCATTAGTGTTATGTGTATCATTTTCCTCTCTTTTCTTCTGAATTTGAACAAATGAGTGATTAAGGTGGAATCCATTAACTGTTATGCTCTGCCTTTGAATTTATTTAAATTTCCATGTTTTCATCTGTTTAAGGAGAATTCTTGAGACTCTATTTCTCTCCTTAGCTCCTCACCAGTCTGATCTATCCATTCACTCAATTTAAAGCATCAAAACGATTGCCTTCCTTGCCCTAATCAAAACTCTGCAGAAGCTGTGCCTCATCCCTGAGCCCAATTTTCCTTTCCCTGTTTCCAACACAAAACCCTCAAAAACTCAAATCAAATCCTTTTCACTTAATACCTAGTCTAAAATTAGTTGCTAAATCAGTCATCTCGAGCCCCATCGCTTGTATTTTGCCAAGATCGACCCAGAGAGAGCCCTCTCCTATCCTCGTAGGGCTAGCTACGAGGCTGAGCATGGTTTGATGTGGACCTAGAACCTTGTCTTTTCAGCCTGAGGCAAATCTAGGCTCTAACAAGAAGTGTTCATTCAAATTTGAAGATGATTTTAGATGGGCAAGAATAGAAATCTAGTTCTCTGCGTATATATGAATGAATTTTTACAATATTTAATAAAAATAAATGGAGTGATGCTTTGTTTATGTTGAACGCACACCCACATCAAACTATAAACAATTCCTTTAGACAATTCAATACGAAATCCTCAACATTGTATGATTAGCTTATCTAATCGAAATTTGGCACATGAGATCGTTCCTTTAACTGAAACTAATCTAATATTAACACACAAAATATTGAATTTCTTTGTGACAGCTGATCAAAATCAAAATTAAATCAATTTTTCAAGAACGAATTTAAATCAAAATGCATGAATTAACTAAAACGTACATAAAGATTACCTACGCATATGATTACACTACCTGGATCCAGATTATGGTGGGCCCTTGCCACACCCGGAGTTAGCTTGGAAGCTTACAGGGAAGAACTAAACTTCAACCCATTCAATTCAGAGAAACAATAATTTCATAATTGATCCGAAATCGAATCAGTGACTCGCCATGTTGAATCACAGTACTGAGGTTAATTACTGAATAACAGAGTTTACAATGCTCAGGTTTGATAGAAAAATGAAATGGCAATCATCCTCTCCCTTTCCACATTGTTTTCTATAGGATTTATAATCCACTTTACATATTACAATTAGTAAAAATCAAATCATGGAGATGCCAATCTGATTTCCATTATAATCAAGTCTTAGCAACCAACAGTTTTCTATTCAATATCTAAATGATAACACAAAATTCTATTTTGGAAGCTGAAAGCTAGCTATGCATAAGAAGCATCGATCTTCCTCATTTAATTTGATGATGTCATGTTAACCACCTTGGTCATCCTTAAGTACAAATGTTCAAGTGTAATTTCCTAGACTGCAATTCTGGGTTGCTGCCTTAAGTACAGTTCCTTCTTTGAGTGCAAAATTCTCTTTTGATGTAAAGGTCCTGGGTCCCTTGGATGGGAATTTGGTGCAGTCTAGGCACAAAGAGGTCAAAATTACATGAAAAAAGTTCAACTATAGCCTAAAACATGTCAAAACATAGTATGAAAAGTGTATGAGCAGAGATAAAAACAAATTCCAACAAATATTGTTTTGCAGTGATGATATACTGTTTACCCATCTTATTTCTTGGAGGCTGAATCGGGCCTACAAAATCAAATGCCAAATTTCTCGAATGGCTGTAATGACACTTGCAAATTTAGAGTTAGCTCATCTCTCTGTGATGGCCTACCCATCCTCTGACATGCATCACATTCCTTACAATAAGCCTTGGAATCCTTATGCAGTGTCGGCCACCACAACCAAGCACATAAAATCCTATGTGTTGTTTCTTTTCCTACATAATGTCCTCTCGTAGCTCCTCCATGAGCTTCAGTGAGGATATTGTTCTATTCAAACTCAAGTACATAATGTCGCAATAATTCATCCAAGCCCATTTTATACAAATATCCTAGAATGACAAAAAAGTCTACTGCACGCACCACCAGCTCCTTCTCTTGTTGACTAGTATACCCTTTAGGAGCCATTCTCGTCATCAGGAAGTGTATGATATCTACAAATTGATTGTCATCTACGTGTAATGCAAAGAGCTACGCATCAGGAAATCCTTCCTCCAAATTAGTAGGCTCCTATCTTTTTTCAATGCGCGACAGATGATCTGGTCCTGCATTCAATCGTCCTAGTTTCACAATGACTTTGAAATCATATTCCTGAAATAGAAGCGTCCATTTTCATATATTCCCCCTAAAACAGGCTTTTTAACCAGGTATTTTAATACAGAATTTTCTGTGTACATCTTAAAATGTCCACCTACTAAGTAGTGTCTAAACTTCTGGAGCACGCACACCATAGCCAAACCTTTGTGCTTTGTCATTGAATAGTTTTTCTCAACTTTAGACAACTTCCGACTTGTAAACACTATAGGGTGATCTAATTCTCCCTCACCAACCTGTTTTAGTACTGCTCCAAGCGCAATACATGACGCGTCCAAATTCACATGAAATTCCTTCTTCCAATCCAGGAAGACTAGGATCGACGCGATGAACATCTTTTCCTTTAACACGTCTAGGCTCTACTGGCATTCCTCATTCCAATAGAATGTAGCATCCTTCTTTAGCAGCCTCTCCATCGGCGCGGTAATCTGGGTGTAACTCTTTATAAAATTTCTATAGTATCCCGTATGCCCCAATGTTGTGTGCGGCTGTTTCACACTCCTTGGCACCTCCAAATTAATTATAATTGTTATCTTACCTAGGTCCACCATTAATCCTTGTTTTCACACCACATGGCCCATAAAAATTCCGTAAGGAATACAGAACAATAATTTCTTCAAATTGAGCATGATCTGATACCTACGAGATGTATCCAACATCAATCATAGGCTAGCTATATGGTGCTTCACTAAGCCAAACATTGTCCAATCGTCAAAATATACCTCCAAAAACTTGTGAATGAAGTCCTTAGATGTCGCGATGACTACATGTGAAAATATCACTGGCACGTTATTTAGTCCAAAAGGCATTATCGTATACTGAAATCATACCCACTTGGTTGCAAAGATCATCTTACTTATATCCTTCAGCACGATCTTGATCTGATGGTACCCCGAGAACCCATCAATGAATGAATATGCGTCCTGTCCTCCTACACTATCCAACATTTCATCAGTGAACGGAGTCAAAAGAGGATCATGCACGCAAGCGTCATTCAACTTCTTGAGATCTACACATATCCTTATCTCATCCTTCTGCTTCTTTTCCTGAACTACTATTGGGCTCACCCAATCAGATTCTTCCACTGATTCAATAATACTTGGTGCAAGCATTTTATCCAACTCTAAGTTGACCTTTTCCTTATACTTTTGATTGAGGCAGTAAGGCCTTTTCTTGATCGGATTCACATTTGGTTTCAACATAATGTTCGTAACTCCCAGTTCCCCTATTATCCCTTTTAAGTCTAAGAACTTCATAGGGAAAAGGTCCTGGTATTTGGGGAGTAATTCAGTAACCTTATCCACTGTAGCATCATCCTAGTAGTCCCTTATCTTCACAAACTTCGTCTCCACCTCTGTCGCAATGTTCACTTGTCTCATTTTTAGCAATGCGGTGATATATATATTTTCTATCTGTGACACCTCAACCTCACAGTCACCTCTTTTTTCTAGGATATTAATGTTCCTCGAATCCTCATCTTCCTCTTTAGCGGTCACATTGGAGCACTCCAGCGCGTGGCGTAGTTGGGTGGTCCAATCCTATTGAATCAAATCCAAGGGATCCTACGTATTATGAGGATCACTACTTTGACCTCCTAAAACACTTCATCAATGCAATCAAATCCATTTTCAAAGCTGAATGTCATCAAGAATCCCTGTCTCAAAATATCCCATTCATCTGTGCCATGGTGGAGCTCTGTCTCTAAGTACCAATTCATAGGTATTATATCCAAGGTGTGAAAGAATAGATGCACCCACTCTAGTTGCAATTCTACTCCATAAGCATCAGTCCATTTCGCTAAGTGATCACACAGGTCACTCCTTCCATTGTATTTCTCTGTCAATCATACCTTTGGGTGACCAAACCACACCCTCATCATTCTTCTATATTTGCACCATCCATCGAAGTTGTCTTTATGTGTACCCCACCATCTTTCAGATGTAGCGTGAAGTCCAAGGCTTGGAAGCAATGCTTATATGACACTTCCCTTTGAATGCATCGAGAAATTTATCAACGTTAGTCAAACCATCATAGTAAGGCAGACTTCTTACCTCCAAGGATACGCAGCATAACAATTTGGTCATCATGTTACATCGTAGCGTAAACACTTTGTGCAATCTATTTTTCCAGTGTTCCAATTCCTCATCTGAATCTGATGTGCAAGAGTTGTCACAGTCCCATGCAATATGTCCATCAACTATCAGATTCACCCAATCTTGATTTTGTGCGGTTATCTTATAAATATCCTCCAAATCATCATCACTTTCATAATCACAGACTGGTTCAGTGTAGTATGGTCCATCTACAAGGTCCAATGGTACTACTACGTGGAGCGATTTTCTTTTAAATGACATTGTTCACTTCTTCAAATTGATCACCCCGTTCATGTCAATAGCCCAGTCGATCCCAAGGATCACAGGGTATGGATTTCTCTTGTCCAAAATATCTATCACTTCAAAATTGGCCAGTGTGTCTGTGCCTTCAATATCGACTGTCACTCCCTCAAACCTTCTGATGGGGATAACATTTTGTTGATTCGCCATCCTCAATTGAATAAGGGACCACTATAGTGCAAGTATCCCCATTCTCTCCCATGTTTGTTTAGGCAAAACATTCACGTTGGACCCTAGATCTAGAATAACTTGGTCCATTTCATATTCTCCTATTTCTACTATGATTCTCATCTCATGCCTCGTTCTTGCCTTATGCTTACCAATTTTCCTGACCACGCATGGTCCGTTAGGAGTATTACTAGCACATTTATTGATCAACTCCAGTAATACCTTTATGGCCTTGCTATCTCGAAGCAGATTCATACAGATCTTTGAAAACATAGTGTGCATGGATGGGTACATTTGTTCAGACTGGTTATCCTAACTTCCTAAGGTAGAAGCCTCAGTGAAGTTTTTCTTTGCTTCCATAAATGTTTCCCTTGTGCACTCTAGATCAAAACCGATCTCCTTTTCTGGTGATTTGCAGACCCATTCCCCTTCTTTAGGTTGCTTTCCCTTGTCTTCACCAGTCATAATTCCACTTCATAGCATGATGTTCACATTAGGATCCTCTTCATGGTGTTCAACCCTCATCATCTACAGATTCTGGGTACGCTACTATAGTTGTGCCCCTTTTTCGTGTATCTTAGCTACTAATACAGGGCAGTGTTCTATCATGTGGTGAAACTAAGTGCAATATCTACATGACAATCACACCGGGTTCATGCATTCTACCACATAGTGTCCTGGCCCCCCACAGTTGTAGAAAATCACATGTCCTCGACCTCTACTAGGTCCTCCTCCTCCTGGGCCTCTCCCGCACCCCTGAGATCGTGCTCCCCCAACGCCTTGATCCAGAGTTCAGGTTTCTTCCTGCACTCTATATGTGTGCGTTATATCCATCATTAGCTCATAGCTGTGATAGATACGCTCATCATGACCCACCGATTGACAGAATTTGCAGAAGAGCCGTTGCGGTGTTTGTACAAATTTCTGCAGCACGTGACAATTTTCTGTCACACATTTTCCAGCTACCTGACAAATAGCACAGCATAGCATGGGCCCTATACTTGGCCCTGCTTGAGGTTTTGGCCTCAGAGGCATCGGCCCTCCTGCTGCAACATAATTCATGAAGACTAGGTAGTGATCTTTGTCATGCCCCTGAATTTTGCATTTCAGGCACCAAACTTCTTCACACACTTCTGGCCGAGCTACTCTATCCTTCTTCAGATTTTGAAACTCTAGGCAAAGGTTCTGCAACTATTCGTGAAACTTCTAAACTTCAAAATTATCATCTTGCATCAGTGTCTCATGCAATGTCATCACAATCTTCAGGGCTTCCGCTTGGGTCCCATTCTTTTGTTGTGATAAAGCAACCCTTAGATGAGGCAAGAGCGAAGCCACAAACCACTCACGATGCTGCCCATCCATATGATTCATGTTAGCTTCGCGGATCGTGCACTTCAATCTCTGATTTAGATCTAAGGGTTTTTCACCAGGCTTCATCATGATATCCTTGAATCCCACAATTGATTGTGCTTCAAACTTAGGCCTATTGAACTCCTTATTAAGCGCGGTCTAAATATCTGCTAATGAGGCCATTGGGTTATCATTGCAGTACTTAATGTACCATGTTAGTGCGCATTCCCATAAGGCATTGACCAAGGTTTCTTTCTTCATCTGATCATCTGTTATGCCCTCAGCCTCCCATATGGACTTCGTTATGAACCAAAACTCGTCCAGGTCCTCATTTCTTGAACCCTTGAAAATGGGAAACTTTACTGCATTCGCCATATTGATCAGTGGTGGAGGTGCTAGCAGTGTGGGCAAACGTGTATGTTGTGGAGGTGAATGCGAAGGTGGGGTGGGTGGATGGGGTATTCACGGGAACCCACGTCTTATTAACTAAACAACACTCTATAGTGAAGCCTGTACTATTTCCTTGTCATCACTCAGAGGAGGTATGATTAATGGGCTATATGCAGGGCCTATTCTCCCTCTATCCCTGAAGATCTTTCCACTTCACATAGATCCAAACATGAAGGTAACTACATAACCCACTTTTCACACAAGAGCATCTTAATCCAAGTATTTAAAGACCTTAAATACTTACCTTGCGGTCCCTTGAAGAAGTGGCGCTCTGCTTCACTGTAACTAACCCAAGTATCGACTGCGAACTCTATCATGAATCCTCCTATGATACGATCAAGTGAGTGATCGAGAGCGCGTGTGATCTTATCTTCATAGGCTTCCACTCTCTGCACTAACTCCAGGGTCCACACTATTGGATCGTCAAGCCTCCACCTTCCTTTATCACCTACCAATTTAGCGGTCCACTCGTATAATTCAACCGGGAAGGAACACAAGAAGATTTCATGTATTTCTATGTAAAGGTAGTTGTCCAACCACTTTTCTTTTTCCAATCGCGGATTTCTATTTTCTTGCACCGCAAATTCGTGGATCTTCTTATCCAACCAATCTACAATTTCCTTCTTAGCCGAATTCCAGTGATGCGACATCACACATCTCTGTATGTAGATCTCGGTCCTGGCCATGGAACCATTTGTTGGCTTAGTGGGCCCTGACCCAGTTTCAGCGTTATCTTAGCCAAACAAATCCATACACTACTGGCCCTTTCGGCATCAATCCGCAGAGCGTAGAATGAAGTCTCACCCGAAGCAATATGGGGGGATGCTGTAACCAAGTTTCCGCACCTAGAGATGGTAGTGATGTTATTTTATGCCCTAACTCTGTCTTTGCACAGATCGATAAGCCTTTTATGGATTATCAATATACTTCTCTTAATCATCCTCTAGACCTTTGTGAAGGTCTACAACTATTTTTCGCAGACCCTAACTAGGAAAATCAACCACTTACATGCTTCTATAATTACTCTTACTTCCATATTTACCCTGGTCGGCCTAAGTATCTGATATCTTCAATATGCATTAATATGTTCTTCATGTAAACAGATATTATTACTTGCATACAGATAACAATGTGAAACATATAGAGTCACACATTAATACAACATTAAATCATGAAATCATTATTTAGTATAATGTAAGCGCATTTATGAATACGGAAGTAAATAGATCAAACACCGATATTTCCAGAGTAATCTTCTTTATTAGTACTTCATATCTTCTTACAGACTCTAACTACCCTGTGCACTTAGCTTCACGGGTCCACGCACTCAACTCCAGACTTCTACCCTAGGCCTCTATGCACACAGCTGCAGAGCCTTTTTTCTATTCTAAGAATCTTCGCTCTTAGCCCTTACTGACCCATCAATGAATTCACCGCCTTACACTCTTCTAAGACTATCCCTTTTATACAATTCCATAGTCTACAGACCATGCGTGGATGGATCTTCTAAAGTTGACACAAATTACATAAAAGAAGGGGGGAAACCCTTTATGACATTTTACATATACGCGCTCTATGAACACAACTTTTGGAGACTTTACACTTTACATACAAAAAATTGGGCTTTATGCCTCAAAACTTGGGCTTTTAACCCCAAAATTGACCCTAGGGGACCCTGTCCCAACAGTCTTGTACTTCCTCCAATATGATCCTACTTGCCTTGGAAACACACTTCTTCCAATTTGCTAGATTCCAAGCATTAGCTACTGTTGTTTCAAAACATAATTATGGATGAATTCCTTCAACCCATTATCCTCCAGTACTTCCTCCATGTGGTACTTCCATGCAGCATAATTTGAGCTTCCCTCAAGGGAATACTGGAGCCTGAGTCCATTGAAATCCATCTTCTCAATCTTGAAGAACACCTGCAACACTGATATTCAAATTCAAATACTTTGCAATGGCAACTTTGAAATATCTTCTCTATAATGATTCCAACTCTGATACCATGTAGAAATTAATGTGTAGATTCAAAACTACTCATGAAATTACTAAATCACAAGACTTGAAGCTACTCTACTCATTTATAGAAGTTAAGTCACCATCTAAAACAAGAATCATCAACATGGAAAAGGAAATATCACGCATGCAGAAAGATTTATATAGGGGAAATCAAATACTTAAAACCCCTTACTATGTATATTGCATTAATCAAAGAAGCTATATGAATAAAATATCCTTACTCAAGCCTATGCACAACCTACGCCTATATCTTCTATGCTCTAGCTAACTGACTAAATCTGTCCATTACTTAGCCAATTTCAAGCCTTCCCAAGCTCCTAATTCCTTGTGCTATTCCCTTGGGAATTAGGCCCCAATTAATTAGGAAATTCCCTCATTTGGATTGCGCAATTACTTAAGTTCAATTCTTTGACTGCATGCACCACCTGTACAGCATGGAATAGTTTACAACTGATATTACAATGCCTTGGAAATCCAATATCAAATGGGTAACTCAAATTCTCTTCATGCATGAGTTAATTTAGGTTGATTGATTGGTTATCTGGATGACCACTGAGTGTGGTTGAAGTTCCACTTCCACAACTTGACCTTCCACTAGTTCCTCCAATAGTTGGAACGAGTTTAACTCACCATAACTCAACTTAACTGAATTAATTTGATACAACTAAAATTAACCGAACCTAGGCTCCTAATATTTAGGAACTCAATGAACACAACTAAACTTCATGTCCTTAACTTGAATTAAATGGGCTAGACTAATATTTTTTAGGCATCAACACAAGTAAATTGAACCTCAACTCATTAACATGAATTGAGTGTTCTTAACTAAGTGATAAGTTCCATGTCACCTCAGTTAACTCCTCAAGTTGTCTGCTAATATGCAATTTCAAATTTCCTCAATTTTAGTTAAGGAAAAATTCAAATTTGAGACTTTTCTTATTTCATTTTCAACATAATTATGTATTGTATCTTCAACCAATTATGTAAGTACCAGGTTAAAGATATGATTATATATATTGAGCCTTCTGTTGATGAGTTATTGGATTTATGGAATAGTGTTACTATGTATGATATCTCTAGACGAGTAGATGCATAACGGGATTTTGAATTCCATGCAATGCTTGTATAGAGAATTAACGATACCCCGGGGAAAACACATTTCTATGGTATGTTATAACGTTACCTTGCACTTTAATAATGTTTAATTTTATGAAGTTCATTTCATGTATGCTTTTTAAATAGTTCCACCTTCATTATACATACTTAAAATAGTTGATATAAAAAATATTCCATCTCTTTAGGTCTTGAAACAAAGGGTAAATTTTCTTGTCCAGTTTGTGGTCCTAGGATGATATCTCACCATTCAAGTTGCTTAGAAAAATAGGTGTTTGATGAGTATAGGAACTTCCTTTGTAACAACCTTATGTAACGAAGTACCGAAAACAAATTTGCAATGGGAAAGAGGAGACTTTATTAAGACCATGGAGAATGACACCCCATGCATCGAAGTTGTAATATAATAGAGTCTCTCAAGGTATGGATAGAATTTTCTATGTATCAATATACATGATATGTTTGGATTATTTTATATTTTTATCGCATTTTCTTCAGTGTACTAATTCACTGGTTATATATTTTATTATAATATATATAACTATGATTCACGTTGTAGGCCATCAAGGAATTAATAACAGGGCACTTCCATGAGGAATGAAAAGTTATCCTAAGCAATTGAATAGACTCCCCTACTATGAGAACCTAGAAATTGTTCATTTGTTTGATACAATGCACATCGGGAAGAATGTACCAGAGATCTTATGGAGAATATTAGATGTAAGGAGAGATAAATAAAAAATTGTTAAGATTTGTAATGGAGGACAATCATGCTTTGCAAAGTGTGACTCATTCAAATAGTGTTGGAGAAGGCCAAAATATAAGTTCCCTTCCATGGTTATTGATAGAGAAACAAAGCAAGGATGTTAAAGAGGTTATTGAAAAAAATTAAATTTCCAACTGGATTTTATTCAAACATAAAGAATATCCTAACAAAGAAAGGTGAATTAGGTGGGGTAAAAACTCATGATTGGCATACGTTAATTAAGGTAATTATTTTGGTGTATATAGTTATATATTGTTGAAACATCTTGTTAACTAGTGATTTTTTGTCTACTAATTTGGGAAAAAATAATGATTGACCATATTTTTTTCACCATATGTTATACCTCTATCTCTCCCAAAATATATTTACAACAATGTCAAAAAAGTTATATATGATCTCAGAAAATACATGAGGTAATTGGAGATTTATGTGAAAAGTGTAATTTGTTCAATAGGTTATCATGTCACATATTTTTGACTGCATGTGTTTTAATTGTCATCATGTACTATATATTTTTTTGTTGAAACTTTTGATTTGCTTGCTTCATTTGTATATGGTTTCCATCTAAAGAAATCAATAAAGAATATATTAAGTATTGGAGGAAACAAATTCCTCATCTAATGTGTGAAATCTAAAAGTATCTACCTCCAACATTTTTCAATGCACAAGAACTACCTCATACACCAAGTCGAGGAGATTGAAAAGTGTGGACCTATACACCCAATATCAATGTGGATGGTTGAGAGGCACTTGAAACCACTGAAGGCTTTGGTTAGACAAAGAGCACGTCATGAGGGTTCTATGGTAGAGGGATATATGGTATATCGAACCATGGTTTATATTCATAAATATAGTCATGAAATAGGAAAAAGTATTAATGTATTGGATCACATTTGGGATGTCAGCTCCATGGACAAATTTGAAGGGAAGAACCTATTAGTGAAAGGTAGAATTAGAAAAATGAGATGTGAGTAGATAATATTTATTTATAACACATTTGACTTTTTTTTTATGTATATTGTATTTATTTAATTTTTAGTCTTCCATCATAATCCATTATTATGAAGGTATAAGGTGGTAATTAATTATATATATGTGTGAATTGATTTATTTTAATATAGTTGGTCGAGAGTGGGATGCAATACATTTATACATTGCAAACAATCTTGATTGGATGAAGGTATGTATTGAAGGATTCAAACAATCTAATAATGGTTGTTTATCATGGTATCGTGTGTCTACATTGGTTAAAGAAGCTCAACATAGTGGAAATAGCAATCTTACACATAGGGAAATTGATTTAGCATATGGTTTAAAGGATTATCAGGCAAGCATATTCACCCATACTAATTAGTTGTTTTACAATTATATTGATGCATATGTCATGTTTTTTTCTTAATTTGCAAATTTTGCAGGTATAAATATGCTTATCTATTGACAATACAATTATTTTTATGTTTTTGGCGTATTGCAATTAAAACACCACAACAAAATGTGGTGCGATGACCACAAATTTCACATCAAAAGGTTAGATGAAAAGATGAAAAATTCTGATAGTGGGATAACTGCAATATTTTGAGTCATAAATGATGCCTTTATAGGTAATGGACATCCAAAAGTCCTTGAAAATCGGTATTATGGGTATCTGCATGATATACTTGAGTGTGACTTTGAATCCTTTAAATTATATGTGTTCGATCTCAAATGGCTTAAACTACGAATCCATGAACTTGACCCTGGTAGAACTATCATTGAGCACGATAACGGATTTACCATGTTTGATACAATGAATCTTGAGCCAATATTAGAGCCATATGTTCTTCTAAGTCTGTGCGACAAGTTGGAGGGTCGACCTAACTTGGGAGGGGGCACTCATAAAAAATAAATAAGGTTGACCAATGACTGTGCATGAACAAGGTTCCCATAAGTGGGCCCCATAATGATTTTTATAAAATTGACTAAATTAATGTTTATGTGTTAAAAATCGGTTTATAATGGATTGATTATGCAATGTGTTACTAACGAATTATAATATTTTGTTGTCATCGATGAGATAATAATTTATGTTGAATGATTTTCATAGTAGGGTGAATGCATACACCATACGCATGCCCACATGAAGGCAGTGTGCCCGAGTGCCCATGGCGCATCATGCATTGGGCATGCCAAGGAACCCACCCGATATGGGCACCCGTAGGATGATTTCTTGGTTCATTCTGACTTCGAAAGGGTTTTCCACACAAAATAAGTAAGGTTGGCCCATGATTTCCCATGAACAAAGTTCCCACAAGGGTGTCTCATAACGATTTTTAGAAAATTGACTAAATTAATTTTTAGGTGTTCAAATTCGGTTTATAATTGATTGATTATGTAACATGGTACTAAAAAATGATAATATATATAGTTTTGTATTTAAGAGCTAATTATTTGTGTAGACTAATTTTCACAGTTGGGCATGCCAGGGCACCCATGCGACATGTTGGTGATTCAACCTAACTTGGAAAGGGGTGCACACACAAAAGAAGTAAGTTTGGTCGATGATTTCCAATGAAAAAAGTTACCACAAGGGGATATCATAGTGATTTTTAGAAAATTGACTAAATAATGTTTAGGTGTTAAAAGATAGTTTTAATTGATTGATTAGGCAAACATCGTAATAACAAATGATAATATTTTGTTGTCACTGACGAGCTAATGATTTGTCATGAGGGATGCAGAAGTCTCTTGAGCTAGTCATGATGTGACTTGAGATGTGATGTCACCATTATTCTCACCGCCATCATCATCATCTGAAAGTGTTATCAGTTGATTACATAGTTTATTGTTTTGTGCTATCTATTATTTTTAGTTTTTAGTGAACTAATTTCCAGAGGGCTACAAAATTATGTTAATCTAGTCATGATGTCACATGAGAATGGAGCTAACATTGAATTTTTTTCAGTTTGTGCTCAAATGCACTAAAATTTGACATCATTATGGTAGATGAATGCATTGACGATTTGGGATGGTTTTGAGACTCAAATACCACTCAGAGAAATAATTTAAGAATCAAATGAAAAAATTATATCATATTAAAATGCCAAGGAGATTAAATTATTTATTACTATTTATGAGTTGTGAGCTTATAATGTACTTCATAGTCCAGAGGTTGAGAAAAATCCTTACCCTTCCATTTGAGAAAAATTCTTACCCTTCATCATCATCTTTGTCATCATCGTCATCATCAACATCGTCATCATCACCATTGTTAGAGTCAGTCTTGTCAGTCCTCCGGCAGAGATCAAAACTCTTTTTGCATTTCATTTTTAGGTGTCCCATCCTGCTCGCTCACTTGCATTCCGCTAGGAGCATGCAATAAATTTGACGGAAGGGCTTTGTCATTCATTCCCCTCATGTCTTATACCTGCTGGCTTAGGTTTTTTCATCGATGTCTATTAAAGTCCATGACAGTCAATGTTTGATCTTTTAATGGGCAACGAGTCATGTCAATCATAGGTCTAGGGTTTCGAAAATTGAGTCGTTAAAGTGTTCAAATGCCAGCAGGCCAGAGGGAGGTTCTACACATGTTTTCTATTTCATGAATTTCATCATTATATCGATGGATTACGACTGTTCTTCAAAACTATGTTTTGAAGAAAAGTCAACATTTTTCCTTTGTAATAATTTTCAAAAGTTTTCAGTTTTTGAAATCTTCAGGTGCAGCGCTGGTCTCCTTTGGAAATTCCATGTCAGCTATCCCTGAAAAACAAAATTGCCAAGAATCTCATTGTTTCAGTCAAAAAAATCAAAAATGGAATTTAAAACAGAGTTGTATTAAAATATAGAAAGTGCCAATGTCAAAACATTATAAAGATGGGCCTTGGAGAGTCAAAAATCAAACCCATGTCTTTATAAATATTTTTTCATGAAGATCAAGGTCATTTGTGTGCCAAGACCAAAGAGAAGCCATTCAAAGCAAATTTGTAGAGTTAGTGCACGATTTGGGTGAAATTGGAGGAAATTTCGCCGGTGCGGTGCACAGAGCAGGAGGCGCGGCGCACTGGGGAGGCATGACACACTGGGAGAAATTGCCCAGTGTAATTTTGAACAGGCGCGGTGCACTGGGATGGTGCAGCACGTTGCGTGAGTGGCACGGCGCACTCAGCTGTTTGGCCCAAAAGTTCCAGAACGTCCTCCTAATGCCAAAATCGTGCCATTTTCTTTTGAATTCAAGTAGGTTGAGTTCCTTCTTCACTGTTCAACATTCAAGTTTATGGTGTATGTTATGGTTGATGTGTTGAGCTTCCAAATAAACAATCAAACCCTATCATTTTGAATGCCTCACCTCTAAACTGCTGCCTAGGGTTCCAAAACTTGTTTGTCGCCAAGGTTACCCTTTGCCATTATTTCTCTTGTCCTTAATTCCCTTTGTTCCTTGAATCCATTGTTCCCCATCCCCTAAAGTTATTAAACCCCTGTCCTAAATTCCCTTTCCCAAAACTATCAAATGTGAAAAACCCTAAAACCCTATTCCCACACCTAATTCCTAAACCCCCTCCCATATTTCCTAAAACAAGAATCTCTCCCAATAATTCCTAATCCCTTGATATTATCTCCCCTTCCTAATAGTCCCTGTTTCATTGGTTTTCCCCTTTGGTGGCAGAGTTGGCACACATTGCTAAAAGAGCAGTCTAAACAGTTTTCATACACCAGCATCTTCATCTTCAAGGCAGTTTGAAAAACAACAGTCATGACATCTGAGCATTCATCTGACTATGAAGTGGAAACCCAAAGTGACTCACCCTTGGAAGAACAGGCACCCCAGAGGCCTCATAAAGGTGGCAGACATGTTAGGGAAGAACTGACCACCCTTATAGAATTGTAGGCCTGCCCTCTTGCCATGTTTTGTTTTCAGCATTAGTCATGCTATGACTTTTGTCAAAAGGTGGCTAGTGTTCAATTTCATCATGAGCTGGCTCGTCTTTTTGTGCTGCACTTACATGGAGATCAATCTATCTTAGCTGGTGTCACCTTCACACTTACACCAAAATCTGTCTCATTAGCAACTGGCATACCGAACATTGGTGAACCATGGAACAAGAAACAGAAGATTGACCGGCAACATTATGAGCCATATATTAAAACCAGTTTCTTGAGGCAGCTCAAGAGAGTGTTCCCATTCCGATATCTGAAAGATGAGTATGCTCCACTAATTAAACTGATCACGAAATATTTCAGCTGTGAGGACGGTTCTCTCGTCTCTATGCTTATCACATTAGGTTGCTCATGCATTTCACTAGGGTATGGATGATGAACATTCCATATTTCATTTTCCAAAACATAGAGAGGATGACCACCCTTGCGCAACATAAAACCCCTCAGCAACAACTTAACAGTGTCTATCATTTTGCTCTTATTAAGATTTTGGTGGTTCATCAGCTTGAATTACAGGGCATCACTTGGGATGATTTCATCTCTCGTGACTTCTTCAGAGCTTCACAGGGATTATCAGAGGTTAAGCATGAAGGTGGAACTTCTCATCAGTATGAGCACCATGAGACCGCTAGTGTGCCGATATTCATCACATATCAGAGAGGTACCAGACATTTGTTTGCAGCGGCAAAGCGAGTGTTATTTCCACCCGAGGTGGAAGGGGCCTCGCTTCCTCCATCAACATCACAGGTACAAGACAAAGGTAAGAGGCCAATGCAGGATGAGGGACCTTCAGGTTAGCCTTCAGGTGAAAGAGAGACTGACTTCATTCTCATTCATGATGATGATACAGATACAGGCCCACAAAGTGCCAAGCTTAGGGAGATCATCCAGGAGCAGAAAATAGAGATCCAAGCCTTATCCCTTGACTTGGAGAGAGCTAAGTGGACCATGAAATATTTGGAGCAGAGGAACAAACAACTTGAAGATCAGCAAGCAATCATGGAGCTACATAACATCCGCGAGAATCGCCAGGCTGCACAAAGGAGAAGAATTGACCTCACGTCATTGGAGCAAGAGATTAATGGGGATCGGGAGGCTAATCTCGAGAGAGTTAACATGCACTTAGAGAGGCTATTGGACAAGGCTGACAAAGACCATGCATTTCTAAGACACATGGCTTTCCACTACATGGAACGGAACAAGGCCTGCAAGGCACGAAACAAGAATTTAAAGGCAAAATTGAGGAAGGCAATAAGGAAGCAAAAGAGGCAAAGGGAGCTTGATCGTCTTTAGATACTAGCTAAAGCCTCTTTAACCCAACATAACACTTAATGAAGAAGCTCTAGCCCAATTTTAAAGAAATTTGGGGCATTTTTGACAATTTGGAATTTTTTTGTACAAAAAAAAAGGGTTTTTCTCCCTGTGCGTCGCGCCACCTAGAGCACACTTTTTCTAGAGAGCTCCAAACTGAAAAAAGTTTGTATTTTTGGATTTGGAATGAAAAATCACGACTACTGGTGCATGTCCAAGAATTTTGGGCAAGTTTTGAGTCCCTAGGAAGTCAAAAACACTCAAAAAATGACCTCTCTGCCCCTATTTTGACACACAGAAAGCAGTCTTGGGAGATTGAAGTTTTGGAGGGGAAAATGACATCCAAATTTTGAAATTCCACTTGGGTCGGAAAGTAGACAGGCAGGGATTTCTAATGAGATATCTTGGGCTCAATTTGGACTTCCGGAAATGCCTCAAACTCAACCTCAACGTGGCGTGACGCATACAGATTTTGGCGCAACGCACAGAGGATTTTTGCTCAATTTTTCACCTTCCAGCTCAGAAATTCGGCCAGTTTGACTAGTTTTGCTTTGTGATGTAATTTTTTATCTATCTTGATGTAATTTGATAAACATGATGTAATTTTGGCACTTATTTACTTGTTCTAGAGGATTCATTCACCAAAAAGTGAAAATTTAATGAATGAATCAATTTCCTACCTTATAGAGGCAAGTTGTTTTGATTGCCTAGATTTTAGTCTTTGTTTAGAATTGGTTGAAACATCTCCTAGAATGATGAGCTTGACCTGTAGAGGCAACAGAATGGGTTGGGCTAGTCTATATCATGTAATTCCGAAGTAATTTTTAGGGTTGGACACTTGGGATTGCTTTGGCACATCATTGTACATTCTATCTCTGCATTTTTGGCTAAGGAAAGACCAAGGTTTTGCAGCACTGTTTGGGATCCATGTGGCTTTATGTTTTTGATGGTGTGATTCTCTAAGTAATTGTAAGTTCATTAGTGTTATGTGTATCATTTTCTTGTCTTTTCTTCTAAATTTGAACAAATGAGTGATTAAGGTGGAATCCATTAACTGTTATGCTCTACCTTTGAATTTGTTTAAATTTCCATGTTTTCATCTATTTAAGGAGAATTCTTGAGACTCTCTTGCTCTCCTTAGCTCCTCACCAATCTGATCTATTCATTCACTCAATTTAAAGCATCAAAATGATTGCCTTCCTTGCCCCAATCAGAACTTTGCAGAAACTGTGCCTCATCCCCAAGCCCAATTTTCCTTTCTGTGTTTCCAACACAAGACCCCCAAAACAACTCAAAACAAACGCTTGTACTTTATACCTAGCCTAAAATTAGCTTTCATTTCAGTCATCTCGAAGCCCCATCACTTGTCTTTTACCAAGATCGACCTGGAGAGAGCCCTCTCCTGTCCTCGTAGGGCTAGCTACGAGGCTGAGCGTGTTTTGATGTGGACCTAGAACCTTGTCCTTTTAGCCTGAGGCAAATCTAGGCCCTAACATAGTGGCGACCATACTGGGGATGAAAATGGTTTGCTGGTTGATGTCATTGGTTTTATAAGCTATAGACGAAGCCTGAAGTCATGCCAGGTATCCTTCAAAACGCTTTTGCTTTGCATTAGCGCAAGTAGATAAATGTTGCTTCAGTCAATCTCCGGTCTAGCTTGTAATCATGACACTTGACCTATAAATCGCCCCAGTACCTTTGAGAACTCTAAGCTTTTGGATGATAAGTTTAGAATTTGAAAGGCTGAACAAGTTGTTTGTGTTCCTTTGATTTCTTGAAACTAACACGCTGGCTTCAAAGAGATATACTAGAGCTAATCTAGATCCAAATCCTCCCCCTTTTTACAAAAATCCCAATCTGATTTCAAGAATTGTTCGTCAAGAGAGCTATGTGACTCCTATGTTCAAATCCCATTCTTGCCCTGCAATTTTCAAGTATCTTGAAGAGCTTGATTTTGATGAAAAGTTTGAATTGTCATTGTTTAAAACCAAATCCGAAAACGCTCTTGAGTCTATCGTCCTGAATCTGGACTTTCTTACTACTCTAGAAATTGAAAAGTCTAATAATTCCATTGAAAATTTCATTCTAAGACAACTCCAAACTAACATTGAGGTTGCAAATATCAATGATTTCCTAGAAGCTGCATCTGCAACTCTTGGAGTTGCTGCAACTCCATCTAGCTCAAGGGTTCCCACGGAGCCGCCTTTTATTCCCACCCTTCCCCCGCAGCCTACTATTGTTGATCAAAGGTCTATTGTAAATTCACCTCCATCTACTCCATCTACATCCAAAATTGCTTCACCTCCGCATACACCTCCTCATTCACCTCACACATCAACTGCACCTTCTCCCTCAACATCTCCAAGGACGATTGCAAATCCACCAAGAGAAATGGCTACTCGGTTTGTACCTCTTGCACTGTCTCAAGTTTTGGGTGACATGCCCGCAAATTATCAAAGTAAAATTCCTTTGTTTGATGGCACTCCTCAAAGTACCACGGCTCAGCAACATGTGGATAAGATGACAGATTTCTTTGAGCTTCATGAGATTGATGCAGAAAACGTGACCATGAGATTATTCGTTCAGACTTTTGCAGGTGAGGTGAGAAAATGGTCCAGAGCTTTGACAGCCAGAAGTATTCCCACATTAGAAGAGCTTCAAAGACAATTTTTGGATCGCTGGGAAGTCAAGAAAGATCCTCTTTAGATCACTTCTGAATATACCAAGATCAAGCAGAATGCTGGTGAGTCCGTGCAAGACTATTGTACTAGATTCAATGTGGTTTATAATGCAATTCCTAATGATTTAAGGCCAACTAGAAAGCCAACTTTGCTAAAGTTCCCGGATGGTTTTGATCTAGACATGGCTTATCAATTAAGAGAGAGAGATCCAACTACCTTAGAAGAAATGCAAAAAATCGCCGTTAGTGTTGAGGCAAATTTGAATGATAAGAGAGCTAGATTGAAAACCGAGAAGAGAGTTTCAATAAAGGAAGAAGCTTCTACCTCAGATCAGGTGCTCCGCAAGGTAGAAAAGATGATTGAAAGGTTGACACTTGATAAGCCTGAACTGCAGATCCGAAATCCTAATTTCCGTGGACAGCAGCAACCTCAATTCAAGATCAAATAGCGTGAGCAGTGAGCACAAGAACCGGCATCACAACAGCAGCAAGTAAAGACACCTCTTCAACAGAATTTTGTTGGTCCCGAATCTGATGATGAAGACCATGTAATAGGGGAAGAAAATCACTTCTTTACCCCTGATGATATGCCCACTTTTATCACTGAAGATGATGAGTATGCAGAAAGTTCAGTTGTACAGCAGGATGCAGATTTTATCTTGGCGAATGACACAACTCTTGAAGAGGATTCAGATGAGTATCAGAGAGGGTATATGCATGCCTTGTCTACCCAGCAGCGTCAGTGTTCATTAAGAAACAGAAATTTCCCCATCAATCCAATCCAAAAGAGAAAGGAAGGTCCAGCATCTAAGAATGAGCCGCCTATTGCACCAAATAAAGGAAAAAAAGTTGCTGATCCAACTCCTACCAAATCTCCATTAGCAAATGAAAGTGTCAATCAGCCAATTGTATCAAAAGATAAAGCTGAGAAGAAAGAGGTTCCAGCCAAAGAGGTAGAGAAACATCTGCTTTTTGTTTAGAAAATGAAATTTATAAATTGAAGGTATTCATTCCCTTGACAGAGCTGATGAGGAACAATAGTTATAGAGGCCAGGTTTCCAAAATTTTGAATTTTGATCCAATGTCTGATATGGTGAGTGTAGAAGATGATCAACCTGAACTGATTTTTGGACCAGCATTGAATGGTGAGTCTCCAGACAGTGATATGCCTCCTTTTTATATCAGTTTGAGAGTGCATGAGTTTGTGTTGCATAATGCTATGTTTTATTCCGGCGCCTCCCACAATCTTATGCTGAAGGCTATCATGGAAAAGTTGGGTTTCGACATCACTAGGAAGTACCATGATCTCTATTCGTTTGATTCCAACAGGGTGAGATGTATTGGGCTTAATAAAGACTTGGTGGTTAGTTTGGATAAGATTCTGGCAAAGAACGTTTTGATGGATGTGGTGGTGGCGGATATACCCCCTAGATTTGGAATGCTCCTTTCCCAATCTTGGGGAGCAAATATTAAAGGAACTATGCAGCTTGATTTCTCCTATGCAACGATTCCTGTGTTTGGTCAAATGAGAAAACTTTATTGGGAGCAGAAAATGAAATACATGATTACAAGCAAGGAGAAACCAATTAATCATCTGATTAATTATGTACATATAGATTTAGAGTCTTTTGTTTTGTATTCAGATAGTTTCAATGACATTGATAGTCAGTTAGTTGCACCAGACGATTTTCCAGAAATAGCAGAGAATTTCAGAGAAGTTTTGAAGAAAGAAATTCAAGAACAGGGCAATACCATTCAGTGATCAGAAAAGGGTAATGGACAACAAGCAGAAAAAATACAGCAAATAGAGTTTCAACACTTAGAAGAAGAGGAAGACGGCCTGTGGACTATGGATTTCAATGGAGAAGTGGGAAATGATGGTGCTGGAATTGGAATTTGGGTAAGCAGTCCTTTTTCTGCTCCAAATAAAGTGCCGAGTAATGTGCAGGTATGTTCTTACAAACTTACTTTTGATTGCTCAAACAATGAAGCTGAATATGAGGCTTTGATCGCTAGCCTAAAGATCCTAAGAAATCTAAACGCTAAGAGGATTTTTGTATATGGTGACTCTGAATTGGTGATTAAGCAAGTTAAAGGCAAATATCAAGCAAAGAATCCTCAGATGTGGGCATATCAGAATGCTGTTCTAGACATTTTGAAGCTATTTTCATATTACACCTTGACGTGTGTGTGCCTCGTATTCAAAATAGTATTGTTGATGCACTTGCTAAGGCAGCAAGTAATTTGAAGATTCCTATGAATTCAAGTAATAAATTTGAAATCCATGTGAAACATCGTCCAACTGTCCCGGACAATCAGAGATATTGGCAAGTTTTCCAAGATGATGAGGAGATTGATGATTTTCTGCAAAACAAAGGTAAGTTCAAAGATACCTCAATTGATGTACAACGTGATGACGGAAAGGATGATGTGTAGATAAATCAAATGGAAGTGTTGCAGCTCAAGGATAATGTGATTCCTAAAGGCTTGATACCTTTGGAAGAACTCTTTGATCATGATGACGTAGCCCGCAAGCCAACATTACAGCCAACAGAGAAGGGATTCGAAGAGGTGAACATTGGAACAGCCGAACATTAGAAGATGGTAAAGCTGTCCAGAACATTGCCACCAAAGGTAAAGGCCAAATATATCAGTTTGTTGTCATCTTTTTCCAATGTGTTTGCTTGGGACTATTCTCATTTGAAAACATATGATACTAATATAATTCAGCACACAATTCCTATTAAGCCTAATCAGAAACCTTTCAGACAGAAGTTAAAAAGGCTTAATCCAAAATTGCTACCATCAATTGAGAAGGAGATCCATCGGTTGTAAAAATGAGGAATCATTGTTCCCATCCATTTTTCTGATTGGATATCTAATTTGATGCCCGTACGAAAGAAGACAGGTGAGATTCGTTTGTGCATTGATTTTCGAAATCTCAACAATGTTTCATTGAAGGATAATTATCCGCTACCAAAAATGGATCACATACTTCAGCGAGTAGTTGGAGCATCTCGCATGTCAATACTTGATGGTTATTCCGGATATAACCAAATTTTAGTCCATGAAGATGACTGAGACAAAACAGCGTTCACCACTCCATGGGGAACCTTTCATTACGCCAAAATACCTTTCGGTTTGAAGAACGCGGGTGCCACTTTTCAGCGGGCAATGGACTTGGCTTTCACAAATGAGAAGGATGTCTTCTTGGTTGTGTACCTTGATGATTTGACAGTGTTTTCCAAATCAGATGAAGAACACTTGTATCATTTAAAAATTGTCTTTCAAAAGTGCAGAAAATATGGTGTGTCGCTGAATCCTAAGAAGAGCTTGTTTGCCATGGATGAAGGCAAATTACTTGGGCACATTATCTCAAAGGATGGCATCCGTATTGATCCAGCACATGTGGAAGCAATTCAACGAATTGACCTGCCTCGGAATAAGAAGGAGATTCAATCGTTTAATGGTAAGATGAATTTATGCGCCGCTTTGTTCCTAATCTTGCTGAACATCTAAGGGAGATTACAAACATGCTTAAGAAGGACAACCAAGTGACATGGACAAAAGAGGTCTGTAAAATATTTCAATTTAGTGAAATTGGCTCTTTCTTCAGCCTCGGTCCTAATCAACCCAGATTATACTCAGGATTTTATATTGTTTTCATTTGCTTCGGAGCATACTATGGCAGCTGTATTAATGCAGAAAAGATATGAGCATGAAAGACCCATTGCTGTCTTCAGCCGGACTATAAGAGATGCTACTTTGAAATACAACATTATTGAGAAGCAAGCTCTAGCACTTGTAAAAGCACTGAAATATTTCCACGTGTATATTCTACATTCCCATATTTTAGCTTATGTTCCTAACGCTGTTGTCAAAGATGTTTTGGTCCAAACAAATCCTGAAGGAAGACGTGGCAAGTGGATTGCAGCTTTGCTGGAGTATGATGTGGAGATAAGGCCCATGAAGCTTGTTAAAGGACATGGATTGGCAAAGTTAATGGTTGAATCAAATCTGCACCTCTTAGACATAAATCTGATTGCTGCCATGTCCGATGAGAATGAGGAAGGTTCGTCCATTCAGGTAGCTAAAATCTTTGTTCTTTCTCCATGGTATTCAGATATCATATATGTACTTCAGAATTTGTCCGCGCCGCTTGGTATGGCTAGAAAAAAAGCTAGAACTCTTAAGTTAAAGGCTGCTAAGTTTTGTATTTTGAATTCTGCACTTTATTGGAAATATCCCAGTGGTGTTTTGTTAAATTGTTTGGTGGAAGAAGAAGCGAAGCAGGTCATGGAGGATTTCCATAAAGGAGATTGTGGCAGTCACCTTTTTTGGAGAAAAATGGCAAATAAAATTCTTAGGGATGGATATTATTGGCCGACATTGTTTTCTGATGTGTTCAAAACTATCAAGAGTTGTCATAACTGTCAGATTTTTTAAGGAAAGCAGAAATTACAGCCCTTGCCGCTTAAGCCCATTGACGTGAGTGCTCCTTTTCAGCAGTGGGGGTTGGATTTCATTGGTGAAATTCATCCTTCTTCTTCAGGTCAGCATCGATGGATCCTCATGGCAACAAATTATTTCACGAAGTGGATCGAAGCAATTCCTACTAAGCAAGATACGGATGCGGTAATAATTTCATTCCTTGAGAATAATATTTTGTCTCGTTTTGCTTTCCCAAGTAAGTTAATCATTGATAACGCAGCAGCTTTCAAATCAAAAAGGATGGTTGAGTTTTGTAATAAATATCGCATTACTTTGGGGCACCCAACCGCCTATCATCCACAAGGCAATGGATTGGCGGAGTCTTCCAACAAATCTTTGGTTAATATCATTAAGAAGATGCTAGAATCAAACAAGAAAAGTTGGCATAAGAAGTTGGTTCATGCACTTTTGGCAGATCGAGTGAGTCAAAAGAAATCCATTGGTATGTCCCCCTTTGAGATAGTTTATGGAGTTGATACCATGTTCCCTACCTCTCTTGCAGCTCCGGTAGTCAAACTTCTTCAGGAGGCTAGTAGTGAAGATGACTCAATGCAGAGAAGACTAAATCAAATGATCCACTTGCAGCAGACACGGGAAGATGTTTTTCTAAACAAATTCAAGTTGTAGGAGAGAATTAAAAAGATTTATGACAAAAAAGCAAAGGCGGACACATTTCAGTTGGATGATGTGGTGTTAAAGTGGGATGCAAGGAATGAGGAAAAGGGCAAGCACGGTAAGTTTGAAAATCTCTGGAAAGGTCCTTTTAAGATTGCAGCATATCGGGGTCAGAATTCCTTTCTTCTGAAGGAGATGAACGGGGAAGATTGTCCTGGAGGGCCGGTCAATGGTCGGCTGCTCAAGCGGTACCTTTTCTGAGTTATTTCTGTTGTTATCATTGTCATTGTAAATACCATTTTATTTCAATTTCATTGCAAGTGTGTGTTGTGATATTTTCTTCAGTTTGGGACTCGAAGTGAAGGCTATAATTATGAAGAAAGATTTCAGTTTTGAGTTCAGTTTGTCGAGTCAATTTTTCAGTCATTTCAGTTTCATAATCGAGTCATTTTTTGTCAAGTTTCAGTCACATAAATTGAGTTAGATTCTTGTGTTGCTTGTCGAAATAATGACTCCATAGCCCAATGGACGAAGGCACTGTCTAGCTCTCCCAGAGGTCTGCCGTTCTTGGCACCTCCAAGGAGCTACCATCCCCATTGGAGCCAATGTTAGAGTCGGTCTTGTCCGTCCTCCGTCAAAGATCAAAACTCTTTTTGCATTTCATTTTTAGGTGTCCCATCCTGCTCGCTCACTTGCATTCTACTAGGAGCTTGCCATAAATCTGACGGAAGGGCTTTGTCATTCATTCCCCATATGTCTTATACCTACTGGCTTAGGTTTTTTCATCGATGTCTATTAAAGTCCATGACAGTCAATGTTTGATCTTTTAATGGGCAACGAGTCATGTTAATCATAGGTCTAGGGTTTCGAAAATTGAGTCGTTAAAGTGTTCAAATGCCACCAGGCCAGAGGGAGGTTCTACACATGTTTTCTATTTCGCGAATTTCATCATTATATCGATGGATTACGACTGTTCTTCTAAATTATGTTTTGAAGAAAAGTCAACATTTTGTCCTTTGTAATAATTTTCAAAAGTTTTTAGTTTTTGAAATCTTCAGGTGCATCCCTGGTCTCCTTTGCCAAATTCCATGTCAGTTATCCCTGCAAAACAAAATTGCCAAGAATTTCATTGTTTCAGTCAGAAAAATCAAAAAGGGAATTTAAAACAGAGTTGTATTAAAATAGAAAAAGTGCCAATGTCAAAACATTATAAAGATGGGTCTTGGAGAATCAAAAATCAAACCCATGTCTTTATAAAAAGAATTTCATGAAGATCAAGGTCATTTGTGTGCCAAGACCAAAGAGAAGCCATTCAAAGAAAATTTGTAGAGTTAGTGCGCGATTTGGGTGAAATTGGAGGAAATTTGACCGGCGCGACACACAGAGCAGGAGGCGCAGCGCACTGGGGAGGCACGGCACACTGGGAGAAATTGCCCAATGTAATTTTGAACGGGCACAATGCACTGGGACGATGCAGCGTGTTGGGTGAGCGGGGGGGTGCACTCAGTTGTTTGGCCGAAAAGTTCCAGAACGTCCTCCTAATGCCAAAATCATGCCATTTTCTTTTGAATTCAAGTAGGTTGAATTCCCTCTTCACTGTTCAACGTTCAAGTTTATGGTGTATGCTATGGTTTATGTGTTGAGCTTCCAAATAAAAAATCAAACCCTATCATTTTGAATGCCTCACATCTAAACTGCTGCCTAGGGTTTCAAAACTTATCTATCGCCAAGGTTACCCTTTGCCATTATTTCTCTTGTCCTTAATTCCATTTGTTCCTTGACTCCATTGTTCCCCATCCCCTAAAGTTATTAAACCCCTATCCTAAATTCCCTTTCCCAAAACTGTCAAATGTGAAAAACCCTAAAACCCTATTCCCACACCTAATTCCTAAACCCCCTCCCATATTTCCCAAAATAAGAATCTCTCCCAATAATTCCTAATCCCTTGATATTATCTCCCCTTCCTAAGAGTCCCTGTTTCATTGGTTTTCCCCTTTGGTGGCAGAGTTGGCACACATTGCTAAAAGAGCAGTCTAAACAGTTTTCATACACCAGCATCTTCATCTTCAAGGCAGTTTGAAAAACAACAGTCATGACATCTGAGCATTCATCTGACTATGAAGTGGAAACCCAAAGTGACTCACCCTTGGAAGAACAGGCACCCCAGAGGCCTCATAAAGGTGGCAGACATGTTAGGGAAGAACTGACCACCCTTATAGAATTGTAGGCCTGCCCTCTTGCCATGTTTTGTTTTCAGCATTAGTCATGCTATGACTTTTGTCAAAAGGTGGCTAGTGTTCAATTTCATCATGAGCTGGCTCGTCTTTTTGTGCTGCACTTACATGGAGATCAATCTATCTTAGCTGGTGTCACCTTCACACTTACACCAAAATCTGTCTCATTAGCAACCGGCATACCAAACATTGGTGAACCATGGAACAAGAAGCAGAAGATTGACTGGCAGCATTACAAGCCATATATTAAAACCGGTTTCTTGAGGCAGCTCAAGAGAGTGTTCCCATTCTGATATCTGAAAGATGAGTATGCTCCACTAATGAAACTGATCATGAAATATTTCAGCTGTGAGGGACGGTTCTCTTGTCTCTATGCTTATCACATCAGGTTGCTCATGCATTTCACCAGGGTACGGGTGATGAACATTCCGTATTTCATTTTCCAGAACATAGAGAGGATGACCACCCTTGTGCAGCATAAAACCCCTCAGCAGCAACTTAACAGTGTCTATCATTTTTCTATTATTAAGATTTTGGTGGTTCATCAGCTTGAATTACAGGGCATCACTTGGGATGATTTCATCTCCCGTGACTTCTTCAGAGCTTCACAAGGATTATCAGAGGTTAAGCATGAAGGTGGACCTTCTCATCAGTGTGAGCGCCATGAGACCGCTAGTGTGCCAGTATTCATCACATATCAAAGAGGTACCAGACATTTGTTTGCAGCGGCAAAGCGAGTGTTATTTCCACCCGGGGTGGAAGGGGCCTCGCTTCCTCCATCAACATCATAGGTACAGGACAAAGGTAAGAGGCCAATGCAGGATGAGGGGCCTTCAGGTGAAAGAGAGACTGACTTCATTCTCATTCATGATGATGATACAGATACGGGCCCACAAAGTGCCAAGCTTAGGGAGATCATCCAAGAGCAGCAAACAGAGATCCAAGCCTTATCCCTTGACTTGGAGAGAGCTAAGTGGACCATGAAATATTTGGAGCAGAGGAACAAATAGCTTGAATATCAACAAGCAATCATGGAGCTACAGAACATCCGCGAGAATCGCCACGCTGCACAAAGGAGAAGAATTGACCTCACGTCATTAGAGCAAGAGATTAATGAGGATCGGGAGGCTAATATCGAGAGAGTTAACATGCACTTAGAGAGGCTATTGGACAAGGCTGACAAAGACCATGCATTTCTAAGACACATGGCTTTCCACTACATGGAACGGAACAAGGCCTGCAAGGCACGAAACAGGAATTTAAAGGCAAAATTGAGGAAGGCAATAAGGAAGCAAAAGAGGCAAAGGGAGCTTGATCGTCTTTAGATACTAGCTGAAGCCTCTTTAACCCAGCATAACACTTAATGAAGAAGCTCTAGCCCAATTTTAAAGAAATTTGGGGCATTTTTGACAATTTGGAAATTTTTTGTACAAAAAAAGGGTTTTTCTCCCTGTGCGTCGCGCCACCTGGAGCACACTTTTTCTAGAGAGCTCCAAACTGAAAAAAGTTTGTATTTTTGGATTTGGAATGAAAAATCATGACTAATGGTGCATTTCCAAGAATTTTGGGCAAGTTTTGAGTCCCTAGGAAGTCAAAAACACTCAAAAAATGACCTCTCTGCCCCTATTTTGACACACAGAAAGCAGTCTTGGGAGATTGAAGTTTTGGAGGGAAAAATGACATCCAAATTTTGAAATTCCACTTGGGTCGGAAAGTAGACAGGTAGGGATTTCTAATGAGATATCTTGGGCTCAATTTGGACTTCCGGAAGTGCCTCAAACTCAGCCTCAAAGTGGCGTGACGCATACAGATTTTGCCGCGGCGCACAGAGGATTTTTGCTCAATTTTTCACCTTCCAGCTCAAAAATTCGGCCAGTTTGACTAGTTTTGCTTTGTGATGTAATTTTTTATCTATCTTGATGTAATTTGATAAACATGATGTAATTTTGGCACTTATTTACTTGTTCTAGAGGATTCATTCACCAAAAAGTGAAAATTTAATGAATGAATCAATTTCCTACCTTATAGAGGCAAGTTGTTTTGATTGCCTAGATTTTAGTGCTTTGTTTAGAATTGGTTGAAATAGCTCCTAGAATGATGAGCTCGACCCCTAGTGGCAAGGGAATGGGTTGGGCTAGTCTATATCATGTAATTCCTAAGTCATTTTCAGGGTTGGACACTTGGGATTGCTTTGGCATATCATTACATTCTATCTCTGCATTTTTGGCTAAGGAAATACCAGGGTTTTGCAGCACTGTTCGGGATCCATGTGGCTTTATGTTTTTGATGGTGTGCTTCTCTAAGTAATTGTAAGTTCATTAGTGTTATGTGTATCATTTTCCTGTCTTTTCTTCTGAATTTGAACAAATGAGTGATTAAGGTGGAATCCATTAACTGTTATGCTTTGCCTTTGAATTTGTTTAAATTTCCATGTTTTCATCTGTTTAAGGAGAATTCTTGAGACTCTCTTGCTCTCCTTAGCTCCTCACCAGTCCGATCTATTCATTCACTCAATTTAAAGCATCAAAATGATTTCCTTCCTTGCCCCAATAAAAACTCTGCAGAAACTGTGCCTCATCCCCGAACCCAATTTGCCTTTCCCTGTTTCCAACACATAACCCCCAAAAAAACTAAAAAAAAACCCTTGTACTTTATACCTAGCCTAAAATTAGCTTTCATTTCAGTCATCTCAAAGCCCCATCGCTTGTCTTTTACCAAGATCGACGCGGAGAGAGCCCTCTCCTGTCCTCGTAGGGCTAGCTACGAGGCTGAGCATGGTTTGATGTGGACCTAGAACCTTGTCTTTTCAGCCTGAGGCAAATCTAGGCCCTAACAAACATCATCTTTTTCATCTTCATTAAAACCATCCTCTTCATCATCATCATTATCATCATCGTCATCTTTTTCATCTACATCATCTTTAACATCGTCATAGTTCTTCGAGTTCCAAGAGACAAATCGTAGGTTGATAATAGGAGTCGGTTCCTAGGACATCTTAGAGTTTTCAAAAGATATATCTATAATGCTCCAGACTTACATATAAATGCATAAAACTAGTTTAGATATCTATTCCAAACATTGATCTAGTAAACACACACAATGAGTATTATTTTCTTAAAGAATTAATTTTTGGGTCTGGTGACCTGCACGCAGAAAATGTAGCTCCATAGGTCATTGCAGCATGGGTGGAAAGTAGAACATAGAGGATGGGAATTAATACGGAGGGATAATATTAGAATCTTGTGGATTAAATTCCAATAGAAACATGGAACAAGTGATGAGAATGAAATTCAGAAAAGGTGGAGCACATTTAAAGGACTTCCATCTCAAATATCATAGAGACCATACAAAAAAACATGACATAGATTAATCTATAATTTTGAAATTAAGTCCATTAGTTAAAATTTACACAATTTCTGAGAAGAATAAAACATATGAAAATATAAATAGAGAAGGAAGCATATACTACACTTTCAACATTTGGAATCACTCGAACTTCTTTATTAATCTTCAAAAAAACACCATACATATTGTAGATCTCCAAAAATTTCCCTACTTGCAAATTCGAACAACCTATGAAACTAAAAATTTCAACCCTTCTAAATGATTTCTTCATACCTTTATAGGATTCCCTCCAAAGTTTTGAACCCGTTACAAAATATGTTCCCCAAAAATTCTTGTAATTGTCTCCCCACAAAACAACTTGAGCATGCTACTAACACAATTGTCTTAATTATTACTTAACAATTTTGATTCCATTCTTGAAACAAAATATTTATTATTAACATAACATAAGGTGTCATGATTGACACAACCAAAATATGTTCATTGCTAGAGGGTGATTTATGCTAGAAGGGATCCCGACTCTATGATTCAGACTTGTGGTAGATTAACAAACGGATCACACTTTTCCCACAATAATAGGTTACAAAGGAGAGGGAAAGAAGTTTTGATAAGCTATCCTCAAATTGGTGAGCTCAGTATAATTTGGTTTGGTACCAAACAAATTTTTTACCAACCATAGTAGTTGGAATTCCCTCTGTAGATAGTTGACTTAGTAGTCTTCCCTTTGAGGGTTGAAGTCTTCTCTTGAGAAGAGTTTTCCTTTCTTTTTTCTTCCACCAACATTTGATGATAATTCTCCCATGGGACTAGGATCCCTAGAATGTACCAACAACTAGGAAATACAACTCTATGTCTTCTATCAAAATCCGAGTCCAATGTAGCTACATATTTCAGTAAATTACCTAAACACTCCTAAGATTTGTCCCTAGTTTCTTTCGTCTAAATCATCTTGGAAATTTCAATGGTGCCCCTTTTCTTATCAATAATATCCATTTTCCTCAACTCATTAGTTGGCTTGTCATTTAGGTACTTGATGAATTTCTTTGTTGTCTCGACATTTTTACCATATTCCTCCTTGGTCGACAGGATAAATAATTCGAGGTCCTTGATGAGAGAGGTATTACCCTTTAAATTTCTTTTCAGTTCAATAATTTCCTCATTTGCAGTCTTCAAATTTTTGTTGATTTTCTCCACATAACCTCTAGTTGTCTCTAGCTACTTTTTATTTTGTATGAGAGTCTATTGGATATTCTCCAGATCAACTTGCACCTTTTTGAGTTCTCCTTTTGAAAGCTACAACTTAGTCAGGGTCTTGGTCAATTGTTGATCGGAATTATGTGGGTCTTCTAGCATGATTATAACAAAAATATGAGAATCAATTTTCTTCTTGAGTTCTGCCTTTTGTTTCATGAGAACTACCACCTCACTATATCTTTCTATTAGTTCCTTGGCCATGATATAGTTTTCACTCTCCACCTGGGCCATCTCTTTAGACTGTACATGCTAAGATGCACACATTTTCATATTTTTCCTCGGCTCCTAGATTTCAGATTGTGAGTAGTGAATGATGGCCTCCATAGTAGTTTTATCATCTGGATTTATCCCCAGTTTGATAATTAATTCTTAGTAATTTTCATTCAGCAAGTGGGGGGATCTAGAGTTGGCCTTCTCTTACTTTACTGTGATGGAAAATTTTTCTAATAGTTTCTCAGCTTTGTTGATAGTCAAGGTACTTTTACTCAGATCACTATAGAGCATTTCTCTAGCCTACCTATGATAATTTATTTGATCCTCCAAGGGGATTCTGGCCATGTCTAGTGACATATCTATAGTCCTAAATTATGACCCTAATGGGAGGGACTGTGTTTTAGGATGATATAAAGAGAATTTCATTTTTTTCCTTTCTAGGTCGATGGAAGCTAGGATCCTAGTCTGATAAGTCACTGAGTGTGAAGCCAACTATTACATCATTTCCTCTGAATGTTTTTTTTCTCTCCTCCATTATTTATTCTTCTTCTCCTTTGATACCTGTTGTGGATGAAATTCCCTAGGATCCCAAGATTTCCACCTCTGTGGAAGTAGATATTGCAATTTGCTAGGAGTCTTCTACAGATACATGGAAGCCTGGTTGGTCCAGGTTCCTCTTGGTTAATCAGGTCTCAATCTCTTCTTCAAATGAATCTCAAATCTTGGCCTTCTTGCTGGATGGTGCTTCTTCCATTTCGGTTGTTTCTAGCCTCATGCATGCTCCTCTTCTAAGTCTTTTCCTTTTAAATTGGTGTTTCAATATCCATCTCTGTATTAATGGGCCAAGAATCTAAATTATCCTTCGATTCAGGTTTAGGTCTATATTCATGCTCTTAAGTAGAAGCGTTAATATCCTTTCTTATTTTTTATATAACACCATGAGGATCATAGCACCACACTTCTCCCATTTCAAAATTAAGTTCTTTCAACATGTCTTCTCCCTACTGAAAACCTTGCCCATAATTAATAATGAAGGGACCTACCCGCCTACCCAACTTAAACATGTGGCCCTTCTTGGCATGGATGAAATGGATTGGATCAACATTAAGGCTATGCCTGATCAATTCTAGGGAAAAAATTATCATGGGTATGAAAGTATGTAAGTGATATGGGGGAAGCTCTCACCCACAAGCCCTAATCTCGGTGTATTCCTCAAACAAGTACCAATAGCCCACCATATTATCTTTGTTGAGCTGCATTATTTCTTTTTGCTTGGGCAGGATCGTAGGAGGGGGAAGACTGTTTATAATCATGTAGGAAGTGGCCATACAAGTGGAAATGAACTGGGATAAACCCTCATTATTTTTCTTTTTGTTTGGGGCACTGTCCTAATCAAATATATGTTTTTCTACTTGTGAGAATCTATAATACTTAGGCCCAAGTATTCAAATTTATCTACATGAGTATACACAAAAAGATAGACTAACATGGAATAATATCTGAAGTAAGAAGTAAGAAGAAAATGGTTTAACTTGAATTTTATAAATTCTGCTAAAAAAAAGGGTATGTAAAAGACAATGTCTGGTTGCATCATTGTGTGTAGGAAAACTATGGTAGCTTTGGTAACATTAGTAGTTTCTTCTTCAGCAAAAAGCAAGGAAATAATGGTCAGAATGGGTTGTACTTCTTCTGAAAACATAGAAACATGGAATCTGTCAACAATGGGAATGATTTGATTACCAGGAGTTAGAATTAGTTGGAGGAAGGTTTGTTGTTCTCCAGGTGAGAGCTCGTTATAAGAATATAAAAAAGTAGCTTCGGTGAACCTCTCAGGTTTGTGAGATTTTGGCTACGTGAGGGCATTTTGACTTAATTTTTGCATGACCTCCATAATTTTCACTCTAGTTGAGGATACAAAAACAATTCTTTTCTTTAATATAAGAATCTACGAGCCAAGAAACAAATTCAAGAAAATGTTATACTATGGGAGAAATTTTGTGATACAACCCTAACTCTATAACTCGAAATGGGTCTTCAATTTTCATGGAACAGTCATACAAGTTAAAACATAGGTCTGATAGGTGGTAAGAGTAGAACAAGTCATGCATTTCAACTTTTGTGTCCATAAAAGGCTCCATATGATGAGAGGGTTTTATTTCTTGGGATTTGGGGGTTTTGGGAACTTGCTTCTTCAATTTTATCATAAGGAAAATGATTGAATGATGGGGGATTATGGGTTACCTAGTGGCTGAGATAAATTGGGCATAGTGGCGCTAGAGGTGCTCTACACTGGCTGATGACTAAATGGGGTTGAGCATAGGAGGAGCGACAGAGGAACACCGTAGGAATGAAACAAATTTGAACTCCAACGGCTAGCGTGTGATAATTTTACAGGTAGGAAACATGGTGGATTCATGGATGTGGGGAAAAAAATAGTGGGGAGATGTTTGGTAAGAGCACATGGAGCCACTGGGTTGGAGGCGAAGTGAGTAGGAGATGCCCTCAACCCCCAAAATATCATGCTTGGTTGCTGGCATCACTTATGTGTTAGCGCTTTGGTGATAGGTGTGGTCCACATACTTCGGCGAGGTGATTGAATAGGGTCAGGAGCTAGGCTCGACCCCCCATGAGTAAATCATGGTCATTGATTAGTCACACCTCGTAGTTGACGTTGACCATTCTAGGAGCTAGTGTCATCTTATCCACCATGCTATACCCTCCCAAAATGATTTTGGGACTAAGATACCCTAGGAATGATAGATCCATACCAATAGTTTTTCATTAATTAGCTATTTTGCATACAATGCAAAGGTGGACTCCCTTTGATTTGTCTTTTACCTTTGTCACTTTTTCATATGTTCTCTTCATTGTCTCATTGGGATGCACCATCGGGTGTTACTACCAAGTGGACCCTACTTGGTGGGATACACCTATGGCCAATAGAATTCCACCTACGGCTAATAGAATTGATTTCCATTGTTAACATGTCAACCATGTCTTCCCGGGGCTTTTTATAAAGGCTTCTCTATCTTGGCCACCGATTTTGGGACTTATTCCAGCTTTGGCTACACGTCGAAGGCTCAACCAAACGCCTTTTAGCTCTACGATATCTAACTTGTGGTCTCCGACTTTGACTAGCTCTATCTCATGATCTAGGAGGCCATTTTCAAACTTCTGAATACCACTGGAAATCTCTTCTAGATATCTTTCTAGCTGAGTGGGTCTAATGTAGTCTTTGAGCTCATCTTCTACTTGTAAAATAGCTTCAAACTCTAATAATCTTTACTACAATCCTCCTGATCCTTTTCGAATTTCTTCTTGGATATGCCTCAAACTTTATTTTATTTTTAATCTCATGTTTCTTTTATGGATTTTTCAATACCTCTCTACATACAAGAACAAATATCCTCTACTATATGAAGAAATACAGAAATGGGGGATGAGGAGGGTACACCAGCCGTCATCATCATCATCATCATCAACATCACTGTTGTCATCACAATCATCAACATTTTCATCATTACCAACATCATTTATATGAAAAGGAATGGTGCCTCAATGAATCACACATAAATTATTATATTTCTCTTATGCTCCTACTTCCAATTTTTAAGGATATCAGTCCCCATGAATGTAAAAATTATGGCTAGCTAGGAACCAATTATCATTGACGTTAAGCTTATTGTTACTTATTGTGAGCCTACCCCTAAGTATCAATACACCACTTAACAATTACCAATTAGTTTAAATTATTCTTTAATTGACTGACCCCTCACAGAGTGACCTGCGAAAGGGGCCAACGTTGATTTTTTTTTAGTTTGCGCTTGCATGCATTGAAATTTGACATGGTTATTATAGATACATGCATTAATGGTATGGGAGGGTTTGAAGACTCATATATGACTCACACAAATAATTCGGCAAAGAAATGGTAAAATTATAACTTAAATGTCAAGTAGATGAAATTATCCATCTAAAATATCCATGTTATTGAGTGCCTCCCATGTTAAACCTTTAGACCTATTGTTGGTTCATAACTAACCTATTAATGGCAGATATATCCCTCGTAGATGTTAATTTTAAGCTATTATGATCATATGTGTTGGTTCAATGAATTATCGGTGGTTCTTGGAAACTATGCTTATGATATGTTAATTTGACTTGTGAATGTTTAGGATATTTTTCCATGGTAACAATTAGCTTTTAATGGTTGCCTTGTTACTTTATATCCAAAATCCTAATATATGTTGAAATAGTGGCAAAATTGCTAGCAAATTGTTGATATCCAAGCATTGTAGATACATAATTGGATTAGTTTAAGAGTTTAGATTCTTACTCTCTTAGTGAATTTGTTCTTTCTCCTTGACCCCCTCATCATGCATCACCCTTCATGGTGGAAAAATTGGATTGGGCATCACATGTTCCATTCATGTGGCCTGAGAAATCCTCCCATTTCAAGGATGGTTGCTACAATGCCTTGGAAACAATAGCTTCATTGGTTTTCATAGTTAATATTACTTGGAAATGATAACATGGTATTTCATGGAAAAATCTTTTGTATACATTTATAAATCAACTATGACAATGTTTAACCATATAAACCCCTTTTTGAACCTAGACTTGTGTGACTAATAACTTCTTTCTCCTCAACCCACTCATCAATAACCTTCATTATGGACAAGTTAGACTCAACATCATCATGTTCCATTCTCATGGATTGAGAAATAATCCTCCCATTCAAAAGACAAGCACCAAGATGCCTTGAATGCAATAGTTTCCATGATTGTTATAGTTGACATTACTTAGAAATGAGAACATGGTTTTTATTGGAAAATTATTTTGTATACATTTACAAACAAATTATGACAATGCTTAACTAATGGATCATATTTTAATTTTCCATGAACCCTCCAACATAGATCAAAACAATGTATTATCTTGATTCATTGTACTATTAAATTTATTAAATAGCTATGAGCACTATTCATGTTCATTTAAATTCAACCTGAACACTTGACATATGGTTGGGTGTCATCATATTTATATTCTTAATTTTTAATTATATTAATGAATGGATTTTTGTTTTCCACATTGTGTAGCCATGTTGAACTAGGGGTTCTTCATATGTTTAATCACAAGATACCATGGGATTTCATCATAATAGTGTCAATGATACCATTAAATTTCTATTCACATGTAGCACATGAAATACATGATTAATTTCAACAAAAATAATATAATATTATATATTAAGATTATTATATATATTAATATGATATATAACCAAGATTAAGATTATATTAAAGTAAAATTAAATATAACATATAATTTAATTTAATTTTATGTTATATTATTTTATAAATTGTTAATTTAATTATATGTTATATTTGATTTTGTATCATTTTGTGTTTGCGGTCCAATATAAGAAAATAAAATAGTGTTAAGGCCACATTTTTTGGCTTCCTGACAATCTACATACGAGGGCACTAGGACAGCAAGGTTTCACTTGCCTTTCGAATTTTGGCACCACTTCACTCACTTTTCAAAGCTCAATAATGTATTCGCACTCATGGATGGACAATCATCAAATTATCTAGTAAGCACACTAGATCTCTCGACATTTTTTTATTGGCATTTTGTCTTGGATGACCTCGTTATTTTGTAGATGGGTCTGCGAACTATTCTCATATATTAGGGCTAATTAGGTTCCCAAAGAGCTATGTTATATTTATTAATGTGTGTCATTGTCATAAATATGTGACCTCACCTTCTGCTTGTAGTTATTCCTTCTTTCTCAGAAACAAATATATCCTTCTCAACCTCAACCTTGTTGTTGGCCACTTTCCCTTATTCTTCCCCTTTCCCATAACGCAACAACTTAATGTTGAAAATAATACTGAGAGGGGGGGTGAATCAGTATTATCAAATTCTTTTCAATTAATTTATTCTTCAGATATTGATCATTAGTTTGTATGTCAGTACCATATAATAATGAGCAAGAACAAGAAAAATAGATAATCACACCAAAGAACACTAGATATAAGGTGGAAACCCAATGTGGGTGAAAACCACCTGCTGCAATATGTCTCTATCTTCTTTCAATTAGAAACTTCTTTTACAATGATTTTGTACTGGTGCAGTCCTTTACTAGTACGCAGGCTGCAACCTGCAGAGAGCTACAACCCTCTCTCGTTTTCCAGTCTCTCCTGGAAGGGAGCTACAACCCCCTTAGCTCTTTTACTTCTTTAAGGACCACGTTTCATTAATTTTCAGACTGGATCCAAGAAGATCAAATAATCATCAAGTACATGTGAATCACCCAATCTCCTTATACAATCAACCAATGAATCACCCAACTTCTCAGAATGCTGTAAACAGAAAAGTAATACCAGAAATCTAAACCCAGAACTCTACAGCAATAGATAAAAGGCAGTCAATAATTATTTCAAAAGGGATCCGCAACTTCACCAATAGCAGCCTGCGGATATCCATAGTTCTTCTGTGCCTTGACTGCGCAGATCCGCACCTGATCCGTCTTATGCTCTGCGTACCACCGCACTTAGCCCTTCTGCGGAACTGCGTGCCACTGCTCAGATCTGCACCTGCACTGTCTGCTCGACAGCGTGGCTCCACACATGATCCTTCTGTTTCTCTGCATACCCACGCACTGAACCTTCTGTCGCGTACATACCTCCGCACCTGCACCTTCTAATGCATTGCGTACCTCCGCACTGTGCCTTCTTCTGTCCTGCGTACCTCCGCACCTGAGCTGTGGATCACCTGCGGACCTCCAAATAGACCCAAATTAACAGTCCACCAATGTACCACAGATTGTCAGATCCACCGATCTGATCACGTGCCCAAGAGATCACGCCCTATCAACAGATCCGCCTTCCACGTTACAGATTTCACTTTGATTTAGATCTAGCTTTTAAAATCGATTACCCAAAATTTCAGATCTTAAGATATTCAATTTTTCACAAGTGACTAGCCAAGTGATCTCCTTTCATTTTTATAGGCAAGCCCTTATTCACACCATGGGACAAAACCATCGAAAACAAATACAAGGGATCCAAACCGGGGTTCAATACTTTAGATCCTATACCAAGGACCAAAACCATAGGATCATGATCGATGGGCTAAATACCAAGGGCCAAACATAAGAAACCGCACGTGTGTGCGCTTCTCTGCATTGGAGTGAGTGAACTGGGGTCCGCACCTTCTGAACGGAGCACCTGTGGATATGTCTGCACTTCTTGGTCGGCGTACCTGCGGGTCTGCACCTTTTGAACGCTGCACCTGTGAACCCCTTATTTTCCATCATTTTGAGAGCCTAAACAGAGTTTTTCCACTTGAGTGGGTTGCCATCAAGTACAACACCTGTGCCATAGCACCAAACCTGAATCATAATGCCAACACTTAAAACTAGTCTTCCTATTATGCCATTATAAAGAAACTTGTCTTCAACTCTTGCACTTAGAAACCATCCAAAGCACCGACACAATAGAAGGGCGAGGTATCAAGTTTGAATATTATCAATGTACTACCGATCTATGGGTCCAAATATGTGAGAGACTATGATTTCTTTGAAGAAGCACACCTCACCATCATCCACAACCCAAGAGAAAACTAGAGTCCACAGGCAAGGATGATTGTGATACATAAAACCTCATGTAATCATTCCTTCTTTCAACTTGACAATTTTATTACTATACCCTTGGATTATGGTTTTAAAAACAAATACCCTTGACTATAATTTACAAATCTACACTTAACAACGATTCCCAAAAAAATGTTGTTATTACAAATTCAAAATAAACATGCACTTTTACTGTTAACATAGGTCGGCTCATTGTTTTATTGGATTATGTATATAAATGTGCCCAAAACTTGTCACTACTAACCACAGACTCTTTTTCCCTTTATGGCACTATCTAGGACTGCGAGCAAGGTGATGAGCCTTCTCTTATATGCACAAAAGCACTTATGCTTCTCCTCTAGTTGTACAAGGGACTATATAATATTATAAGCCTAATGTGCCTTCGTTCTAGGTCTCCCTCATGCACAAAAACATAATAGCAGTATCAAATCCTCTTATTTTCTTATTTAGGCTCAAATTGAGTCCTTTGAAATGTGTTTATGACCATAAAAAGAGGATACCTAGGCTCCTTATTTTCTAGCCTTCACTTGCACGATAATTATACTCAAACCTCATGCACATGTATAGAGAATACCTTTATATATCTTGTATAGATGTAAGGTATGAGTTTCATTTGATAGTGAGACTATGCTTTAGAACTTTGGTACTTTTGTTTTATACTCAAAATATCCCTTCAACAAATTTGATCTTGGAACTAATATATGCACAGGTGTAGAAATTATCTCAGTGCCTCTTCCAATGAGGAATTTGTGCATAGGACTATACCACATAATTGTGAGCCTTTAATAGAAGATATGATTCATTTATAGGGCTATAAATATGTCACTTAATACCACAGAAACTTCATATCTTTAACAAGGGTCTAGACTTATTATGGTTGACAAATAGATAGGCCTTTAATTCCTTGCAAAACTCTAACAAATTTGTTGATATATAGTGAATTTAATATACATACTACATATGCAAATATGCTCAAATATTTTAGAGGTTTTGTAGTCCTTGTGTTGCCACTTTTGAACTTCACTCCTATACTAGTGAGTGTAGCCTCCTTAGGGCTACTTAACAAGCCTTTCATCTTTTAAAAAAAGTCCTCCTTATGCTCTCAGTTTTCCATAATAGGTTTTCTTTGTTTATATAGTGATTACGGGCTAATGAAGGTGCTAAAATACTTCAATCTATTTTCCAAAAGGGTCGGGATTGAGAGGACTGATAAATTAGCCCTTAGATCCTTTTGCACAAGGCTTCAATTTCCTCCAATTGATCTCTCTTTTGCACCGTGTAATGTGATTTTTTCTATGTTATTAGGGCTATAGAATGTGCCTAAAAATTTGTTTTAGTTGCCTCAACAATTTTGTCTTAGGGTTTTTACTTTTCTTGAGAAGTGATGATGCCAAACTTACCTTCTTTCTTCCCTTTGTTCAAAACTTTAGCTCTAATACCATGTTGAGAAATATAGGGAAAACAGTTAGGGTATTAAGTATTTGATTTCTCTTTAAATATTGAAATTTTCTTGTGATTTATATTAGGACATTATCACCATTATTTACTTTTGTTCACCATTAAAAAAAAATCCAATAATCAGGTCACAATGAAAACACAGGAACAATAGATGTAGGTTGTTAACCAAGGTCAAAACCTCTACTATAGGGGAAAACCCATAAAAATTTATTCCTATATGTTATCGGGAAAAGTGTCTATTTAGAACTGCTCTATCCCACTAAGGTGTGACAGCTACCTTAGAAACAAACAGAGAAAACTACTTTTGTATCTCCTTTATGAACTATAAACAAAGAGGAATAGGAAGAACCAACCTGTGTCTTGCGCTAGTCCTTTGATCCAATCTCTCTCCTCTTTGACAGCTTCCAGGTACCTGCTCCCTTACTTGCCTAGCTTCACCAAGTACCTGTAAGATCACAGAAGAGGGAAACTATACAAAGACATGGATTTATATTCATAAATAACTTAGGATCATATTTAAGTTAACCATACAAATGTAACAAGCATCAATGATACAAAAGCATGGAGAAGAAACTCAAATAGTTTTTATTGATATACAAGAAGATCTAGGAGGAGTTACAACCGATGATTCCTGACCCAGCATCAACCTCCCAGCAACGAAGTCCCTTCTTCACCCCCAACAAAGCATAGATCACCCAATTCTCTGATATGTGTCTCAAAACCAACAGCAATTCCTTACAATGTGCAAAATTCCAGCCTCTGGATCTCTGGGATGAGGGATCCATATATAGATGTATGCAAGGAGGATGAGTCAGCTCATGATTTGATTAGTGGCTTCTCTCTGTCAGTTCTTGCTTCCACTTGGAGACTGAAAGCCTCTTACTCATCCTTGGTCGAATTCAGTGAGGCAAGTGTCATTGGAGAAGATTCTAGAAGCTTCCATTGTCTCTCCACCTCGCGGAATGACACTGCCATTTGTCATTTCCCACTCAACGCACCCTGGTAGTGCATTTAGGTGCGTTGCAATGCACCTAGCTAGTGGACTTAGGTGCTATGCAACGCACTTAGCTAGTGGAGCAGCTGAAATGATCCTGTTTTGACTTATTCTGAGCAGTTTCTGGTGGAGAACTTCTGGGAGAAGCTGTAATTTGTTGACCTTGTTCCTTTAGGGGTTGGAACAACACTTTTAGGGACTTAGGAGCCCTTGGTTTATGGACATTTCATGCTTAGAGCTGTAAGGCACAAAAATGTCTATAACACTATAGAATTTGAATGAAGACTTCCAAGACCTTCAACTTGACCCAGGATAAAACTCCCAAGTGATGAGTTGTCCAATCCCAAATAGATCACTACAAAACCATGTTGGAATAAGGAATTGTTGAGATGCACAGGGGGGGGGGTGTAGGGCGGTGAATCAGTAATTCATAAACTCTTCCTTTATTTTTCTTATTTTTCTTATAGTCCCTTCTTATTTTCTTCAACCTGTGAGAGAATTCATTCACAAAATAGTGAACCAACAATATTTCAGACACACATATTAAAGCAACAACCACATGAGAAACACACATTTGAGACAGTGTTTTTCACGTGGAAACCTAGATGGAAAATACCGCCAATTTGTTTTTTGTTTAAGATGTAAATTAAGAACCCACTTCATTACATATGTTTTTTCATGAGTAGCCACTCACAGGAGCCGCCGACCCCCTTTTGTTAGCAAGAACCAAATTTCCAGGAGGCACCAACCTGCTCTTCCCACTGCTCTACTATTTCATGTTGAAAATTGTGACTAGGTTTAGTTTTCATAATGACATGTAATTGGGACTTCTGTAAATGATGTAATGAAGAAAATAAAATTAGTATTATAAGCCTTGCTTCATGGGTTTCATAAACAAGTGATTCTATTCTTAGTTGGATCCCATTAAGAGCCTTAGGATTGGGAATTAAAGTCAAAGAGTCTATGTCATGTATGAAGAACCCCTTCTTGGGGATACAAAAATGTATATGAGTCTATGAATATGTCTTGATAGCCCTCAAATGACAAGCATTTTCCATCCTCTTCTACAATGACCTCCAAACTCTATGGAAGAACTCATGTCGTCTCACCTCAATAGAAACATCTATTCATAATGTCATGTCGGCTTAATATATGGGACAAACTACTATAAATAGGAGTGAAGGATTTTCACATTAGCATATAGAACAGTTTGATATATCTCTGAGTGTTTCGGTGAACACAAATACAGAGAGAAGTTCAGATGATGCCACCGTGAATTTCGGATGGGTCCCTCTCTGATTTTGGAAGAACAATGGAAACAAGTAGTTTAGACTATATTTTAGATCAGTATGACTATTTTGGTGCCCTAAACACATTCATAAATTTTGGGTGACGGATATAGCTTGGTGAGTATTCAAGAATTTTGTGTTCACCTATGTAATTCAGATCAAAGTGGTAATGACAAGTAAAGGAATAACAATTCGGACTTTAGAACAAGTATCTTGATGACATAGTAATAGATCATAGGTTAGTGTCTAAGGGAATTCAGATCCCTTTATATTTCAGTGGTAGCAAAGAATATGAGACAATTCATAGTGCACCAAAGTCATACATTCCAGTACTATGAAGGTCATCATAGAGAGAAGGAAGATCTTGAAGACAATGATGATAAGATATTGATAAGGTAGTGATGTAAAGACAATTTCTTGAGGCAAATAAGATCGAAGCAAAGGAATAATCATGAAGAAGTCAAGACAGTCAACAAAATTAGTCTCTTTGTCATAGTATTCGTCAATTGGAATCTCTATAAGAAGAATTTGTGTTGGTTTTCCTCTCAAAGTGTGAAAGGTTTTGGCCTTGGCTCATAGCCTACATGCTATGTCTCTTGTCTATTTATGTTCTTGCATTGGTTACTATTTGATGAAAAATAACCCTAATAATTTAATGTAAACAATATCCTAATCTAATGAAGTAAAGAGCATTCACAAGTAGTCACCAAAGAAGAGAAATCAACTAATAATAATTCGCTATATTTCTCAACATGGAATCAGAGCTAAGGTGATGAAGTCAAAGGAAGGGCATCTAACCAAAGAGACACTCAAGGATCAAGTTTCAAGAAAGGCATCAAATAAAATGTTGGCAAAGAAAAATATCAAGTTCTAAATTTAAAGATAAAACCCTAGATCGAAGAAGCACACTACAACAACAAAAGTTTTGAATCCTCTAATCACCATAAAAAGACCTCATAAAGTTATCTATAAAGAAAGTTAGCTTGAAGGACTTTAAATATGAAGATCAAATCATCTTGTAAAAAGTTTAAACCCTAGAAACAATTCTGATATGCACTCATTCACTACCAAATTAGTTGAAGTATCTTGAAAGAAAGAAGGCATTATCATCATCTTCAAAGCTATTTGGAAAGTTCCCTCTCATTTAAGCAAGGATCCTCTCCTTGCCCTCGAAGAAGATCATCCAAGGAAGCAACAAATACATCTTCTTCAACCATCGTCAAAGTGATCAAGTAGAAGATTTCATATTCACTTGTCAAGTAAGTACCTTTCATTCTTTAAACAATTTGATAAAATGACTTCGTGTTTGCAAGGAGATATATAAGACATATGGGTCATCAAAATTTCTTGCATAGAAAAGGAGGATAAACATAGTCCTAGAAGAAAGTGAAGTCAATAAACATATCAATGGAAAGGTCTCCCATGAATTCATGGAAAGGGATTCTTATGAAAGGTCCCCTCATATAGAAATATTGAAGACATCAAAGAGATGTATATGACAAAATCGTAAGATTATTCCCTGAAGATGCGGTAAAGAAGTTCACATGACTTGGATACGATCTACACAAAAATTAAAGGTATCAAAGGATAAAGGGATATATTCATAAGATTTCATCTACAAGATGCGAGAGAGATGATAAGAAGATAATCACCATTGATCTAAAATAGACTAACGGATGATCAAGGTAACATATATCCATGGGAATAAGAAAGTTACCTCATTCAACAACTTATGGTTTCTATGCAAAATAGAAGAAGAGAAGTTGAGGGAAAAAGTGTTGAAGGTTAAAGGACTCAAACATTTGCTGGAAGGAAAAAAGTTTGGAAAATTTTGGTCCTCAAAAAATAAAGAAGAGCGTAGCTGAGATTCAATGCTATGGAAGTAAAGACTATGTAATTTATAGGATAGATTGTCCTAAATGGACAATATCAAAAGAAATAAAAGAAGCCCATATCACCGAAGAAGTGGAGGAAGATGAAGAAAGAAAGTCCAAGAAAAGAGGAAGTAAGAGAACTCGACTGAGATATTCTTCCTACAAAATTTATTTTCATAGCTCCTCAACCTTATAAGATATGGATATAATAAATAATAAGATTCATCATGGCATCATGGAAGCATTAGAAACAAGATATCGTGACATCACTATAGAAAACATAAAGGATGTCTGGTAGTCAACTTTGAAGGATATAGCTCTTGGTGACCTCATTGAAAAATCAAAGGAAGAATTCATCAAGGAAAAGTCTCATCATACATCTATTTAAAAGGGAATCATCTGCTAAATAAGGATATGTGAGATGGAATCCTCATTAGAGGATTCACTGATCTTGAAAGAAATCAAGTGTTTTGTCAGACACTCCAATTTGTGGACTTCATGGGATGATGGTACGATGACATGAGAGATGAAGCATATCAAGGGGTTGAAGGTATTTTCAATCAAGGAAGTTACTGAAAGAAACCTAGATGGTATAAAGGTAAATAAGGTATGTATGTTTGTATTTAATATTATAAAGTCATGTCGTATGGTTGTAGGTGAGAGGGATCACTACTTCTATTATGAAGCATGATCAAAGGAAGGTAATCTCCTCCTATGAAATAATGTCAAAAGGCACGAGTCACACTACTTCTATTATGAAGCATGATCAAAGGAAGGTAATCTCCTCCTATGAAATAATGTATGAAGTATGAGGTGGTTGACTACAATCGAGGAACTCTGAATGGAAGCTCCTGAGAAGGAAGTGTGTGAAAGGAAGAGATCATGAGAATATGCAACGATGGTAGAAGGCATTCAACATCCGAAGTCCAAGAAGATGTGACTAGAATATCTCTCAGAAAGATGTGAAGACTCTAATGGAAGTCAGAAAAATATAAATACCCTTAACATTGAATATATGAGGGAGATGTGTCAACGTGGATGCAGGATGTTGATACTTACAAAAAGATGTCATGGTGAAAGATCATCACAAAGGTAATTTTGATTTGAAGTGTTCATTGATTATTTTTGAACTAACATCTAGTCAGGCTTATGTAGGAATGTCAAAGGGAAGATTTTTGAATGACTTCCAAGTAGACCATATAGAAGGATGTAATATCCTTCTGAAAATATTGCATGAAAGCAAAATGACATGAAGCAAAGCCAAATGGAAATATAATGGATCACTTTTTCATGAGTTAAGAACATGACTAACCCATGGATAAAAGTGATGGATGATCTATGCCCTATGTAGAAGATTTCCAAAGATGAAGACTCCTTGATGAATAATAAATTCATGACATCAAAGGAAGGAGATCTTCAAGTAGCTGGTTGTTTTAGGATCTCCACATCAGGAATTGCAATAGGTCCCTGGTTAAGAGGGAGCTTGAAAAAAAGTTTCTTACTTGGAAGAAACTTGGAAAATTCCTAAGCAAGGAGCTTAGGTACATTCCCTTTTGATAGGAATGAGTACATTCCTTTAATGGAATATGTCCTCCTAGTTTGAAAATGAGAGATAGACATGTCATTATATTCTTCACCTAGGAAGACATAACGGAGGATTGTGTAATCATTTGGCATATGATGCTCTTTGAGGATGATATAGGGCATCCAATAGTAAGATTAGTTGTGGAGGACCGATATTATTTGTGGGACTCAGGAGTCGAGAAAAAGAATAGTCCTTATGGAGAATATCTAGAATGAACCTAGGTTGGGTATGTTCCTAGAGAGCCAATGATGAGTATTTCTATAAATCATTGGTCTTCCCAACATTGTGCTTTGATCTTCTAGAGAGATAGAGCTATTAGTAAAGGCCTTACTATATAACAATGTTGGTTGATATGATGCTATACAAATGAGTTACAAATTTGAATTCTTCTTATGATAAATTCTTGAGATTGAGAATGACCAAGTACCATTATGAATACCTCCCTAGTTAAGAGGGAGTGTTGAAAATTGTAACTAGGTTTGGTCTTCATAATGACATGTAATTAAGACTTTTGTAAATGATGTAATGAAGAAAAAAAAAATTATTGTAATCCATGCTTCATAGCTTTCATGAACAAGTGATCTAATTTTTAGTTGGCTCCCCTTGAGAACCTTAGGATTAGTCATTAAAGTCAAAGAATATATGTCATGTATGAATAACCCCTTCTTGGGGATACAAAAATGTATATGAGTCTATGAATATGTCTAGATATCCCTCCAACGACAAGAACTTTCCATCCTCTTCTATGTCGGCCTCCAAATTGTATGGAAGAACTCAGTTTGACTCACCTCAATAGACACATATATTCATAATTTCATGTCGGATTAATATATTGGACAACTACTATAAAGAGGAGTGAATGATTTTCACATTAGCATATAGAATAGTTTGATATATCTCTGAGTTTTTTGGTAAAAAAAAATACATAGAGAAGTTCAGATGATGCCACAGTGAAGTTTGGATGGGTCTGTCTGTGATTTTAGAATAATAGTGGCAACAAGTAGTTCAAACTATCTTTAAGATCAGTGTGACTATTTCGGTGCCCTAAATATAGTCACAAAGTTTGGGTGAAGGCTACAGTTCGGTGAGTATTCAAGAAGTTTTGTTCACCTATGTAATTTGGATCACAGTGGTAATGAAAAGTAAAGGAACAAAAGTTTAGACTTCAGAAAAGTAATCTTGATGCCACAGTAGTAGATCATAGGTCAGTGTTTAAGGGAATTCAGATCCCTCTATAATTCAGTGGCAATGAACAATATGAGACAGTTCATAGTGCACCACAGTCATACATTTCGGTACTATGAATGTCATGCTAGTGAGAAGGAAGATCTTAAAGACAATGATGAGAAGATCTTGATAAGATAGTGATGTAAAGACAATGTCTTGATGCAGAGAAGGTCGAAGCAAAGGAAGAATCATGAAGAAGTAAAGATAGTCAAGAGAATCAGTGTCTTGGTCTTGGAGTGGCTAATAGGTCAAGGGTCTTGGTCTTCGTATTCGTCAATTAGAATCTCTATAAGAATAAGTTGCATAGGTTTTCCTCTAGAAGAGTGAGAGTTTTTGGCCTTGGATCATAGCCTACATGTTGTGTCTCTTATATATTTATGTTCTTGCATTAGTTACTATTTGATGAAGAAGAAAACTAAGAATCTAACATAAAGAAGATCCTAATCTAATCAAGTAAAAATCATTCACAAGTAGTCACCAAAGAAGATAAATTAACTAATACTGATGCCCTAGATTTCTCAACATTTCATACAATTTTCAAATTGAAAACATAGGCATATAATTTTACAAGTAAAATATGAAACAATGGTTGTTCACAGATTTGACCTCTGCACTCGGCCTTTTGTGCTCACTTGCAACAGATCTCATCTCATTGCTCACAATGACACTTCCTCTACGCTCTTCCTTCACTATCAATGACTCTTCACTAACTGCACTTTAGGACTACCCTTACAATTCTACAGGACATCCTCACGCTACTCTTGCCACAATATTACACTATGTCCTCTTAGGAGCTTTAGCCTCTTTGCTTCGATGCTCACACTCATAAAATTTCTCTCTCTTACATATGCTCACTTCCTCTGTTGTTGGAGATGGTTTTGTTCTACTGAGGTACACTGCACATGGGAGTCTCTCCACACTATCCTATAGTTGCCAATCTATACTTAAGCATTGCTTCACTTGACTCTCTTGCATCTTCTGATAGTTTCTTGTCATAACACCCAAAGAAGAGATGGTCCTCGCAGATCTTCATATTCTAGCTGCACAGAGATCCTGCACTAAGAAATTAATTCTTAGATGACCTACACACTCCTCTGAGAGTCCCATGCTTATTTATCATTTCACATATCTTGACAATCCACAAAGGTGAATGTTCTATTCTTATTTACCACAACCATTCATGCACACAAAGCAATCGATTTCTTCCTTCAATCACTCGAATTCATTCCTGCTACCAATGTTGTCCTCTGTTTCTTGTTGTGAGTCTTCCATAGAATTAGCCCTTTTTTCAATTACCACCTCTTTTGTGCCTTCAATCAATATCATAGCTACCAGCCCATACATTATTTAAAGCTTTGTACTTCCTTATTGGAGTGATTCCATATCGCAACAATTCAATATCATAATCTTCACAATGGTGTAGAGTTCTGATATTCTAATCCTCCAACTTTCAAGCTCCTTTTGTTTAGCCCTCAAGTGATTCTCATCATAGGACCACAAGATGTCACCTACTTCTTGGAATTAAGGTGCTAATCCTTTAGACTCTACCGAGGGACATTCTCCCTTTGTTAACATCTCTCCGACCTTGGTTCATTGAGATCTTACGACCATGTGTTAGCCTAAAATTGGAAGCCCTCTATATCAAAACTTTTCAAAACTTCAACTTCACTAGAGTTATGATATATTAATCATCCAATTTCCGAGCTCCGATATGACATTATCACCTCCACGTGGCAACTAATTAGTGGTGACACGTTTCACCTGAATCTGGCCCATTAGCCTACCCAATATGGTTAAATATGCCTGCCACATGTCCAGTCGTACTACCACGTCATGTTGATGTCAGCTCCCATTGTAGCTTATCGGAGCTAATCATATGCTGCCATGTGTCTAGCTAGAGGAGAGAGAAGAGGACCTGTAATCCTTATTTTTTCCCTGAAATCCTTTGTTATTCTTCTTCTAGCAAACCTTAGCACTTTTAAAGGTTTATTAGCAGTTATCGATATTGCAATTTTATGTGGTTTAATCACTTAAATAAGTTTCAATACTTTGATCTCAGAAGTTCTGATTTCCTCCAACCTCTGATTGTTGATATCGCTAATTATGATGATACGCAAACATCTCGATCTTCGATTGCTCATATCATCGATTATGCTAACATGTAGACATCCTGACCTTCTTAGGACTTCAAGTCCCTGGACTTCAGTAGGCCATAACTTTTGGTCCAGGAATCCATTTTTGGACTTTTGCATATCATTGGAAATATTATTTAGATCACTTTCCAATGGAGAGGGTCTGATTTAAGCTTTGAGTCCTTCAGCTATGTGGAAGATGACTGCAAACATTTATGATCATTGACTCTTTGAACAACCGAACTCACAACCACCATAATGATCATTTTATGTCTTCTTCAGTAAGCTTTCTACTGTGATGATTTTCTACAAGAATCCTGTAGCTACCATGGGATTCCTTCCAAACACCCAATCATCATTTTATGGCTTCTTCAGTAAGCCTGCTACTGTGATGATTCTCTACAAGAAGCCTGCGTCTACCATGGGATTCCACCCAAACACCTAATCATCAGGCTAATCCTTGTTTGACATCAATGCCAAAATTTACAAAATCACCCATACACCATCAAATATCCAACAATCTCCCCACTTGGCATTGATGGAAACATCATAATATCTCCCTTAGGCTATGCATGATCTACTTCGATGCCAATATTCTCCCCCTTTCACATCAGTGGGAAAGAATACTTCACAAGCACTCCCCCTGAACCATTACAACCTACTCTCCCATGATTTCCACATGCTGAGTAGCTGCCACCACCTTCCGAAATGAAGTCATTTCGTGGGAGGAGTAACAACTCCTACCTACCACCTGAGATATTCAAATGGTTCCCTTTCTAATGGCTTGGTAAAGATATCTGCTAGTTTCTCCTTAGTGGATTATTCCCTGTCATCAAAAGATCATCTACATATACCACAAGATATACAACTGTTTTTCCAACCTTCTTGACAAGCAAAGTTGCATCATCAATATCATAATGTTTGAAATTGAGTTTCAGAAGATGCTCAATTAGTTTTTCATACCAGGCTTGTGGTGCTTGTTTGAGGCCATACAAGGATTTCACAAGTTTGCATACTTTCTGTTCATGTCCTTTCATAGCAAATCCTTCAAGATGGGACATAAAAACATTCTCTTTTAGATCTCCATTCAAGAAAGCAGTTTTTACATCCATTTGATGGACTTTCCAACCGTTCTGAGCTACTAGGGCAAAGAGTGTCTAGATGGTAGCCCATTTTGCTGTGGGGGAAAATGTCTCCTCATAATAGACCCATTCCTTCTGCGAAAAACATTTTTCCACAAGCCTGGCCTTATGCTTGTCAAGTGAGCCATCAACTTTATACTTGTCCTTGTAGACCCACTTGCAGCCAATTGGTTTGGTTCCCAATGGAGGATCAACTAGCTTCCAAATGCCATTCTTTATCAAGGAATCATACTCCTTTTGCATCGCTTCTTTCCATTCATCATGAGAAGAAACTTCTTTGAAGGAAGTTGGTTCAAAATCTATAGACAAATTCAATTCATAATCATAAGAAACATCCATATCAATAGGTGAATCAGAGTCATCTACATCACCTCCATTTTGCTTGTTTGAATTTCTAGTTCTTGTCTTTCCAACCTCATTAGGATGAACACTTTCAAGTGTCTTTGTTAGCCACTTTGGGGGACCTTTCTCAGATGGTCCAGGCTACTCCGTTGATTGAGTTGGGACTGAATCAAGATTGAGTCTCCCAATTCTATCAATCACATCACTCAAAGTATCATCCGTTGTTGGAGTTTCATGCGGGGGAGAGAGTGCTTTAGAAGAAGATTCCACAGGTTGATCTAGTATAGGAATCCCCCCTTCAAGATGTGGAATCTGATTATCATATTCTTGAAATGAATTTGCATTTGTGAATCTATCCAAGCGATCAATTTGTCGCTCAACAACATTGCCAGTTTTGGATTATTCAAGAAAGATTACATCTCTAGATACAACAAAATTTTTATTGATTTCATCATAGAAATGGTATGCTTTGGAGGTGTTTGAATACCCTAGGAAGACATAGTTACGACTTCTTGCACCAAGTTTCTTTCTATGTACCTTTGGTATCAAGGCATAACATGTGGAACCAAAGACCCTGAGATGTTTTACTGAAGGAATGTGCCCATACCACATTTCATAAGGAGTCTTGTTTCTAATAGCATTAGATGAAAATCTATTCTTTGCATATACAACACATATAACTGCATCAACCCAAAACACCAATTTTACATTTTTGGAAAACATCATGGAGCGTACCATATTTAAGATTGTCCTATTCATTCTTTCAGCTACTCTGTTATATTGGGGATTATAAGGCACAGTTGATTGATGTTTGATTCCATGTTAGCAAAGATAGTTTTCAAATTCATTTGAAGTGTATTATTTTCCATTATCAGTGCGAATATAGCCAATATGAGATTGTGCATGATGTAAAATCCATGTATGAAAGTTCTTGAATGTTTGAAAAGTATCAGATTTGTTCTTCAATAAATAAACCCAACGCATTCTGGTGTAGTCATCAATAAATGTCATCATATATTTATTTCCATTTGCAAAAGGAACGGGCATTGGACCACATAAATATGAATGAATGAGTTCAAGTTTTCTATTTGCTCTTGAATGTAAATCATGAAAAGACTGTTTGCTATGCTTTCCTAGAATGCAAGCATCACAGTGCTTAAGTTTCCTAGGAATTGTAGGCAAACTAGTAACATCATTTTTCTTCAACAAGCAGAGGTTGTAATCGTTCAAGTGTCCAAATATAGCATGCCATAATAAAATTGATGGAAATGTACCTTCTTCATAATGAGAATTGTATGAGAAATTTTGTGCATGAGAAGAGGTACCCTGCAGCTTGAGAAGCCTTTCTTCTTCTATTCCCGTCATGACAAATGAGTGATATGATGATTTTCTAACCTCAAGCTTTCCATCAAACATATGAATGGAGTGTCCTTGCTGGCTGATGAGACCAAGGACAATAAGTTTCTCCTCAGCTGTGGAAGATATAGAACATGATGGAGAAGAAAGTCTGGAAGACCAGGCAATTTAAGCCTAATTGTGCCAAGCCCTGATGGCTTGAGTTTTGATTTGTCTGCAAAGTATAATTCTCCATCAAAATTTTCAGTAAATTCTTCAAAACAATCTCTTCTAAAAGTCATGTGGCAAGTTGCTCCTGAATCAAGAAACCAATTATTTTTCCAAGAAGCAAGTGAAGCATTAAATAAGCCTTCATTTACTCCAATATTACAGTGTGCCACAACATAGTGAGTGGATTCAAGTGCTTTACCTTTGTCTTTGTCATTATTTTTTCCTTTGGGTTGATTTCTTTCCTGCTCAATTCTATCCCAAGGCAACTTGCATGTGGATGCATCATGTGATCCATCTCTTTTGCAACATATGCAATGCAAATATGATTTTTCTCCTTGAGAGTGTCTGCGCCCCCTGCCTCTGAAATTTCTTCCTCTTCCTCTTTGACCACCTCTTCCTCTGGAAGAATCTTGAGCAAGATTCTTTTCTCTATGAGCAAGGCACACAGCCTCTTCAAAAGACTCAGGAGCTACCTTCTTCCCAAAACCTTTCTCTCTTTCAACAAATTTTTTCACAAGGGAGTCAAAGGTAATATCTTTGAGGTTTCCATTTGCTTGCAATGACTCAAGATAATTTGAGTAAGTGGGATAAAGTGCCTTCAAAAAAGCTATCAGAGGATTATCTAGTTCAACATTAGTGACTTTCATATCATGCATTATAGATTTTACTTCTTATGCAAGAGCAAGAGGATCATTATTTTGTAATTCAAGGATGAAGAGTTTAATCATGAGTTGAACAAATTCAAGTGCAAAGTGTGAGTCATAGAGTTCCTTTAGTTTTTGTAAGGCTTCAAAAGCATTTGAAAATGGCAAAATATGTCGACTCACCTCTTCACTTATTGATGCTTCAATCAGTGCATAGGCCTTGCTTTTCTTATTTTCCCAAATCGTAAATTCCATGTCAGAGGTAGGCTATTTTGGCTCTTTGTCTCTGTCTCCAACACACACTCCTTTCCACAACTCATTGAAAATGAGGGTGTGTTTTATCTTCCAGGACCACTCAGGATAGTTCTCCTTGCCAGTGATAACTACTCCCAGAATAGATATGATTGAATGCATTGTAAAATCTGTGTACTGTGGAAAAAAAACTTATGTTGCAAAAAAAAAATATGATTTTGATAGAGGTATTATGTGGGGAAGGTGTTATATCATGTCAGACAACATTATTATGATGGAAACACAGTGAAATAATACCAAAAGAGAAATGTAGTTGAAATAATACAATGTATATGGACGACGTTATACTATCTCTACAAGTTGTGTTATACCAACAACGTTCAACTTATCAACAACGTATATATTGGTGTGGATTCAACAGCCTTCAACTTATCAACACCAAGCAGATTCAACATCCTTCAACTTATCAACAACATTCAACTTAGAGGTATTATTGCTGGGGCAACTAGTTTAGCAGCCTTGGCTGGATTGGAGCCTTCGTAGACTTGATGGACGGAGCAGCATATCAGCCAATAGCTTAGGAGTGGCATTCAATGGATACCAATAGCATATTAACCATGCAAAGCTGATGATGATCTTGAGGCTGATAAATGAGTGAATAATGGTGGTCTGATTGTAGGCCGCCTCCTGACAATGAATTGTTCGCCATTTTCCCAATCTTCATCTCCAACTGTGAATGAAAATTCGTTCAATAAATACATGCTTCCACATCTGCCCTTATGTCTGTGTACTAATTCTTATACTTTCTATTCTTATGGCCCTCATCCCACCTTCACTGTTGTGGCAGCAGTTAAACAATGGTGGGTGATTAAAGTGAAGAAGAAGAGACAAGTTTCAGCAGCTGCAAACACATATGGCAACCAAATCGAATGTACTCAAATGAATTTACACAAATACAAACAAAATAATGTTTTTTTATTGAATGACATGATCAAAGGTTATGTTAGGAATGGATTTTGCAAGGAATGGCTAAGGATGTATTATGAAATGCAACGCGCAGGGATAGAGCCTGACAAATTGGCTTTTATTTCTGTAATTAATGCATGCGGAAGCCTAACAGATCTACAAGTAGGCATTAAGGTTCACGAAGATGTCAGACCAGTGGAAGTGTTAGAGCTGCCAGGCTAGCCAGAATCAAAAAAATAATAGTGAGAGAGGTGTCAACCTGCATAGGATTCAGAACATAGGCAAAATAGGTAGAATAGGAGTTACAAACTAAAGAGGGAAGCCAAAAATGGTGTTGGCTCTGATACCATGTCAGACTAGGAGGTAACTCCTCAAATCAAGTCATGTTATTCACTCAAGTTGTTCATTATTACATATAAGAGGGAGTGATTGTTCAGTTCATCTCCCAGTGACTCTCCATCTTTTCTATTATTTATATATATTAATTACAGTTGTTCACCTAATCCCTATGATAGGTGTCAATAGAGTTCTACCAGTGTGTCGACAAGTGTTGTAGAGGCTACAACCACCCTCCAAATTTTTTCCTTAGCTTCGTTTTGGAGCCTCCTTACCAACCTTCACAGCAACATGTCTTGCTACATCAAGTACACAAGCTATAGTGATTTGCTTGCACAAAGACATCTTGTCGATCAAACCTTGATGCATTACCCTCACAGGATGTTCCTCCGGACTTCATCTAGCTACATGCTAAGTAGCTCCTTCAAGAATTTGCACAAATCTGGAAGGAAACCAGCCTTCCCTCCAGAAATTGTGCAATCATGGCTGGCATCCTGCTGGGCCCTAGAATTGTGCAATTCTCTTGAGTAAGCTTCACCTAGAAAATTGTGTAATCATTCCTAGCTGGGCTGCTCCACCCAGAATTTGCGAAAATCTAAGAAACACTCAACTGCTTTACCTAGAAATTGCACAAATATTCTGAGCAGCCAACCCAACTCCTAGCCAGAAATGTGCATTTTCTCCCAAGAGTTGAGTAGCCTTTTTCATGTGGAGCTGAGTTGACTAGTTCCCTCCGGGACCGAGCAAAACAAACTTGCATGCATGGGCTGCTTCTCCCATTGAAACATGCAAAAGAATCCCTTGTTTTAGGGATCTATTTTTGGCAGTTGGAGGTTACATGCGAGCATTTTTGAGAAACCTCCCACCAAGTGTCACTTTCCCTAGATTTGTGGTATGCACGTCACAACCTCAATTTTATCAAAACTCATCAAACGGATGTGCAGAACTCATTCCTCACATAAAACTTGTAGCTTTGACATTCCACATCATATATAGGAGCTGTCAGCACGTTCAGCTCAGCTGTTTTGGGGTAAGGCTGCTTTCCATGTCTTGTGTTGCATTTCTGGTGCTTTTTGTGTTTCTCTTTATATGAAAATTGTCTGCTTGATTTCAGTGAGTTCTTGATGTCATTCTGATACATACTAGCTTGTACTAGCATCGTTTCAGTTTCGTTAACATCTCACTACTGTCGCATGCATGAAACTGTTTTTCCCGAACAATCACTGATTCAACGACTTGCCTCACTCACATGCATGTTGTTCCATTTTCTGAATCTTTCATTCATCATCTGCATGCATGATAATTCACTTATGCTTGCACTCAGCATCACCATGCATTTACATTCACTTTCTCTTTTAGTTGCCCATCAATGAGTGTGGGCAACCTTGGCCCGGGCTCCGCCTCACCAAGACATCATTGCACAATCCTGATAGGGAAGGCTCTGTCTTCCTCTTAGGAAATGTGCATTTCTACACAGTGACTGTACTCCAGTCTTGCATTGTGCACTTCTGAGGGACAGTGACTGTTGGCCTAGAAAATTGCGCAATCCAGTCACTGAGCTTGCAACCATTGTCAGCTGAGATTACACAATTCCAGCAGTTTGTAGCTAGACTAGACTGTGCATTGCATAGTTCCAGCAATCAGTTAGCCTCCCAATAGCCCAAACTATGCCTTGCGCAGTCTTGGCAGTGAGTCTCCCGACCTCCCGGAAGAAATTGTGTGACCTTCATGATCAGTCACACAGGTATGTTACAAGTGAGTTCTCAAGTTCATTTTGGTTTTCGACTGAGAGGTTGCTTGCCATGAGTGCTTTCATGTCTCCAGGTATCGCAGGTGTTCATCTGCCTCTTAGCAACATAGGTATAATGGTTTCTAGGAGAGCAGAGTTGAAGACACTATTCAGAGCATACTTGGGGATGTAGTTGATCAAGTGTCTATGAGATTTCCTACTCACAAAGACATCAAGTTGTTCGTAGAAAAGGACATCAAGATATGAAAACAGCAACATCACAATGATCAACATCATGAACAACAGCTCAAGGTAGCATACCAGATGCAATGAATGCAAGCAGAAGGTTGTTGAAAACACAGAGGTGGAACAAAGTTGCAAGCTCAAGGAAATCCACTGATGATGAAAGAAACTTTGGAGACTCAGGCTATAAGGTGACAACACGATTGCACGAAGACAGAGAATGGAACAAATAAGGAGTTGCATGTGTTGAAGCAATAACTCAAGGAGGAACATGAGTTACACAGACAAGTGAATGAGTTGCAACAGGAACAGGAACAACATGGGGTGCAACATGCACTCACAGATGAAACTGCACCCGTACAAGTTATAGAAGCAGCTAGCACAAAGTAGACATGGTGAGCAGTGTTGTTGATCGCATGCAAGGGATCCAATGGCAGGCATGTCATTGTGCACACACATGCGATCCAACCCATTCATCACACTCACCAAGCCAAAGATGAGAAGCAAGTCCAACTGGAGCTGAGCATGTAATTGACAGTTGATGCACATGACCACTAACACACACTAGAAGATCAGCCAGACATTATGCATAAGTGTGTTGCCGGTTCGGTTGCACCAAGAAGACCATGCACATGCTAGCAGACGAGTTGGATGAAGGAGCCACACCAATGCACTCGAATGCAACGGAGGCAAGAGTTCGCATCAGCGAGATCTCACCATGGGGTGCATGCACACCATCACGAATAACCAAGCTCTGCATCAGCTCACCACCTTCACCATCTCAAGCATGTTAAAGAGTTTGTCCTAGCACAATGGACCAAGTGTCAGTGATTTGTTGCATGGCTTGCTCAAGCCATTTTGTCTCACATGAGAACATGTGCATTGTAATGTAGTGTCATGTTAAGTGGAAGTTCAAGTGTCGATATTTGGATGTAACAGTCATAGAGTAGATGAAGAGTCATGAGGGTAGATGAACTGTCACAAAGGGAAATCTCAAGGGTCACCCCCCTTTTGCTATAAATAGAACCTTGTAACTCATTGTAAAGGCTTTTGGTCAGCCAAGCTTTGATAGGAGTATCTTAGAGAAAGCTTGGATAGTATTGTAATGAACCTTGGCTTCTCCACTACGCTAAGCTAATACATCTCTTTGGAGGAGCAGGCAGTTGTGGTTGTAACGTTCTACTATTGCAACTAGTGGTTGGACATGGATGTATTGTATGACTGTAACTAGCACTTAATATAACAGAGCCAGCTTGTTTCATGCATATGTTGTATTGTATTCTATGCTATCTAGTTTACTCTAAGTGATATATGCATTTGTTTTCTTACGCATGCATGTATGGACTATTCTCAATATGTATGAATCTTTCTAAAATGTGTTGTTGGTTTAACCATCACTTTGGATTGCTCGCTAACTTTCTTTCCAGCTTGTGATGCATCTTCATTTGTTTGCTCCCTTCCAAGTCACATACTATTATAGGTTTCTAAGGGGCGCACTTACCTCACCCTTAGTGTGTTAGAACATCTCATGCACCTTCCTTGGCTTGTTGCAGCTGTTACACCCTTTCTACCAATAGAGATATCTTACTTGCCTTTGTGCGAAATCATGGTCAAGGCATTACCGTACGATCCACTGTTGGGACTCCTACACCAAACAATCAGAGGTGTAATTAGGATTTCATACCGAGGAGATCCCCTTACATGTTGGTAGGTCCAACACCATCGACACGTTAATAATACTCCATTTGAGACATTTAGCTTTGATTCATTTGTGTTTTTGGAGACTTATCACTCAATAAAAATTATTTGTAAACATTTGAAAGGATATATTTATATTTTTTCATATTTTGTATATGTGATTATGTTTTCCCATAGTTATGTGATTGAAATAGTATTTAATAGTGACAATAGTTTGAGTAAATAGTTTATATTTATAATGTTTCACTTGTTTTTCAATTATTTCCATATCTTATTTTATTGTCTTAAAATAATTTTTGTGTATAATTATTTTAAAGAATTTTTTTCATGAGGGAAATCTAATTGGCAATCACCATATTATGAAGTAATATATAAAAAATAAGATTCAAAGTTCAAATTTCTAATGAATGACCAAAAAAATTTACTTTGCTTATTTCACTCTTTATAATTTACTATTTACTATAGTAATTGAAAGAGATTACTAATTAAAGTTTAAGTTTTTTTTTATTTTTGGAGTTCTTTTCTATTTCTATAATTTATATGCATACCATCTCATTTTTTATAACTGAAGGCTACACGTTTGCTTATAAATAAATTAAAAACATACAACAATTGATTTTAAGGTCGCTAAACTTTTAAGCAGGAAAAAATATTGTCATCCATAAGGTGGCTTGTCACTATTTCCTTTTATAAAACAATTATGAAAAAAAACGTACCTCATGAAAGTCTCCATACCTAATTAATTAATTATTAACAAAATTTATGATTATTATAAAATAATTTTCTTCATGTTAAATTATACATATATATATATAATGTTTTTCTTATCTCTATTATTAATTTCTTAAAAGTAAAATATCTCACAAAGCTTATCAACACAATGTAGCTTATGTAAAGTAGTATCCCAAAATTGAAATAATGTTTTTCTTTTTGGGATAAATAGTGTAATCTAAAATAATTTATGAATTTGTTTTTTTCAAATATGGTATGAAATTGTATTTTTAATATTTAGATTAAAAAATAAAATTAGAATTTTAATGAGAAAATATAAAATTAATTACATTTTATTAATTTTAAATATATTAAATTTATTTTAATATTAAAGATAATGTTAATTGAATTTAGTTTAGTTGATTAGGTGAAATAATTATTATCTTCTCAATCAAAGGTCTATTTTCCTAAGTTGACATGTTTATGCTTTTGAAAATTGTAACTTGTTGCACTCTTAAGTGAATGTATATTAAGGGATGGATTAGTAATAGCGATCTCTCTCTTACTTTTGGGCTGAGAGGGAGGTTGACTTTCTTTCCTAGGTGGTACCCAATGCCCAAAATTTTTAGGCCTTAAGGGTTTAGCTCAATTGGTCGAGCCCCCGTTGTTAAATAACCTTTGCTATTGAGAAGCCATAGGTTCAATTCTATTAACATCATCGGGGTCAGGCTTTGTGGTTGAGTCGACTGGAAGTGATCCCTTTGGGTGGATCTGCATGGTACAAATATTTCGTGGACATAGCGGTCACTAACCTCTGGGGTCCATGAACCACATAAAAACTTGAATAAACATAACACTGAAGAGGGGTGGTGGTGGATAATGTGCGTATTTCTCAAGCCTATAACTCATGTAGAGGAGGATTATAACAAGGCTTCCCCAATGGTGATTTTCATGCCCAAAATTTCTTCTTGTGGATTGGTACTTGTATACCTGTATATTTTGGTGTGGGAAGGGATGACGGAAGGTGGATATTTTCTACTCAAGAAATGGTGGAATTATGTTGGTTTGTGGCCCAAATGCATAGGAACATAGGAAACCCAACTATTTCTTCAGTTTAGAGGGCATGATTTTTCCTTCAATTGCGCGAAGAAACACTATATCGGGGGTAACTTCCTTTTGTTTATTGACTTTTATTTTGGAATACTATGTGTCTCTATTTACAAGTCTCTTAGTGCCTACAACACACAAGGAAAGAAAGTAATTTTTTTGATGTTTTATGGTGCGAGGAGTTTCTGGTTTTTGGTTTCCTCATTTGGTATTGCAAGTAAATGCTCAAGCTCCTATGGTCAGCTATACTCATATGCCTACAATTTTCAAATATTTTATGTCTTCTTGAATTCAGGTGTATAAGTATCTACCTAGGCAATGAATTTGTCTTACTCTGTGAAGCCTTATGGTAAACTCCCTTTATGGAGTTATTGGAAGAGTTGGAGTTAATGTTGGTTGGATTTTTCTAGCCTTCTCTCTATTGTATTGGCTTCTCTAAAGGCCTGCCTAAATTACCCCATATATAGAAGCATATGTCTTTGTAATTTTAGTGATAAAGGGAGGGATGTTATACTGTAGGATTTTCGAGAATTCAAGATTCCTATCATTTATTCTTTTCCTCAAGGTTTATTCTTAATGCCTAGTGTTTAGTTGTTCAATTGCATCCTCAATCCCTTGTTGTTATTTGGCCATGTACTTTTTTGGTGCACCCGTCTAATAATGCAATTTCGTTTTTCTTGGGGAATTCATTATAAGACTATTTTATGTTGGTGTCTTATAGTTTGGAGGAAGTGGTTTGTGGTGATCATTGCACCACCCTCAACTATGTGGGCCTAGAGGGAAGCTTGTGTGAGTCATCCTTTGTTTGAAATAGGTTATTAGTCTGAAATATATATGATGAGGTAGACTTATAATTGATTGGAGTTTACCTGTTATGTTCAATTTTTATTTCACACTCTAGAACAACTATCTCATGCCTCAACATAATGTCAAAGGGTGCAAGTGAAGAGGGTGCAACATATTACCAAGAGTGGGCCTAAAGGGGGCACACCTGCATGCATCACCATTTAGAGGACTTCATTGGGTGATACTGAGAATTGACATTAAACATGCTTCGGGAAGAAATCCCTTGAGTTAAGGGAGAATAATCCATTAACAAAGTTCCCCTCTCAGAGTCTAAGGTCTTGGTGGAATCGGTTAATTGGATCCTTGACATAGGGTTACACCAATGGTCGATTTAAATCATAAAGGAAATGATCGAACTTTATTCGCAAATAGAATTTCTATTGAGATGGACACTAATGGGCTGACAAGAGCATATGGATAATGTCATTCATTAAACGAAGCAACTCCACTACCATTTGAGAGACATGGATCACATATTAGATAGAATAGAGAAACACCTTGGTCGCCCTCCTACGATGGGAACTGCTTATGAAGGATTAAAGGAGCCTATACATATTATAGTCTTGGATGTGGATCTCTCAACATAGCTATCTCATGTTAATGTTTTATGTATGTTATGCTACTAGTATTTCCAAGTAGTGTAACACTAGGCAAATCTCTGGTTATATTTAGAATTTTGTAGTCTTTTGCTGTTTTCATTTATCATTATCCTCTTTAAAAAGTATCTTTTTATAGTTATGATTAAATCTTCCAACTGAAAAACTAATAAGAAAAATAATTTTCTTCATGTAATCTCAATTTATTAATATTTTGTGTATCTTATGTCACTAATATTTCCAAGTGGTATATCTCCAAACAAATTTCTAATTATATTTAAAATTGTGTAGTCTTTTGTTGTTTTCATTTATCATTATCCTCTTTAAAAAATATTTTTTTTATAGTTATAATTAAATCTTTCCACTAAAAAATTAATAAACCAATCATTTTCTCAATGTAATCTCAATTATTTGGTTGGCAATGAAATTTGGAAAAAAAAATAATAATAATAAAATTCAACATATTCGACATTACACTAAAAAGAAAAATTGCCAAAACCAAATTTTAAAAAAATAATTAAATTAAAAATTACAATAGAAACAAAAGTTGCCAAAACCAAATTTTAAAAAAATAATTAAATTAAAAATTACAATAGAAACAAAAGTTGCCAAAACCAAATTTTACTTATAGGAAGGACAAAAAAATCAACCTAAGTATAAAAATCTAACCTTTTCCTTTAGAACTCATAAAACTTTAAAAAAACATAGTAACGTGAAAAGGATTTTGAAAACTTAAAAGCTCTTAATTAAAGTTTCAATTTCTAAACGTACATTTATTTAAGCATACTTTTAAAAACTCATAAAACTTTAAAAAACATATCAACCTGAAAAGGATTTTGAAAACTTAAAAGCTCTTAATTAAAGTTTCAATTTCTAAACGTACATTTATTTATGCTTTATTTAAGCATAGTTTGGGAGCAGAATATAATTAAAATAATGAAGATAGGACTTGATTTTAAATGGCCTATACTACTATAACAGGCTAATTTTCAACCTTATTCTTAACATTCTACAAAATACTTTATATCCAAATTCAAAATATTAAATATTTTATAATTTATGTGAGAATATTAAATAATTTAAAATTATATTATAAATAATTTTTATGTTTTTTTCCAAGATTTTTACTAAAATAAAAAATTTAGAATTTTTATGTTTAATTAATTTTCAACTGTTAGTTTTTAATAGCTAACTTGAAACAATGACACATCTGTGTTGTTCATGAAAATTATATGATTTTTTTGCACCTTATCTCTTGAAGATGAATCACATTAATTAATTTGAAAGACCAAATCTTAATAATATAATTAATCCTAAAAATATTTTTCTGGGACCTATATAAATCACAAAAATCTCAAATTTAAATTTAACAATTCAAATATACTTTTGATATTTCATCAAATTTTAATCTTTAAATTAATTAAAAATCTAGTAAAAACTTTCGAAAAAATATTGAAAGTTTATGTAAGATTTTTTAGCCTAAATCATATGATATTTTATTTGTCCACACATTTCGAATCAACCAATGTGATTTATCGTGCAACTCGAAAGTAAAAGTAAAAGTTGAAAGCACTTGAAAGTTGTGAAAATCAAAAAATTATTTAACATTTCAAATATACTTTTGATATTTCATCAATTTTTAATCTTTAAATTAATTAAAAATCCAATAAAAACTTTCGAAAAAAATATTGAAAATTTATGAAAATTTTTTTAGCCTAAATTATATGATATTTTATTTATCCACACATTTGGAATCAACCAGTGTGATTTATGGTACACCTCAAAGTAAAAGTAAAAGTTGAAAGCACTTGAAAATTGTGAAAAGCGAAAAATTATTTGACGCACAATACTATTTTATTAATGATGATGATAGTGACCTGCCTTCCGTTACAGAACAAACAGACATGGTCAGTTTTTAAGAATTTTGAAATTAAATCGACGCTGCTGAGTCGAAAGGTACTTGGAAACGAGTTTGACTCAACAACCCAGGTTTCCCACCATCAACCACGTTTCCCACGTGATTGATTGAATTGAGCGTTGACGTTGTCTCACCAGTTGCTCAACAATATATATACACATCTATCGTTCACATTTCCTCAATAGTCGGTCATTCAAGTCTATAGCTCCTTCAGCGCATATCATTCAATTCGACAGCTCCTTAAGCCCATATCATGGATTCATCCATTTCATCTTGCAGCGTCATTATAGTCGGCGCAGGCATTTCAGGTAACCAAACTCAACTGTGTGAACTGGAGGGAAGGATAGTGTGCTTACTTGGTCTGTGCCTGAAATTGGGTCATCTCTTAATTTATGTTTGCTTATCCGTGTCATCTGTAACTTGGGTTGTAGGAATCATGTCTGCAAAGGTTCTCGCAGACAATGGAATCAAAGACTTCCTCATTCTGGAGGCCTCAGATCGAATCGGTGGGCGGTTGATGAAGCATCAGTTCGCTGGCCTTACAGTAGAGAGTGGTGCAGGGTGGGTGGCAGGCGTTGGGGGTACCAACATGAATCCCATCTGGGAACTTGCCAAGAAACACAGCCTCCGCACCTGCTATTCTGATTATAGCAATGCTGTATTCAACATATATGACCCCAGGTATTAACCCTAATTAATTTCCTCTATCTCCTGCTCCGGTGATGCACTATTTCTATAAGCAGTCATTTGATTGATGAATTTAACGACGTGTGTGTACGACAGCGGTGCTCGAATCCCTGAATCTGTTGCAGCAACTTCATATGAATTGGCAGTGGATTCTGCTAATCGTGCGTTGGCCATTGAAGCTGCTTCAACAGTGGTTAATTCCGTTTCGCCATTGGAAGAATTGAAATCTCAGGAATTGTAAGTATTCAGAGCTTGATTTCAGAATTAATATCTTTTTCATAAATTCACAGCCTCTAATGCGGTTTTATGTTTATGAAATGCTTCAGCGTTCCATCAACGCCATTGGAATTGGCAATAGATTATATTTTGCATGATTTTGAGATGGCAGGTATGCAATTTTCCATAATCTTCATTTTGGTATTATTTACACAAACATTGCAATTGTGACTGGCTACTGATTATTAATTACTAATGTTAATACAGAAGTAGAGCCCATCCCGACTTTCACCGAATTTGGGGACCAGGAATTCATGGTTGCTGATGATCGAGGCTACGAACATATCGTCCGTAAATTGTCAGAAGAATTTCTCCAATATTCTGGCAGCGGACATGTGGTGGATGACCGACTAAAATTGAACAAGGTACAAGCTCTGTGGATTGCGTAAAGGACAGACAGATCACCGAATCTTCACATTACAGACTGTCGATCTATATTCTGACGGATTTGTACGTTTGATGTTGCAGGTGTTCACAGAAATACAATATTCGAACCATGGCGCTAGGGTTAAGACAGAAGATGGGTCACTTTACATGGCCAAATATGTTATTTTGTCCGTTAGCCTGGGAGTCCTTCAAAGTGATCTCATCAAGTTTAGCCCTCCTCTGCCTGTAAACACATCGCTTTCCTAATTCTGTTTACATTTTGCTTTTGTCCATATTAACGACAATTCTGTAGCGTACATTATCGTTGACCAATAATGGATTTCATACGATTGGTGTGCAGTGTTGGAAAAGAAAAACTTTCTTCAACTGCGATATCAGAACTTACACGAAGATATTCCTGAAATTTCCCACTAAGTTCTGGCCCACCGGGGATGGCAAGGAATTCTTCCTTTATGCCCACCCAAAGCGTGGATATTACACTTTCTGGCAGGTGGGTAGTATTATGGCCGAATAGTTTTTCTATGCAGAAAACGCGTTCACAACATAATAATATCATTTTACTAAAACTATCATGTATGCTGCAGCACATGGAAAACGCATATCCAGGATCGAACATCCTGGTTGTAACAGTCACAGACGAGGAATCGAAGCGCGTAGAGGCACAAAGTGATGAGGAGACAAAAGCAGAAGCAATGGCGGTGCTCAGAAAAATGTTCGGCGATGGCATTCCTGAAGCAGAGGAAATTCTGGTTCCAAAATGGTGGAGCAACCGGTTTCAGAGAGGGAGCTACAGTAATTATCCTATTTTGGTGGACAAGAAGCACTTCCACGACATAAAGGTAAAGCAAAAATATATATACGAAGAACCAGAAGGTTGTTTTATAATTCTTCTGAAGATATGTATGAAACTCAAATGCATAAAATGTGGTTTGAGTGCAGGCACCGGTGGGTCCCGTTTACTTCACAGGAGAACACACGAGCGAGAAATTCAATGGATATGTACATGGTGGCTACCTTTCAGGTCTGTGCTGCTTTTACTTGGGTGACAAAATTTAACAACCATACCATAATAGGATCTAGTTGATTCTACAAGCATCATTGATAATATTGGCACAAGTATCAGTGATAAAGTTTTAAATTATTTGATGGAGTGTTATTATGAATGAACAGGAATAGAGACAGCAAGTATGGTGTTAGAAGGCTTGAAGAAGAAAAAGCAGGTCCAGGAGCATGACCAAAATGCTTTATTTTCATCGTGCCATAGACGTACCTCTCAAAATGATCAATTGCAAGATCAAATGTCCATAGGCGAAAGCTACAACCTTGTACTTGTTACTTCACTCCAATTATTGCAGACATAACGTTATTTCAATGTGCTGCTTCCAATTGCACAAACAATGCTGTCACTTTTACGTTACTTTCTATCGCGGACGCGCGCTAAGTTGTTTGTTAGCTCATGGGAATCAACGTGGGCAGCAGGGATTTGTCTGCAGTGTCCATATTTATTCCATATTCAACTGATTTATGTAATCATTCTTTAATTAGTTACACGTCCATGGGTCGGTCGCTGAGACTACCACGTTATCATTTGTATGAGGTCAATACGTTACACAGAATCAGAGTATTTGTTTATTTATTTTTATGCGATGTGCTACGCAGGCGTAGGAACTTGTACCATCTGGTTTTAAGATGAGATAAATAAAAAAAAAATCCCAAATGCTTGGGGTTCGCAATAATAAGTGATATGTTTCGTATATTTTAATGGGAAATTCTCAAAAAGGGGAAGAAGGTGGGTGAAATCAAAGAAGGGGATGAAAGCGGGTGAAATCAATATGTAGACCTCACAATGAAGGCGATTGTTTTGGATGTGTTATATCAATTATAAACCCTACTTCACGGGGACGTCATTCAATAAATAATTTGATTTTGACTTCTCTTACCGCCATCCCCGGATATGGTCTGAAAATGGACGGTCCAAACAAAATAGACAGCTTGCAGCAAAACTGAATATTTTTGTCTGTATTATTTAACCAATGTTACGAAGACCTCGTTGCTCTTTAATGGTTTAATAATGGCCCTTCCAAATCGATCTAGGCTTACCACGTTAACATCAAGATATTTGAAAGTGCCTTTACCAACGTCTATTACAGTAGCGCACCTGGATATCTCACCGATGCGTTCGTTTAACGACGTCCAGTGAGAATCGAGAATGAGGCAAATTCTGGTGGGATTCACATGACTTAGATGGGCTCGATACTTGGTAGCTTGGATTTTGGTTGGGTGGTTGTTGATAATTCAGAAGGGTTTTATAATTGGATTTTGGTTGGGTGGTTGTTGATAATTTAGAAGGGTTTTATAACTTATTTGGTAGTTTAATCTCTTGGTTAATGTTTTAGTTCCTAAAGCATGAATGCAAGTTTTTAAAATCTCAACTTCCAAAAGCGTTAGGGATACTATATTCTTGTCGGGTTTACTCATGGAAGAATATAGTGATCTAATGAATTTGACCATAAAATTTTATAGCAAAGTTTCTTTCTTGGGTTTAATATATATTTTGGAATCTAGGTAAGTGATATGCAATAGATTGGAATCTAGGTAAGTGATATGCAATAAATGGTATAGTTTCAAGGACTCATTTAATAATCACAAGTCTTCTTGCTTTAGAAAGTCATCTTAAGTATATTTAAGTTTTTTTCCAATTTTTGTTATTAACTAAAGTCAATCTACAACTTTATAAGAGTTAGGCTTTAACTTGAATCCAAAATAATCGCACATCAATCTCAATTACTATAAAAGGAAAAGTACCTAGATAAAAGGCTATATCTTCAACATTTAACCCGCAAATGGATAAAGTAGATTTTGCTGAATTAACCAACATAGTTGTAGCTTCTTCAAAGAGAGCAAGTTCATCTTTAATGTTGTAGCATCTCTTCTTGTACCATCACAAAAGATGAGAATGTCGTCTACAAACAATAAATGTTAAGTGAAAATCCTAGCAACTACACATAATCCTTTTAGAGAACTCGTACATTAAATACATTAATGCGAACTGGGATGGGTGACCTCCTGAGAAGTCCTGGTTATTGGGTACAAGCCCCAAAAGTGATGATTCACGCTATGTGATTCATTTCACTAGTTTCAATCCCACTTCTTCACCCTTGTGAGCATCACCCGATGCAACGAGTGCTAAGTGGACTATTCAAAAATCATGAGAAATTAGTTAGTTATAACTACTTCTCATAGAAATGGTCATAGATGAATGAATTTCTTAACGAAGTTGAATCTCAAAAAATGATATCTAATATAATGCACTTGGAAAGACCCTCAATGCTTAGCTAAATATTATTAAAAACTCACTATCTTTGGACGGAAGTGGTGTATATGAAATATGTATACCCTATGCATTTAGAGGACTAACTTCTCATACTAAATAAATTGAAAAATAATGTTTCTATCATTTGGAAATGTTGGACACCTAATCTTCAATGGTTTAGTGTGGAAGCCGAATAGACAAAAGGAGTCCAAGAGACCTTGGGATGTGGAACCCAACAATCAAAGCATGTACTATAAATGTATATCTCTTATTAATAAAAATATATTCTCATGTTTTATCTTTCAGATTATGTTGTTGCCCATGTGTGTTTAACATGGTATCAGAGCAGGCGTATTCTTGCCCTACATAATTACTTTGAGCCATTTGTTTTATGGCCTTTATGTGCATATTATTTCTGCCATCAATTATGCATTTCATGAATATTTTCTCATGAATATTTCCTCAGCTAAATTTTAGCTGCAACCTGTTATTTCTCCAGTGTCATTTTTATTCACCTGCATATAAAAGCACTGCTCTTCTACTTTACTCTGACATATAATACCCTGCTGGTACACTGCCCATAATGCTACTAGTATCTGCTCTTCTCTGACCAATTTTTTATAATCCTGTTACATATAACACTGCACTGCCCTAACGTTGTTTCATATAATCCGTTGTTCATTACTATTCCTATATTTTCCAGTGCTACCTCCTGAGAATTTTATGTTGATCTTCAAATGCTTCTCCTCCCAGGTTGCGCTGCTCACCTCTGCCATATGTTGTCATAACAGTCATATGTGTTTAATACGTTTTTTATGCCGGTTTCAGAGCATTTTTCAGAACATAACATTGTATGCATAACGCATCAATATTCCCTTCATCGTAAGTTACTCCTTTCTACCTCACAAACGCCCGTCGGGTACTTGATTATGTTGTAAGGGTTGTTCATATTCTTCTTTGACTGCAATGTATTCCTCACAACGACCTCTGCGCATTCCTGAATTTGTGTCGTTGCTCCGTTGATTGAGTTGAACGCTGGTCCGACCTTCCTGGACACATTTAATACCATACTACATTTCCATTTTCAGTGATGCCCGTGTTTTTTTTCTGTGAGATGAGAATTGTTCGTCCTTCCCTTCATCCTCCGGGTATCCAAGATTTTCACCACACAATGTAGAAATTTTCTTCTCATATGCTTTATTCGTTTCAAAAAATTGATGTTCCAATCACGAAGAGATTAAGCCATGCGTGAGGTGCATACTAGGTACCACTTTCATACTCTGCTATTTCTTGTAGGTGTACACGATAGAGAAAATTGAAGTATGAAAGGTCAGTGTTGAATTGTAAGCCCTTAATGAAGCCAAGCTTCAAAAGAAAGGATTCGATTATCTTATCGATGTCCATTCCAAGGTTGTAGTAGTGGGCAACTAGTCAATGTCTTTGCCATCTTTAGTATTTTTTAAGTTGAACCCATGTCATATTTTTGCGCTCTTATACATTTTTCAAACTCTCTCTCCACATTGGCCACTATTCCAAAGCTGAGCCCTTTCTAATTTTGGAGTTACGTTGCTCCCTGTCATGGTTACAGGCTTGCAGCTACAAGCATTTTTCACAAGCTTTGCGACACTCCTTACAACAATATTTCATTTCTATAGAACAAGGAGGAACGTAGATATGGAGTGGAAAATTTCGCTAGAGGAACACAAATAGATTCGACGCACTATATGCAGAGGATTAAAAAAAAAAAGAAATGTTACTCATGCGTTTAATTGAGTATGGTATGCTAGCAACTGAAGGCTGATATAAATTGAAGACCGTGAGGGTAACTGTGGTCTGGTGCAGCGTAACATGATGCGTTGGTCATTCTGGTCAATTTGTGCGTTAATCTTTGCATTTTCTGGAAGTCGAAAAACTGTGAAAGCTGCCTGCCTAACATTGAGGTATGTGTTTTTTTGGGAGAAGCTTTTGATGGTCAATAAATAGTTATCTTAAAAAAAAAAATTAAGAAGGTCGATATATATTGCATGGTGAAGTTGCTTCTTGGAAGACCGATATACCTGTATGTTGAAGTATTCATGTGTGCGTTCAATTTTTTATGAAGACCCTGTACGGTGCAAGATTATGAGTCGAAATTATTTTTGAAGGATGTGTTAGCATGGTTCATAAACCCTTCCTCTTGAAATCCATGGTGCCGACTGTTGAATCAAGTGCACATTGACTGGTGCTTGTACCCTGAATGCTTGATGGTTAAAGCATATTTTATGAATCTATGACTTGATGTGTGTAGTTCTCTTAGCCCCCATCGAGACCGTCATTTGGAGGAGCCTCACTTGTGCATTTGACTAATTAAAGTCTGTTGATTGTGCATTGAAAATTATGCACTTGGTCATTTATGGGAACACGTTGAAATAATTCATTGTGTAGAATGTGTTCACAGTCTTCAAGAGCTGTGCCAGATGGTCCATTGGAATGCTGCCCCTATTCGTTGTCTTGGTGATTTGTAAATTTAAACCCTGTGTTGATTTAAGCACTGGTAGTTCTTGCTCGTGGTATCAAATGGCTACTAGCATCTACAACATCATTGTGTATATTCTGAACATGTATTTCAATGAAGAGCGAAGAAGTTTGTGGTTTCTACACTTGTTCTTAGTATTATTTATGCTTTCTGGGTCCAAAGTTGATATTAAATTAATATTTTGAAGTTCTTCCACAAGTATTTGTCCCAGCATATTATGTATTTACATGAGCCAACAACAAGGAATGCACCTACAACATTTGATACACAAACTGTTTGTTAAAATACTACAGTGGACCAAACCATACAAATTCAGGACTCTTTGTGGTTTTCTCTTAGTTATTCTGGTTGGGTTTCTTACATTGGACTATTGTTTTCTTTGAAGAAAGTGGCAAGATCAGAGAATATTGATTAGTACCCTAGTCAAAGTATTTATATGTGAGAATTCAAGTCCTATCCATGACATGGTGCTATAATTGTTGAAGTTTTGATAGCCATCATTTCTGCTTTGAAAGAGAAGGAGTATTTGAAGGATCCAAGCAAGTTTGCAGTTGCTACTACCCCAGTGTGGCATTGTATTTAAAACTCATTATAGTTTTTTGTCTACATATATATGCATTGATTCCTTGATTCGACTGCTACATAAGAGTTTGGTGGGCTGTATAAAGGCTATGATTGTTTTGAAAAATAAAAGTAATATTTTGTGGAGAAAAGTTTAGTTGGTTGTATTGTCAGAACACAATGTTGGTCATGAGTAAACACTTATTTTTATATGGATTGTAATTGATGCTTGCTGGTTGCACACTAATCATTTGTTGCACATTTATAAAGGATATTGTTGTGTACTATGAGTGGGTATTACTTTTCTGCATTGAGTAGTAGTTGTGATCGGTTTTTAAGGTGTAATTATAACATTAAGAAAAAATGGTCAGAATCAATGAAGTATTAGAGTTCCTCAAAACTCTAATATTGTCTACTACTCATGATACATTAAAAATCAGCAAAGTTTCTCTCACAGACATTCACTTCTGTCTACAAAATGCATAAGAGAAAATTGATTTTTTGCAGCTCGAATCTCAGCTACAATGAGAAGAATTAAAACAGAGGAGTCATTCTGAACCTGTTTCTATTCAGAACAATGAAACAAACTCCCATAAACAACAAGACAATATTGTTGAAGTTCATTCAGATCCAGTGCCCAATAAAGGAGTAGTTGTACATGCAGATGCATAAACTCAGTCTACACTTCCCAAGCCCATCATCAGACCTTGGGAACAACTTGTCCACAACAAGCACATAACTAGTCTTGGATATGAGAAGGATTTGTCCTTTCATATTCCAGACTACTCAAAGCCCATTCAGTTTTAGAGTGCTGGATTCCTTCATGATAGTTCACCTCCGGCTGTTCCAGATTCTGCCTCTCTTCCACAGCAACAGCAACAACAACAGATTGTGAAATGCCAACACTATGACCGAGTTGGCCATCTGAAAGATCACTGTTTTGATCTTCGTCCATGTAAGCACTGTCATAAAACCTGTCATTCTTCAAATAGATGCTTCAGAAACAAGTCTCTTGCAAGAACAAAGATTCATCTAGGATGGATCGCTTCTTGGGAATGGGCATCAACAACCAAGAAGATATTCCAATGACATGTCAGAACTTGTTCCAGAGTATTGAACAATCTTGCAGTTGAGTTTTCTCCATCATCTCACCTTGTATTTGACAGGGGGGGAAATGATGGTCATCTACAAGCTTTAAAGTCACATCAAGAGAGCATGAGCCACAACCTGCCACACCAGTTTCAGAGTTGTAGCTAGAAACAAAGACACTCTTGAACATGCCTTCAGTTGGTAATCTCAGACACTTCCTCTAGCTGAAGACTTCAGCTTCTTACCAGTTTCGAAAGAATTTCAGGAACAAAATTGAGAACACTTCCTCTAGCAGAAGACTTCATCTTCTTGCCAGTTTTGGAAGAGTTCCAGGAATTGCATTAAGCATTCCATAGTTGTTGGTCATCCTTAAACCATCACAAGTTGAGACTTCCCCTTTCAGGTTGAAGTTCTACCTTTTATGCAGGGTGAGACATCCCTTTCATGGTTGAAGGTTTCCCTCTTCAAAACAATAGGAGCACTTCCTCTAGTAGAAGACTTCAGCGTCTTGCCAGTTTTGGAAGAGTTTCGAGAACTGCACTAAGCGTTCCAATGTTGGTGTTCATCCTTAAACCACCGCCCTTTATACCAACATTCCAGAGAGCACATTCAACCTAGTGCTGCCATGCATTTTTGCACATTTTGTATTACAACTCTCTTCTTGGACTCATACATAACCCTTCGGATTAAGGGGGGAATGTTGGACACCTAATCCTCAATGGGTTAGTGTGGAAGCCGAATAGAGAAAAGGACTCCATGAGACCTTGGGATGTGGAACCCAACGGTCAAACCATGTACTATAAATGTATATCTCTTGTTAATAAAAATGTATTATCATGTTTTATCTTTCAGATTATGTTGCTGCCCATGTGTGTTTAATAGGAAAGTGTAATAAACCCTAGCGAAACCTCTCATTACTGTAAATAATTGTAATTAATTAAAGTTTGAGAGAAGGGACATAGATCCAATTGCTTGGTGAGGATATTCCTTAAGGAATTTACAAAATTAAATACATTAGCCATGGGTTGGCTGAGAATATTAAATGAGGTGACTACGCATTAAATTTAACTAAAGAGACAAGGACTACAATGACAAGAAAAGTAAGAGAAACAAATTTAGGGAAGTGTGGGTCGCATTGTCTAGGGGTGGATTGCGTGGAGCCTTGGAAAAAGATAGACAATTGTTCTATTAGAGGTATGAAAGGAAGTCCACGAGGGGGAGGAATGCACTCTCATTTTTCTCTTATGTATCTGGAAGAGAACAAGGGAAAAAAACGATGAAAATTCCTCGAGGGATTGGAGGCATCAAAAAGAGCAGCATAAGGATTAAACTTTGGAATGTTGAGTGTGTGTTATATTCTTTCCACAACTGGGTTCACAAGCGAACTAGAGGGTTAGAGGGGGGGCGTAGCCCCCCCATTGTTGTCTCAGGTGCAACGTGTGGTCATGGTGGGGTTTGCAGGGGGGGCTATAGCCCCCTTGCACGAACATCAGGGTGGTGCCCTGAGAATTTTTATTTGGACACTATATTAGGTGGACAGACCTACCTATGGTTTTGGGCATGGATTTCGCACATGGTTTTGGGCATGATGGTTTTTTTCCCATGGTATTTTTTAGATCTAGCTAAGGGAACTACAATTATGTTCTAATCCAGGGTTAATGGATTGGGGTTTATGGACGCTTCGACATTTATATATATGTATCGTAACATTGAAATGAATAGAATGAAATATAAATTTGGTAGTCCAAATTTTGGGATCCAGGGGAATGTGTATTTGTTCTATATTCTCGCCATTGCATATTTTTTTTATTTTAAGAATCCTCTTGCAGGTAATTTATATACAGGGTTAAAACCTACATGGAAAAGATTACTAGCTGAGGAATTCTTTGAGAGAGACTCACTTGGTGAAATATTAGAGAGAGTGGAGGCTTTGCTAAGGGATGAAGAACCCACCAAAATGTAGGATTGAAAAGCCTACTATATTGAGAATGAAAAACCTACTATATTGGGAAGGATCACTCACGTGCATGTGAGGTTGATGAACCAGTAGGAGTTTCCTTGGGTGTTGAAGCTTCGGTGTTTGTCTCTGGAGAGGTTATCTCGTCCACCTATCAATAGCATATCCTCTAATGAAACTTCCATTAACATGGACTCTCTTCTCATATAGGTGAGTTGAGAATTATCTATTATGTGGTATCTTGGGATGAAGGATAGTGTCGTATGTAAAGTATGGAAGAATGAGTGGGAAATTGAGTAGATGGTGGATAAAGGTTGTGTCACCTTGTGTCATATTGTTTTAGCTGAAGAAATTAATTGGGTTTTCTTCCAAAAGCACCCCACCTCAAGCAGTGGAGTCTGGCTTGAGGGTGATAGTTGCAAGTAAGAGTTGGCTGTAGTTGTCTGTGGTTGGGTGGAGAGTTAGAGTCCCACTCTTAATGCAAAAATTTTTATAAGATAAGTATAACCTTAGGCTTTTGCCTATAATATATTTTGTTTTTTATTTGCATCACGATAATGTCATGTTAGTGTTAAGAATTATTGGTTCTTGCATACATGAGTTATGTAAATGTTTATGTAAAGATCTCATGAAATGGTTTAACTCTGTGGACATTATTAGTTTGAAATAAATTAAGGTTGTAGAGTCTAAAGAAGTAGAAATCTCTGTTAATGAGTAATTATTTACACTGACCAATTGCTATATTGAGTCACTGAGTTAATGGTTTGCATATGTTTACATTAAGGAATGTGGAATTCCTCCATGCAATGTTGTTGAATGCCTTCCTTTTATTCCTGTAATTATTCTAAGTATGTGGTCTATATCACTTGTGCGTAAAGAGATAGAATATCTTCATCAATATGTTAAGCATCTGCATGCAATGATGAGGTTGGTGAGCCATGTGCTAATTTTGAGATTCAGAGGAATTATTATTCAATTACATATGCATATAAGTGGCATGTGCTTAGGGAAGAGTCCCTTGAAAACCATTGAATGTTTATGGTACACACAGGGCCAAACGTTGGTGCTCAAGCTAATGCATACACTAATCGGAGGACTTTTCCCTGAGGGCTAAGCCATTGACTCATGTAACCACATATTGTGGGCAAGGGTTAGACCCCTATACTACTAGTGTGACACCTTATTTCTATTAGTGCAACCCCCTTATTATATTGTTGTACTCCCCGTATTACTATTATTGTGCCCCATAGAAGCCCACTATTGTTTTTTTTTTTTCTCAGTAAAACTATGCTAATCTATTTAATTATATACATAAGAACATTACAGACAGAAAAACAGGTTTCCCATGGCCGACAGTGGCACTGTGGGTTGGCAGCTGGCCCTTCCAAAGAAATGAGTCCAAGCCGCCTCAAAATTCATCAGAGTTTTCATTCTTAAACCAACATTACCCTCGCAGGGGCTTTGACACAAAAAACTACCCTCGCAGGGGCGACCAAGGACTTGTACTATCGCTCTTAAAAGACCTACTAACTGAAACCAAAGCACATAAAGACCTGCATAAGAACTAAAAGACCCAGACATAAACATGTGATTTATCCCATGCACAAATAGCGACAGAGACAAAAGACCTGAACAAAAAGATGGTCGACGGAGCGTTCCACTGACTGCTACTCTTCAGGCTCCTCCTCAATGATCGGGACCCATCCGTATTCTTCAGGGAGGCCTTCCCGTTCTTCCCCTGCCTTGGATGATGACACCTCCTGCGTCTGAAGTTGGGTGGGAGCCTTCTCAGGAGCCCTTTCCTCAGCCCTTTGCGGTTGGACATCGGAGGGCGATTCTCTGTTGCTCGACCCGTCTTCATCCTTCTCGTTTTCCTTAATAAATAGGACTGAAATGTGTGCGCTGATGTTTCCAAGAGTAAACACTGCAGTGCCAAACGCTGGAAGCGAGGGTGGTCCTGCATTGGGGCTACCCGTGTCCATGAACTGTGTAGCCTGCAAGTGGGAAGCCCCGGCCCTTCTGTGACAATAGCAGCAGCAACAATGGTGATGGGAATCCGCTGCTGGAAGGCGTGAGGAGCCCCCTCGACCAGTGCCGCGTCTGCACGGCATTCTTTCTCTTGGCCTGGCCATGATGGCAGTGGAGCTGACTGTGTAAAACAGTTCTTCAAAGGCAGGGCCTCTCTCCTCAACACCTGAAAATAATACAGTGATGCCCCTGCCTTTATCAACAGGGAATTCGACGGCCGCAGCGTCTGCCAAAAGGAAGAGTTTGCCCAGGCCCGTCTGCGCAGCGTGCCTTCCTCTCTGAGAATGGTTGTACCCCATACCAACATCCAGCTTAATTCTATCAACATTCTCTTGATACCTGGGTGCCATAAATGCGCTCTGCCATGATTACAATCCGCCTTAAAATTCATTGAAGGTTTTGAACAGAGGCCTCAGAATTTATGTCTTCGGCGGCGTTCCGAGTGTCCTCCCTCGTGTAGATTCGTGTCGTCACCTGCTGGCCATGTGGCCTAGCATCCTCTTCCGTGCGAACACCCGCATCCGGGTGGCCTGCATCTTTTTGGATGAGGCATTCACATTCCTGGGCTTGGAGATTGTTTTGAATGATATCCGTGGTTCCTGATCGGATGACCTGATCATTTTCTACCCCAATATTGGCCAAGAGGTCAGCTATCTTATTGCCCTCTCTTCTAATGTGATTAAAGGAGATGGCTCTGTTGTTGCACAGATACTGTTCCATGATGTTTAGCCTTGCTTCTAATCGCCAGCTTGGGGCTATTTTCCTGGCTTGGGAGCCATTCTGAATGCGGGTGGCCATGTTGATGAGAAGCTGGGAATCCCCTTCCACAATCAAGGGTTGGAGATTGAGCTTTTCCGCTTGTAGGAGACCTTGCCAGAGGCCCTCTAGTTCGGCGGAGTTGTTGGTATCCCACCCCATATTTCCAAAGTAGAGTTGCAGGGGAGTGCCATCATGGTTCCTCAGAATTCATCCAAATCTAACAGCTCCAGGATTGCCTTTGGAGGCCCCATCAAAGTTGAGTTTTAAAGAGTTAATGGGGGGGGCTTTCCAGCAGTCGTCGTCTTTGGTATTGCTATTGGAAGGGCGCTGCTTGTGAACTTCTTGTGGCAGTTGCAATTGCCAATTGTCGAGGATGTTTTTCTCATTGTCTATTGAGGGGAGATCCTCCTTTGTCCATGTTCGGAGCAGCATAGTTTCTTTAAGATTCCCTTGAAGCCTGTTCCTTATTTCTTCAATATGAGAGCTCGTGTTTTTGAAGATGCGTTTATTTATTTCCTTCCAGATATTCCATAGGACTAGTCCCATGATGATTTTCCACAGGTGGTTGAGGATCTCACAGTTGTAGGGGCTTTTTGGCCATTGCCTTATGGTGCTGATGATGTCTTCGCCCTCTCTGCATCTTTTTTGGTATCTGAAGCTCACCTTTTCCCATAGTTGCGTGGCTAAGGGACAAGTAGCCAAGAGGTGCTGAAGGGTTTCTTCGTTTTGAAAGCAATTATGGCATATTGAAGGGCCTTGGAAGCTTCTTCTCCTTAGTCTGTCCCAAGTGAGGATTCTTTTACGTCCTACAAGCCAGAGGAAGTAGGAAATTTTGGGCCATGCTCCGAGCTCCCAAAGTTTGCTCCATAAGGGATCAGTCGGAGAGGGGAAGTTGCAAACCAGCTTGTAGGCCTCGGAGGTGGTATAAGTCCCCTTGGGTTGATAACCCCATCTGAGTATGTCGTGACCTTCATGATGCTGTATGATTTGTTTTCTTAACTCTTTCTCGAGTTCTTCTATCTCCTGTATGTTTGTGTTGCTGAGAATTTGATTACTCTGTCTCTATTTTCTGTACCCTTGCTCCATTTCCTGCATCCAAAAATGATGGACTTTATCCTGTTGCTGCTCCTGCCTGTTAGGTATCAGAGATGGAGGGAGAACACTAGTGAGCCTGGGCAATTGATTCCAGGCATCTGTCCAAAATCTGGCCGAGCTTCCATTCCTAATCTCCCAGAAGCTGTGTTGTTGGATTAGATGATGGTGCTGTTTGGCGGTGTTCCAGATTAACGACCCTTTTTCAGTGGGCGTGAACCTGATGAGTTCTTCTTGTGGTCTGTGGTTAGCATATTTTGCCATCCAGATTTTAACCCATGGCTTTTCCGGGTTAGTGATCCATTGCCACCAAATCTTGGCATTCATGATGGAGTTACTATGCTCTGGGTCCCTTAGTCCAATGCCGCCCTTGTCCTTGGGCATGCACACAAAAGACCATTTAACCAAAGCCCATTTGCGATTTGTTGCTGAGCTGCCCCAAAGAAAGTCACGTTGTAGGCTCCTTATTCTCTTTAGGACCCACTTAGGGGCTGCAAGGATGGAGAAGAGGTAGAGAGGCATGGCTTGGAGTACAGATTTTATGAGAACCACCCGACTGGCGAGGTTTAGAGATCTGTAGGTCCAAAGGTTGAGGCGAGATTCAAGCTTTTCTAGGAGAGAGCTCCAAGCGGGAAGCTTTAAGGCGGAAGCGGTGAGAGGGGCGCCAAGATATTTGGAGGGGAGGGTAGCAGAGGGGAAGCCAAGAATGCGAATGACTGCAGATTTTACCGGAGGAGGAGTATGAAAGAAGAATATCTGCGACTTGGAGGTGTTGACATAAGTGCCAGAAGCCTCCGAGAAGTAGTTGAGGAGGGATTTGAAGCGGGAAGCTTCCTGGGCAGAGGGGTAGCCAAAAAGCATGGTATCATCAACAAATTGCTGCTGAGAGGTGGCAGGGGTGTTGTGAACCGAGATGCCTTTGAGCTGCTGAGAGTGGAGGGCGTGTTTGATGTGTCTACCAAGACCCTCAGCCATTAAAACTAAAAGGAAGGGGGATAAGGGATCACCTTGCCTAATGCCTCGAGATGGCTTAAAAGGACGAGAGGGGATGCCATTCACCAGGATGGAGAAGTGAGTGGATGTGATTAGGCTCATAATCCAGCGTATCCACATGGAACCAAATCCAAAAGCTTTTAACATATGATGAATATAAGTCCAGCTGAGCTTGTCGAAAGCTTTAGAGAGATCCAGTTTGAGAATCATACCTGCTTGTTTTGAGTGCTTGAGGGAGTGGATTATCTCATGCGTGAGGAGGATGCCATCCATTATTTGTCGTCCTTCCACGTACCCCGACTGTTCCGGAGAGATAAGCAGAGGTAAGAGGGGCTTTAGCCTGTTTGCAATGACTTTTGATATGACTTTGTAGATGACGTTGCAGAGAGCGATGGGCCTGAACTTGTCAGGGGTAATGGAATTCTCCTCTTTGGGAATGAGAGTGATAAAAGTGGAGTTGAGGGAAGGGAGGAGCCAACGCATGGCCCTGGACTCCTCAACAATCTGCCAAACCTCCAATTTTATCATGTCCCAAAAGGCATGGAAGAACGTGGTGGTGAAGCCATCTGGGCCAGGGGCCTTACCATCTTTGAGCTGGGCCATTGCGTCATCTACCTCTTGTGGAGGAATAGGACGCATTAGAAGCTCATTGTGATCCTCCGAAATTATTTTTGGCACATTTCTGATTATTTTCTCAATAGCCTGTTGCCTGTCATCTATTGGTTCCCGGTGGACATGTTGGAAATGATTAAGGAGCACCTCTTCGATTTCTTCATGCTTCTCGACTTTTTCCCCTGTCTGTTTCTGGATGAAGGGGATGGTATTGTGCATCCTTCTCTGCACCGTGGTTCTGTGGAAGAATTTGGTGTTGCGCTCCCCCTCCTTCAGCCACCTGACCCTTGATTTTTGCCTCCAGTAGATTTCCTCCTGCTTTCTCCTTTCTTCAAGCTGACTGTGAATGAGCCGTTCTTGGTCCAGGGTGGTCTCCGTGTGGCCTTCTGTGATTATCTTTGTTGGAGATTCACCAGTTCTTGATTCAACTCTTGTTGTGCCTTAAATATATTTCCAAAGGTCTCCCTATTCCATATTTTTAGCTGATTTTTTAGAAATCTTAGCTTCTGTTGAAATTGATACATCTTTGCGCCTTCTGGTGGGACGAAAGATGCCCAGGTGGTCTTGACGAAGTCCTTGAATGCAGGGTGAGAAAGCCAAAAACCCTCAAAGCGGAAGGGTCTTTTTGTCAAATCCCCTGGTCTCTTCCATTGAAGAGCAATCGGCCAGTGATCCGACCCAGTGTGTGTAAGAATTTCCGGTGAGATATCTCCACCTATGTTGCACCGAAATGTCAGAGATGAGAAATCGATCTAGTTATGGAGGCGATTTGGGACTTTCCA